>CP092883.1:44408697-44434408 GCA_030710605.1 Cordylochernes scorpioides
GTATCAAATGACAATCCCACTTGTCCACATAGCTGCCCTGGAAGACCAAACTGTTGGTCACCTTCTATTTACCTACAGTTCTATGAGGGTTTCAGAAGCCACCTTACTCCGAATCAATACATTCACTGCTGAAGGAACATAAACAAGTTCAAAGCAGTCTGGAGACACCTCGTTAACTTGATTTCTACCACTGAGTCAGAAATCCATGCAGCAGCTACTTTCGTACTCTCCAAAAGTCCAGGTCAACTACAACAATTTGTTACAAGTATTTTTGTGGATTCGATCACATAGGTGAACACATAGAAGATGGGGAATGTTGCTACAACCTGACAGAGGAGAACAATAGAGCCCATTACCTGATGGAGCACATCTGACAATGAGATATCAAGCAAAATGGATTTGAATTTGACAGATTTTATAAAATTCAAAACATAATGTATGGAACCTTGCATTATTAGATTAAACATTTTTCCTTTATAGGAAAACAAAGGAAAAAATAAAACACCAATAAAAAGACAGAGATATTGAAAAAAGCAAAAAAAAAAAAAACCATAATGATAAGGCCCAATTTGGATTATAGATTATAAACACAAAGTATTAAGACCAAATCCAAATAATTCAGCAATTTTGTCTAAAGATGATAACAACGCTATTACCGAAACGTCAAACATTATTTATTTGGTCTTATTACCTTGTGTTTACCAAAAAAACCATAATGATATGGTACAATTTGAATACAAAAAGTATTAAGACCAAATCCAAATAATTCAGCAATTTTGACTGAAGATGGTAACAATGCTATTACCGAAACGTCAAGCATTATTTATTTAGTCTTATTACCTTGTGTTTACAAATCCGCCTTTGCCGGCCCCAAGCCCGGATGAAAAAGGAGGGGGGGAGCAGTAACAAGCTCACTAAAAAACCTGGGTTCAGCTGGCCCGGCTGATAGTACCCTGTAAGGGATCCTAATCCAGGGATACAGGATGAGCAGCATTTGTACTCCAGGTTAGGAGCGACTGCACATGGCGTCTGTTCCTCATGTCAGAAGTGGCCATTTCTTTTGGAGCTAAGTCAGCCTGCCACTGAGTAGTGATCCCAGTCTTAATTGTAAAGGCAGACGCATTCTACTTCACCCAGCCAAGTCTCAAGCTTTACAAGCTTGATATTCATTTATTGATTGAGTGGAGATAAGAAAGAAGAAGAAAAACTTGTGTTTACCAAACAAACCAATGGTGGTTCTATTACCTGGATTCTGTACAACAGAACCTCCATGTTCTACCACTTTTTTCTCCAGCTCATGTTTGGAAGGAGAGAACTTGGGAGAGGCAATGAAGATACAGAATTGACGACCGTTGAAGAGTGAGGAGACCTGGACAAGTGGTGAGTGGGAGGAAGTGAGGTAACAAACCATCCACGTACCGCTTGGACAGAAGAGATGTCTGCGGCAGTGAAGAAAGAAGAGACTGACACTTCCTGCTTGGTAACCTTTCTCTTCTTGGGGGAGGATTCCTCCAGACTGGAGACATAGAGCCTGTTGGCCAGTTTGCCTGATGACATCTGCATCATCCAATCATCTCTCATAACACTTAATTTATTTATTTTCTATTAACACAAGGTAATAAACTCTGCCTTTGTCGGTCCCAAACCCAGATGAAAAAAAAGGAGGGGGAGCAGTAACAAACTCACTAAAAAACCTGGGCTCAGCTAGCCAGGCTGATAGTACCCTGTGATGGCTCCTAATCCAGGGATACAGGATGAGCAGCGTTTGTACTCCATGTTAGGAGCTGCTGCACATGGCGTCTGTTCCTCATGAAAGAGGCGGCCATTTCTTTTGGAGCTAAGTTGGCCTGCCACTGAGTAGTGCTCCCAGTCTTAATGACAAAGGCAGACACATTCTACTTCACCCAGTCATAATTATACCCTAATATGATTGAGTGGAGATAATGAAGAAGAAGAAGACAAGGTAATAAGACCAAACCCAAATAAATAATTAGTGTTTGATGGTAACAATGCTGTTACCAAAAGGTCAAACACTATTTATTTATTTGGACTTGGTCTTATTATCTTGTGTTTATCATCTATATTACAAATTGTGCCTTATTATTTTTATTTATTAATCAACCAGGCGTGATATTGAAATATTTGCACATATTACAGAGAAAACAAACCATTTCAAGCCATTGAAGATAGAAAATAACAACAAAATCTACCCCACTTGCCCAAAATGTAGCTTGGCACCTGCAGCACCAGAACACATATATATTATCCTCTAGTTTCTTGGATAGTTGCCTGTTGAAGGACGCCATAGAAAGCTTGCCGATTATACAACACAAATAAAAGAAACTCGTCGCTGTAAACTTTGATTCCTTCTCTTGACATTTTGGCTTGCATTAGATGCTCTAAACAGGACCTTTGGAAGAGGCCGCTGCTTATCATAAAACAGCTCGAGGAGCATGAACTCATGGAATTTGTGTATTCTTTGCACAAGGGGATAAGAAACAACAATAAACAAAAAACAACAAACAAATTAAAACTTAGAATTAAATATTTACAAATTTACATGTATTTATCGACAGAGTCCATAATATTTATATAGACAAAGTGGCTGATGTAAGAGAGTTAAATAATTTAGATCAGGGAACAATCGATGTCTCACTTCTGTAAAGTTCGAACAGTTAGCATAAAGAATTCTTTTTAAATTTCTTCTATCTAATAGAAAGCTCCAATACAGTTGTATATTAACAATTTGAAGTTGGCACAGCTGAAATTTTTTATCATAGATATTCTTGCCATTATTTATTCTTTTTACAAATAAAATAATTTTCTACTACCTTACTGTAATGGTAGAATAATGGAAGGGCCTGGCTCATCAGTGGTGACCCTTTCAGCGGTTTCACCAGTTTAATTTCATGCATGATGCTTTGGTAATGCACAGTTGTTAATGAAGTGAATTCATTAAGATTATTTGAGCAATTTTCATAAGTCTAGGCTAACAAAGAATTTTTTGGAAAAGAGAGTAACCTTGTACAATGGGTATAAAAAATATCAATGTCAAAAAATAATGCAAATATTATCATTTTGTATATTATTTATTATAGCCCTGGAGGGAGGGGTGGTCGAAACCGTTGGTTTTCGACTGCTACGACTCAGTTTCGAATCCCCCATTGGACACTTTTTCTAATAAAAAAAAATGCTCCAATGGCCCCTGATTCTTGCAAAAGTCCAACCCCACCAGCGAGTGCAAGTAACCAAACGGAGCTCTGACACATTTGTAAGTGCAAAAGTCGAACTGCTTATTACATGTGTAAACATGTGGTGCACTTACAGTAAAAGCAGTCGCTAACTACCCACCATGATTATCATGGCCTGTACCACATGTACTAAGGATAATTAAAAATATATATATTAGAGCTTTCACTAAGATACCACAAAACTATGTCTCTCCTGGAAGTGGCTTGTCATCAGAAACTGTTTTGATTGAAAGACTTCATGGTTTGACCTAACACTCTCTGATAAAAAAACTACCTCCAGGAGAGACCAGCTTTAACTATATTTTTTAGTGTTTTCCCTTGAAAAGACTCTACTGTACAACACAGAATATCCTATCACTGAAAAAATTTCCATAAATTAAAAATGCATTCAAGATTATAGACACAAGAAAATAAAACCTAATCCAAATAATTTAATAGTGTGTGACATTTCAGTTACAGCATTGTTACCATCATTAGACAAAAGAATAACTCTATTCATACATTTATTCTTTTGTCTGATGATGTTACCATTAACAGCGGTAGCGCTGTTAACGAAATGTTATACACTATTAATTTATTTGGATTAGGTTTTATTTTCTAGTAGCTATAATCTATAATCCAAATTGTGCTTTATCAGTATTCAAGATTAGAAATGTGAGTTGCTTTTTTTTAAATATAAAATGTGTCCTTGCATACGATTATCATATTTTTAAAATGTTTTTTCCAAGAGTTTTCATAAAGGTAGTTTTGCATCCAATTTAGTAATCTGATTCTGCAAAAAGAGAAAAAAATTATTTAGATTATTTCAATGAGAGTAATTTTCCCCACACAACATCACTGTATATATATATATTTATTATCCCTAGTACACATGGTACAGATTATGATAATCATGGTGGGTAGAAGTTGGTGACTGCTTTTACTCTAAGTGCATCACATTACTACACATAGGAAAAGCAGTTTGACTTTTGCACTTACAAATATGCCAGAGCCCAGTTTAGTTACTTTTACCCGCTGGTAGGGTTGGACTTTTACAAGAATCAGGGGCCATTGGAGCTTTATTTTTTATCAGAAAAAAAGTGTCTAATGCGGTCTTAGTGGTCAAAAACCAACGGTTTAGACCATCCTTCCACTGACCCCCCCAACATCACAGTTTTAGTGTGGTGTGTTGTTGTTGTTTCTTATCCCCTTGTGTAAGGATTACACAAATTCCATGATTTCATGCTCCTCGAGCTGTTTGTGTTGTAGTGTGATGTGACTCTTCAAGGTAGTTTTGTAGCCAATTTAGTAATTGAATTCTTCACAAAGAAAAAAAAAAAGATTTCGGTTATTTGAATGAGTAATTTTCCCCACAACATCACTGTTCTAGTGACTTACCTGCTGCATCTGGAGAAGCTGCTCCAAGGTCAGCACATCTTTCCAACTCTTGTCAGTTCGAACTTTCTCCACTCGGGGAAACCTCAAGGTCACCTTGGCCCCAAACTTCTCGCTAGCTACAATCTCTGATGCCTTGATCTGACAAACACAAAGAAGTCTTAATTTTTAAATTTAATAAATAAGATACAGTAGAACTTCCATTAGAGGACACTCATGCTAGAGGACACCTCTCTACAAAGGACAGTTTTCATTTGCAAAATTATCATTTTTACTATTTAGTAGCTCTCCAGAAAGAGGACACCTCTCCCTAAAGGACACTTTGGCTCTACAATTAGGGGTTCTTTACAAGGAGGTTCTATTGTATATGAGAAGTGTATATTCAAAAATGTATTCTTCTATTTAAAATATTGAAATCTAAATATTAACCCTGAGAAGTTGTGCAGGCGCACATACACATACACACAAAAGAGGCATTAAGATCAAATAATCTGAACTTTTGAAATGTTTGTGACATTTCAGTAACAGCATTATTACCATCATCAGACAAAGTACTAAATGAGAAAAAATATCAGACAGGTTACACACACATTGTCCTCTCAAGTCCATCTGGGGACTTTTCCGGACTTATCTGAAGAGGTGAGTCATTTATCCCGGATATATGTACAGGTTTTTTTTTTTTTTCTTATCCCAAATACACATGGTATAGGCCATGATAATCATGTTGTTGTTGTTGTTTTGTTTCTTATCCCCTTGTGTAAAGATTACACAAATTCCATGAGTTCATGCTCCTTGAGCTGTTTTATGATGAGCAGCAGCCTCTCCCAAAGGTCCTGTTTAGTGCATCTAATGCAAGCCAAAATGTGTTCTGGAGCTGCAGGTACCAAACTACATTTTGGGCAAGTGGGATAAATTTTGTTATTATTTTCTATCTTCAATGGCTTGAGATGGCCTGTTCTAAATCTTGTTAGTGTTGTTTGATGCTCTCTATTTCTGATGTTCAGAGCTCCTCCTGGGTTCACTCCACTGTACCAACTGTGCCGGGCTTATGGAACTTCGAGGTCTGGGTAGCCATTACTGCTCCAGGGATGTACCAACTGTGCGCGAAAATTGCAAACCAGGGGTGTCCCTGGCTGCTGAAAAACCAAGGGGTGCACACAGTAGTACCACCCCCCCGCCTTCACGTTAGTTTCCCCGCGTAAACCTCAGAACCTCAGAGGTCCTTGATTCGACGGCAGATTCAGGGAGTACTGTGACCAAAGGGTTCGAGGGCCAAAGGGGGGGGAGTCCTATTGGAGCGTAGGACGAGTTTAACTAAGTCCGAACGAGAGGGCTCGGTCAGCAACCTTGCCATGAACTCTCGAAGATGCCTGTGGGTTTGATTGGTTGACCCCATGGAGCCAGACCATAATGGCGGGCGCGAGGGGTCAAACAATGGCCGCTCTGTGCATGGAGAATGCATCATTCCTTTTTTGGCTGGGTGACCTGGATGTCAGCAATGGGTGTGCATTCGCGCGCCAGTTTATGGACCTTTGAGGTCTGGGAAATTATATTGCTACTTGTCTGTACCAACTGTGCTTAGGTGGGATCCTCCAGTTCTTGTTTATTTTTGTTTTGGCTATTGTTTCTATTTCTTTAAAAGTAAGTTTATTTTTCTGTGGCAAGGGTTCTTTTGTGCCTTTTTTCGCTAGCACATCAGCAGCTTCATTGCCTTCAATGCCAACGTGTGAGGGTATCCATTGAAGGTAAATTTTTGAGGTTTTTGAGAGTTTTTGGAGATAACCAATTATGTTTCTGCTACATGATAATCATGTTGTTGTTTCTTATCCCCTTGTGTAAAGATTACACGAATTCCAAGAGTTCATGCTCCTCGAGCTGTTTTATGATGAGCAGTGGCCTCTCCCAAAGGTCCTGTTTAGTGCATCTAATGCAAGTCAAAATGTGTTCTGGAGCTGCAGGTGCCAAGCTACATTTTGGGCAAGTGGGGTAGATTTGTTATTATTTTCTATCTTCAATGGCTTGAGATGGCCTGTTCTAAATCTTGTTAGTTGTGTTTGATGCTGTCCATTTCTGATGTTCAGAGCTCCTCCTGGGTTCACTCCACTGTGCCAACTGTGCTTGGGTGGGATCCTCCAGTTCTTTTTTATTTTTGTTTTGGCTACTGTTTCTATTTCTTTAAAAGTAAGTTCATTTTTCTGTGGCAAGGGTTCTTTTGTGCCTTTTTTCGCTAGCACATCAGCGGCTTCATTGCCTTCATTGCATTAGAAGGGTGAGTTCTTTTTCTCATATCTATTTTCTTAAATTCTGAAAAAACATCAAGAAATTCCTATGTATTACAAATTGATGGAATTTTCCAAAATCTGATATAAAATTGAAAAGGATATCAGTTGATCTTATAAATGGGGAGATTATATTTCATTGGAAAAATATTATTATGGATTTGGTCTTATTACCTTGTGTTTACTCATGATAATCATGGTGGGTAGAAGTTGCGACTGCTTTTTTAGTAAGTGCACCACATGTCTACACATGTGAAAAGCAGTTCGACTTTGCACTTACAAATATGCCAGAGTCCCGTTTGGTTTCTTGCACTTGCTGGTGGAGTTGGAGTTTTGAAAGAATCGGGGGCCATTGGAGCATTTTTTTCCTTAAATCATAAAAAAGTGCCCAATGCGGGATTCGATCCCGGGTCGTAGCAATTGAAAACCAACGGATTAGACCATCCGCCCATCGAACCCCTGACACAATGTGCCTTGCAAATGTTCATTTTCCTCCAAGGAACAGCGAAGAATTATTCCAACGAACTACCACTGTCATGTTTTCATAGTAACTTTTAATCAGGTTGACAAAATTGTAATTCAATCCTAAATTATTTAGTTTCGTCCATAGTAGTGAGTGAGGAACTGTATCAAAAGCTTTTCTTTATCTACAAAGAAGGAATAAAGTTTTCCTCTTCCTTAGAGAAAGTTGAATCAGAGATATCAGGGTAAAAATATGATATTAACAGGAGTGGGAAGACCTGCTTGATTCTCTGGAATAATGTTTCTGTCTTCAATCATTTAATCAGGCTCTATTTAATCAGGATCCTAAGTATTGATGTAAATAATTTGCAAAGTTACTCATTAGGTTAAAGCACAATTTAGATTATAGATTATAAACACAAGGTAATAAGAACAAATCCATATATTGGATTTGTTCTTATTTACCTTGTATTTATAATCTATAATCTAAATATATTGTATCTTATCATTATTGATAGACATCAATGGTCCTAAGAAGTTATTCTTCCTATGAGATGAAGAAAATGAATTCTAAATTGAATATCAATGTTAAGCCATCACTTGAAGATTCTAATTTAAAGAATTCAGTATTTGAAGCTCTCCTCTATTTCAAGAAGTTGAGAAAACACAGCATTAAAAGGATGAGTTCTTTTTCTCATATCTATTTTCTTAAATTCTGAAAAAACATCAACAAATTCCTAATGTATTACAAATAGATGGAATTTTCCAAAATCTGATATAAAATTGAAAAAGATATCAGTTGATCTTATAAATGGGGAGATTATATTTCATTGGAAAAATATTCTTATGGATTTGGTCTTATTACCTTGTGTTTACTCAGTATGGAAATTCCACAATAATTGGAAGGATTTTCAGTGCCACAGTTTTTTTTTACATCGGATGAATAATAGATTTTGAAAAGGATGATGAAAATACAGCAGTTATTGAAACTATTGAATAAGTCCTTCAGATAGTATATCCTATAGTAATCCCCTCCTCATTGAGAGATACAGTACAACCTCCATGAGAGGACACCTCTCTACAAAGGACAGTTTTCATTTGTAAAATTAATATTTTTACTATTTAGCAACTCTCCGGTAAGAGAACACCTCTGCCTAAAGGACACTTTGACTCTACAATTAGGTGCCCTTTACAGGGAGGTTTTACTGTACTACTAGATTATAAAAAATATAGTAAATATATTACAGAAAAAATACAGTGCATCATGCAGATAAAAAGCATGTCAATCATAGAGATTATTTTTCCCTTCAGGCAGTTAGTCACATGAAAGGTGGAATGAGACAGTGGATGACTAAGATATCTGAGCAGGCACATATGTCCTTTGGATAGAGATAAGGTGAGTAAATGGAAATTTTTCTTTCTGTTACCTTGTGACTGATGATATTAGGTTTTTTTTATATTATTATCCCTAATACATGTGGTACAGGCCATGATAATCATGGTGGGTAGAAGTTGGTGACTGCTTTTTACTGTAAGTGCACCACATGTCTACACATGTGAAAAGCAGTTCGACTTTGCACTTACAAATGTACCAGAGCCCTGTTTAGTTACTTGCACTCACTGGTGGGATTGGACTTTTGTAAGAATCAGAGGCCATTGGAGCATTTTTTAATTTGAAAAAAGTGCTCAATGCGGGATTCAATTTTGGGTCATAGCGTTAGAAAACCAATGGTTTAGACTATGTTAGAAGGGTGTTGAAGGGTACTGGGTCAATTAGACATGAAGGTTGAAAAATGAAGGTTCTCCGTGTCTCAACCAACAAGTCACCTGCAGCACAGCGGAGTGCTGGGGAGGAAGCCAGAGGTCTGGCACAGTTCCACCGGAGCCAAGGACAAGGTGGGGTGGAGGAGAGTCCCAGGTCCGCCAATGTGGCTGCAGCCGGGCAAGCAGAGAAGCCAGCTCCGCCATGGAGTAGCCAGAGCCCACAGAGGTAACAGACACCCAGTGTCCCTCCCCCGAGGCTGCAGCCACCAGGAAGTGGGAGACTCCAGACCTCCGCCGGCCTCCCCCGTAGTATCCTCCCACTATCAGCAGGTCCAACTGGTCCATCAGTCCGTCTACATACTCCGGCTTCACTTTGTACCACCCACTGCTCCTGCAATGTCAGCATTATATTGTAACATTTAATTTATTTATCACTGAATTATTTATTTTTAATATTCTGTTGCCCTTGATGACAATTCTAAAACATCTAGAATCTTGCTGTTTTGCATATCTTTGTTTTTGGTAAATTAATGGGATTTGCATTTCTTTTAGATTTTGATGTTTAGATATATAATTTTTTTTTCTTATCAATAAGTTTGTCTAATATATTACCTTACAATATATTATTATCCCTAGTACATGTGGTACAGGCCATGATAATCATGGTGGGTTGAAGTTGGCAGCTGCTTTTACTGTAAGTGCACCACATGTCTACACATGTGAAAAGCAGTTCGAGTTTGCATTTACAAATGTGCCAGAGTCCCGTTTGGTTACTTGCACTCACTGGTGGGGTTGGACTTTTGCAAGAATCGGGGGTCTTTGGAACATTTATTTTTTTTTAATCAGAAAAAAGTGCCCAATGTGGGAATCGAACCTGGGACGTAGCGGTTGAAAACTAACAGTTTAGACCATCCTTCCACTGACCCCCATGGGGCATTATACTATTGCATTGTGAGCAGAAGGTGCACATGTTTAAACATATACAGTAGAACCTTCCTGTAAAGGACACCTCATTGTAGAGGCAAAGTCTTCCTTTAGGGAGATGTGTCCTCTTACTCAAGAGTTGTAAAAAGGTACAAATGTTAATTTGGCAAATGAAAACTGTCCTTTTTAGAGAGGTGTCCTCTAGCATAAGTGTCCTCTCTGGAGATTCTACTGTAGTAAGCTTTGCACCTACAAGGAGCCAGCATGTTAAGCGAGTTTTCTAACGTGACATTGAGAGGTAAAACTGGACAAAAATAAGTCATTGAAGTAAAATTTTTTTCCATTTGACCAAAAAAGAATTAATGACCTGGGCATTGCCTGGGGTCCCCCTCATCAAGTTCAATTTACCTGAGTGTAAAGAGGTTTTATAATGAGTAATACCCATCCCTCTAAAATAATCTTTCCTTTTTAAATTTTATATTCCTATGAAATATCTCAATATCTTTCCAATATGGCCTATTGGAATATATCTATTCGTTATTACAATATGGCCTATGTCCTGAATATAATGGATGTTCCCCAATTTTGCTTTAAGGCCTCCTCTCCATTAAACCCTGTTGGCCGGTTTCTCCTACATAAATTCAACCACATGAGAATGCTCTGCAACCTCAGAATAATTTATAATGCTTTGCCAAATGCTTTAATTTTTATGTTCCTGAAGAAAGTAAACGTTGAAACATTGAGATAATAAAAAGATTTACTGACCGAAGTGTCATTTAATTCTAAAACGATGAATTCTGGCCATTCTGCAGACTCTATCTCAACTACAGTGGACCTAAATTACACTAAGGAATTGAAAATCCTCGCTTTAATTTGTATAGTTTATTATTTTAAAATAATCTATATTTATACTATTAATTTAGTGGTTAATTCTAATAATATACAGTAAAACCCCTCTATAGTGAACCCCAATGGGACAGAGCTTTTGGTTCACTATAGCCACGGTTCACTATAGCCACGGTTTAGCTATTTTTTTTTTACTTTCCAAAATGCCTCTTAATAGTGGTCACACTTTGTTTTAATTTCCATAATTGACCAATTTCCTTACATTAATACTGAATAATAATAGAAATAATTAGATGATAGGTTCTTCTTATCATTAACATACATGTACCTCTATGTCTAATTTAAAACTCATGACAAATCCTAGGAAAAGTTTTATTAAATATATATTCAAAGATATAAAAATGATTTTAAAACATCTTTATCACATTATATAATACAATGTTTACTTGGAAAAATGACTCTAATACCTTGTTGCTTGAAAGCACTCTTCAAGCATTGCACCATTCAAATAAAGTTAGTGTTTTTCTTCCATTTCATGTTTCCACATATTCTTCAAAGTCTAGATTTCGTTTTTTAACCTGTCATGCAAAACATGCTGATTTTAAAATCACCATAGTTAATGGCATAAAAATAATTTTTGTTTCATCACAGGACCGTTTATTTGAACTTTTTTTTTTTTTTGCCCTAAAATGTACGATCGCAAATCGCGGTAAAAGTTGAGGTTGATTCCTCTTTGTAACAATTTTTAATAGCTTTATATTTTATATTTTATAATAGAAAAGTTATATTCTCTTATTTTAATATGTTCTTAACATTTTTCCTGTATTGTTTCACTTTGAAAATTTCTGAAAATGGCCTTTTTTTTTTTTAGAATACAACCTTTATAATAAAAGAAACTCATTGCGAAAGGTTGTATTTTTATTTTTATTATTTGTAGCGCAAATTTTTCGTTTACTTCAACAACAACAATGATCGTGGAAAATGTGTAAAGCCAATCAAATAAAATGCAATTAATGTGTGGAAATAATTTTAAATATTTGTAATGACAATCAAAGAGAATTTATAAAACATTCAAATAATCAAGGAAAACACATGAAGTCCATTAATATAAGCATAAAGGAAACTGTAAATTTTAAGGCACAATTTGGAGATTATAGATTATAAACACAAGGTAATAAGACCAAATAAATAAATAGTATGTGACGTTTGGGCAACAGCCTTGTTACCATCTTCATTCAGTAATTTTGTCTGTAGATGTTAACAATACTGTTACTGAAACGTCACACACAATTTATTTATTTGGTGTTATTAGCCTGTGTTTAGAAACTTATAAAGAATACCAAGGAAATAAAAGAAAATAAGTCCTAACCCAAATAATTTATTAGTGTGTGACGTTTCAGCAACAGCATTGTCACCATCATTAGACAAAAGAATAAATGAGAAAAAATATCACAGCAATTCTTAAATAGTACAGTTATCAAGTGTTTAAACAAGATAACAGATAAGGAGTTATGTTATCTTATATAATTATTTGGATTAGGTCTTATTTTCTTTTATTATAGTCTATAATTCAAATTGTGCTTTATTAATACCAAGGAAAATATAAGATTACCGGCTGTTGGGTTTGTAGATGGAACTGGCCAACTTGAGCATGATGCCTTCCTCCCTCAGTTCTATGGCCTGGTTGAGGGCTTCGACCACTGTCTCCCTGGACATCACACATCTGGCTAATTCCATGTGGACAGTTTTAGAATAAACTCTTATAATACAAAATTGTCGCGGCTTGACCCTCTGGATTCTTCGCGACTCCGCCGCTTCTTCCTTCGTGGATCACCTACCCGGCTCCCGTTGCTCTCCCTCTGCAGGGGCATGAGAGACTTACCAGAAGAGTAGCAGCAGCGATGTTGGCGAGAGAGTCATGACAGCAACCAGCACGAGGCTTCTAACACTACTACTTTTATTGTCATTTCTACTACACATTACCTATAACCAGAATAACATTCAACGGGTATTTACATTTATTTACACTCCAGAGCCAATAAAAACATCTAATTACAACTATTTGCTCTAGGAAACAGGAACACAGCAGTCGGCGATTCCCACACAAGTTGCATACCAGAAATAGGCGAAAGTGCCAACTAATGGTGGAGGTTTGCAGGTGTTTTGAGGCCTTATATGCGACTATATATTGCGGGTTATGATTGTAGAACGATGTTTGACAATTTTACCGCAAATGTTTCTTTTGAACGAAAAATTGTAATTTATTTTAAGGATAAATAACGACTATTTCTATCCTTAGGGTGAAGTATGAAAGGATGAATTTTGAAGAGTAATGATGAACGGAAAAATAAGAGTGTCCAGGGATGGGAATCAAACCCACAGTGTTCTGCTTACCAGGCAGATGCCATGTCCACTAGGCTACCCTGGACATATGCCGGTCCCAAGCCCATATGAAAAAGGAGGAGGGGGAGCAGTAAAAAGCTCACTAAAACACCTGGGCTCAGCTGGCCCGGCTGATAGTACCCTGTAAGGACTCCTAATCCAGGGATACAGGATGAGCCACGTTTGTACTCCATGTTAGGAGCTGCTGCACATGGTGTCTGTTCCTCATGTCAGAGGCAGCTATTTTTTTGGAGCTAAGTAGGCCTGCCACTGAGTAGTGCTCACAGTCTTAATGACAGAGGCAGACGCATTCTACTTCACCCAGTCATGATGATTGTCAAACACAAGCTTGACACCCTAATATGATTGAGTGGAGTTAAGAAAGAAAAATAAACCTTGTGGCCTCCATCAACAGGGAAAAAAAAGGAAGAATTCTATTCCATTGATGATAGCAATACTGCTACTAGAAAACACACAGAGCTTGGGGGTATTTAGAATTGTTACTCTATATAACTAGTATCAATTCACCGAACTTTGTACCTAGTAAAAGGAAAAATATACTAACCAGCTTTCAAACTTCTCCCTATATTTCATCCTTAAGGTCACAAAAGAAGTCTATTCTACAAGTGTCAAATAGGCTATAAGAAGGGTGTATTTTTTTTGCTTATCCCTAGTCCACGTGGTAAAGGCCATGATAATCATGGTGAGTAGAATAATGCGACTGCTTTTACTGTAAGTGCACCACATGTCTACACATGTGAAAAGCAGAGGATGTAAATAAACATTCTGAAGAGTGGCCTACAATAAATTGGATACACCAACATGGTTATGCCATACATCCATTCTTGTTATTGATATTTTTAGATAAGCATATAATATCATGTCTTTACCAGCCCTTTTCTAGGGGACATACGGAGCAAATGTCATGTTTCTACACGATACAGTAGAACCTCCAGGTAAAGAACATCTAGTTGCAGAGCTAAAGTTTTTTTTAACGAGAGGTGTCTTCTTACCGGAGAGTGTAAAAATAGTAAAAATGATAATTTTACAAATGAAAAATGTCTTTTGTAGAGAGGTGTCCTCTAGCGTGAGTGTCCTTTCATTGAGGTTCTGCTGTACTAAACAATGCTGAACATTTATTTGAAAGTGCAAAGTCGAAATGCTTTTCACATGTGTAGACATGCGGTGCACTTACAGTAAAAGCAGTCATCTATTTCTACCCACAATGATTTTCATGGACTGTACCACATGTATTAGGAATAAGCAAAAAAAAAAAGTTGAACATGGAAGCAGCCTCACTTGCCAGAGGCCTCCTGGCTAGAGGTGATGATGAGACGCCCAGGCAGAGGCTGGAGATGCTGGGCCAACAAAGCCAACCTCTGTGTGTAGGGCAGACTGGTGAGAACCCTGTCGTTCAACATGAGGATGTCAAAGACACAGTAACACTGCTGGAAGTCCTTTCCATCTGCCAGGTGCTTCACATCCAGGCCTTCTCCCTTCGTACCTACCACACATACACTATCTTAACACATGTATGTGCTGCTTCACATAATTATAAATCATATTTGAAATGGAATGTTTAAATCTCTATTTGATAATGTGGGAAATATATATATATATGGCATTTGTACAAACCATTGTACTTTTTTATATACAGTAGAACCTCCCTTTAGCGGACACCTCTCCAAAAAGGACAGTTTTCATTTGCAAAATTACCATTTTTACAATTTAGAAACTCTCCGGTAAGAGGACACCTCTCAACAAAGGACAGTTTTCATTTGTAAAATTGCCATTTTTACTATTTAGAAACTCTCTGGTAAGAGGACACCTCTACCTAAAGGACACTTTGGCTCTGCAATTAGGTGTTGTCCTTTACAAGGAGGTTCTACTGTATTTATTTATTTATATTTTTTTTCATGATTAACCTTTAGTGTCAAGAACAAAATAGCATTAAAACATATGCTAAATAATTACAAATTAATTTTAATTTAATTAAGTAAAAGCAGTTTAAAAGTAAATAAATATGTAAAAAAATATAAAAAGAAAATTTTTTAAATATTATTTAGACAGGATCTTTTAAAGAAGTCCTTTATCTGTTTTTGGAACTGAAATCCTATTCAGGGTGCATTCCAGCTGATTTATT
The DNA here is from genome assembly GCA_030710605.1 of Cordylochernes scorpioides. NCBI lineage: Eukaryota > Metazoa > Arthropoda > Arachnida > Pseudoscorpiones > Chernetidae > Cordylochernes > Cordylochernes scorpioides. The sequence continues at coordinate 44,424,123 of CP092883.1, forward strand.
TTTAGAAGACACACATGTCTTACCTCCTCTGTAATATCTTTTAAATATAGAGTTTTGAGTGTATTAAAGTCTATATTTTCTATAATTTTTGATGCAAGAAAATAAGACCTAATCCAAATAAATTAATAGTGTGTGACATTTCAGTAACAACGTTGTTACTGAAACATCACACACTATTAATTTATTTGGATTAGGTCTTATTACCTTGTATCTATAATCTATAATATCCTAATTGTGCTTTATCATTTTATAATTTTTGTAGAACACAGAACATATTTTGGCTTGCATTAGATGCATTAAACAGGACCTTTAGGAGAGGCTACTGCTTATCATAAAACAGCTCGAGGAGCATGAACTCATGGAATTCAGGTAATCTTTTCACAAGGGGATAAGAAACAACAACATAATTTTTGTTTGTGATGTATTCATCCAATTGGATGACCCAATGTATTAGGAGTGTAGTACACATCATTTGACTGTATTGACTCATCCATTGATGAGCTCTACTCTTCCCCGACAGACACCATCAAAAGTCTCAAGCTTTACAAGCTTGATACCTTAATATGATTGAGTGGAGATAGAAAGAAGAAGAAGGAGTGTAGTGTCAGCAAAATGTGGCTCATGGAAGAGCCTGGAGCACCTACCAATGCAGTCTTGCTCCACGTTGAAGCCCACCATCTCCCCGTCAAGGATACAAGAAGACACTTGGGAGAAGCAGGGATGGAGGTGACGTGTCAAGGGACCTTCAGTGCCGGAGGCTCCATAGTTCGTAGACAGGTCCACACCACTAGTAGACATACACATATATCATGGTATTGTACGGGGCTCTGGCACATTTGTAAGTGCAAAGTCGAACTGCTTTTCACATGTGTAAACATGTGGTGCACTTACAGTAAAAGCACTCGCCTACTTCTAACCACCATGATTATCATGGCTTGTACCACGTGTACTAGGGATAAGCGAAAAAAAAATGGTATTGTGTGACATGCTTTATAATCACTATGGCCTAGATAAGAAAATAAGCCCTAATCCAAATAATTTAATAGTGTGTGATGTTTCGGTAACAGCATTGTCACCATCATCAGACTAAAAAAATTTAAAAAATCATTTAAAAAAATATTTTTTCTTTAGTCTGATGATGGTGACAATGCTGTTACCGAAACATCTTACACTATTAAATTATTTGGATTAGGTCTTATTTTCTTGTAGCTAAAATCTATAATCCAAATTGTGCTTTATCAATCACTTTGGCCATTAAAATATTGCTACACCAGGAATAAATGCACATAATAAAATGATTTTTAAGAAAAAGGCATCTCCTTATCGTGCAAATGAAAGTTGCTGATGGTTTGTGCTATCTATCGGAATAAATATCAACTATTCATTGATTTTTAATTATTCCAGAATTGGCCCATTCTTGATTAATCAAGAAAAGCTAACCATGTATGTGTTTCAGGTTGTTGGCCCTTGTCAGCGTATTTTGTTATTTGTAACAAATAATTGAAGAAACAAATAAATGTGTAAACAATAAATCCCAAAATAATCACAGAGATCTCCCTCATTTTGGCACAAGAGGAACCAAAGTTACAATAAACAAGTTCTGTGCTTTTATTGATGTCATTTTGAACAGGGTGGGGGGGGTAGGTGGAAGGGTGGTCTAAACTGTTGGTTTTTGACCGCTATGACCCAGGATCAAATCCCGCATTAGGCACATTTTCTTATTTAAAAAAAAAAAAGGATCCAATGGCCTCAGATTCTTGCAAAAGTCCAACTCCACCAGTGAGTGCAAGTATATCCAAACGGGGCTCTGGCACTGGCACTGTAAAATTTGAGCTGCTTTTCATGTGTGTAGACTGGGGTGCACTTAGAGTAAAAGCATTTGCCAACTTCTACCCACCGTGGCCTGTATCATGATCTGTACCACATGTACTAGGGACCAAATTTTAAAAATATTTTTGAAGTGGGGAAAGATTTTTATACCCAGAATTTCCGATAATTTATCTCAAGATTGGAATGACAACACGCCATTCTTTGCAAAAATGTGTTTTTAACCATTTCAAAAAATATCATACTTTAAAGTCATACAAATAAAAAAAAACATCCATATAGCAATATTGCTACTTATTTTTGAGTAATATTTGTTAAATAATTTTTAATTGAACAATTTCAACATAAAAGGTCTTTGTACTAGAGCGCCATCTGTTATCAAATTATAAAACTATTTTAGAGGCGTAATTTTCTTTTTAAAATAAAACAATTTCTACTGTCCTTACTGCGATGGAAAAATTAAAGGGAGGGCCTGGCTCATCAGTGGTGAACCCTCCCAGCGGTTTCGCCAGTTTAATCTACCATACCGCTGTTATATTGCATTTTTGGAACTTCCTTTTATAGGTGACTGTTGTAAGACTCTTGGAATGGGTATTTTAGAAGAACTATGGACATAAGCTTTTAGGACAGCAGAATTAAATATAATTATAAATATATAATATGCTTCGAGCAATCGCTCTTCCGCAAATATCAAATTGTGTCTTTTATTAGAACAATAATGTTACGATGTACTAGAGCGCCATCTGTTATCAAATTATAAAACTATTTTAGAGGCGTAATTTTCTTTTTAAAATAAAACAATTTCTACTGTCCTTACTGCGATGGAAAAAATTAAAGGGAGGGCCTGGCTCATCAGTGGTGAACCCTCCCAGCGGTTTCGCCAGTTTAATCTACCATACCGCTGTTATATTGCATTTTTGGAACTTCCTTTTATAGGTGACTGTTGTAAGACTCTTGGAATGGGTATTTTAGAAGAACTATGGACATAAGCTTTTCCATCGCAGTAAGGACAGTAGAAATTGTTTTATTTTAAAAAGAAAATTACGCCTCTAAAATAGTTTTATAATTTGATAACAGATGGCGCTCTAGTACATCGTAACATTATTGTTCTAATAAAAGACACAATTTGATATTTGCGGAAGAGCGATTGCTCGAAGCATATTATATATTTATAATTATATTTAATTCTGCTGTCCTAAAAGCTTATGTCCATAGTTCTTCTAAAATACCCATTCCAAGAGTCTTACAACAGTCACCTATAAAAGGAAGTTCCAAAAATGCAATATAACAGCGGTATGGTAGATTAAACTGGCGAAACCGCTGGGAGGGTTCACCACTGATGAGCCAGGCCCTCCCTTTAATTTTTCCATCGCAGTAAGGACAGTAGAAATTGTTTTATTTTAAAAAGAAAATTACGCCTCTAAAATAGTTTTATAAAAGGTCTTTGTATTTTAAAAAAAATACTCTAAATAAGTATGAATACAAATTCTGTATATACTGTATTCACTGTAATCGCTATTTATATACATTTTAGGGCTAATATGGCTGGTGTTCAAAGGGTTAACTTTATTTGAAAGTGGTAATACTTGAAGAGGGCTTTCAAACAACAAGATATTAGAGACATTTTTTTCAAGTAAATTTAGTATCACAGTAGAACCTCCCTTTAGTAGACACCCCCCAGAGGACACCTCTCTCTACAAAGGACAGATTTCATTTGCAAAATTACCATTTTTACAATTTAGCAACTCTCCAGTAAGAGGGCACCTCTCCCTAAAGGACACTTTGGCTCTGCAATTAGGTGTCCTTTACATTGAGGTTCTACTGTATATAATATGATAAAGATGTTCTAAAATACTCTTATATTTTAATATATAAATAATAAATCTTTGCTTAGGATTTGCCCTAATTTTAAAATTAGACATAGAGGTACGTGTATGTTAATGATAAGAAGAATCTATTAGCAAAGTATTATAAAATGGCTGCCTTTTCCCGTGTGTATTGCTATTTTTTTTATAGCATTTTAAGAGTGAATTCGTCACTTTTAAGAATGAGTTCGTCCTTCGTCATCAAACACTTGTTGGCGGTTGTAATAGAACAATTTTCATTGAATTGATGAGGCACAATATGGATTGTAGATTATAAACACAAGGTAATAAGACCAAATTCAAATAAATAAATAGTGTGTGACGTTTCGGTAACAGCGTTGTTACCATCTTCAGACAAAAGTACTGAATGAGAGAATTTTACCACAGCATGCTTTTAAATAGTTCCTGTTATCAAGTGTGTAAACAAGATAACAGATAAGAAGATATTTATCTGATAAACAGATGGGATAAACACCTGCTGATTAATATTCTTAGAATTAAAAGTTTTTTCAAATATAATTAAAAGCATATCTATAAATATCATTTATATTTCCTCTTTCTTCCATTCTGTTAATTGTAGCACATTTCTTTTGAATGAAAAATGCTTCTTTAAATTGTCTCTTAAAATAATTTTTCTCATAATCTAGTATCTTTGTTTCTTTTAGGTTAAAATTATTATGTCCTGTGATTTTTCTATGTTCTACAAGTGCAGAATTCTCAATTTTATCCCATTTCAGAGCATATTCATGGTTTTTCATTCTTTCTTTTAAAGTTCTGGATGTTTGTCCTACATAACATTGGTCACATTTTTCACATTTCACATTTCACATCAATGAAGATTTTCCCATCAAATTGATAGATAGAATAATAGAAGACATGAACCAAAAATATGAGAATAATACTTTAATTCAAAATCTAAAGTGCAAAAACAAAGAAGCCAAATTTATCACATTGCCATTTATAAACCAAAAGTTTGCAAGAAATTTGACTAATATATTCAAAAAGTATGAAAAAATAAACATTGCATGGAAACCATGTAACCCTATCTCTCAATATATCAACAACCATAAGAACACTCACATACCAAATAGAGCAGGTTTAATTTATGAAGTGAAATGTGAAAAATGTGACCAATGTTATGTAGGACAAACATCCAGAACTTTAAAGAAAGAATGAAAAACCATGAATATGCTCTGAAATGGGATAAAATTGAGAATTCTGCACTTGTAGAACATAGAAAAATCACAGGACATAATAATTTTAACCTAAAAGAAACAAAGATACTAGATTATAAGAAAAATTATTTTAAGAGACAATTTAAAGAAGCATTTTTCATTCAAAAGAAATGCGCTACAATTAACAGAATGGAAGAAAGAGGAAATATATATGATATTTATAGATATGCTTTTAATTATATTTGAAAAAAAACTTTTAATTCTAAGAATATTAATCAGCAGGTGTTTATCCCATCTGTTTATCAGATAAATATCTTCTTATCTGTTATCTTGTTTACACACTTGATAACAGGAACTATTTAAAAGCATGCTGTGGTAAAATTCTCTCATTCAGTACTTTTGTCTGAAGATGGTAACAACGCTGTTACCGAAACGTCACACACTATTTATTTATTTGGATTTGGTCTTATTACCTTGTGTTTAATTTTCATTGAATTTTTACATGAGCTTGATGAAATTGTATCCATGCAATATGGATTTAATGTTTCTACATGAATAATACAAGAGCGCACACATCCACAGAAACAAGGGCATCTGTTAGTTTGTTACGAAGCAGCGTGAAGTTTTTGTCACCATATTCATATATGCTAAATCCAATTGAATTTTCATACTGATGCAATCAGTAGAATTACATCAGGAGACTGTGAAGGATGGTTTGCTCGCATTCGCAAAAATTGCTTCCTGGCCACACAAGAACACCGCTTTATTCAATAAAATCTGTTTCTAATTTATTTTGTGGTTATTTGCTCATATATTAATGTTATGGACTTGATTTAAAATGTATTCAATTAATCTTTATGATATTGTATTTTGATTTTTACACGTAACACATTATGAGTCTTCTTTCCACACCCTTACTAGGGAAGAACAAACCGTGATTTCAAGATTATGAACAGGGCATCTTAGAATACTCAAATTTAATGGAAAAAAAGCAAAACATTCCCGAAATGCCCCAAATGCGATTTCCAAACAGCCAGTCCTGAACATCTATTAAATTGTATCAAATCCTCCAAAAAAAGACCTTTGGGAAAACCCCAGGACTATAATAGAAATGTTGAGACAATGGGACCTAATGGAGATCGTTTAAATGACTTGAGGAATAATGCAACAACACAATCTTATTTTAAAGGCAACAAACTCATTTTAAAAGTGTCAAATACATTTTTAAATAGGAAGAATTTATTTTAAAAAGTGACAAATACATTCAGATTATAGGCAAGTATCATAAAATAACAAGATAATTTGAGGATTTGGTCTTGTTATATTGTGATATATGCAAGAACAGAAACAGCAGTAAGTGAGACACCTACTTTCTGGAGAAGTATTTGTAAGCACCGTGAAGTTTGTGGAGCTGAGTCCTCTCTCCATCATACTTGGTCTCAATATAGAAACTCTCCTTCAGTTTGTCCACCTGTACATCAGGTAGAGTAAGCTGATATTGAAGCAACAAGGAGAGATGTGACCTACCTGAGCTGGGGACATCATTTCTGCCAGCATGGGTCGGAAATGGGAGAAGAGCTTTATCTCTATCTCATGTAGACGGATTTTAGGATTTGGTAGCTTGAGGCAGACCTGGCCAACACACGTCAATAGATATATCATCTTGATTAAGAAATAATGCACTGGCAAGATAGAATGATAAATAAGAGAAATGATGCAGACCTGGCCAAAACACATCAATGGATATCTTACCGTGATTAAGAAATAACGACCTGTGGCAAAATAGAATGATAAAAAAGAGAAAAACATTTCTCTTTTCTAGTTGATGCCATCAGCACATAAAATAGGATGAGCACAATAGCATGATCTAGATACAGTGTAACCACTTTAATTCAACCAACTATAATTCAAAACTTACTTTAATTGAACCATTTTTATCATATTCACAACCAGACTATTTACATTAATAACTGACTATAATTCTGTATCTCTATCTCATAGATGGACGTTAGGATTTGATAGCTTGAGGCAGACCTGGCCATCACATGTTAATAGATTTCTTACCTTCATTAAGGACCTAGCAAGATGGAATGATAAAAAAATTTGTCTCTTCTATTTGATGCCATCAGCACATAAATCCTAAGGAATTAAAAAGGTAAACTGTATGTTTTGATCATATCTAAAGAAAATATTTTTAGAGAATAATTTGGTGAAAAATATTTTTTTATGCCAAATGTGGTGCACTAAAATTGTAAAATGAAGAATATTCTAATTATTATTTTATATATATAATATATACAGAGTAGAACCTCCCTTTAGCAGACACTCCGCTAGTGGACATCTCTTCATAAAGGACAGTTTTCTTTTGAAAAATTATTATTTTTACAAATTAGAAACTCTCCGGAAAGAGGACACCTCTCCCTAAATAAGACTTTTGCTCTGCATCTAGGTGTCCTTTACATAGAGAGGTTCAACTGTATATATAACACACACAGTCAAATATATAATTACAGTAGAACCTTCCTGTAAAGGACATCTAATTGCAGAGCCAAAGACTTCTTTAGGAAGAGGTGTCCTCTTACCAGAGAGTTGGTAAATTGTAAAAATGGTAATTTTACAAATGAAAACTGTCCTTTGTGGAGAAGTGTCTGCTAGCAGGATGTCCGCTGAAGGAAGGTTCTACTGTATTTATCCTTAAAAAAACCTTAAAATATATTGTCAAGTAGCTCTGCAACTCCGGTCACAAGAAGCTTTTGTGGTATTATCTGACCCTCTCTCTCCCTATAAATACCTCTTGTATATAATTTTATTGGAGAACTAAAAGGTAAATACCCTTTATATTTGCCCTTGCTTTATTTATCTCCGCGACAATATATATGTCGTAGCTGTTGTGGTCGAATGGAAGGGCACAGCCATTGTGCATGTACGCCTCAAAAAAGAACTTATTCCACACTCGTGAGCGCGCGCGCGGCGGTGGCGTAGCATTCACCCGCGTGCGCTGGCTCCCAGATTTATTTGGTACAGATTTATACATGAATGAATTTGTATTTACAATTTAACATAATAATTATGGTGAAAATAGATTATACATTTTTGGGTATTATACAAATTATGACATATATATATATATATATCTTATATAAAGAAAAGAGATAAAGAGATTTTCTGCTGTATTTTTAGATCATGTTGAGGATTATTGTAATGGTGATGCAGTCGTGGTTGAATCTTGAAAGTATGATTACTAAAAATAGTTTTGATAAGAGATTATTTTAATTGAGCTTTAGGATTATATAATAAACATAATTCGGTAAAAGCACTGCCTGGCTTAAGGCGAGTAGAATAAGGAAAACAAAAGATTATTTACATAATGTACAAAGGTTTTAGCCGGCCATCTGGGAAGAACAACAACGAGTTTTTATAGGGGAAGCACGACCTCTGGCGGTCGATTTAGCAGTATTTGTATCTATGAAATATATTTCTAAATAAAATAATATTTTAATATAACATATATATATATAAAACCATTAATTATGTAAAATGTGAGGTGGGTATGATTATATAATAGTTACTCACATTTTCCAGGCTGGTGGTGTGGTCATAGAGATCTATGGCATCAGGGTGGAAGATCTTCAGGATTGTGTTCTCACTGATCCCCAGCCTCATCTCTTTCAGAATCATCCTGATCAGCCACTTCTGCTCCAGGGCTGACATGTTCCGCAGGAGATACAGTAGGCTCTTCTTCATCGAGTCTACAACAAAGACATTATTCTTTTTATTATCCCTAATGATAAAGCACAATTTAGATTATAGATACAAGAAAATAAAACCTAATCCAAATAATTTAATAGTGTATAACGTTTTAACAACTGCATTGTTACCATCATATACCATCATATTTATTCTATTGTCTGATAATGGTAACAATGCTGTTGCCGAAACATCACACAGTATTAAATTATTTGGATTAAGTCTTATTTTCTTATATCTTTTATTATCCCTAGTACACGTGGTACAAGCCATGATAATCATGGTGGGTAGAAGTAGGCGAATGCTTTTACTGTAAGTGCACCACATATCTACATATGTGAAAAGCAGTTAGACTTTTGCACTTAAAAATGTGCCAGAGCCCCTTTTGGTTACTTGTACTCGCTGGTGGGGTTTGACTTTTGCAAGAATCAGGAGTCATTGTAGCATTTTTTTTATTAGAAAAAAAATGCCCAATGTGGGATTTGATCCCGGGTCGTAGCAGTTAAAACCAAAGGTTTAGACTACCCTTCCACAGACTCCATATATTCAATTATAGAAGATGTATTTCAGTCAAAACAACTCTTCAAAATGTCACATTTTATACATTTTCACACAAAAAGTTTAATTTCATAAAAAAGTGAAATGGTAGTTTCCTTAAGTTTGATTCTGTTCTGATAGCAGCACATAATGCTTCTACAGTAGAACCTCCCTGTAAAGGACAACACCTAATTGCAGAGCCAAAGTGTCCTTTAGAGAGAGGTGTCCTCTTAACGGAGAGTTGTTAAATAGTAAAAATGGTAATAAAAAAAAAAACTTATGAAATACAGTAGAACCTCCATAAAAGGACACTCACGCTAGAGGACATCTCTCTACAAAGGACAGTTTTCATTTACAAAATTACCATTTTTACTATTTAGCAACTCTCTGGTAAGAAGACATCTCTCCCTTAAGGACATTTTAGCTCTGTAATTATGTGTTGTCCTTTACAGAGAGGTTCTATTGTATAAACAAGATTTGCAAACTGTGGGTCACATCTCCCACAAGGGATGCTATGTAGCAAAATATATTTTTTATTTTATGAAAACAATATTATTTTAGGAGCATTATATTTTGCTAAACTCTAAACCTCATAAAAAGAAATCAAGACCTTCATGAAGCCAAGAAGAAGAATTAAATGAATAAATATGATTCAGTAGTTTTGTCTGTAAATGGTAACAACGCTGTTACCGAAACATCACACACTATTTATTTATTTGGATTTGGTCTTATTACCTTGTGTTTTTATAATCTATAATCCAAATTGTGCCTTATCAAGAAGAATTAAAGAAACTTGTGTGAAAGGAAAAACTCTGACCCATATACAAAATATAAATCTAAGATTCACGGTAGGTACATGCTCTTACTCTATTTAGAAATTGCCATTTTTAAAATGAGGAAGACTTTCAAGCCATGAAAAAATTGTATTGTTAAGTAGAAAATACTTTATGCTTAATTTTTATGAAAGAGAACTGCAACAAATATATTAAGAATATTCAGATAACTGCAACACAGGAAAAAATCTTGGATCTCTGAGAAAAATCTTCTGAACACAGAAATGTCTAGAAGTCAATTCCAATACCTTCAGTATGCCTATTCAGAAATCCTGAATTGAAAAGCAACTCAATCTATGCAT
>CP092883.1:44434508-44484136 GCA_030710605.1 Cordylochernes scorpioides
AGAAGTAATTTGCGGACACATCAGTCAAGTACAGGATCATACTATACTCAATGAGTTAAAAGCTCGAGGGATCAACTTGACTGACATATGCCAAGGTGAAGAGATATCAATCCACATGTTGATTGATTCAGACTTGCTCAGCAGCATTCTGACAGGCAGAATGCAAATATTGCAAAATGGAGTTGTGGCAACAGAAACCAAGTTGGGGTGGACAGTAATGGGACCAGCAATAGGGAAAGACATGGAAGATTCATGCCTGATCGTGACTTCATTTCACGTTAACAGTTTCGACGTTCAGGATTTATGGAAATTAGATGTGCTTGGCATCATGGATGCAGCAGAAACAAAATCTAGGAAAGATTTAATCGAAGCCTCCAACACTCATTTCAAGGAGACTGTGAAACGAGACGAAAGCGGAAGGTACATCGTGTCACTACCATGGATAGCTGGACATCCACCAGTTCCGGTCAATCGCCGAACTACAGAAAATCGATTGCTGACTACAACAAGGAATGTCCAGGGCAAGATGCTGTATGAGAAGTATGATACTATTTTTGAGGAGTGGGAAAAAGAGAGATTCATCGAGGAAGTTGAGGATAAATGGGAGGAGTGCAGTTATCTTCCTCATCGCCCAGTGCTCAAGGATAGTCACACCACTCCTATTCGTCCAGTATTCGACGCAAGTTGCAAGAAAAAGGGGCTCCCATCATTAAATCAATGTCTGGAAAAAGGAGACAACCTGATTGAGCTCATTCCTGATTTGCTCTTGCGGTTTAGACTTGGAAAGTATGGAATCATTGCAGACATGCGAAAAGCTTTTCTCCAGATTCAGGTTCGAGAAGAAGATCGTGAATTCCTTCGGTTCCTTTATTGGAAAAAGGACCAGAAGACACTAAAATTTTACAGGCATTGCCGAGTAGTCTTTGGCCTTACCTCAAGTCCTTTTCTGCTAACTGCAACCATTAAGTATTATTTGAGCCTGCCGCAGTTTCAAGATAATAAGTGCGCAGAACTTCTTGCCCGAAGTTTTTACGTTGACAACTGCATTCTTAGTTTGTCACCTACACATGATGTCAAAAAATTTATCAAGGAATCCTCCGACATCATGATGCAAGCCAAATTTGAGTTACGAGACTGGATGTGGAATGAACCTGGAATCACAGAACAAGATCCAGCCTCTATTTTGGGTATGAAATGGCACCTTAAGACTGACACTATTGCCATTAATGTGCAGTCATTGAAAAATATAGATGAAGAAAAATCAATCACAAAGAGAAGTATCTTGTCAGCCTGCCATCGCATTTTTGATCCGATTCAATTTACCTGTCCAGCTACAATCAAGATTAAGAAGATGGTTCAAGATGCTTGGAAGGAGAATAAATCATGGGATGAACAGCTGAACGAAGACAGACGGGTCGAGTTCATAAAATGGAGGAAGCAAGCTTTAGAATTTGATAAGATCAAGATACCTCGATGGATCTTACCTATCAAAGGAAGAACAACATTGCACGTGTTTTGTGACACTTCAGCTATAGCGTACGCAACGGTGATCTTCATGCGAATAGAGGATGCGCCAGTCATAGTAGTGCGATTCGTTGAAGCAAGAAATCGACTGGCAACTATTAAGAGGATCACGATTCCACGACTGGAACTATTAGCCTGTTTGATTGGAGCACGACTGTTGGTGCATGTTCTGGAAATTTTAGAAGAAAGTCCGGAGAAGATTCAATGTTGGACAGACTCCAGTCCTGCCCTATACTGGATATAACAACAAGAGAATTGGGCTCAGTTCGTTTCCAACCGTGTCAAGGAGATCACAATACTTACGAAGAGTGAAGATTGGAACCATGTCGCAGGGGAACACAATCCAGCAGATCTCCCATCCTGTGGTGAATCCCCATCGAAATTCACAAAATCCGGATGGTGGGAGGGACCAAAATGGCTTCAGGAAAAGAAAGAAGACTGGCCAGTATCAAAAGTACAGTATGATCTGGAAGCCATTGAAGAAGAGAGGAGGAAAACTGTGGTGGCTGGATTTGTAGCCAAAAAGCCCGAGGAGAATCCATGGTATCTGAATCTATACGAGGGAAAACGTGAAGTGACTCTAACACAAATACTGAGAGTAATCGCGTGGATGCTACGTTTCAAGCCCTCTGAATACAAAGGAGATATCATCTCACAAGAGGAGCTAGACAGTGCTGAAAAGTCCCTAGTTAAGATAATACAGAGTGAATCGATCGGTGAGGAAGATCCCAAGATGAAGCAGCTACACGCGTTCCAAGATAAAGAAGGATTATGGAGAGTGAAAACGAGGATAGTGAATCGAAATGACGATGAACTGTTCCGATTGCCAATTTTGATCCCAACGAATCATCCGGTCACAGAGCTAATTGTGAAATCAATCCACGAGAAAATGTACCACTGTGGAGCCTAGACGCTGCGATCAGTACTAAGAGAGAAGTTCTGGATTCCAAAAGCTCGACAACTAGTTCGTCATGTAATTCATAAATGTCCTCGCTGTCGACGATTTGAAACCAAGCGAGTCGACGTACCAGAAGCATCGTTGCCTCAACATCGCGTACGAGATGTTGTGGTTTTTGAGATGACAGGAATTGACCTCGGAGGACCTTTATATCTGGAAGATGGACAGAAGGTTTGGTTCGTTATCTTCACCTGTGGCGTATACCGTGCGGTCCACCTCGAACTGGTGACTTCCTTATCGACGGAAGCATTGGTGGGAGCAGTAGAAAGGTGTTCGTAGCAAGACGAGGTTGCCCTGCAGTCATCTACTCAGATAATGGGACGAATCTAGTTGGACTCCGGAACGAGCTTTATCGAGTTAATTTTGGATTGAAATGGAAGCTCAATCCTCCGGCAGCACCGTGGTGGGGAGGTTGGATCGAGAGAATTGTTGGACTCACCAAAAAGCTGCTTCGAAGATTGCTGGGAAAACGTGTTGTTAACTACGAAGAAATGGTGACGATCCTCGAAAACTGTGAACGAGTTATCAACGCGCGACCACTCACCTACATTGCTGAGGACAATGATGACCTTGTGCCATTAACCCCAGAGATGTTCCTTCGAGAACCAAGAACTGAAGGAGAGATTGATCTAAATGAATTCAGGTGTAACTTTGGGAAGAGCTATGAGAAACGCAAACGACTCCTGAAGGAATTCCGTAAGAGGTTCAGAAGCGAGTACCTAGGATTGTTGGTGCATCACGACAATCGCAAGAAACAACGACAGTTAAAAGTTGGAGATGTCCTTGTGGAGGTTGAAAACAGGAAGCAAATAAACTGGCCTATGGGAAAGATTACGAAGGTGTTTCCTGGAACTGACAATGTGCGAAGACTTGTGGAAGTTAAGACTAAGTCTGGATTCATGAAGCGTGCAGTTCAACGATTGTTCCCACTTAAAGTACCATCTGGGGACGTAGAGCAAGGCGACGGGGAGCTTAAGCCAGCGGAGGATGAGATCGTCAGGGAGAAAACACCTGGTGTGGAGTCCGTGTCAGTGCAAGAGAAAAGTTTCTCCAGTAAAAGTAGGGAAAGTTTACACGCGTTCTGGAAGAAAAGTCAAGTTACCGATTAGGTTTAAGTGAAGTTTGAGAGAAAATTTAATCATAAAACATTCTGTTAGATTTGAGATAATTCCTTCTTTGTTTTTTTTTTTAAATTAATATTGACCTTATAGCAAAGTTCAAAAGGTCAAGGTGGGAGAGTGACGCGACCTAGGTACTTTTGGGCCAACCGAGCGCTGGCAACACTGCACCCGCTGGCCCCGCGCGCATGCGCGAGCAAAAAAGAATACCCCCGCATCTCCGGTAAACAAAGCTGTCTCGACGCCAACGTTTGGTTTTGACAGGCCTGAAAAAGAACTATCTCTCATAAATTTTAATAATTGGTTTTGAATAATATTTGTATTAATATTAATTTGTGTGATTTTTAAATAAATATTTCTTTCAATAAGTATTAAATTATTCATCACTGTTTTCTACTTTAGGCCTCGCCATCCAGCGTAGTGACTCAATTCTTCTGATCACTGCAAAGTCAGTTTCCAGCATTACTGTAAAGCTAGAAGCTTTTAGTTCAGGTTAAGCCATCGGGACCTTGTATTTTTTTTTCAAATTTAAGACAAGACAACGCAGGGGAAGCGAAAGAAGCAGCCAAGTTCTTAATGGAAGATGTTGTTCTCAAGCACGGAGCCCCCAGAGAAATCATCACGGACCGAGGACGAGTATTCCAATCAAAGTTGATTGCGGAACTCACCAATCAATGCTCGTCGATACATCGGTTCACGACAGCGATTCATCCCCAGACGAATGGACTGACGGAGAGGTTAAACAAAACCTTAGCCAACATGATCGCTATGTATGTAAGTGTTGAACAGCAGGACTGGGACTAAATCCTGCCCTACGTCACGTTCGCCTACAACACAGCAAAACAAGATAAGACAGGTTTTACCCTTTTTAAACTGATTCATGGACGCGAAGCCGAAACAACTGTAGACACTCTTTTCCCGAATCCGCATGAAGATCTCCAAGAGGATTACAGTCAGAAGATTGCCTCGCGAGTCGAAGAGACTAGGCAGCTAGCAAGATTAGAAACCTTGAAAGCCCTAGAAAAGGACAAGGCCAGATATGACTCAAAGCACGAGGCAATGAATTACAACGTCGGTGACCTGGTATGGATTTTCATCCCGATAAGAAAGCTGGGACTCTCAGAAAAACTGATGAAAAGGTACTTCGGGCCATACAGGGTTACTCGGAAACTCTCTGACGTGACCTTCGAAGTTGAACCTGTGAACCAACTAACCAGGAGACGCAAAACAAGAGACCTGGTCCATGTCCTGAGAATGAAACCCTACCATGACCCTGAGGACCAAGCTGATCTGTTCAAGTGATAATTACAGCAGGACGCTGTTCATCTAGAAAGGGGGCAATGTCATTGAATAATTATTTTAAATATTCTGTGGTATATCATCATTGATATTTGCATAGTCATCACACTCACCATTCTTGTATATTATTACTTGTAAATAAATTTTCAGAAATAGTTTGCATTTTTTATAAATAAATTATTTTTACTTAAACTTTTGTTATACTCGTTATCACTACCGTGACAATATTAAGTTTGAAAAGCACATGTGTTTCTGGTCAGGATATGCCTTTTTTATTTTTAATATATATATATATATGATATCTTGGGACCTCTGGGACCAGTGTTACCTGATGCTAGACGAACCTCGATGTCAACTCTACCGTGCAGTCGTGGTGGAAGGCGACACAGCTGGGCCAAAGGTGAAATAAACAAACAGAGATTCCACTAAGAAGCGTCTGACGTCAAGAAGGAATGGGATGAGGAGAGAGGGAGATCTTTAGAGCAAGTGTTACCTTGTTGAGAGCCAAGCGTATACTGACAATTCTTGCTTCTCGATTTAACACCAAGACCTGTCTTCTTTCCCATTGGTCGAAAGGTGTCACATGGCCTTTTTCTATTGGTTGACCTATTTAGGTGATGTCTTCTGATTGGTCTTTGCTACTGCCTTTGACGGAAGATACGTCCGGTCTTGTTCCGGAAATACGGGGCGTTACTCGACTTTTATGGTTTCCGCGGTCACAAGATACGTCCGGTCTTGCCCAGGAAATATTGTCTTGTAAATTATTTATAGTTGGGCTAGTTTTAAGCCTCCTTTGCTAGGCCTTGCTTCGACTTCTGTCCTAAGCCTGATTAGTTTTAACCCTAATTTTCTCCTGTTAGTCTCCATTCCTTCTATCTGTACAGTTGCGATACTTTATTAGATTCTTACGCGGTACAGATTGATGTTAGTTGAGGCTTTCTATTGGCAGTACATAAGAAGTTATATACAGTCATGGGGTGGAACATGTGGTAGGAGATATCTAGACTATTTACAACAATTCCATGGTCTTAAATCACCACATATATATATATAAAACAACAACAAAAAGCCTTTATTGGGGCCACTCGCCCCATACAGGATTCGCCAGTTCACAAGGGATAGGGAGAACACTGTGAGGCCTTTTTCCGGGATATAGTCTTGTGGAATCCAAATATCGCCATCGCTATATACCTATTCTTTGATATTTCATTAATCAGTGCCGGGAATGAAGGACAAAGTTGCCCCGTTTTATCATTTAATTTTCGTCTTTCCTCAGACAGAGCAGCACAATCAAATAAGTAATGCAGCATCTCCGTTGTTATTCCTGATCCACAGAAAGTGCATTTCAGGTCTTCACGCCTCAATAAAATCAAATGGTGTTCTCTGAAAAAAATTGAAAGGGTTCTAAATTGTGCAATTAATCTGATGATAGGAAAAGGGAGTTCAGTTAAGAAGTATTCTTCGGTGGTAAAGGTTGTATATATGTCTCTATAGTGGGAATATAACTTTGATTGGGTTATTCTTGTTAGGTCGTTTTGTATTGTTTGCTCTATCGCAGTTCTTAATATTCCAGGGATAGCTTTCCTTAGTGAGTCAGGATCATTACAATAAGTAAGCCACGAGGATCCGTTATTATTAAGTAAATTGCTTAATTGTTTTATAAAACCGATGGGCGCACCTGTAGCACAGGATAATTGCCTCATTCTAGTTAAACAAATTCGAGGCAGTCTATTTGTATCCATACCCAGCACCCTCAGCCAATATTTCAAGGTCAATTTCAGAGCTGTTATTATTAATGAGACGCGGCCTGTTTCTGGTCTTATTATGTATCCTGGTGTATATCTAGGCAAATTCAAAACATATATATATATATATATATATATATATATATATATATATATATATATATATGGTAATTTAAACCAACAACCCCATATTGTATATAACTTATAACAAGATTTTAATGTTGTATAGTAGAAACACATCTGTAAATGGTTATGATTGACATGTGTCATTACATCATCATATGTAATGTAATATTTGTACAAACTGAGGATAATAAATAAATTTCTGTAATATATTAAGAGTTGAGCTAGAGAGATAGAAGTCAAACACGTCTGAATTCGAGATAGATGGAAGCCACAAAGCAACATCTAAAAATAGATTGGAAGCTGTCAGGACGGCGCCAGTAGAATGTCACCAGACGACCCACACTCTTCATATCTGGTGACATGCAAACCCCCTTTCTCAGAAACGGTATATAAACCCCCGTCCTAGCTAAAAATACAGTTAGTTCAGCATCTGCGCGAGCCCACGTCGGTCGTACCTCAGGTCCATCTCATCCATCATGTAGACCAGTAAGAAATCTTCTATCTCCCCATCTTTCGCTCCTAGCTCAACTTTTATCTGTTCACGGAACTTTCTTAGTGCAACTGTGTCTTCGTTTTTTTTTTTTTTTGTGTGGACATTCCCAAACTTTCCACTCTGCCTCGACCACGACTGCCTGTACTTTGTGAGAACTGTAAAAGGTCTTCCAAGGTGCAGAGAGGTACTGGAAAACTCCCCATCCTGACTGTTCCTCTCGGTCAACACAGTATAGCGAGAGTCAACACTTCATCATCATATATATATATTCTGAATGTAGAGCAATCCATAATATATATATACTAGAAGAATGACCCGGCTTCGCCCGAGAAATCCCCCGAGTGAAGTATCCTTCATACTGAAAGTACATCAATAATAAATAGTAGAAGAGCCATAGAAGAGCAATACAGAAGAAACACATAAACTACAGGAAAAAAAGTGTGTAATGGCAAAATTTGTATTATATTAGTGTTTAGGTATTTGATTTAATTATTTTTTACAATCCATTTAGTTGTTTCAAAATTAATATAGTTTAAATAGACGGCAGCTTTTCCACCAAACCCCCATTAACCTTTGAAATTGCCTGAGTTGAGTGACTGACTGTAAAGAATCCTGACTGCGATGCCCATCTTCTCAGTAAGAATAAAAAAAAAATAGGTTCATAAAATAATAATCCAAAATACTGGCATGTAAATATTTTTCTGTAAAAAAAATAAAAGAGCATATTGAAATATTAGGCAAACATATGTGTTCGCTAATGATTGCGACTGCATTTTAAACGATTTTTAAAAAGAGATTTAAACAAATACAGGCCAGAATAAATATTAATAAAAAATATGAAATCCATTAATTACATACATTCACAAAAGCAAACGATGACAGAATTGATTACTCTGATACTTGTATATTTAAATAATAATAATAATAATGAGTTTTAAAAATTATAAAAAAAATGCATCGGCCGGAAATCGAACCCGGGCCGCCCGCGTGGTAGGCGAGCATTCTACCACTGAACCACCGATGCTTATAAGAAATGGCCATATTTGGGTATTTATTCCATTCACAAAAGCAAACGATGACAGAATTGATTGATGACTCTGATACTTGTATATTTTAATTTTTAAAAAATAAGGCTTATTTTGGATTGTAAAATGATTATTTATTAATCCGATATTTCGATGGACCAATCGTCCATCTTTTACGAGGGTTTTTTTTATTAAGCTTGCAAGAAGTCCGTGGCTCACCTAAAGAACGCGACCTGCTGCGTGCTTCATAACAAAAACCCTCGTAAAAGATGGACGATTGGTCCATCGAAATATTGGATTAAAAATAATCTCATTACAATCCAAAATAAGCCTTATTTAAAATATATATATGCCATAATATATGCTCTTCCAGGAATAATAAAGTAAACCTACAGTTAACGAGAGAGAGACGTCGATAGAAGACAACTAACTTGCGACCATTTTGGCCACATTCCTGAGGGGGGCGCCCGTCAACACCTGGGGACTATTTTGGATAGCCCCCCGGTTGTGTACACAGGGAAAACGGTCGTTCAGCGGGTCGGTCGCCCGTCGATCCGCTCTCTCTCGCTGATTGCCTGGAATTCCTTCCAAACTTGTTGTTTCATTATTTCTCAACTCACCACATCATTACCACTATATTGCCACATCGAAAGTAGACAGGATAAGACCTGGCCGGGAAGCAAATCCCTCATATACCGGAGTATGAAGAAACAAGAAGCCAAGCCACGATGATCGGCCAAACCCAACTCAACTGTAACCACTCCTCTTCTAGCCCTCAACCCCTTCTTCGCCAACCTTTGAACCGTGATCCCGAAGAAGTATTCACCTACGACGGAGATGGAGCTGCCACGCACTTCTTCCAGCAATAGATCTTCCCAAGAACGACCACCGTGCCAGGGCAGGACACCTTCCTCCATCATGGACAAGACTCCGCCATATCCCTACCGCTACTGTGATGTACAACACTGGTACGCACAGTGTCACAGACAGAACTCTCCCGAAGCTCAATGAACTTACCTGCGCCCTAAACCAATATAACTCGTGAGTGTAATTGTTTTAACTCCTACCATTCATTCTTTAAATAAGTCATTCCTTGTAAATTGTCCCAATAGTTACATAATTAGCTCCATTTATTCTCTCCACACCTATTAACAATGATTTTATTCTCCATACTATTTATCTAGATATTTGTAACTCATTTAATTAGTTACCTTACCAGTAGAATTTAACAATCGCCATTTTAATTAAATAATTTTCATTTTAACGTAACTCTTTAAAAAAAAAAAAAAAAAGATGGAATTCTACCTATTAATGCTTTACGATTTTTTTACTATTGACAATAGATTTTTCATAATCAATTTATTTATAAAAATATGCCTCCAGCACCTAAACTTTTGTATACCTATTTGTATATGACCCCTCCTACTTGTAAGCACGGCTCACGAAAAATAATTTCTTTCCCTAAACGACTCAAAATTCACCCTGTAATTCAGGCGTCGAAGAATTCCAACCATCACGTGAACCTTGCTTACAACCAACCCTTGGTGACTCTTACCTATCTGCTCCTTAATGTCCCTCTCATTCTTACAACTTTGTTAACCTTATACCAGCTCAGGACCTTTTATAGAATTATTGATTAATCAATTATCGAACTTCTATATTGTCATTTCAAAATTCTAATCTACGCCCTTCATTTATGATAATATATTTCGTAGTTCATCTCTAGCATATCCACCGACCCACACCATCTAGCCAATGGTGTGTTCGTCACAGGATGCAGATTGACTAACTGCTAGATGTTTATCAGCCCCTTTTTGTTCGCACTTGAACAATCTGCATCGAGCGACAAAGTTCGCTTCCTCTTCTCGCGCCACACGTTCGCCACACGGACCCTGTCTTCAAATCTATGTTTGTCCCTTGTCCAAACCAGCACGATATAGCCTACCTTCGATATTTCCCACGGAGGTACGTTAAACATCGTCGCTGATTCTGTCCGGTCCGTCATCATTTCGCGCAGACATGGGTTTCACGTTCAACCCACCGCGAAATCATCGCCTTGCACAAGCTCCCACGACGGTTCAAACACCTCGTGTCCGAGCAGCTTGTCACTTGTAACGGACAACGCAGTCCTCGTCTCAATTTTTGGCACTGTGCGCGCATACTTTCCGCAAATTAGATATAAGTCCATTCAACTTCCTCACCCACACACGGGACTTTTCCCCTCGGACTCGCTACACAAGTAACTACATAGATAAGGTAGATTGGCCCAGGGCAAGTTTCCCCTCGCTCTGTTCGCCGAGGTTCTAACATTGTATGTAGTTTTATATTTACCTCAGTCCTGAGCTCACACAATTGCCAACCTCAATCTCATTTCTCATACTCTACACCTATAGCATAGAAAGCCCATGACAAGTTTCCCCTTGCCATGTCCGCCTGAAAAATATCTTAAAGTGTAGAGTTCCCCAGTCTTAATGATCTTCAGAATGTCATCATATGTATGTGACTCTTCTTCTCGTTGTTCACACTCCTCCATATCACTTCCCTTATATTACATTAGATTTTGTTGTATATAGCCTTTTATAACCTTGATATTTTCAAGAATTTCCTTAAATATCAAACTACCCGGTGTTGTAAAACTGCTTGTAAATAATATTTACTTGTACTATACAATATTTTATTTACATAAAATTATGTCACCATTACCTTAACTAATTTCAACTGTAAATTATTTTCTCTATTCCTGGCTTCTCCAGCTTTAAGTATACTCAAACCATGTTCAGCCTTCTTCAACGGGGGCCATATGTCATAATATATGCTCTTCCAGGAATAATAAAGTAAACCTACAGTTAACGAGAGAGAGACGTCGATAGAAGACAACTAACTTACGACCATTTTGGCCACATTCCTGAGGGGGCCACCCGTCAACACCTGGGGACTATTTTGAATAGCCCCCCGGTTATGTACACAGGGAAAACGGTCGTTCAGCGGGTCGGTCGCCCGTCGATCCGCTCTCTCTCGCTGATTGCCTGGAATTCCTTCCAAACTTGTTGTTTCATTATTTCTCACCTCACCACATCATTACCACTATATTGCCATATATATATATATTGTTTTTATTATTGCAGTAATGGGGGGGGGGGGCAGTAGGAAATTGATTCATTTTAAAAAGAAACATACACGTCAAAAATAGTTCAAATTTCTCATAACAGATGGCACGCTAATGCATCGTATGAATATAAGTTTTAAAAATGTATTTACTTGGAATTCTCGGAAGAGCAATGCTCGAAGCATATTATATATTTATCATTATATGTATTTCTACTGTCCTCAAAGCTTATGTCCATAGTTCATTCAAAATACCCATTCCAAGAGTCTAGCATCAGTTTCAGTATAAAAGGAAATTCGAAAATGCAATATTACAGCGGTATGGTAGATAAAACTGTGGAAACCGTTGTGAGGGTTCACCACTAATAGGCCAAGCCCTCCCGTTATTTTTATCATTAGAGTAAGGGGGGGGGGGCAGTAGAAAACAGATTTATTTTAAAAAGAACCATACTCGTCAAAATAGTTTAAATTTCTAAAATATATGTATTCGGGGTTAGCTTTTCTTTATTTATCATTAATTTTATATTCATAAATATAATTCATTATATATGTATAATATATTTATATTAATGAGGAAGAAATAATCTAACTATATTCAAGGATATATATTATTTTGCTTATCCCTAATACACGTGGTACAGATCATTATAATCATGGTAGGTAGAAGTAGGCGACTGCTTTTACTGTAAGTTACCACATGTCTACACATGTGAAAATCAGTTCGACTTTTGCACTTACAAATGTAAAATGAAAGGATTTAAAAGCACGATTGTTTCTTTTATGCACAATATAAGCTTATACTGTCCTTACTGCGATGAAAAAATATATTGGGAGGGCTTGGCTCATCAGTGGTGAACCCTCCCAGCGGTTACGCCAATTTAATCCACCAGACCGCTTCTCAGAGCTCAAAACTGTATTGGACAATTCTGCTTATATACGCAGCACTGAAGGGTGGAATCTCAGAAATTTATATTTGAATTAATATTTGAATGTAATTCTACTGTCCTATAAGCTTATGTCCATAATTTTCTTGAAAACCATTTCTAAGATTCGTTGGTGGGGTTGGACTTTTTCAAGAATCAGGGGCCATTGAAGCGTTTTTAAAAATTTATTTATGAGAAAAAAAGTGTCCAATGCATGAATCGAACCCGGGTCGTAGCGGTCGAAAACCAACGGTTTAGACCATCCTTCCACCAACCCCCCTATATTTAAGGGTATTACGTGAGTAAATAAAGTTGAATACAGAAAGAGTGGGAGCACTCAGGTTTCCACATAGAGTCTGATTACCGCCTTTGTGTCCGAAAACCTTTGACCAATTTCCGTAATGATATCTTTCTGTTGCAGGTTGTAATTTGGAGCAATGTAGGCCTTTCATTGACTTCTTTCTTTCTTTCCTTTCACCCAGACATTGTTTTTTAATTATTTTCTTTATGTTGGATGTGTACCAATTATGTGTATTTATAAATAATATATAAATTCGAAACTATTATAGACGAGTATGATTCTTTTTAAAAATAAACAATTTCTACTGTCCTTACTGCAATGGAAAAATTAATGGGAAGGCCTGGCTCATCAGTAGTGAACCCTCCCAGCGGTTTCGCCAGCTTAATCTACCTTAAACTAGATTAAACTGGCAAAACCGCTGGGAGGGTTCACCACTGATGAGCCAGGCCTTCCCATTAATTTTTCAATTGCAGTAAGGACAGTAGAAATTGTTTATTTTCAAAAAGAATCATACTCGTCTATAATAGTTTCGAATTTTGATAACAGATGGGGGCGCTAATGCATCATAATATAAATAATATCTTGTAAATGTTATTTTAAACAAACTATAGAACGACGTTTAACAAGTTTTAACGCAAATGTTTATTTTTTCAGAACGAAAAATCGTAATTTTCATTATTCAAGGAGAAATAACGACTATTCCTATCCTTAGGGATGAAGTATGAAAGGATTAATTGTTAAGAGTAATGGTGAACGGAAAAATAAAGTGTCCAGGGATGGGAAATGAAACCACACTGTTCCACTTTTCCATCCCTGTACACTTTTATTTTTCCGTTTATTATTACTCTTCAAAAATTCATACTTTCATATTTCATCCCTAAGGATAGGAATAGTCGTTATTTCTCCTTAAATAATGAAAATTATTATTTTTCGTTCTGTAAAAAGAAACATTTGCGGTAAAACTTGTTAAACGTCGTTCTATAATCATAGCCGCATTATATTGTATTATAAATAAAACAAACTATGGACATAGGGGAAAGTAGAAAAAAATTCAATATATACTATTTCCAATAGTTGATTTTCAGTATCGGTGTGTAAACAAAAGAGCATTTATTTTCAAACGGTTTTTATAGAGGGTAATTATATTTCAATACATTGTCTTCATACTGGTCAGGGAGATCTGTTTTTGTATGATAAATGTTTCCAGAATTAATTTTTGGTGCTTGTTTTTAATATTTATCTAATGGGCTATTGCTTGATTCAAGTTGACCGGGAGGGGAGTAATATGTGTGTGTTGATATTACTAGTGAACGGCTATCTTGGTTATGAACGCATCACTGATGCTCACTCAAGCGCGTTATGTACTTGTTGGGCTTTCTGTTAATATATATGGGGGTCGGTAGAAGGGTTTTCTAAACCGTTGGTTTCCGACCGTTACGACCCGGGATCAAATTCCACATTGGACACTTTTTTTCTAAATAAAAAAAAATGCTTCAATGGCTCCTGATTATTGCAAAAGTCCAACCCCTCCAGAAAGTAACCAAACGGGCCGACAACAATTTTCTTAATTCTGAATAACTAATGGCATCGGATAAGAGAAATCTGTCCTGGCAGTTCAATCATCTGGACCTACGACGAGCAGCTCTCGACAATTCCGTGACAGCGCGGTGATTACCTGGCAACAATATATCACCGCAGCTAACACGCAACGCTCTATCCATTTAATTAATTATTCTACGGCCTATACTGAGTTAACTACCAAATATCATTGCGAACAGTTTTTGAAAGTTGTTGTCGTGTCCAATGAAGAGCCTCAGATGTCTCCATACATATCTATCACAGCAGTTGCAATGTCCACTATCTTGGGTGTGTAAAGCTGCTGCTCTGGGTCCATGTAAATTTTATGTTGTTGTTGTCGTGTCCAAAGAAGAGCCTCAGATGTCCCCATACATCTTTATCACAGCAGTCGCAATGTCCACTATCTTGGGGGTGTAAAGCTGCTGCTCTGGATACATGTCAATATTTTGTTGTTGTTGTCGTGTCCAAAGAAGAGCCTCAGATGTCTCCAACCATCTCTATCACAGCAGTTGCAATGTCCTCTATCTTGGGTGTGTAAAGCTGCTGCTCTGGGTCCATGTCAATTTTATATAGTTGTTGTCGTGTCCAATGAAGAGCCTCAGATGTCCCTGTGCATCTCTATCACAGCAGTCGCAGTGTCCACTATCTTGGGTGTGTAAAGCTGCTGCTCTGGATCCATGTTAATTTTCTGCAAGGCTGCGGCAATTTCTGGGAATGTGAATATGTGGAAAATGGGTGCTGTTGTCATGTTAGTCACCTTGGACGAGAATTTGGTCAAATATTCCAAGTGCCAGGGGGACTGGTGTGGTCGGACTTCTCGACCCCCCCCCCCACACACAAGTTTATGAGAGTGAGCAATGAGATTATAGTCACATATTTTTGTAGCCTTTAGCAAAATTTAGAACGTTGACATAATAGCTAGGACAATGTAAGTGACAATGTAAAATGACAAATAGCTAGGACAATGTCATTCTGAGTAAGCGAAGAGAAAACAGATCGTGAAAAAAGTATATATGTGTTATAATTAAACTCAATATATTCTTACTTGTATTATCTTGTATATCTTTCAATTCTTCTGGTAAATCCAAAGAAATGACACGCTTCAAATAGTGAATTTAATAAAAATTAGTTATTAAAATACTTATAAAAGAAAAATTGTTAAACTAAATGAATTGAAAGTTTGGAGGAAAGTGTTGATTTTATTTGCATATTGTCAATTATAAATCTGAATTCTTGGATATTTTGAGAAAAAATGTTCAATTTTTATTATAACCTTTCGTCAGAATCTTCCAATTTAATAGAAGAAACTGTTTCGCGCTTAAGCTTTACAACAGAAGGAGAAATGTATGTGGGCAATAAAAATAAATATAAATAGCTTTTATGTTATCTAATACAGTAGAACCTCCCTGTATAGGACATCTAATTGCAAAACCAAGGTGTCCTCTTACTGGAGAGTTACTAAATAATAAAAATTGTAATTTTGACAATTAAAACTGTCCTCTGTAGAGAGGTGTCCTCTTACCAGAGAGTTGCTAAATAGTAAAAATGATAATTTTGACAATTAAAACTGTCCTTTGTAGAGAGGTGTCCTCTTACCCGAGAGTTGCTAATTAGTAAAAATGGTAATTTTGACAATTAAAACTGTCCTTTATAGAGAGGTTTCCTCTTACCCGAGAGTTGCTAATTAGTAAAAATGGTAATTTTGACAATTAAAACTGTCTTTTGTAGAGATATGTCCTCTAGCGCGGGTGTCATCTCATGGGGGTTCTTCTGTATATACTGTAAATCTGTCGAAGTATCATCGACTTATGTATCAACGATGTTAACTGCCCCATCCGCAGGCCATAGAACAACACTGCCTGTACTTTAAAACAATAACTTAGCTTAAACATTCATGTTACAGATTAGTGTCCTGGCTTTGGATGAGAAAAAAATAATGTTTTTTAATACAAATTATGAATTTCTATTTATAGATGGAAATTTTGCCAGGAGGAAATTGATCTAAAGAGACAAAGGTCGCCTTTCCCGTCAAAATAGACGTCAAAACTAGGCGCCATCTATTGACCGTCGCCGCAAACTAGCGGCCTCAGGTCGGTGACAAAGCCACAAAACCAGCTTTGGCAAACTTAAAAGGGCCATTAGCCCGAAACCATGGTCTCTAGGTGGACGCATTTCAGTTAGATAAAGCTGGTGTGGTGGCTTTGTCACCGACCTGAGGCCGCTAGTTTGCGGCGACGGTCAATAGATGGCGTCTAGTTTTGACGTCTATTTTAACGGGAGAGGCGACCTTTGTCTCTTCATTTCTATTTATATAAGGCGATAACGTGCCATCTATACATGAGGAATGGAATCATTATAAAGCACGGATGTTTCTTTTTTTCAAACACAAGACAAACTCTTCTATATGCAGAATCGTCTAATACAGTATTGGAGCTCTAAGAGAAGCGGTCTGGTAGATTAAATTGGCGAAACCGCTGGGAGGGTTATACACTGATGATCCAAGAGCCCTCCCAATATATTTTTTCATCGCAGTAAGGACAGTAGAAGAGTTTGTTTTGTGTTTGAAAAAAGAAACATCCGTGTTTTATAATGTTTCCATTTCTATTTATGATGCTCGAAATATTTTATCTTGCACCATACACGCGAGCCATATACTCAATATTATTAAAATAAATATTAATTCTCTTTATTAGATGAATAAAATTTATTATGAATATATCTCTTTTTATTTACGGTAGATTTGATTAATTTTTAAGGATAAAACAATCGCAGATGCTCTTAATATGGAATTATGTTTAATCGATTTATATAGATTTTATCACACAACAGCATGTTGTAGTAAAGGGATCATGATTTTTCACATACACAACGGCTAAAACTTCCATATATTAAACACTTATATCCTCTTTTAAGTCTTTTGGCGACCACACTTTGCTTCAGCGAGCGCGAACTGGGACAAGGCTTCACTAAACATACGGGCAGTAGTGTGACGTCCTCGGCAACCTGACTACGCATGCGCGAGCATCCGGGACACTCTGACCACGCGCGTCGGTAAACAACAAGGCTTGTTTCCAACGGCCGTTACTCCTTTACTTTATATATTTCTGGCTTTAAATAAATCAATTTAAATGATAAAAATAAATATAATTTTATCAGCGGCCTTTCCACAAGCCACACCAACACGCACGCAACCATCCCACAGTCTAATACACCAAGGATTTCGAAATTATATTTTGAAATGACTCTCATTTATAGGAATTTATGAAGATTGTAAGTCTGGATGGACTTGGAATTAATGATATAGATTTTCTTTATTGAAAGGACAGTGAAATGACCCTTTTTTTAGGTGTGGAAAGTGACGAAATATAATAGTTCACCGCCTAAATTTCTCTAGAGTGGTCAATTAATTTTCATTTTGTTCTTCCCAGCCAACAACGTTTCGATAAAAGTATTAGGCAAAATATATGGAATAACGCACAATTCAAATCAAATAACTATTTTTACCAATTTCCTTGGCAAAATTTCACAAAAACATTTTAAAAAGCGGTGTGGCAAAGCAAATAATGATACGGAACATTGAATGATTATATTCCCAGATAGCGACAGAGACCAAATATTATAACTGGCGTAAAGCTATGAAAACTGGTAGAAATTTGCACTGAGCGCGTCCGTAGGTTTCAATACTAATTGAATTTTCATTGTTGGTCAATTTAAAAAGAGAACGAGATACATACAGCTTTATAGGTGAAGATATTTGCTTTTACTATTATAAATTACAACTGTTAGAGCGTATGTACCCCATGTTAGAAGCGGCTGCATATGTTGTCTGTTCCTCATGTCAGAGGTGGCCATTTCTTTTGGAGCTAAGTCGGCCTGCTACTGAGTAGTGCTCCCAGTCTTAATGACAAAGGCAGACACATTCTACTTGACCCACACCATCAAAAGTCTCAAGCTCTGCAAGCTTTATACCCTAATATGATTGAGTGGAGATAGGAAAGAAGAAGAAGACAACTGTAAGAGCAATATATTAGGAAAAAGAGAAACCTATATATGCAAAACTTATTTTAGTTTAATATGAATATAAAATAATAATAAATTATTAAATTAAAAAAATCAAAATTATTATGAGTGCCTCCTTAGATGGTAAACGCTATCATATGATGCTTTACATGACGGTGGCAGCATTCATAGGTGACGTGGACATCGGTGGTTACTTCATCAGTCTCCTTCCTCGTATCTAACTTGATGACCAGGTTGAATAAATTCTTACCATCATGTTATTAGAAGATAAAATTGCTATAAAGTATAAAATAAGAATATAAACAGTATCAATGCGTTTCTTTATTTGTGCAAAGTGCAAGCTTTCGGATTTTTACAATCCTTCTACAGGCAAAGCTAAGCCTTTAGAAGGATTGTAAAGATCCGAAAACTTGTGCTTTGCACGAATAAATAAACAATCATGTTATGTCGCATTACATTGCAGCACTGGAGACATCTTGTGTCCACCCATTTAAACCTAGCAACAAATAAAACAAACTTTATTTACACATATTATGATTCACTAGCGCGCCATCTGTTATCAAAATTAGAAACTATTATAGACGCGTATGATTATTTTTTTTAAATAAACAATTTCTACTGCCCTTACTGCTTTATTTCTACTTTTCCATTGCAGTATGGGCAGTAGAAATTGTTTATTTAAAAAAAAAAAAGAATCATACGCGTCTATAATAGTTTATAATTTTGATTTACACATATAATCTATATAGATAATACCGTAACAGAGTTTTCCATTGTAAAGTCCTGAGCTATCTCCTCCGAAGATTCTGAACTACACATAACGATCTATATACCAAAATTTTCGTTATTTTTTTCTTCGTATGATAGGCCTGTTTTTATTTTCCTAATGTTAACAGTTATTTTTATTTTTTAATTTAATCTATTTTACAATCGTAGATTTTTTGCATTTATCATCATCAATTCGTTTGTTTTGAAATGCGTTCTTTTGTCTTATTACTACAACCAATCGTGATGAAACTTTGGGAAGATGTTTAGTATACTACCGGGATGGTTTCTGGCTAATTACTCTTTAGAAATAACCTTTCGTTGCATTTTTATTTACGATAAAACGTAGATTCACTCGCAATCAGCGCCCCCTCGCGGTAGAAATATGGCCTTAAATAGCCTCGCATGATCTTATTTGTAACGTCAAGCTTAGCTTATAGGTTAGGTACACAGCTTCGTACCCCCGCAACCTAGGTTCGAGGCTCAGCGTGGGTGTTTTTTTTTTTTCATTTCTTTTATATTATTGTAGCAAATTATTAAAAATATTATTTTATTTAAAATGTAGGCTTTTTAAAATAAAAATTAACATACACAAATTTTAATAATATTTGTAACAAACCTAGGTTCGAGGCTCAGCGTGGGTGTCTTTTTTTATTTTCGTTTCTTTTATATTATTGTAGAAAGGTCTGTTTTTACAGCATTATTATATTTTGATTGGTTTATTTTAAATATGTTTGTTATGAAGGCTCTATGTAATACTATTTAGAGCACATTTTACATTTTAAACACCTAAGCCCCCCTCTTTTTAATATTGTAGCAAGGTATTAAAAGTATTATTTTATTTTAGATGTTTGCCATGAAACTTTGGGAAGTTGTTTAGTATACTATTATAGCGAAATTAAGACATAGTGATTATATTCTGTGTTTGTGCATATATTAATATTTAACAGAAAATGTTAGAACGTTCTATTAGAATATCTCGAAAACAAAAAACAATACATATAAACGAGTTCACTGACATTTATTAATGCAGTGATTATAATCAATGATTACAATGAAGGGCTATATTATCGATATATATAAAAAATCACTTTCAAATTTTAACGTAACGTTCCATTCTCAATCCTGTAGGGCTTTAGATCGGCTAAAACATTTTTATCTTTATAAGTGAATATTAACTTTACTGTACTGAATAGTTTAGTATAATGTTAATTTAACATATTACAATTTAGCCACAGCAACGCGTGGCCGGGTTCGCTATTTATAATATACTAGCCGAGTGACCCGGGCAACGCCCCGGGTTTACCCGAAGGACCCGCAGGTGAGAAACTATAGAAGAAAAATTTTAACAAATCAGAAAATGAAATTGCAAACAACAGAACTACACTTCTTTCAGGACATGAGAGCATATGCACTCTATCACCATACGTGTACCATTTTCAAACACCCTGCTTAGGATTAAAACTTCTCAGAAGCATAACAATAGTACCAACCTAGAGGTTAACTGGTGTGGATGCATTCCTCTGGGAGTAAGACTATTGAGAAATTCAGTAGGGAGTTATTTTGCTTCTCCGCATTCTAACACTCCAACTGTTAACACTGTGGAAACACTGACTCATGTTTGGTAAGCAATTTCAGGGAAGAAACTATAGACATAGGATTAAATAAATTATTAATTAAATTGCATTAAATAAAAATTATTAGATTTAAATAAATATTATTAGAGTGAAAAAAAAAGAAAAAATTAACAAATTAGAAAATACAATTTCGAAAAATATACTATCGATAATTCGACACTTTCGATAATTCGACACTTTCGATAATTCGACCATTTTAAAAATCAAATTTACAAGGTTGATTGTTGTTTAAATACAACTTTGATTTTGCATGCATAAACACAGGCTCTTGTAGCAAGAACCCAAATATTATTTATAGTCATAGCAAAAGCCAACTTTAGTGAAAACTGATGCCTCTTCAGAATGAATGGAAGACTGAAATCTGAAGGAGCAGAAGATATGGGTCATCTTTACATGTATGCTATCCAATGTTCGCACACTTGAAAAAGCCACATATAAAGTTGTCCGTGCGTAAACACAGGCTCTTGTAGCCAAGGTTTGGCCTTGAGCCTTATTTATAGTCATAGCAAAAGCCAACCTTAGTGAAAACTAACGCCTCTCTAGAATGAAGCGAAGGTTGGTATCCGAAGGGGCCAAAGATATTTCAGACACTATACAGTGTGTTCAACTTTGGGCACTGTCAGTATATGTGCTTCAAGGACATGAGAGCACATGCGCTGAAACACCATACGTGTTCCATCGCAAAGATCCTAAAGGTATTGGTGAAAGTATAAATAAATATTTTGGAAATGAAAAAAAAATACATCTATATATAAGAAAATAAATTGGAATAAAAATTTACAAACTATATTTCAGAGTGGATACATATTTGAAAGGAAAAAAAAAAAAAGAAAATTGCAAACAACAAAACTATATTACAGATATGACATGAAAACTAACGCCTCTCTAGAATGAAGCGAAGGTTGGTATCCGAAGGGGCCAAAGATATTTCAGACACTATACAGTGTGTTCAACTTTGGGCACTGTCAGTATATGTGCTTCAAGGACATGAGAGCACATGCGCTGAAACACCATACGCGTTCCATCGCAAAGATCCTAAAGGCATTGGTGAAAGTATAAATGACCCATATCTTCTGCTCCTTCAGATTTCAGTCTTCCATTCATTCTGAAGAGGCATCAGTTTTCACTAAAGTTGGCTTTTGCTATGACTATAAATAATATTTGGGTTCTTGCTACAAGAGCCTGTGTTTATGCATGCAAAAGCAAAGTTGTATTTAAACAACAATCAACCTTGTAAATTTGATTTTTAAAATGGTCGAATTATCGAAAGTGTCGAATTATCGAAAGTGTCGAATTATCGAGTGTCGAATTACAGTCTGTTTATGTATTTTTTAATAAGGTCCTCTTATCTTATCTGCAATATAGTTGTATTTTTCGAAATTTTATTTTCTAATTTGTTAATTTCTTTCTTTTTTTTTTCACTCTAATAATATTTATTTAAATCTAATAATTTTTATTTAATGCAATTTAATTAATTTTTTTTTTTTGCTTATCCCTAGTACACGTGGTACAGGCCATGATAATCATGGTGGGTAGTTAGCGACTGCTTTTACTGTAAGTGCACCACATGTCTACACATGTGAAAAGCAGTTCGACTTTGCACTTACTAATGCCAGAGCCCCGTTTGGTTACTTGCACTCGCTGGTGGGGTTGGACTTTTGCAAGAATCGGGGGCCATTGGAGCATTTTTTTTCTTTAAACAGAAAAAAGTGTCCAATGCGGGTTCGAACCCGGGTCCTAGTGGTCGAAAACCAAATGGTTTAACCAGCCTTCCACCGACCCCCAATTTAATTAATAATTTATTTAATCCAATGTCTATAGTTTCTTCCCTGAAATTGCTTATCAAACATGAGTCAGTGTTTCCACAGTGTTAACAGTTGGAGTGTTAGAATGCGGAGAAGCAAAATAACTCCCTACTGAATTTCTCAATAGTCTCACTCCCAGAGGAATGCATCCACACCAGTTAACCTCTAGGTTGGTACTATTGTTATGCTTCTGAGAAGTTTTAATCCTAAGCAGGGTCTTTGAAAATGGTACACGTATGGTGATACAGTGCATGTGCTCTCATGTCCTTAAAGTAGTGTAGTTCTGTTGTTTGCAATTTCATTTTCTGATTTGTTAAAATTTTTCGTCTATAGTTTCTCACCTGCGGGTCCTTCGGGTAAACCCGGGGCGTTGCCCGGGTCACTCGGCTAGTTATTTACATAAAATGACAATAAGAATGCCAGAGAGAATTTGTACAGAGTTATATTTGAGTCGCTAAAGTTAAGTCGAGCTCTTTTTCTGTATCATATTCCTTATTAAAATCAACAGCATAGGTTGTATATGACGTATTTAGTAATGTCAAAAATCCTTATTATATCAATAACTTAACAATTGGCTTACCTCACAAGTCTGTTGCCGTCGATGAACCTTTCACCCCGTCGCAGAGAGCAGCATGGGATTGTATGCCTACTTTGTTTATCACTTGTAAATACGCTCACACAAGCTTGGTTTTTCCATTTTATCATATTACACTGATAGACAAAACTTAAGGAAGTTGTACCTTATAGCATATATATATATCGGGATTCAGAAAATATCTCTCAGAGTTATTTTCTGAATCCCGATATATATATGCTATAAGGTATAAGGTACAACTTCCTTAAGTTTTGTCTATCAGTGTTATTTTGTTCTTTTAATATTCTAATAAAAAAATAAAGTTTACATATAAAGGTTTCGCTGATACATTGCGCTAACAAATAAGATTTTGAGATAGAATGCCAACAAGTGAGCAATCACACTCTGCTTGCCTGGTTTTAGATATACAAGAAAGAAAGGTTGCCACCCCCAAACCATTCAAAAGCCGTCGTTCGTTTAATAACCTCTTCTACGAACACTTTTTGAATCAGTAGAAAACTTTAGAAACAGATTTACCCAATTTGAAACAACAATTCAAACATACCCTTTGTTCGATTAAAAATTCTATCGTGAAATTCGCCGACGCCTACGTTTGTTTTAAATAAAAATTTCTCGAACAATAAAAATAGTTCGTGGCTAATTCTTTTGTAATATTTTGTAAAAACGGTTAATTTTATTTAAACTCGTTCAGTTTTTTTTTTTTTAAATAAACAAATCCCACAACTTAATGATCATACCTTGTATATTTGAAATGAAGGCGATAAAAACGTGGTGATTTTCTTTTAATGGTAAAAACACAAGCTTTCAGGCAAGAATGCCCTTCTTCAGGTTACAACTTGGAAATATTTTAAAACTATGGATATGAATGATAGCCCAATACAGTAGGTAAATAGTTCAGCTGGGGGGGGGGGGGGGGGGGGTTGGCGAGGTAAAACACGGAGTATTGGGGTGGGAGGTCGATTTTTCGGTTAAAACTGGGCGTGCAGTGCGAGACCAAAGATTCAAGGACTAGGCGCTGATACTTGTTCCCGACGCCCTTGTAAACGCATACAGCGCTGTCCAAATTGAACGAGTGGCGAAATTCTGTGATGTGTTGGCATAAGAGAGACTTGCGGTCGTTGGTGCGTATGTTGCGGCTGTGTTCAGATAATCTGGTGCGGATAGATCGACCGGTTTCTCCGATGTAACACTGTTCGCAATCGAGACAAGGAATTTTGTAAATTGCGTTGGTGGCGGTTAGGGAATTAGTTTTAATCGAACTTTTTCT
The DNA here is from genome assembly GCA_030710605.1 of Cordylochernes scorpioides. Taxonomy (NCBI): domain Eukaryota; kingdom Metazoa; phylum Arthropoda; class Arachnida; order Pseudoscorpiones; family Chernetidae; genus Cordylochernes; species Cordylochernes scorpioides. Next base: position 44,458,793 of record CP092883.1, read on the forward strand.
AATCGGATGGCGTAAGAAGGTATAGAGGGAAGGGGTATCATTAAAATAGATACGTATAAATACCTTCTTAAGCAATCTGATTACAAAAAGTTCGATTGAAACTAATCCCCTAACCGCCACCAACGCAATTTACAAAATTCCCTGTCTCGATTGCGAACAGGGTTACATCGGAGAAACCGGTCGATCTATCCGCACCAGATTATCTGAACACAGCCGCAACATACGCACCAACGACCGCAAGTCTCTCTTATGCCAACACATCACAGAATTTCGCCACTCGTTCAATTTGGACAGCGCTGTATGCGTTTACAAGGGCGTCGGGAACAAGTATCAGCGCCTAGTCCTTGAATCTTTGGTCTCGCACTGCACGCCCAGTTTTAACCGAAAAATCGACCTCCCACCCCAATACTCCGCGTTTTACCTCGCCAATCCCCCCAGCTGAACTATTTACCTAATGAATTGGGCTATCTTTCATATCCATAGTTTTAAAATATTTCCAAGTTGTAACCTGAAGAAGGGCATTCTTGCCTGAAAGTTTGTGTTTTTACCATTAAAAGAAAATCACCACGTTTTTATCGCCTTCATTGCAAATATTATTGCGTGGCTACGTCATGTCATACCTTGTAAATCAACACCGATATGGATAAATGTAGATCTTTTTGATACTATTGATGGACTTGAAGAAAACCTACCCTATCGAGAACTGATAGGAGGGCTATAATTCTTGGCACAGAGAACAAGACCAGATATAGCATATTCTGTTGAATGACTGGCTCAATATTGTAACAAATTCACAAATAATCATTGTAATGCAGCAAAGAAAGTATTGCGATACCTTGGAGGAACCAAAGATTATGGTATCACCTACAGACCAACAGGAGAGCAACTTGAAGCTTTTTTTGGAAGCAGATTGGGCATCAAATGTTGAAGACAGTACATCTGGCTATGTGATTATGTTAGCAGGAGCTCCCATAATCTGGAAGAGTGTAAAACAGACTGTTACAGCCCTCAGTACAATGGAAGCAGAGTATGTAGTTCTTTCAATGACAGTGAGAGAAATCACATGAGTGAGAGACCTGATAAAACAATTGAAATTTGTACATCTGATCACAGACCCAACTCTCATTCGGTGTGATACCCAAGCTGCAATCACACACGCCAAGAACTATGTGGACATATCAAGAACGAGACACTTTGCCATCAAGTACCATTCCATCGATGAGAAAATCCAAGACAGTACTGTATCAGTGCAATATATCCCCACTGGGAGGAAAATGGCAAAAAAATCAATAGTTTTTTTTATCAGTTTATATATAAAGGGCATATATATCAGAAAAAAAAAACAAGTTTTTCTCAAAATATTTCAATTTAGGGATGCACCATAAAGGGAGCAAGCAACCTTTCAAAATATTTTGAGAAACTATTTTTTTTTTCTTTACATATCCAGGTACGACATTTTTATATAAACTTATTTAATAATAATTAAGGTATATCCTGACCAGGAGCACATGTGCTTTTTAGATGGCAGAGCACCATCTAGTGGAGTAGAAATCAATTAAATTTTGATTTAACCTGTTCCCTGATATTTGGCCATCAGTTATGACAAAAATACATCGGATATTCTACAGTTAATCTCTGATTCTACTCAACAACAACAAAAAAGGCTTTTATTAGGGCCCATTTCCCTGTATGGATTCACCATACAACAACAAAATAATACAGCAATTTTTCCTTTTTTTCCCTATGTGCACGTGAGCCTTTGTTTGAAAAGGGATTTATTTACACATCTGCTCTAAAACTTTCCTCACTACCTCTTTTGTGTTACAATTGATCTGTAGAAATTATAGAGTTCTATTGCTATATTTTTCTTTTCCGAAATAGTTCTCAGCGTCTGCAGTGGGTTGCTAAATCTCCAGAAGGTGTTGATTCTACTCCAGTGTATGGTTATAAATTTACATTGCTATATATAAACTGTCTTTCTATATATTAATCTTTCAAACATAAGTCATTTATATAGACGAGTAGGGGATGCATCATATGGATTATACTGAGAGAAAATTATTAATATTTTTAATTTTCTCTTATAACCCTTTTTTAAATTAAAGAACAAAAATGTGAATCTTATATATATACTAGACGGGTGACCCGGGCTTCGCCCCGGGATTGACCCGTGTGCATATCTACCCGAGTGATATATATTCAGATAAGATTTTTTTTATAATTGTTTGTTATTAGCATTATCTATTTGTTTGCATCAGCCTAATTTATTCTAATCTTTGATAGAGGGCGCTGTTCGTGAGCTATGTAGAATAATTTGAATATATAGTTTTAAGTTTGGCATACCCGAGACATTTGGCCTATATCGACAGATGAATCAGCTTTATAATCAATATGGGCATTATACTGCAAACCTGAAAAAGGCTTATGAGTCCAAAGCTGAATACGCTGTACAGGAACTTGCATAGTTTGTGTAGCTGCGACGCGGGCTTCAGAATACCTAAGACGGCGAAGCGCACGACGCGTCTCACTTTGAAGTGGTGTCTCAATAGCTCTAGCATTCCTATATCTCCTGGAATCAGCCGTATTCCTACCAAGTAAATGTCGGCTGTGGCGAGGCATATTCTGAAAAAAAAAATTAGATTGAGATTAATAACAAAAGCTTCAAAACCAGCAATTTCTAAACAAAGCATAAATATTTCCTGTCTTTTTTTAGGTAAAAATCAAAATTTTTAAATTTTTTATTCAAAATAAACCTTCAGATATGTTAAAAAGATTTAAAAAAACTAAAATCATAATATTATTACCAAAATATTAATGTACAAAACCAGTTATAATAAAAAAAGCTTCAAAAATAGACCAACCGCTGGATATGGCAATGAAAAAGCATGCTTTTTTGAGCTAAAAAATAGAAATAATTTTCTAAAATACAAAATACAACCCCTATATGTTAAAAAAACTATAAATAATCTAAATATAAAATATTTAATCAAATAAATTAAAATATATTTTAAAAAATTTTGAAAAAGGACTTCAAAAAGACAAATAAATGAATCCGTAAAAGAAATCCCTTGTTTATTTAAAAATATAAATAACCTATTTTTTAGATACAACCCATATATGTAGAAAATATAATAAATAAACTGTATGGCATATTCTGAAAAAAAAATTAGTTTGAGATTAATAACAAAAGCTTAAAAACCAGTAATTTCTAAACAAAGCATAAAAATTTCCTGTCTTTTTGAGGTAAAAATCAAAATTTGTAAATTTTTTATTCAAAATAACCTTCAGATATGTTAAAAAGATTTAAAAAAACTAAAATCATAATATTATATATTACCAAAAAATTAATGTACAAAACCAGTTATCATTAAAAAGCTTCAAAAATAGACCAACCGCTGGATACGGCAATGAAAAAGCATGCTTTTTTGAGCTAAAAAATAGAAATAATTTTCTAAAATACAAAATACAACCCCTATATGTTAAAAAAAACTATAAATAATCTACTTTTAAAATATCTAAGCAATTAATTAAAATTTTGTTAAGGTCCTCAAAAAAGACATAAAATTGAGCACATTAATGAAATTTCAATCTTTTTTTGTAAAAAATAATATAAATAACCTTAGTCTTATAAAAATACTAACCACGTAAGTTAGAAATAGCATATATAATCTGTATATAAAATAAAAAGAAATAAATTAAAATTAGCCTAAATATTTATCTAAAATATAAAATTGATCTCATCAAGTAAGGCTTCAACTTTTTTTGGTATAAAATATGAAAACTATAAAATAAAAGTATCTTACCATGTATAAAAGTTATTAAAATATATATAAAAAAGATTAAAACTAATTTTTAAAGAAGCGCTAAAGTGTAAACACTTTTGAAAGTGTAAACACTTTAACTCTGTTGATTTTTTTGTATTTTATCGATAACAGCAAAGTTATGTATGTTAAAGTTAGGAAAAATATTTTGATGTTAAGCAAAACCTGCTCCATCTCGTTTTACATAAATGTTGAAAATTTGGTCGAAATTGATGCATTGTAACGAAAGTTTTTAGTGAACAACACTTATGAAATTTCCATTTTATTAATATAGATTAGATTTTAAAAAAGGCATATATTGGATTGAATAAAAGATTTATTTGCCAATATTTCGGCTGGCTGAACGCCAAACCTTTATCAAGGCATTACCTTTTTGTATAAACAAACTCAGCGCTGCATATTGTTATAATATCGCAGTTGAAATAATAAAAACAAAATACAATTTATGCAAAAATGTAATGTCTTGGTAAAGGTTGGTGTTAAGACAACCGAAATATTGGCAAGTAAATTTTTTATTCAATCCAATATATGCCTTTTTATTATCTAATGATTTAAGTATGGATTGCTCTATTTTAAGAACAATATATATATATATTGAAAATAAAAATGGCATATCCTGACCAGGAGCACATGTGCTTTACAGAAAGCAGAGCGCCATCTGGTGGAAAAAAAATCAACTAAAAATTGATTTAGCCTGTTCCCTAATATTTGGCCAACCCAATTTCTTGATAAATCAAGAAAAGCCTTATGATTTATCAAGAAAAATGTTGTCCAAATATCAGGTAACAGGCCAAATCAATGTTTAGTTGATTTCTGTTCCACAGATGGCGCTCTGCCTTCTGTAAAGCACATTTGCTCCTTGTCAGGATATGCCATTTTTTTTTTAATATCAACACCTGACCTTTTTATCTTTTATTTTTTTCTTTCGTTTTTTTCACACACATATATATATTTTTAATTAAAAAGGCATATATTGGATCAAAATATCATTTATTTTACCAATATATCAGTTGGCTGAACGTCAACCTTTATCAAGGTGTTATAACATATTAAAAGGATTATTAATAAGGTTGCTGACACACTTTAAAATGTTATACACCTTGATAAAGGTTGGCGTTCAGCCAACTGAAATATTGGTAAAATAAATGATATTTTGATCCAGTATATGCCTTTTTAATTAAAGATTTATTTATAGATTGCTCTATTTTCAAAACATATATATATATTAAAAATAAAAAAAGGCATATCCTGACCAGGAGCACATGTGCACCGTACGTGCATTACTTTTGTTGTTGTAGAAGGCGTTGTCATCGTACCCAGAGCCAATACGAAAATTGTTCTTACCGTATTTTGTCCTGGGGCAGGGGTTGTGTATGTGCCCCGGCTGGTTGCACGTGAAACATGTTGGGGTCCCGTCGAGCGTCGTGTACCAGGCGTGCCATCTCTGCCGGGGTCTCCGTCCGTGGTTGAGGTCTTGGGTCGTATCCTTGCTCTCGTGGTCTGTATTCCCTCCGGTCCTGCCTCGGTGTCGCCACGGTTTCCCACTTGTCTTCAACGTAGTTTAGTTCCTTCTCTGCAGCTGCGTCGAGGAAGCTTGTTGCCTTGATGTAGTCGTCCACCGACGGGTCCAGCGCCTCCGCGTCTTTCTTGCCTAATGAGGCCGCTAGTATAAGGCAGTCTCGTGGGGCTAGTGCCATTAGGAGGTCGATCTTGAAGGCGAACGGGGAGAATCTACCCGCTGTTGTGTGGGCTGTAACCAGGTCCGTCAAGTATCTCCAGATTCCTCTCGTGAGTAGAGGCCTTCTTTTTATTCTTAGTTCTTCGTCTCTTTTTTCTCGCCTGGCTGTCGTTTTTTGGGTAGAGGGTCTCCAGAGCTTCCGTTATCACTTCCAAGTCTTCAGTAGGTTCGAAGCGGCACTTGATGAATTCCTTGGCTCGTTGTGGTAGGTATCTCATCAGTGTCTTCGACCATTCTTTTTTTGGTACGTTCGATGTCCTTAGCCATATTTTTATGTCTTCCACGAAATCTTCCAGGTCTCCCTCCTCGGGATTGAATTTCTGCAGCTCCATTATGTGGCTGTAGATGTTTTCGCTCGGAGAGGTTGGGTCGCCGCTCATCTCCACCACGTGTGGTGTGGGAGCCTGGAAGTCACAGGGCCGAACTAAGGGACGTAACTTTTAATTGGTGCCAGGGTTGGGGCTGGTCCTGGATGGCATCTTCTCTGTAGCTTCTTGGCACTCGGGTCGGTCCTCTGTAGGGTCGGTCAGTGCGGGTCGGGCCGTCTTCATTTTCCGTTGATCCAAAAAAAAATTAAAAAATAAAGAGAGCAAGCAAGAAAGTTGGTCCGTCGTCAAAGTGCAATTTCTCGCCGAACTCTGTTGTTCGATGACTCACAGAGAGAGTTTAAGATTAATTTAAAAAAAAATTAATTAAAATTTTTTAAAAATTTCAAAATCGTGAGCCTTGCTAGTTAAGATAGCGGGCGTGTGTTAGTCGCGCCCACGTGTCCGGCGTTCAGGGTCGCGCCGTGGTTACACAACAATATATTTAAAGAAAATATCTTATTTAAAATTTAATAAATATTTTCAAAAAAATTATGTGTTTCAAAAATATATTTAAACGCATATAACAATATTTGTATATTTATATACGTTTATAAATCTATATATAGGTGGATTGGATGTTTTCTAGAATCGTTTTAACAAATGTTCTTTAGGCAAACTTTTACTCGGGTAAAAACCGGGCGAAGCCGGGTACATTCGCTAAATACAGTTCGTTTGTGGCAAGATACTATTCCTTCAACTTCAAATTACCAAGTGGACCAATTAATATTGATTTTATTCAACTTCTCGAGTATTTTTCAAGGGACCGGGAAAATTTTCAAATTATCGAGAGAATAGACAAGTATAGATTCAGTAGCGATTGTATGTTTGCTAGAATCGTTTTAACAAAAGTTCGTTAGGGAAACTTTTACTCGGGTAAAAACTGGGTGAAGCGGGGAACATATATATATATATGTTTGTCGGCTATGCACGCCCTCAATATGTAACTAATCTCGCTGAAATTTGAACAGGACAGAGAGTTAAATCTGGAAGAGTTTTTTTGTCGCACTTTAACCAAGAAAAATAATTAACCAAGTACTGAGCAACAATATTTTTTTAGTCAGAAATGATGATGACAATATTGCTGTATCATGCTTGATTGACATAAACAAAATTCTTCAGGGGAATATTCACTAAAGCAGACCACTGGCGAAGCCAGATAATAATTTTTAGTAGGCAGGAACAAAATTCTATCAGTGAAACATCACTCGAGCAGAAGACACACGAAGCCAGGTCATCTCTATATATAAAATATCGTTTCTCGGTCTTTTGGCTAAGATCATGTAGTATATCTCTAGATATTTTTATTTATATATATATATTTTTAAAAATCTATTCAGTAGAGAGAGTGGATATGTTTGCTCGAAAAATATATTTTATAAATATATAATGTAACGAATATTATTATCATTATTATCATAATATTCTGTGTGTTCTGGAATATTATTATCAATAATATTCGTTAGGGAAACTTTCACTTGGATAAAACTCGGGCGAAGCCGGGTACACATCCTCTAGTAATATATAAATATATATGTTGAAAATAAAGCAACCCATTTTGATAACTTTGAATGAATAAACGCTTATTTTGTATATCAAATGTTTATTACAATTTCCAATATTTCGATGAGGCAGTTCGCCTATCTTCATCGGGGAATTCAAACTTTGTAATCAAATTATCCACGTGATATGATGAGGGTTTGTACAAGGCAGATTGGTGTGACCAAACTGTTCAATGGTAATATATATATATATGTGATATGATCCTGTCGACTCTTTCTGTGATATGATCCTGTCGACTCTTCTGTGATATGATCCTGTCGACTTTCAATGTGGCAATATGATAATAATGTGGGGAGAGAGAAATAAGGAAACCACAAGTTTGGAAAAGGAATTCCAGGCAACCAGCGAGAGAGACGGTTAAACATACTTTATTGACTAATAGTAGCGAGAGAGAGGTAGCGCGAGGGGCTGCCACCGCTGAACGACCGTTCGTGTCGCACACCACCCCCCAACTGTCCAAAAATAGTCCTGAGGGTTCCAAGAAAAGCCCCCTCCGGAATGTGGCCAGTGGTTCAAAATGGCCGTAACTTAGTTGCCTTCTATCGACGTCTCTCTCTTGTTGACTGTAGGTTTACTTTATTATTCCTGGAAGAGCATATATTATGACATATGGCCCCCCGTTGAAGAAGGCTGAACATGGTTTGAGTATGCTTAAAGCTGGTGAAGCCAAAGATAGAGAAAATAATTTTACAGTTGAAATTAATTAAGGTTATGGTGACAGTTTTATGTAAATAAAATATTGTATAGTACACAAGTGAATATTATTTACAAGCAGTTTTGCAACACCGGAGAATTTGATATTTAAGGAAATTCTTGAAAATATCAAGGTTATAAAAGGCTATATACAACAAAATCTAATGTATTATAAGGGAAATGATATGGAGGAGTGTGAACAAGGAGAAGGGGAGTCACAAACACATGATGAAATTCTGAAGGTCATTAAGACTGGGGGACCCTACACTTTTAGATATTTTTCAGGCGGACATGGCAAGGGGAAACTTGGCATGGGCTTTCTATGCTAAAGGTGTAGAGTACGAGAAATGAGGTTGAGGTTGGCAATTGTGTGAGCTCAGGACTGAGGTAAATATAGAACTACATACAATGTTAGAACCTTGGCGAACAGAGCGAGGGGAAACTTGCCCTGGGCCATTCTACCTTATCTATGCAGTTACTTGTGTAGCGAGTCCTAGGGGAATAGTCCCGTGTGTAGGTGAGGAGTCGAATGGACTTATATTTAATTTGCGGAAAGTATGCGCGCACAGTGCCAAAAATTGGGACGAGGACTGCGTTGTCCGTTACAAGTGACGAGTTGCTCGGACACGAGGTGTTTGAACCGTCGTGGAGCTTGTGCAAGACGATGATTTCGCGGTGGGTTGAACGTAAGACCCATGTCTGCGCGAAATGATGACGGACCGGACAGAATCAGCGACGATGTTTAACATACCTCCGTGGGAAATATCGGAGGTAGGCTATATCGTGCTTGTTTGGGACAAGGGACAAACATAGATTTGAAGACGGTCCGTGTGGCGAACGTGTGGCGCGAGAAGAAGAAGCGAACTGTGCCGCTCGATGCAGATTGTTCAAGTGAGAAACAACAAGGAGTTGATAAACATCTAGCAGTTAGTCAATCTGCATCCTTTGACGAACACACCATTGGCTAGATGGTGTGGGGTCGGTGGATATGCTAGAGATGAACTACGAAATATATTATCATAAATGAAGGGCGAAGATTAGGATTTTGAAATGACAATATTAGAAGTTCGATAATTGATTAATCAATAATTCTATAAAAGGTCCTGAGCTGGTATAAGGTCAACAAAGTTGTAAGAATGAGAGGGGCATTCAGGGGAAGATAGAGTCACCAAGGGTTGGTTGTAAGCAAGACTCACGTGGTGGTTGGAATTCTTCGACGCCTGAATTACAGGGTGAATTTTGAGTCGTTTAGGGAAAGAAATTATTTTTCGTGAGCCGTGCTTACAAGTAGGAGAGGTCATATTCAAATAGGTATACAAAAGTTTAGGTGCTGGAGGCATATTTTATAGATAAATTGATTATTAAAAATCTATTGTTAATAGTAAAAATCGTAAAGCATCATTAATAGGTAGAAATCCAAATTTTTTCTTCTTTTTTTTTTTTAAAGTTACGTTAAAATGGAAATTATTTAATTAAAATGACGATTGTTAAATTCTACTGGTAAGGTAACTAATTAAATGAGTTACAAATATCTATATAAATAGTATGGAGAATAAAATCATTGTTAATAGGCGTGGAGAGAATAAATGGAGCTAATTATGTAAGTATTGGGACAATTTTACAAGGAATGTCTTATTTAAAGAATGAATGGTAGGAGTTAAAACAATTACACTCACGAGTTATGTTGGTTTAGGGCGCAGGTAAGTTCATTGAGCTTCGAGAGAGTTCTGTCTGTGACACTGTGCGTACCAGTGTTGTACACCACAGTAACGGCAGGGATATGGCGGAGTCTTGTCCATGATGGAGGAAGGTGTCCTGCCCTGGCACGGTGGTCGTTCTTGGGCAGATCTAGTGCTGGAAGAAGTGCGTGCAGCTCCATCTCCGTCTTAGGTGAATACTTCTTCGGGATCACGGTTCAAAGGTTGGCGAAGAAGGGTTGAGGGCTCGAAGAGTAGTGGGTTACAGTTGAGTTGGGTTTGGCCGATCATCGTGGCTTGGCTTCTTGTTTCTTCATACTCCGGTATATGAGGGATTTGCTTCCGGCCAGGTCTTATCCTGTCGACTCTTTATGAGATAATATCCTGTCGACTCTTCTGTGATATGATCCTGTCGACTCTTCTGTGATATGATCCTGTCGACTCTTTCTGTGATATGATCCTGTCGACTCTTCTGTGATATGATCCTGTCGACTCTTTCTTTGATATGATCCTGTCGACTCTTCTGTGATATGATCCTGTCGACTTTCATGTGGCAATATGATAATAATGTGGGGAGAGAGAAATAAGGAAACCACAAGTTTGGAAAAGGAATTCCAGGGCAACCAGCGAGAGAGAGGTAGCGCGAGGGGCTGCCAACCGCTGAACGACCGTTCGTGTCGCACCACCACCCCCCAACTGTCCAAAAATAGTCCTGAGGGTTCCAAGAAAAGCCCCCCTCCGGAATGTGGCCAGTGGTCAAAATGGCAGTAACTTAGTTGCCTTCTATCGACGTCTCTCTCTTCGTTGACTGTAGGTTTTACTTTATTATTCCTGGAAGAGCATATATTATGACATATACATATATGAAAATCATAGAAACTCCCTGTAAAGGACACTTAATTGCAGAGCCAAAGTGGTCTTTAGGGAGAGATGTCCTCTCACCGGAGAGTTGCTAAATTGTGAAAATTGTAATTTTACAAATGAAAACTGTCTTTTACAGAGAGGTGTCCTCTAGCGGGATGTCCTCTCATGGAGGTTCTACTGTATATCAACCAGTTAAAATAAAATTATTTTTAAAAATAAAGAAGAGCTAATGTTATATATCCTCATAGTTAATGTCTTGTTATCACGAGTTTCATTGAATTACCAAAAGCACAAAAAATATAATTTAATAGAATCAAATTCTCTGTATGGCAACAATATACAATAAATGACCAATTGTGGGTATGTATAAATCTTCGGTGTAGAAAATTCTCTGACATTATGTTGAATACAGTTTTAGGATGGGTCCATTCTGGAGAATTCTAGAAAACACAGAAAAATCTGTTAATAAACACATCTCTACGATTTAAAGATCATTTAAAAGTATGAATGTCATAGATAAGTCATCAGTAGCTCTGTGTGAAGGCTAACGAAATAAACAAATTTATTCATTTGCCTTTAGAATAGAATACAGTAGAAACCTCCCTGTAGAGGACACCTAATTGAAGAGCCAAAGTGTCCTTTGTAGAGAGGTGTCCTCTCATGGAGGTTCTACTATATATGGTTTTGCATCTATATCAATTCATAATTATTTTTCATGGTGACAAATATGATAACAAAAATATATCAAGTCCTCTATTGAATGGGTACAGATACGCCAGCTGATAAAATTCATAAAACAACAAAAACTGATGTTTGCTGGAAATGTAATGCGCGGATCAGCAGGAGAGACATTGCTGACATTGCAAAACAAAAAACTTGTAAAGATGGACGATTGGTCCATCGAGAGAAATATTGGATGAATAAAAACTCTTATTAAATCCAAAATAAGCCTTATTTTAAAAAATTACCTATACAGTGGTACCTCGACATACGAGTTTAATTCGTTCCGCAACCTTGCTCGTATCTTGAATTACTCGTATCTAGAAGCAAATTTCCCCCTACAAAACAATTGAACTACCATTAATCCGTTCCAACCTCCAAAATCTCACCCCAGTTATTTTTTGTTACGTGGTTTTAAATAATAAAAACGTATTTATAAATATCAAATATTTATTGCACAAAAACAAAAAAGAGAATGTAAAGAAATAAATTATATATCCTCACTGGTCTTTGCCTTTTTCGCTACATTTTTCTCGCTTTCACCTGTAGGCCGTTTAGAAAAAAACATGTCCAAGGAGGTTTGTTTCTTCCTCCCTCTCAGAATGTTCCGGAAATGAGTTAGGCAAGTGTCATTAAAAAGGTCAGATGCACGACCTGTTGCAACTTTTCTGGGTGTTTTTTTTTTCCACGAACTGTGAAACTCTCTCCCACATCCTAAGATCCCCTTTATCTCACTTGTAGAAATAACCTCCTCCTCTGACTCCTCAAAACCAATTACTTGCATAACCTCAGTATGCTGCTGTGACTGTAACTCTTGTATCTCCTCAGTCGTCAGTTCCTGGGTGTGCTCCTCGATGAGCTCGTTCACGTCTCTCTACCACCTCTAAACCCATGGATTTCCCCAGAGATACAATCTCTTCCTCTACTGAAACACCGGGTTCCAATTCTTCATAGATCATTTCAGCTACAGCTTCAGGCCACAGCTCCTCGTTGTAACTCTCAACCAGGCCTGATCGATAATTTGTAGGCAAATCGCTATATTAAAGTGGTCCTTCCAGAACTCTCGAAGGGTGAGGTTTGTGCTCTCCGTCACTTCAAAGCAGCGCCGAAACAGATGCTTGGTGTATAGTTTTTTAAAATTAGAAATCACTTGCTGATCCATGGGCTGCAGGATAGGAATGGTGTTGGGTGGTAAGTTGAGACCTTTATGAATTTTAACTCCTCGAGGATGTCATCTTCGAGGTTTAGTGGATGAGCAGGGGCATTGTCGAGGATGAGAAGGGCTTGCACGGGTAGTTATTTTCCTGTAGATATTTCTTAACAGTAGAGCCGAAAACCAGGTTTACCCACTCCACAAAGAACTTCCTGGTGACTTCATGCCTTCGGGTTCGACCTCCACATAACTTGCAGATTTTCTTTCAAAATCTTATGTAATTCAAATGCTCTGGGGGTTTTCCGAATGGTACACGAGCAGAGGCTTGATCTTGCAGTCGCCACTTCGCATTGGCGCACAGTCAATCTGTCCTTCATAGGTTTGTGGCCTGGCATCATCTTCTCCTCTGCCGGTATATATGTTCTATTCGGCATCTTTTTCCAGAACAGCCCCTGTCTCATCACAATTGAAGACTTGCTGAGAGATGTATCCTTGGGCTTTTATTAGATCGGAAAATGTTTTTATGTAATCCTCAGCTGCCTTCATATCTAAACTTGCTGCCTCACCTTGTCTGACAACTGAGTGAATACCGCTCCTCTTTTTAAAATTCTCAAACCAGCCCCGGCTGGCTTTAAATGCCTCTTCCGATGCCTCGTCGATGGAAGTCTGCGGGGTTTGCTTCAGCAAATCTCCGTAGATCGCTCTTGCCTTCTCACAAATGATGGTCTGCATTAAGGTATCTCCTTAGAGCTGCTTTTCTGTCACCACACACCATCAGCAGTTTATCTATATTTTCATGAAGGGGAGTTTCGCAGCTTGGAAATTATCGTAAGGCCCTTAGCCGGCGTTAGACACTTTATCGACTCCTTCCGTTTAAGCACAGAACATATCATGGACGTACTACGGCCATACTGCCTCGACAAGTTACTAACTCGAACACCTTGCTCATGTTTTTCTATGATTTCACGTTTTAATTCAATACTCATCATCTTTTTCTTAGCACTTGACTTTTTACAAACTTCCTTCCGATCCATGGTTATAAAAATAAATGAACTAAAAACTGTAAATGTAAACGAACACAAAACACAACTTATTACAGCGGAAGCACGCTTCTAACTGATCGTGATGGCGCGACTGTGTGTTACTACCTGTTGTGTTTCAACTTTAAAAGCACACAAAAATATAATAAACTTGAATTTGTTTATTCAAGTCTCAAAAAAACAAAGCTTTGCATATAGAACAAATAATAATGAAGAAGAAAAAAGAAACATTTTAGGAAAAGCAAAAACAAACATAAAAAAGACTGGTCAAAAAGAAACATTTAAAATCACAGATTAATATCTTCAACACTACCGAACCGAACTCGTATCTCGAATTTCGCTCGTAACTAAAAGCAAAAAATCACTTGCTCGTCGCTCGTATCTCGAAAAACTCGTATGTTGGGGCGCTCGTATGTCGAGGTACCACTATATATATATAAATAATATATAGAAGCAAAGGGCGCCTCTCCCGTCAAAATGAACGTCAAAAACTGACGCCATCTATTGACCGTCGCCGCAACTAGCGGCCTCGGGTCGGTGACAAAGCCACAACACCAGCTTTGGCAAATTGAGAAGCGTCCACCTAGAGACCATGGTTTCGGGCTAATGGCCCTCGTCAGTCTAGGGCGGACTTCATTCCATGAGATCCTCACGGGATCTAATGGAATCTTCACAATCTACCAAAGAGGTGTTTTGCTGGCAAGGTGGCTGGGCCAAATCTATGGCTAGAATATAGATGGAAAATTTGCCGGGAGGAAATTAATCCATAGAAGCAAAGGGCGCCTCTCCCGTCAAAATGAACGTCAAAAACTGATATGGCGTCAGTTTTTGGCGTTCATTTTGACGGGAGAGGCGCCCTATGCTTCTATGGATTAATTTCCTCCCGGCAATTTTCCATCTATATTCTAGCCATAGATTTGGCCCAGCCACCTTGCCAGCAAAACACCTCTTTGGTAGATTGTGAAGATTCCATTAGATCCCGTGAGGATCTCATGGAATGAAGTCCGCCCTAGACTGACGAGGGCCATTAGCCCGAAACCATGGTCTCTAGGTGGACGCTTCTCAATTTGCCAAAGCTGGTGTTGTGGCTTTGTCACCGACCCGAGGCCGCTAGTTGCGGCGACGGTCAATAGATGGCGTCAGTTTTTGACGTTCATTTGACGGGAGAGGCGCCCTTTGCTTCTATGGATTAATTTCCTCCCGGCAAATTTTCCATCTATATTCTAGCCATAGATTTGGCCCAGCCACCTTGCCAGCAAAACACCTCTTTGGTAGATTGTGAAGATTCCATTAGATCCCGTGAGGATCTCATGGAATGAAGTCCGCCCTAGACTGACGAGGGCCATTAGCCCGAAACCATGGTCTCTAGGTGGACGCTTCTCAATTTGCCAAAGCTGGTGTTGTGGCTTTGTCACCGACCCGAGGCCGCTAGTTGCGGCGACGGTCAATAGATGGCGTCAGTTTTTGACGTTCATTTTGACGGGAGAGGCGCCCTTTGCTTCTATGGATTAATTTCCTCCCGGCAAATTTTCCATCTATATTCTAGCCATAGATTTGGCCCAGCCACCTTGCCAGCAAAACACCTCTTTGGTAGATTGTGAAGATTCCATTAGATCCCGTGAGGATCTCATGGAATGAAGTCCGCCCTAGACTGACGAGGGCCATTAGCCCGAAACCATGGTCTCTAGGTGGACGCTTCTCAATTTGCCAAAGCTGGTGTTGTGGCTTTGTCACCGACCCGAGGCCGCTAGTTGCGGCGACGGTCCAATAGATGGCGTCAGTTTTTGACGTTCATTTTGACGGGAGAGGCGCCCTTTGCTTCTATGGATTAATTTCCTCCCGGCAAATTTTCCATCTATATTCTAGCCATAGATTTGGCCCAGCCACCTTGCCAGCAAAACACCTCTTTGGTAGATTGTGAAGATTCCATTAGATCCCGTGAGGATCTCATGGAATGAAGGTCCGCCCTAGACTGACGAGGGCCATTAGCCCGAAACCATGGTCTCTAGGTGGACGCTTCTCAATTTGCCAAAGCTGGTGTTGTGGCTTTGTCACCGACCCGAGGCCGCTAGTTGCGGCGACGGTCAATAGATGGCGTCAGTTTTTGACGTTCATTTTTGACGGGAGAGGCGCCCTTTGCTTCTATGGATTAATTTCCTCCCGGCAAATTTTCCATCTATATATATATATATATACGAGGGCCATCCAATAAATAAGTTTCCCTATTTTTTTTTTCTGCGAACGAAACGTTGTAAAAATTAGTTAGTAGTGTACGAAATGGTCACTAGGATGCGTTGGAAGCGCGTGACCTTTCAAAATCACGCTACTCGTACGCGCAAGTCCGTAGCGCTTCAGTTTCCATGGAGCTACCACTGGTGAACGTGTCCACTTGCGAACTCCGTTCTGCAATTCGTTTTTTCACGGCGAAGAATGAATTGCGGTCAATAATTTATCGCAATTTAGTGTCAGTGTATGGTGTACGAGTATCCAAAATGGTTCGCCGATGGCGTTCATGGTTCTTGAAAGGACGGCAAAACGCGCATGATGACGAGCGAAGCGGCAGGCCCGTTACTGCTACGAACAATGCAGCCGTTGCTGCTGTTCGGAATGTGGTGGAAGCAGATCGCCGCGTCACCATTGACGAAATAATGATTCGACTGCCTCCTGGAATCGAAATTGGACGCTCTTCGATTGGAACAATCATGTCAGATGTTTTGAATTTTCGCAAAGTCTGCGCAAGAAGGGTCCCGCGTTTCCTCTCGGAAAATCACAAGCAAAAACGGATGGAGGCAGCCCGAGCTTTTCTGTAAATGCATCGAAGAAATGGAGATCAACTGTTTTTCCTGTATTGTCACTGGAGATGAAAGCTGGGTGCATCATTCAACTCCAGAAACAAAACGACAATCATGGTGTGGAAGAAGCCTGAGGAAAGTGCACCAAAAAAAGGCGAAGGTCACAATCTCTGCAGGCAAAGTTATGGCTATCGTCTTTTTGAGACTGTAAGGGTGTTTTATTGGTTGACTACCTGCCCCCAAACACTAAGGTTAACGCTGCGAGGTACTGCGAAGTCCTCACTAAACTCAGAGCTGCAATAAAACGGAAACGTCCTGGACTTTTGTCTCGGAAAGTGTTACTCGTCCATGACAATGCTCGCCCTCACGCAGCTCGAACCCACCCAAAACGTTGCTGTAAAACTTCAAATGGGAAATTTTCACACATCCACCTTATTCTCCGGATCTTGCCCCAAGCGACTTCCATCTTTTTCCTGCATTCAAGTTGCACCTTGGAGGCAAGCACTTTGCGAATGATGACGAAGTGCAGGCGGAGGCGAACCACTGGCTACGAAGACAGGACACGGCTTGGTACAACAGTGGTATCAAAAAATTGCTACAACGGTACCAAAAATGTTTGGACAGAAATGGTGATTATGTAGAGAAATAGTCTATGAGTTGTATAATGAAAATAAAATAACTGCATAATTGTAAATAATGTTGTTTATTTGTTAAAAAATAGGGAAACTTATTTATTGGATGGCCCTCGTATATTACCATATATATATATATTATATAATCTAAAAATATATATAATCTAAAAACCTCAAATATTTCTATATTTTAAAAAATATATACTTTATTTTATTAATTGATAATTTTATTTTTGTTATCATCGTTTTTAGAAGACTTTCAGTTTTTTTTTAGTTGTTTAGTTTTAGTTGTATAATTTTGTTGTAAATATACGTAGATAACCAATCAATCCTTTTTAAATCACTAATATAGGATTAAATTATAAATTCTATATAATGTGAAACTAACAAATGTGTAATCTTTCCTCAAGTAATTGAAAATAAAAGCTACTTGACGGTAAATAATTATATTTTTTTTATCACGACTGCACCTCAACCTTTATCTTATCGATCCTTTGTCTTATCAAGCCTAATCTAACAACAACACAATTTATTCATAACAATAAGCCGACAGGATTACCTGAATTTTCAACCTAATTGCTCTATAAATTATTCAAATTTCATAAAACTATTTTTACAAAATGTCTCGCAAACAAAGGAATGTAGAACACGCCATGACGCCAAATCCAATTACTATAGAAATACCGAAATTTAATGGTCAAAATTTAGACATAATATCTTGGCTCAAATTCTTTAACAAAAATGTTTACAGAAACATCTTGATGAAGATTTTAACTAAATAATATTTCAAATTATCTCGAGGGAGAAGCATTCAGTTTTTACATAGAAGAACTACAAGATATATATAATTGGGGGGAAATTGAACAAAAATTAACATCATATTTCACAATTAAAGATTCAAATTTATTCAGTAGGTTTCTAAATTTAAAATTATATGATAAAGATGGATCTGGAACAATATTTTAAAGAAAAATCTGCCTTAGCCAATAAACTTAATCTTGAAAAACACTTTTATTAGAAGCACTTACAGATGGAATGCCAGATCACCTAAAAAAATATCTAATAGCTGCAAGAGTACAAGAACCTTCAGAATGGTATAAAATCACAACCCAATTAAATTATCAACAAATAAAGAAGAAGAAACCCCAACAACCCTCTACCAGTACAAGCACTCCAGTAAAAAATTTTAACTCCAAACTCCTCCAAAGCTCATCAATACCAGCCTTTTCCCAGGACAGCAGCAGCAACTCATCACCAACAAGAACCCCACAAATCCATAAACCAGCCTCCATACCCCTGCAAGATATGTGCATCTCACCAGCTACCCAACCAGATCCATTTCCCATAGAGACTGCCCACTTAAGAACAATAATCATCCGAAGCGCATCAATCCAGGTAGAACATTATTATTATTTTCTGTATTTATAAATCAAATATCCTTACCCTGTGTACTTGACACAGGCATCATCCATATCTATTATCCCTTTAAAATACTTAAACCATATTTATTATAAAATATTAGATAATTCCCCAAAAGAAAGAATAGGTCAGGTAGAAGGATTTTACTTACCCATTATACAAAATATTGGTTAGGCTTAGCTTAGGTAAAATTACAAAGGTATCAAGAAATGTTTGTTTGTGATAGTCCAATAGAACTATCTTATTTTAGGTTTACCAACATTTTATATATTTAAGTTGCAAATAGATTTCTCAAAAAACTTCTTTTCCCAAAATTATAAATTCTTGTATTCTTTTATATCCAAAAACTGATAATCAGAAGTCATATGCCACTTACCCCCTATGTATTCCAGACCCATACTATGTTAAAAATTCATCTCTTTTAAATATTAACCCATTGTGTAATTTCAATTCTTTGATATACCAAATACAAATGTTAAACTTATAGATCCTAATTCAAATCCATTATTGATTTTAACTCATTTCACAGTATGCGACAACCGGCCTCTATAACAAATTATAATTCATATTTAGACTTTAGTAAAAGTAGATATTAATCCAAAATTCTCTAATCAAACAATTTCAGATATATTGCATAATATAAGAATGTTTTCTCTAAGCACAATTTTGATATAGAGACACATAAAGACTAAACCCAATTGCATATCTCTTTTAGATAATATTCCCATAGCACAAAAGCATTATAGGACATCTTTTTACAATAATGCGAAATACAAAAACAAATAACTGAATTATTAAAATATGATATTATTAGACCCCTCATCTAGCCCCAATAGTTCTCCTGCATTATTAGTGAATAAAAAATCTGATAACCCAAATCACCCCACAAGACTCTGTATAGATTATAGGAAACTTAATCAAAAAAACAGTTCCAGAACATACCCCAATTCCACTTATAGAACAAATTATAGATAGGTTATCACAGTCAAAAATATATACTATTCTAGATGTTAAAAAATGCATACTGGCATATACCCATAGATGAAAAAGATAGACATAAAACCTCCTTTGTAACACAATTAGGATGTTATGAATGGAACAGACTTCCATATGGTCTAAAAAATGCACCTTCACAATTTGAAAGGATTATGAAGTCAGTTTTCACTAAACATAATTACACTATGCCTTAAATTATTTTGATGATATTATTATACACTCCAAAACTTATGAAGAACACATTAAACATTTAGATGACATATTAGGTATATTCGAACAAGAGGATATAAAGCTGAATCTCAATAAATGCAAATTTTTACAAAAAGAAATACAATTCTTAGGATACACTATTAACTCAGGAAAATATACACCAAATAACACAAATATTGAAGCAATTTTAAAATTAAATAGACCATATAATATTAAAACCTTACAGAGATTTTTAGGCACCATAAATATTTATAATAAATTTATTCCTCATTATGCGCAAATTAGGGCACCTTGAATGAACTTTTGTTAAAAAATGCTCCTTGGCTATGGAGTGCGAAACATGAACAAGGCCTTCCAAACACTTAAAAATTCACTCATATCACAGCCTGTAATATATTTATGACCCATCAAACATGTCATTTATTCACAGACGCGTCAAGTCTAGGAGTAGCAGGAGTTCTTAAACAACCAGATGAACAAGGCATTTTACACCCCATAGGTTATTTTTCAAGAAAACTTCACCCATATGAACAGAATTATACTGCCTCAGAAATTGAAAACATTAGCTATCATTAATTCAGTACAAAGATTTCAACATATCTACACAACATACATTTTACTTTGCCACAGATCACTTACCTTTAAAATGGATCAAAAATGTAAAAAACCACAAGGTAGATTATTTAGATGGTCCTTAATCTTATCTCAATATAGCTTTGACATAAAACATATTAAGGATTAAATAATATAGAAGCAGACATGCTGTCAAGAGCACCTGTCTCATTTTACCTAACCATATAATGAGTTAAAGAACACCAATCAACTGAACAAATTAGTAGTGCTAAAATTAAATTCAAATGGCCTTTATATGATTAACAAGAAGGGTTTAAAGAGCTTATGTACCACAAACACTAAGACACAAATTATTAAGCAAAGTACATACAAAGCATGGACATATTGGAACAACTCAAATGACTAAAATAATTTTCCACACTATTATGGCCACAATATGACTAGGATATGCTAATTACACCAAACATTGTGAAACTTGCAGTTTAACAAGTCTAGGGATAACAGAATTGTTTATGGACCACTACAACAGATGCCAATAGCTACACACCAAATCACATTTTTTCTCTAGATACATTGGGCGGGTTACATAATTATGGGACAACAAGAACAGTATTCCATATGATAGTAGATCACCATAGTAGATTCCTTTGGGCTTTTCCAACAAAATCTGTATCAACTGATTCTTATATAACTTGTTTGAGAAATTTATTCCAAATTAATAAACCTCAAATATTAATAACTGATAGAAATGCAGCTTTTTCTTAGCAGAAAATTTAAAACACTTTTTAGATAGAAATAATGTTAAGCATCTACTCACCAGTGCCCATCATCCAGAAACAAATGCAAAAGTAGAAAGACTAAATTCCACTATCATTAATAGGTTAAGATGTGAATATAATGCTAATTTAAAGATCCTTGGACAAAATATATTCCTAAAATTACTGAAAGCTATAATGAAAACAGTACATACCACAACAGGTTTTACTCCTAAATTCTTATATTATGGAATACCAACCACAGTATATAGAACATGACACAGTAACACATACACCAATTGAAAAAGCAAGAAAATTAGCCATTGAAAGAACCATAAAATCCCATGAACACAGCAAACAACTTTATGATATTAAACACCCAGAACCCATTTTTAAAGAAGGAGATCAGGTATTAGAAAAACCTTTATTTATCCAAACACTGGTAAATTAACACAAAGATATATAGGCCCATTTACAATTTTTAAAACAACTTTCTCCCAGTCACATATGAAATAGATAAGCCTAATATACCCCAAAGAAAAACAAACAGAAATTATACACTCTAATAAGCTTAAATTATTTTACCCAGAAGTAGATTTTTTACTTCACTATAGCACTAACATAGAAAATGACTTTATAGTAAGCCAAAATTCTAACACAAAGTTAATAGATATTGATGATAAACCATGTTTTTTACAGGAAGGCCATATTTTGGACATGGACAATGAAGAACAAATATCAGCACCAATTCTTAAGCCATCACAAATAACTTAATGTCACTCCATACATCTATTAGCGTGTCATTACTCAACCATGTAAAAATAACATTTTCTACTGCTTTTGATACTTTGAGGTGTAACTACTATAATGTCATAATTACTCAAATTTTAAATACCTTTTTTGCTTCATATCCATTTTTCACATATACTTCTTATAATACTTCTTATATAAACTTTTATTATAATTTCATAATTATATAAATTATTTGTAAACAAACTTTCTTTTGTTTATTATGAAAAAATGTGCGTATTGATTTTTATTGTTTCATTTTTAATTATTTCTAAAGATTTATTGATTTCGTTTAATTAATTATTTTAATTACCAATTTTATTTTAAAATTTTTAATATTTTAAAATCTTTTTCACAGGGGGGAAATATTATATAATCTAAAAATATTATATAATCTAAAAAACCTCAAATATTTCTATATTTTAAAAAATATATACTTTATTTTATTAATTGATAATTTTATTTTTGTTATCATCGTTTTTAGAAGACTTTCAGTTTTTTTTTTAGTTGTTTAGTTTTAGTTGTATAATTTTGTTGTAAATATACGTAGATAACCAATCAATCCTTTTAAATCACTAATATAGGATTAAATTATAAAATTCTATATAATGTGAAACTAACAAATGTGTAATCTTTCCTCAAGTAATTGAAAATAAAAGCTACTTGACGGTAAATAATTATATTTTTTTTATCACGACTGCACCTCAACCCTTTATCTTATCGATCCTTTGTCTTATCAAGCCTAATCTAACAACAACACAATTTATTCATAACATATATATTAAAAATAAAGAAGGCATCTCCTGACCACGAGCACATGTGCGTTTTAGATGGCAGAGCGCCATCTAGTGGAGCAAAAATAAATACCAATTTCTTGATTTTTCGGGAAGCCATTGGGACCAAAAATATTTTTGGTCGCAGTGGTTACAGCCTTCTCCACGCTGACGAGCGCCAACAGCGCGAAACGCGTTCGTGGATGGCTTTTCTTGATTTATCAAGAAATTGGGTTGGCCAAATATCACGGAGCAATCTAAATAAACGTTTAGTTTATTTTTGCTCCACTAGATGGCGCTCTGCCATCTAAAAAGCACGTGCTCGTGGTCAGGAGATGCCTTCTTTATTTTTAATATCAACACCTGACCAACTTATCTTTTATTTTTTTTCTATTGTTTTTTCATATATATATATATATATATATGAAAAAACAATAGAAAAAAAATAAAAGATAAGTTGGATATACGAGGTGTGTTCAAAAAGTATCGCGACTTTTGAAATTTCGCGGGTTACGTATATTCGAATTTTGATCTTTTTGTGGCTTTATGTTGGTACTCATGTCTCTCATTATGCCGACAAGCTCGACATTTTTAATGTTCACTTAATTGTTGACAGCTGCTTTGCTTGCAGGTGTTTTGGGTCGTCTTCGATTTTTACCTATTAAAAAAATGGATCAAAGAACCTGTATCAAATTTTGTGTGAAAAACGAAATTAAGTGCGCGGATGCATTCCGAATGTTGACTGTGGCATACGGAGAAAGCTACCTTGGACCCGAAGCAACGTTTATCGGTGGTACGAAAATGTTCTCAGAAGGCGAGAAGATGTGAACGACGAAGAGCGAGCCGGACGCCCGAGCACTTCAACAACAGACGAAAAAATTAATGAAGTGGAGAAAATGATATTGGCCAATCGTCGAATCACGTTAGAGAAGTTGCTGAGGACCCAAACATATCGATGGCTCGTGCCATTCGATTTTTATCAATGATTTGGGCATGAGACGGTTCGCCGCGAAATTCGTTACCAAAATTGCTCAATTGCGACAAAAACAGCATCGCATGAACATTGCTAATGAGATGTTGGACTCTGTCCGCGACGACCCAAATTTTGCTCCAGAGGGTCATAAACTGGTGACGAAGCGTGGGTTTATGGTTATGACGTGGAAACCAAAGCTCAATCATCTCAATGGAAGCTGCCGCACGAACCAAGACCGAAAAAAAGCGCGCCAAGTTCGGTCGAATGTGAAAGTTTTGCTGACAGTTTTCTTCGATTGCAGGGGCGTGGTGCATCATGAGTTCTTGCCACAGGGTAAAACGGTCAATAAGGAATATTACCTGCAAGTTATGCGCAATTTGCGCGAAGCAATCCGCCAGAAACGCCCGGATTTGTGGAAGAACAAAAATTGGCTTTTGCACCACGATAACGCCCCTGCTCAACATCGTTGCTTGTGCGCGTCTTTTGGCCAAAAACAACACACTAATGATGCCGCAGCCACCGTATTCCCCAGATCTGGCCCCTGTGACTTTTTCTTGTTCCCTAAACTGAAGAGGCCTATGAAAAGGACGACGTTACGCTACGCTTGACGAGATAAAGACGGCATCGAAGGAGGAGCTGAAAAAGATTTTTAAAAAATGATTTTTTGAAGTGTTCGAAGATTGGAAAAACCGTTGGCACAAGTGTATAATATCTCATGGGGATTACTTTGAAGGGGACAAAATAGGTATTCATGAATAAATAAATAATTTTTGAAAAAACAGAAAAGTCGCGATACTTTTTGAACACACCTCGTAAATATATATATATGGTACTTGTGACGTGTTTATTTCCCCACCCTCTATTACCATATATATATTGGTTCACTATAGCCACGGTTCACTATAGCCACGGTTTGGCTATTTTTTTTACTTTTCAAAAATTTTAGCCGTATAATTGAAGGACAGTCATATATATATATGGTAATAGAGGGTGGGGAAATAAAACGTCACAAGTTGGAAGAGGAACCCAGGCAACAGTTGGAGAGACGGACTGACACAGCCGGGTGGCCCTCTCGATGTACCCAATCCCCAACTGTTTTAAAAGTCCGAGATGTGGTCGCCCCTTGGAATGTCGCTGGTGTCTCAGTGACCGGACTTTACCCTCTGTCTGGGTTGTCTGTAGGTTGCCTTTATTATTACCTAGAAGAATATATATTATGACATATAGGCTGTATTATATTTGTTGTGTATAAACAATGTTGTACATAGGAATGTTCCCCATAGATATACCAAACCTGATGTAACTTCAAAATGGTACTCAAAAAAATCTACCACCAGAAAAGATGATCGGGACACCAAGTAAAATCGAATGACAGATCAATTGGCATTGTCCAAGAAGCTAAGAGAACATAAAAATCCATCAGGTCAGTCCTTGATTGGATACGGACACCCATTAAGGTCCGCCCTCTCTGACGTCATCATTAGAATATAAGCTGGGTTCCTTCTGAGCCCACAGACATAGTATAGACAGCAGCCAGGTCGCCATGCTGCCAGATTGACCAGCGAGTCTCAGGACTCCCATAGTCCACCTCACCTCCTAGGTGCTGCCCCTCTAAACCGAGGTAACCATTTTCCTATGTGTGTGGTCTCTATTTATCTTCAGGCTAGTGCTCTCCCACTCTGGGCCCATGACTGCTATTGGATGAGGATCCTGCTACGACGATGTCAGCCCAGCGGATTACAACATATATATATATCCCCTCAATATTATCACCAAGG
>CP092883.1:44490647-44505546 GCA_030710605.1 Cordylochernes scorpioides
GTAACAAGCTCACTAAAAAACCTGGGCTCAGCTGGCCCAGCTGATAGTACCCAGTAAGGGCTCCTGATCCAGGGATACAGGATGTGTCTGTACTCCATGTCAGAGGCGGCCATTTCTTTTGAAGCTAAGTCGGCCTGCCACTGAGTAGTGCTCGCAGTCTTAATGACAAAGACAGACGCATTCTACTTCACCCAGTCATGATGGTTGTTAAATAGACACCATCAAGGGTCACAACTTGATACCCTAATATGATTGAGTGGAGATAAGAAAGAAGAAGATTTATGTTTAGAGACGGCACGTGTGATATAAAAATATTAAGATAAAAGAGATTATTGAGTTATCAGGCCTCCAGGAAAAAGTATCTTTTCAAAAACCTTTGTAACCTCTAGCTTTCGAGCACAAATGCTCTTCCACAGGAGAAAGCATGATACAGTAGAACCTCCCTGTAAAGGACAACACCTAATTTCAGAGCCAAAGTGTCCTTTAGGGAGAGGTGTCCTCTTACCAAAGAGTTGTTAAATTGTAAAAATGGTAATTTTTCAAATGAAAACTGCCTTTTATGGAGAAGTGTCCACTAAAGGGAGGTTCTACTGTATAATGTTTTATATTATACTGTGTTTTCTCTTGTAAAAAAGTGATTGTGCACAAAAACTAGAGATTAAAAAGGTTTTTGAAAAGATACTTTCCCTGGAGACCTGATGTTTTTACTCAATATTGACACAAGGGATTATTTTATTGAATTGTCAACACAAGAGATTATATTCAATGTTAAAACACTTGTGCAGTTCAAATACTTTATAATTATATTTCACTGACAAACTCACAGCATGGGCATTCCGTGGGTTCTTGAAGTTAAGCAATTTCTGGGCCTCCTGGCTGTTTTTACTGAGACATAAGACATCGATGTAGAGCTTGGCCAGCATTATCTGCACACACAGAGTGAATTCTACAAGTTTCTGGGCCACCTCATGGCTGTTGTTGTTGTTTTTTATCTCCTTGTGTAAAGATTACACAGATTCCATTGGAATGGGGTGTAGAGGTGCAGCTTTTATTGATCATGGCACCATGATCCAGGGACACTTTGGTGAAAGTCTGACTTTGCCTGTAATTTGAGACCATTCTTAACATGGAAGCAGATGCCTTTGCTCAAGACTCTAACATGAGTACAGACGAAGCTCCTCGCAACTTCTCCGTATCCCTGTAGAGGGCCCTTGCTGAGGTCCATCAACCGGATCTGTTGA
The DNA here is from genome assembly GCA_030710605.1 of Cordylochernes scorpioides. NCBI lineage: Eukaryota > Metazoa > Arthropoda > Arachnida > Pseudoscorpiones > Chernetidae > Cordylochernes > Cordylochernes scorpioides. The sequence goes on from CP092883.1 coordinate 44,491,889, forward strand.
ATTCAGGATTTTTAAAGAGGTCTTTCTTCTATTTCTAACAATGTTGCAGTTGGTCCGTGACTGCTTATTCGCAAAAAAAAAAAAAACAAAGGACAGTTTTCATTTGCAATATAACCATTTTGACTATTTAGCAACTCTCTGGTAAGAGGACATTTCTCTCTGAAGGACACTTTGGCTCTGCAATTAGATGTTGCCCTTTACAGGGAGGTAGTTCGACTGCATTTATATATTGAATGGGTTTAAAACAAGAAAGAGGGCACAACACAGGAGCTGATAAAGTTGACAACCACTTACCTCCTTGACTCCATAGGCTGGCCGCTCTTTCTCCAGCTTAGGCAGTAGCAGGCGGAGAGCCGGGTAGATGGAATCTGATGTCTACAGTGGGACACAGAAAAACCTAATTACAAATTTTTCAATTACCTTCTAGAAGATTCTAGGACAACATTGAATACAGTCAAACCTCATTATAACATCACTTGGGACCATGATGTGACGTTTTGGTAACAATGCTGTTACTCAAATGTCCCACACTATTAATTTATTTGGATTTGATCTTATTACTTGTGTTTTTGTAATCGATAATCCAAATTGTGCCTGATCATTGCAATATAACCTCTTTATGTCCACTGAATTTTTGAATCTCCATTAGCCTATTTACTATAATTTAACCAACTGTATTTCAATGCCAACTTTTATTCAGCCAAAAATTCTGATCCCTTGGGGTGTTGAATTAAGGAAGATGGACTATATATATTACATAAGAAATTTCTGCTAATTTTGGAATTCGAGTTGAAGAATTATTATTTGCTGATTATTTTTTGTACACATGAGATTGCTATGATATTACAGACGTGGGAAAGATATTAATAAAATAAACTTTGAATCACAATCTACTTTAATTGTACTGATAGACATACTTAAGGATGAAATACCTGATTCGAAGCGTAAAGAAGAAAAAGGATTACATATTTATATTTTGAAAATAGAGCAATCCATAAATAAATCTTTAATTAAAATTTCATATATTGGATCAAAATATCATTTATTTTCCCAATATTTCAGTTGGCTGAACGCCAACCTTTATCAAGGTGTTGTATATGTTATACTAGGCGAATGACCCGGCTTCGCCCGAGAAATCCCTTGGGTGCAATTTCCTTCATACTAAAAGTATATCAATAATAAATATTACAAGTGCCATAGAATAGCAATACAGAAGTAACACATAAACTACAGGAAAAAAGTGTGTGTGATGGCAAAAATTGTATTATATTAGTGTTTAGGTATTTGATTTATTTTTAATATAGTTGATATAATAGTATATATTTATATTATATTTTTTATAAATGAGTTTTAAAAATTGTAAAAAAAAAATGCATCGGCCGGGAATCGAACCCGGGCCGCCCGCGTGGCAGGCGAGCATTCTACCACTGAACCACCGATGCTTTAAAAAAATGGCCATATTTAGGTATTCATTCCATTCCGGATTAGTCCACGTAAAAAAAGTTCTTCAAATTAAAAAAATAAATAGCCAAAAAAACTAATCAAAATGCAGCCGAAAATTTTCCTCAGGTTTATAAAAAGCGACATGCAAAATTTGGTACCAATTGGTTCAGTAGTTTTTGAGTTTATCGCGAAACAGACAGACAGAAATTGACTTTTCTATACAGTAAAACCCCTCTATAGTGAATCCCAATGGGACAGAGCTTTTGGTTCACTATAGCCACGGTTTGGCCATTTTTTTTTACTTTTCAAAATTTTTAGACCGTATAATTAAAGGACAGCCATACACACTGGAAGAGGCTTCCTCTTAATAGTGGTCACTTTGTTTTAATTCTCTTAATTGACCAATTTCCTTACAATAATACTGAATAATAATAGAAATCATTAGATGATAGGTTCTTCTTATCATTAACATACATGTACCTCTATGTCTAATTTAAAAATCAAGACAAATCCTAGGCAAAGTTTTATCAAATATATATTGAAAGATATAAAATGATTTTAAAACATCATTATCACATTATATAATACATTGTTTACTTGGAAAAATGGCTCTAACACCTTGTTGCTTCAAAGCATTCTTCAAGCATTGTACCATTCAAATAAAGTTAGTGTTTTTCTTCATTTCATTTTCCCACATATTCTTCTAGGTATAGATTTCGTTTTTTTTTTTTTTAACCTGTCATGCAAAACATTGCTGACTTTAAATCACCATAGTTAATGGCATAAAAATAGTTTTTGTTTCATCACGGGACCATTTATTTGGATTTTTTTTTTAGCCCTAAAACGTACGATCGCGATCGCGGCAAAAATTGAGGTTGATTCCTCTTTGTAACAATTTTTAATAGCTTTATATTTTATATTTTATAATAGAAAAGTTATATTCTCTTATTTTAATATGTTCTTAACATTTTGCCTGTGTTGTTTCACTTTGAAAAGTTCTGAAAATGGCCTTTTTTTTTTTTTAAGAAATAACGCTTTTGTTTTTAAAATGCCTTTGTTTTCTTCATTTTGGAAGCCATTTGTATTTTTATATTTCAAATTTAATGGATGCAAATATATTCTATTTAATAAAAAGTATAATGTGTTAAAATTTATACAACATACAGCAAAAATAAAGGCAAAATTCAAAACAAACAATGCCGCTAAATTAATTGTTTTGAAATCGCGATCCGCGAGCAGAAACATGGTCAAAATTTGGTTGTTTAAATTTTTTTTTTAATTACAATTTTAAGTTCGTTATAAGCATAGTATTTTAAATAGGTTTTATTATTTTGGGACCGAAAATAGGTTCGTTATAGGGGTAGTTCGTTATTCAAAAAATCGCAAAGTTCGTTATAACGATGGTATTTTCAATGGAATGGAATTGGGAATCGGCGTGGGTTCGTTATAAGGGAAGGTTCGTTATATCCAGGGTTCGTATTAGCGGGGTTTTACTGTATATATTTTTTAGATGTTTTTTTTTTTTTTTTGCACTTAATTCTAAGAATAATATTCTGTGTTTCTCAGAAAACTATCTTCTTATCTGCTAGCTTGTTTACTTGATAACCATAACTATTTAAACACATGCTGTGATTTTTTTCTCATTATTTTTTTTTTTTGGGAACAAAAATCATACACTTTGGTTAGTAGCCTGTAAAACCATATTCTCTCTTTTTTCTCATTCAGCACTTTAGTCTGAAGATGGCAACAATGCTGTTATCGAAACATCACACATTATTTATTTATTTGGATTTGGTCTTATTACCTTGTGTACTACAATATAAAGAAATATATACAGTAAAACCCCGCTAATACGAACCCTGGATATAGCGAGCCTTCCCTTATAACGAACCCATGGCGATTCCCGATTCCATTCCATTGAAAATACCATCGTTATAACGAACTTTGCGATTTTTTAAATAACGAACTACCGCTATAACGAACCTATTTTCGGTCCCAAAATGATAAAATCTATTTAAAATACTAGGCTTATAACGAACTTAAAATTGTGATTTAAAAAACATATTTACATATCTACAAAAAGATTTGAGCCGGACAACAGGAAACAACAACAATGGGTTTATATAGGGAAAGTGGTAACGTCTGGCGGTTGATCCAACAGAGTAGTTTCTATTCTGAAAGCTATAATTTTTAAATAAATAATTTTTATATCTCTATATATATATAAAAGTCAATGTCTGTCTGTTTCGCGATAAACTCAAAACCTACTGAACCAATTGGTACCAAATTTTGCGTGTTGCTTTTTATAAACCTGAGGAAAATTTTCGGCTACATTTTGGTTAGTATTTTTGGCTATTTCTTTTTTTCATTTGAAGAACCTTTTTTTACGCGGAGTAAATTCAAGGCGAAGTAACAACACGAGGCCAATTAAGCGACCAATGAGCGTTCTGCATTTCTTTTCAAGTTGCTTGCGTACTTTTTTTTTAAATATCTTTTTATACGAGTGTCACTTTTTTTTACAAAAGTATTGAGAGAGAAATTTATATTACTAAGTTACGGTAAGTGCAACAATGCAATTTAAAAAAAAACTTTACAAAATTAGCGTTACTGTATGTAAACATTGGCTTTCGTATTTTTTATTAATTTTTGTTCTGGCCTTTTTTTTTTTTTTTATATAATAAATAAAAGTTACAGTCAATATGATAATTCTTAAAATTGAACAAACAATGGTCAATATGCAAAAAATACAAACTAACTTAATAAAATATTATAATATCAAGCAATATGCAAAATCTCTCCTAATATTTAAATGTACATATTATTAGCATCTTAGCGGCGTTTATTCGTTTTTATGTACTCCTGCAGGAAGGCAGAAATACTCAAAAGTTCGATATTGTTTTAATAAAGTGTAAAGAATCTCCAGAACTATTTTTTGTGCAGCAGTAAATACGAGGTGAAGTGACAACATCAGGCGAATTAACCGACCAATGAGCGTTCTGCATATTTCCCAAATCGCTTGCCCAATTTTTTTTTTTGCACTCGGGGGAATTCCCGGGCGAAGCCGGGTCATTCGTCCAGTATAACATATGTGGCGACCGCACTTTGCTTCAGCGAAGTGGGACAAAGCTTCAAGACACATACGGGCAGAAGCTTGGCGAGCACGTGTTGGGAGAACATTTCACTACGCATGCGCGGGCGTCAACCTCACTACGCATGCGTGCGGGACGTCATCAGAGACGCTGGACTTAGCGGTAAACAAGGAGGCTTAAAGCAGACGGCCGTTTCTTCAACCGTTGTTTCTTTTCTCTTTATAATGTCTTGCTTTAAATAAATTTTAATTATAATTTTATCAGCAGCCTTTCCACAAGCCACACCAACACTTCACTCAACAACCATCCTACAAAATTGGTGAGCCGGACAACTCGAATGAAGAATTAACGGCCAACGTCAAGGGCAAATCAAGGAAGCTCAAACATTCACGATGGAACTCACCCCATCTCAAATATCAAAATTGATTTTTCGAGCTCCACCCTTCTTGCCCAAAGACATTCCATTGTGGCTCAACCAACTGGAAGCTGCCTTTAATTTTGCAAACATCGCCAGCGACGACGATTTCAAGTATAACACAATAATCGTTAATTTGGATGAACTGGCTTTATCTGCGTCTTCGACATTGTAGAGAACCCACCAGTTTCAGGAAAATATGCGGCGCTCAAAGAACGACTTCTCCTGCGATTTGGCTGGTCACGCCAGGTAAGAACAGCTCAAGTCTCAGAAACTAAGCCCATTGCTGATCAGAGACCCTCGATTATCCTGGTTGAATTGTCCAAACCACCTCCATCTCAGCACTGTGATCCCTGTACTCCCACCTCCAATAGCCTCCAACACCTGGAGCAGACGGATTTTCCCCGTGACATGAATGTCACAACAACTGCCCCGGTGACTACAGTCCAGAACGTTGAAGACACCAACTCAAGCTCCAACTTTCCTTCTCTCTCCAGCTCTCTGAGTGATTCTTCATCCCTGGACTCCTCATCGTTCTGCTCCAACCCTCCTTCAAACACCATCTCGTGCCCCCCTGAAACTGTTTTCTCCACCCCAGTGCACAGTGACAATCCCTTGCCCCAGCAGCCGCCGTCTCATGAAGAGCCCTTGCCCCAGCAGCCGCCGTCTCATGAAGAGCCCTTGCCCCAACAGCCGCCGTCTCACGAAGAGCCCTTGCCCCAGCAGCCGCCGTCTCATGAAGAGCCCTTGTCCCAGCAGCCGCCGTCTCACGAAGAGCCCTTGCCTCCATCTTGCGAGCAGAAACATCTACTCTTCCTAAAAGAAGCCAATAACGCTGCTGCAACGACTCCTCTCCACTTGCAGCCCGCCCAAACTTCGGTACCACAACCTCTCCAACAGTCATCACCTCCCATTGAAGCAAGAGTCACAACTTCCCAAATACCAATAGCTCCACCGGTACTCGCGGCGACTACACCCATCGCTGAGCAACCCATCGTGTCCCTGCAAGCTAACAAGATGGTCGCCACCCATTACATCCGGACAACATTTGAAAAGGACAGGTGCCTCCCTCAAGCCCCCAAGACCAGATCCCAACCCAACAAGGCACCCTACCAAGAGTTCCCTCTACGACTACATAGGATCTTTAAAGATCCTACTGGAGGGGGAGTAGTGTGGCGACCGCACTTTGCTTCAGCGAAGTGGGACAAAGCTTCAAGACACATACGGGCAGAAGCTTGGCGAGCACATGTTGGGAGAACATTTCACTACGGATGCGCGGGCGTCAACCTCACTACGCATGCGCGCGGGACGTCATCAGAGACGCTGGACTTAGAGGTAAACAAGGAGGCTTAAAGCAGACGACCGTTTCTTCAACCGTTGTTTCTTTTCTCTTTATAATGTCTTGCTTTAAATAAATTTTAATTATAATTTTATCAGCAGCCTTTCCACAAGCCACACCAACACTTCACTCAACAACCATCCTACACATATATATATATTGTAGCGTAGCAGAAAGGTAGAGTCGGTGATCCGCAAACGAAGAACGTTATTTTATTAACCAAACAAAACCGAGGTCAAAAGAAGAACAACCGAAAAATATGAATCCCCTAATGAATACACGCCAAAGTATATATAGGAATCAAAAATACAACAAACACCTATGCAAAAATCAGGCATTAAAAATAAATTAAAATATTTACATAAAAATGATAAAACTAATTACTCGCTACATAGCCCCCCTCTCAAAGGACATCGACCCGATGCTCAGCAGGAAACCTGCGCCTCCAGTCTACGAGCTCGCGACCGCGTAATAGGGCCAGGGATATCCAGGTCTCCTGGTCTGGGGACCTCCTCTTGGGCCAAGGGTGGTTGCCTCCCTTCCGCTGGAACTTCTTCCCTTTGAGGACTTGATAAGTCGTCTTCCATGTCCTCCTCCAGGTGGTCCTCCCGCTTCTCTGGATCTATATAGGGTTCTCATCTCTGCAGACTGCGATTACATCCCCGAAGAAGGCGTCCCCATCTCCGCCGACGGCGTTTCCATCTCCGCAGATGGCGTTCCCATCTTTGCAGACGGCGATTCTCTGCAGGCGGCAATTTCTGCAGACGGCAAATTCCGCAGACGGCAAATTCCGCAGACAGCAATCTCTGCAGGCGGCAATCTCTGCAGGCGGCAATCTCTGCAGGCGGCAATTTCTGCAGACGGCAATCTCTGCAGGCGTCAATTTCCGCAGACGACGGTATCAACTCCGCAAAAGACGGTCTCACCCTCGCAGAAGACGGTCTCACCCCCGCAGAAGACGGTCTCACCTTCGCAGAAAGAGAGAGAGACCAGAATGTTGCTTCAAGTCTTGTAAGCGAAGGACTCCTCCCATCAAGTCATCCGTGAGGGCATCGGTACCCAGCATCTCCACCAGTTGTAGCGTAGCAGAAAGGTAGAGTCGGTGATCCGCAAACAAAGAACGTTATTTTATTAACCAAACAAAACCGAGGTCAAAAGAAGAACAACCGAAAAATATGAATCCCCTAATGAATACACGCCAAAGTATATATTAGAATCAAAAATACAACAAACACCTATGCAAAAATCAGGCATTAAAAATAAATTAAAATATTTACATAAAAATGATAAAACTAATTACTCGCTACAATATACAGTTAACCTGTCTATAGCGCCTCCCTCTCTAGAGCGCCCGATTTTAAATACGTAGTACGATGCAATTTACATTAAAAGTGACCTGTCTATAGCACCCCCTCCTTATAGCACCCTATTTTTGTGTGTCCCAAGAAGGGGCGCTATAGAAAGGTTTAACTGTATATGTTGTCACACAAAAAGTTGCTGTTGTTGTTGTTTCTTATCCCCTTGTGTACAGAGGGTAACAAAAAGTAATAATAATATAGCACCAAAAAAGAAACATTAACAGTTATCTAAATTAGTATTTTGCTGCATTCATGATTAGTAAACATTTAAACTCTAAAATTTGTACAATGGAGGGATCCAAACAATAATAAAGGTTTGTAAAATATTACAAAATTAAAATTATAAAATGTTATTTAAAATGAGCATTCATTTCATAAATAATCACCCTTATATAGTCTGCCACTGTCTACATCATTTGTCACCATGGATGAGACACGGGTCCATCACTGCATTCCAAACCGCAGCCGAAGCAATGGGTGGAAGCCGGTGGTTCAGTGACAAAGAAAGCGAAGTCGATCACATATGCCAGAAAGATCATGACTAATGTATTTTGGAATGTCAAAGAGATTGGCTAATTGATTTCCTTGAAAAAGGCAGAACTATTACAGATATATATTGCCCTAACCTTATTGACAAGCTGGATGTTAAAATTTGCGAAAAGAGGCGTCTCTTGAGGAAGAAAAAAATCATCTTTCACCAAGACAACGCATCTGCTCACAAAATTGTTTTGACAATGGGAAAACTGCAGGATTTAAGATATGATTTGCTCAGCCATCCCCCCCATTCTCCTGATTTGGCACCCTCAGACTTCCATCTCTTCCCACACCTGAAGAAATTTGTTTCTGGCAAAATGCTTCACATCCAATGAAGAAGTTGAGAGGGCTGTAGACGAATATTTTAACAGGAATATTGATATTGGAGGAAGAAATACTGATATTGAAGAAATGTTGGCCCAAGTGTGTTGAAGTCAACGGAGATTATGTTGAGAAATGAAATATTTTATTACGTGAAAATCGGAGCCTTTCATTTTTAGGCTGAGAACTTTTCATCTTACCCTCATATTAAAGATTTTCTCACAGTAAAATATACAACAATAAAAATACTATTGATTTAAAATATGTATGTAACTCCAAGTATAGAAGTTTGTGAAATTTATTTCTGTAGTAAAACTGGAACGTAATGTTTTTTAAAATTTATTTATCCCAAGTACATGTGCTACAAACCCTGATAATCATGGTGGGTGGTTAGTGACTGCTTTTACTGTAGGTGCATCACATGTCTACACATATGAAAAGCAGTTCAACTTTTGCACTTACAAATGTGTCAGAGCCCCGTTTGGTTACTTGCACTCGCTGGTGGGATTGGACTTTTGCAAGAATCGGGGGCCATTGGAGCTTTTTTTTTTATTAGAAAAAAGTGCCCAATGCGGAACTTAATGTAATGATAGTTACCTTACAAACATGATGTTATATGGTGGTATGGATGGGCTGGTTGGCTCATCAGTAACAATCCCAGTTTAACATACAGTATAAGCTCTTCAATTCAAATCCCAATCACCCTATTCATTTTAATATAACTAGCTTTAATTCAAAACAAAATTTAATTGGAAACCCCCTTGCATAGTGACAACAAAATTTTCTAAATGATAAAGCACAATTTGGATTATAAATATAAGAAAATAAGAACTAATTCAAATAAATTAATAGTGTGTGACGTTTCAGTAACAAGGCTGTTGCAGAAATGTCACACACTATTAATTTATTTGGATTAGGTCTTATTTTCTTAAAATATTCTATAGAAAATGTTGTGATGATTTGATAATATCTGAACCAATTGTAAATCAATCACTTTAATTCAATTAAAAATTCTGATCCTTTGAGGTATTAAATTAAAGGAGTTGTGCTGTAAATATGTGTTTATATGTAGTAGACATGTAAAGGTATTTAAATCTGTTCATCTATGGACAATTCCAGAATTTAGACTTTCCAGAATGGTTGCAAGGTTTTCCCACTATGTACTAAGTGCAATTCTCAACCTGCAACCCCAAAACACATTATTGAATTGGAGAAAAACACAGCCACGTCAACCAATGATGTTAACTCCCGACATTTCAGTGACACCCTGTCACTCTCTTCAGGGGAATGATTACTTTGAATCCTGGTTCTACTTATATACATACACCATTTTCTAGGTAGAACCAGGATTCAAAGTAATCATTCCCCTGAAGAGAGTGACAGGGTGTCACTGAAATGTTGGGAGTTAACATCATTGGTTGACGTGGCTGTGTTTTTCTCTGAATCTACTTCAAACCAACAAATGATATTCAGAACATTATTGGGGGTCGGTGGAAGGATGGTCTAAACCGTTGGTTTTCGACTGCTACGACCCAGGTTTGATTCCCGCATTGAGCACTTTTTTATGATTAAAAAAAATGTTCCAATGGCCCCCAATTCTTGCAAAAGTCCAACCCCACCAGTGAGTGCAAGTAACCAAACAGGACTCTGTCACATTTGTAAGTGAAAAAGTCTAACTGCTTTTCACATGTGTAGACATGTGGGGCACTTACAGTAAAAGCAGTCACCTTCTTCTACCCACCATGATTATCATCATGGCCTGTACCATGTGTACTAGGGATAAGCAAAAAAAAAAAAAAGAACAATATTGACTGCATTGACTCATTCATTGATGAGCTCTACTCATCCCTAGCAGACACCATCTCAAGCTCTACAAGCTTAATACCCTGAGATATGATTGAGTGTAGATAAGAGAGAAGAGACATGTAAAGATGACTTTATCACCATCTAAAATATTTATCTTACCTGATCATCCTTGTGGAGCTTGGAGTGACCCTCACGCCACCTGTTGATGAACTTCTCCACCAGTTTGTTCCTCTCCTCCTTACTGGACTTGAGGGAGATCTTCTCACAGAGGTCGCACAAAACCTGGAACTTGGTGTGTTGTGCCACACTGCCTGCTTCCATCTGCACCATCATAACCATTTCTTAACATAGGATATACAGTAGAACTACCTCCCTGTAAATAACACCTAATTGCAAAGCCAAAGTGTCCTTTAAAGAGAGGTGTCCTCTTACCAGAAAGTTGCCTAATAGTAAAAATGGTAATTTTGCAAATAAAAACTGCCCTTTGTAGAGAATTTTACTCTAACACGAGTGTCCCCTCATGGAGGTTTTACTGCGTTAATATAAAGCAATAATGCTCCATCTATATACAGTAGAACCTCCATTAGAGGACACTCACGATAGAGAACACCTCTCTACAAAGGACAGTTTTCATTTGAAAAATTGCAATTTTTACTATTTAGCAACTCTCTGGTAAGAGGACACCTCTCCATAAAGACACTTTGGCTCTGCAACTAGGTGTCTTTTACAGGGAGGTTCTACTGTATAGGAAATGAAAACATTGACACAAATGATAAAGTAGAATTTGGATTGATAAAGCACAATTTGGATTATAGATTATAATAAAAGAAAACAAGACCTAATCCAAATAATTTATTAGTGTGTGACGTTTCAGCAAAAACATTGTACCCACAATTGTTTTTTTTTTTTTTTTTTTTTTTTTTTTTTTTTTTGCTTATCCCTAGTACACGTGGTACAGGCCATGATAATCATGGTGGGTAGTTAGCGACTGCTTTTACTGTAAGCGCACCACATGTCTACACATGTGAAAAGCAGTTCGACTTTGCACTTACAAATGCCAGAGCCCCCGTTTGGTTACTTGCACTCGCTGGTGGGGTTGGACTTTTGCAAGAATCGGGGGCCATTGGAGCATTTTTTTTTAAACAGAAAAAAGTGCCCAATGCGGGAATCGAACCCGGGTCCTAGTGGATGCATTAAACCATGTGATTAAAGAATCAACAATAAATAATTTGCCAAAATCTGAATTTTTAATTGGAATAGAATTTTGTTTGAAAACAACATACTTTATTTATGATGACCAAATATATCTCCAAATGAAAGGTGCAACAATGGGTAGCCCAATATCACCAAACGCAGCCTGTATTACTATAGGCCAATTAGAAATAAAAGCTCTAAATTCACTTAAAAATGATGTTTATTATTTTAAAAGATATGTGGATGACTCCATTTTATTTATCAATCAGGGAAGTGAACAAAAAATTTTGGATACTTTCAACAATTTATTACCTGATATCAATTACTCTATGGAAGTAGATAACAACAAATCAATTAATTTCCTGGACATGAACTTATCATACATTAATAACAATATTACAACCTCTATATACAAAAAACCAACACATACAGGAACTTATTGGAACTTTAACTCACAGCACCACTTCAGCCAAAAAGTAGGATTAGTAAAAGCTCTTATATATAGAGCTTTTACACTCATTAATGATACAACTAAAAGAAATATAGAAATTAACAACATCAAAAAAGAACTAATCAATGAAGATTTTCCCATCAAATTGATAAATAGAATAATAGAAGACATGAACCAAAAATATGAGAATAATACTTTAATGCAAAACCTAAAGTGCAAAAACAAAGAAGCCAAATTTATCTCATTGCCATTTATAAACCAAAAGTTTGCAAGAAATTTTACTAATATATTCAAAAAGTATGGAAAAATAAACATTGCATGGAAACCATGTAACCCTATCTCACAATACCTAAACCAGCACAAGAACACCCAATTAACAGAAAGAGCAGGTTTGATCTATGAAGTTAAGTGTGAGAAGTGTGATCAAAGATATGTGGGACAGACATCCAGAACATTAAAAGAAAGGATGGAAAACCATAAATATGCTCTGAAGTGGGATAGAATTCAAAATTCTGCTCTTGTAGAACACAGAAGGGACACTGGACACAATAAATTCAATTTAGAAAACCCAAAAACACTGGACTATGAAAAAAATTATTACAAAAGACAGTTCAAAGAAGCCTTTTTCATCCAAAAGACATGTGCTTCAATTAATAGAATGGAAGAAAGGGGAAATATAAATGATATTTACAAATATGCCTTTAATTATATTTAAAAAAAAATCCACTTTTAATTCTAAGAAGAATATTTCAAGTTGACTTAAAAACTATTTTCCTTATCTGTTATCTTGTTTAAACACTTGATAACAGGACTATATAAGAACTTGCTGTAACATGTTTTCTCATTTATTCTTTTGTCTGATGATGGCGACAATGTTGTTGCTGAAACGTCACACACTAATAAATTATTTGGATTAGGTCTTGTTTTCTTTTATTAGAATTTGGATTATAGATTATAGCTACAAAAAAAATAAGACCTAATCCAAATAAATTCATAGTGTGTGAAATTTCTCTAACAGTGTTGTTACTATCATCAGACAAAAGGTTAAATGAGAAAAAATATCACCGCATGTTCAGTACTATATATATACAGATTATTTATATTTATTCTTGTCCACTTCTAAGTGGACAAGACAAAGGTACATTGATTAGCCATGAATCTTATTTTAATTTTATTGAAAGAAGCCTTTCAGTATTTTAATCTAATTTTCTAAATAGTTGATTTTTTTTATTACCCTTAGTACACGTGGTACAGGCCCTGATAATCATGGTGGGTAGTTAGCGACTGCTTTTACTGTAAGTGAACCACATGTCTACAAATGTGAAAAGAAGTTTGATTTTTCACTTACAAATGTGCCAGAGCCCCGTTTGGTTACTTGCACTCGCTGGTGGGGGTTGAACTTTTGCAAGAATCGGGGGCCATTGGAGCTTTTTTTTTTAATTAGAAAAAAAGTGCCCAATGCAGGATTCGATCCCGGGTCGTAGCAGTCTAAAACCAATGGGTTAGAACACTTTTCCACCGACCCCCATGGGTATATTAAGAAAAAGGGCATTTCCTGATCGGGCAACTAACAGTTGTTGATGGCTTGCACCATCTATTGGGATAAATATCAACTAATCGTTGATTTTTAATTATTCCAGAATCTTTATTAATCAAGAAAAGCTAACCATGGAAATGTTTCGGGCTGTTGGCCCTAGTCAGCGTGGTG
>CP092883.1:44505646-44517120 GCA_030710605.1 Cordylochernes scorpioides
CAAGCTGTACCTCAGCGACCAAAAAGGCTGGTGTTTGGAGCATCCTGAAAAACCATGAAACAGGTATTTAGGTCGGAAGTGCGTGAGAATGCCAATCAATGTGAAAATAGTACAAAAGTGAATTTGTACTGGGATCAGGTAGATAAATTACGAAAAAGGTCATTTCCTGATCATGCAACTGAAAGTTGCTGATGGCTTGCACCATCTATCAGAATAAATATCAACTAATCATTGATTTTTAATTGTTTCAGAATTGGCCAAATACTGTTTCTTGATTAATCAAGAATAGCTAACCACATACATGTTTTGGGCTGTTGGCCCTCATCGCGTGGTGCAAGCTGTACCTGGTTAGCTTTTCTTGATTAATCAAGAAACGGTATTTGGCCAATTCTGCAATAATTAAAATCAATGATTAGTTGATATTTATTCCAATAGATGGTGCAAGCCATCAGCAACTTTTAGTTGCATGATCAGGAAATGACCTTTTTTCTTAATATATCCACCTGATCCAAGTACAAATTCACTTCTGTACTATTTTCCCCAAGGGTATGCTTAAATGTCCAAGCTAAATAAGTTTCTATATAAAAAATATAGAGTTGGGCTTTTGTAGGTAACTTTGTTAAAACCAATAACATGAGAGGTCGCTGACATATGACTACTCACAGATACTATTTGATCAATGTTTTTTAAATATAGAACCTATTTCAAAATTGGTTTAAAATATTTATAGTTAATTTGTTTTAAGAAAAAAATCTCCTGATATTTAAGTTTATTTATAATTTTCTAATTATAAAACTCACAGAGAGAATACACTCTGCCATTTTTTAAGATTATAGTTTCTATACAATCAATAGCAGAACTGGGATGAAAAGCCCTTTTATTTTTTTTTAGAATTGGTCAAACATTATTAAAAAAAAAAAATTATATTTTGTCTTTTTTTTTTGCTATACAGTAGAACCTCCCTGTAAAGGACAACACCTAATTGCAGAGGTAAAGTGTCCTTTAGGAAGAGGTGTCCTCTTACTGGAGAGTTGTTAAAATGGAAGTTTGGCAAATGAAAACTATCCTTTGTAAAGAGGTGTCCTCTTACCAGAGAGTTTACTAAATAGTAAAAATGGTAATTTTTCAAATGAAAACTGTCCTTTGTAGAGAGTGTCCGCTAGTGTGAGTGTCCTCTCATGGAGGTTCTACTATATTTAGTTTATGTGTATCATGTATATTTTTGAAAAAAAAAACATTATCCTGGGCGGAAATTTTTATACAGTATAACCTCAATAATTCGATACTTTATGATAATTCGACCATGTTTTGATGTCCCGACCTCCAGCCTATCAAATAACAAATGGTAATTCAACACTATTGATAATTTGATCATTTTTAAAATTCAAATTTTGCATGTTGATTATTGTTTACATACAACTTTATTAAATTATAAAACTATTTTAGAGGCGTAATATTCTTTTTAAAATAAAACAATTTCTACTGTCCTTACTGCGATGGAAAAATTAAAGGGAGGGCCTGGCTCATCAGTGGTGAACCCTCCCAGCGGTTTCGCCAGTTTAATCTACCATTGATAACAGATGGCGCTCTAGTACATTATACAACTTTATTGTTAAAAAGGTATTTCAGAGGCGAGCGGCAGTCCCTGATAAGCAAACCTTAGGATCACACCTCTACTTACTTTTGGTTTCTTGTTAATTTTAATGTTGTTTTCTTATCCCCTTATGTAAAGATTGCATGAATTCAAATGGTATAGGGTGCAGCTTTCATTTATCATGGCACCATGATCCAGACACACTTTGGAGAAAGTCAGACTTGGACTATAGTTTGAGGCTGTTCCTAACATGGAAGCCTTTGCTGCTGACTCTAACATGAGTACAGACGCAGCTCCTCCGTATCCCTGGAGGGACCCTGCTGAAGTCTATCAACCGGGTCAGTTGAATTCAGGATTTTAAAGAGGTCTACTCCTCTTCTAACAATGCTGCTGTTGGTCCGTGACTGATTATTCATCAGAGTTATTCTGCTTCACAGCTGGCCTTCATATCTGAAGGTCATTCCCCTATCTTACACCTGGGGACGCACCCTGTATCATTCAGCTCTGCTGAGAGGTTAGTTTTAGCGATAAAGCACAATTGGATTATAGATTATAGCTACGAGAAAATAAGACCTAATCTAAATAATTTAAAAGTATGTGACATTTCGGTAACAGCATTGTTACCATCATCGGACTAAATTTTTATTATTTTGTCTGTTGATGGTAACAATACTGTTACCAAAACGTCACACACTATTAAATTATTTGAATTAGGTCTTATTACCTTGTGGTTAGTTTTAAGTTTCACTTTACAATGCTGTTGCGAATGTTGCACGTATTATAGTTGTTTTTTTTTACGCAGGTTATTTAGGCATTGCTATTGTTAGGCTATTAAACACAAGATAATAAAACCAAATCCAAATAAATAAATAATGTGTGACGTTTCGGTAACAGCGTTGTCACCGAAACGTCGTACACTATTTATTTATTTGGATTTGGTCTTATTACTTTGTATTTATAATCTATAATCCAAATTGTGCTTCATCATGTTAGGCTATTTTTCAAAAAGATTTAAATTTTATTTGTAATTATTTATAGTTTCAAAAATATATATTAATACCATTTTGTCCTTGAAACTGAAAGTTTATCATGAAATTTGGAAAATAAATATAAAAAAAGTACAATGGTTTAGTAGAACCTCCCTTTAGCAGATACCTCTCCACAAAGGACAGTTTTAATTTTCAATTTACCATTTTTACAATTCAGCAACTCTCCGGTAAGAGGACACCTCTCCCTAAAGGACACTTTGGCTCTGCAATTTGGTGTCCTTTACAGGGAGGTTCTACTGTATTATCAATTTATATTACAAGATTTTTTTTATTTTTTTATTAATATTTAGCAAGTTATATTATTGTGTCTAAAAAAATTGTCTGGCTAACTTTATTAAACACTTCCTTTAATTCAACAGAATGCTCTGATCCCTTGGGGTTTTGATTTAATAAGGTTCAAATATATCTAGAACATTAAATATTACAAATTCATGATTTTTGGCATTTAGTACAGCTTTGACATTTTTGTCGGGGTGTCTTCATCTCTGCTTTTATTACAGTTCTAGGTTATAGTTAGTTTAAGTTAAAGATATAATGCTTAGAGTATTATCGACTTAATTGGCGAAAAAAAAATCACATCAAGGGTTAAAAATGTGGAGAGGTATGTGACGTTAACTTAAGGATAAAACACTAAAATTGCCCAAATTTATATATATATATTTATAAGAATTCACCTTTTTATTTAAAATGTATGCTATTTTATTAAATTTACATATATTTTTATTTAATTTAATCTATAAATATTATCAGATATCCGTAAATATCTCTACTATCTTGATCTATCCAGTATTACTTGAGTTTCTCTTAAATATGTAAACACAATAATGCATCATATCAACGCTTTTATTTTAATGTTTATTTACAAAATTTATTTCTTTTTTATATATATTGAACGTAAGTTTATAATGAAATATATAAGTTCGTAGAATAATTTTCTGATAATGGTGAAAATTATTTATTGGAAAAAATTTTTTTATATCAGTTATTTTCCTTATAAAATTTCCAATTACTATTAAATTTTAAAATTCTTTGCGATAAATACCTTTTTTTTTTTCAATTTTATTAAAATACACTAAAAAGGAAAAATATATATATATTTTGGCACTTGCCATTCAACAATTAAATTTATATGAGTAAAAATAAAGCGGCGAGGGTTCAATCATCGTGAATTTCGAACTTAATTTGACTTAATATGAAGCAAACTGATTTATCAGGTTTTCATGTCCACTAAATTTTTCACATCTTCACTCGATTTATTATTGTCCCCTGCTCTTTTATTTATTTTTTTTTACTCATATAAATCTGATTATTGAAGGGAGGTGTCAAAATATATATATATATTTTTTCCTTTTCAGTGCATTTTAATAAAAGCTTTTTTTTAAAGCTTTTCATTGCTTCCGCAATCTTACAAAGAGGCAGAATGTTACATGGTAGATGAAGATTGACTCAACCATATTGCGGCCTTTTACAAACGGGAACTATGGACAAGGCGGATGGGATTGAGGGGGGTGGTAAGACAAACCTATTTAAATGAACAGGAAGAAGCCAGAATTGTGTTCAAGGAGAAAAAACTGAAATTTTGATAAAGAAGATTTAGCTCTGGTGGAAAGAAAGCACGAGAAGAAAGGACTTCATAAATTTGAGCCAAGATATGGAATTCTTTCTAGGTACTGCAAAGAACTGGAGACACTGTCTACCTTTGAAGAGTACCAGTGTTGGGTCAGATTTTTCCACCAAACAGACCCAACAAAGATGTAAACATTCTTTTACATCCTATGTACATACACGCAGTGTCTCGCCGGAAGTGTTTGGTGTACAGATGGATGTCCCACGGCAATGGCCGACGGTGGTTCAAAGACCAAGCCGGGGGGGGGGGGGGGGGGGGGGGGGGGAGGCGCAGCCCTGGACGCGTATTCCAAGATCTGCTATAGGAGGATGATATCGGCTCTGATTAAGTAGCCAGAAGATCGATGCAAACAGAAGCAGAAGTTCACCCACAACATAAACAGAAAGCTGATGGACATTGGAGAGAAGCCACCCCAACAGAAGAAATGGGACGTCCGAGCATTCGTCTCTGTAAAACCTCCCTTCTTTTAATTTGTATATAACTTGTGACATCACATTTTGATAGATGGGGCCTAGCTAGCAATATTGTTGGACTTCTTAAAGAAGAAATTAGCATATAAGTTTCCCAGGGGGGGCAGACATCCAAAAATATTTATTTGATCTCATTGTTAATTTAAATTATCTCTCAATAAGAAAGTTAAATTCTAAATTTTCGTTAATATTTATTATTCTAAATTGATTTCTCATAAGTCGAGCGAGGATATTTGCTAATCCTTAAATTTTCCTTTAAAATAAAAATATAATAAAATATTATTTTTTATTCCTTAATTTTTTTAAATATAATAATATTACTTTAATATTCAGAGAATTTTGTATATTCAAGTTTTACTACTCTGCGAGAAATTATTGAGGTTTAGGTGACCAAATGAGAATAATTTATCACATAAATAGCTAAACCAATAATCTTTATTATACTCGGAATATATAAATTATTTAATCTCCTAAGAAATCAATTTTTTTAACCTACAATTTCTTGCGGCAACACGGAAAATTGGGGCGTGGTGAAGATCACGTGAATTTGGTTTTTGGACGAATGAAAATGCGAGCCAATAGGAACTCTGACTCGAACAGCAAATGAAAATGAAGAGGGGCAAGCTTTAAAAAGGGGCTTTTGGCTATTTTTTTTTGGACTTTTTGAATCGATGCCGCTCAGTCTAGATAGTTTTTGATCGAATATCCAAGCGGGCTGGGGCAAGTTTCCAGGAAGGAGGAGGGCGATTTCTTATCAAGAGAGGTATGTTGGTCGAGATGTTAGGTAAGTTTAACTTAGATTTTTTTGTTGTAAAGGTATATATATAGTAAAACATGGCGAAGCCATGATGGATGTAAAAGATAGTTACCTCTTATATTTTAGTCAACATGTCTTGCCAACTATGGCGAGTTTATATGGTGAGTTGGACATGCCCATGTTTTGATAGGTAAATCACTTCTTGCCTATGCAAGGTCGCCTGTGAAATGAGATATTGTAAATTTATATTGTGTTAAAAAGAAAAAACCATGGTAATAAAAATCATAGGTAGACTCAACGATTTTAGTTATTTTCTTTTGGTATTTAGGAATCTAGCGTATTAAACCTATTAAGAATATTGAATTTATTTGTCCTTTGCCTAATTATGTCATGTTATAGTAAATACAATTTTGTCTTATTTGTATAAAGAAAATCCTTTGCCGAATAAAGCTAATGTGGGTACCTATATAATGTCTGTTAATATTAATACCAAACCACACTTTACACATAAACCTTGGAGTGTATGTTATAGAAATTAGTGTGTATGTTTAAACATTTGTCTTCAGTGACTAAAGTCCAAAGAGGTTTATTATCCCTTACTATAAATTGTGAATATGTATGCATCTGGATTCTTCCCACGAGTTAGATGAGATCAAGTTATAGATGTCATAATGAGACATAAGGACAAAAATCTTACAATTGGCGCTCAACTTCAAGTCACATATAAATCCGGGTGTATACAGTATTTTTGTATATGATGGAATGTAAGAGAGGAACTTACAATTGGTTACCCAACGTGGGCCTTTTTTACTGTTGAAAAGTGTAAAACAACTTTACATGAAGTAAACCCCATTGTCCTGAAATAAAGAAATCTCATGCTTTACCACGATTTTACATTAAGCCTAAAACAAAATACAGAATAATGATTAACAATCCCTATTTATACCTTTGTCCAACTTTCCCATAATTTCAAAGAAGCATTTAACGCTCAAATACGCATTTTCGTATATTTCATGGTTTTTGTTAGGTTATTCAGTGATTGAATATATCATCATCACAAGTTAATGTTTTGGTTCATGTAGGATATGTAAAACAACGAATCACTAACTTATCATGAAGACGTAACTTTATTCACTAGCTTTGTTGTGATATGTTATTTTACATATCCTACATGAACCAAAACATTAACTTGTGATGATGATATATTCAATCACTGAATAACCTAACATCTTCCCTTTTTTTACTAGTCTTTAAATCTACTTGGTTTTTTCACCAGTCGACCTGATCTGGTTCTAGTCCCTGATGAGACTGAGCAAAACTATGCTCAGATAGAAAAAGAATGTCTTGCAATTGTTTTTGCATGCGAAAGATTTCATCAGTACATTTTGGGCAAATGTCAAGTGATTGTGCAAACTGATCACAAGCCTCTTTTGTCAATATTTAAGAAATCTATCCTTAAAGCGCCACAAAGACTCCAAAGAATGCTTTTAAGACTGCAAAGATATAACTTAGAACTAGAACATGTCCAAGGATCTCAAATGCACTTGGCGGACATCTTTTCAAGAGCTTGCATCAAAGATGTAAGGAATGAAAATCTGAAATATGATGTGTATCCCATTGACATCATTTACAAAGAAATTGCCACAGTCAATGTTATGGAAACATTAAGTGTATGCAGTGACACTGTCCTGAGAATTAGAGAAGAAACATCATCTGATCCTATTCTGTGTGAAGTGAAGAAACTTATTCTAAATGGATGGCCACCAAATAAAAATCAAACTTCAATGCTAACCAGAGAATACTGGAATTTTAGAGAAGAATTAACAGTTCAAGATGGAATCATACTAAAGAATGATAGAATTGTAATTCCAAATAAATTAAGAAAAGAGATGATAATAAAAACCCATCAAGGACATATTGGAATTAATTCAAGTATGCGAAGAGCAAGAGACAATATCTTTTGGCCAGGAATGAATGCACAAATAGGGCAAGAAATTGAAAATTGTTCTATTTGTCTATCAAATTCACAGAATCAAGTGAGAGAACCAATGAAATCTCACAAAATTCCAAATTATCCCTGGGAAAGAATATCTCTTGATATATTCGAAATTTTCAAACAGAATTACTTAATAATAGTGGATCATTACTCAGATTTTTTTGAAGTTGAATGCCTAGAAAATACAACATCTGAATACATAATTGAATGCTGCAAAAGACAATTCAGCAGATATGGAATTCCTCAAACTATAGTCTCAGACAATGGAAGGCAATTTACATCGACTGAATTCCAAAAATTCAGCAAAGAATGGCAATTTCAACATTCTACATCATCACCACTTCACAGTCAGGGAAATGGAAAAGCTGAAGCGGCAGTTAAAATAGCCAAAAACTTACTGAAGAAATCTAAACAAGAAAATAGTGATTTTTGGCAAAATTTGTTAAATTGGAGAAATACACCCACTATAGACATAGATTCAAGCCCAGTACAAAGAATCATGTCTAGAAGAACTAGAGCTATACTGCCAATTCACCCAAATTTACTTAAACCATCAATTCCAGAAAATATTCCAGATAAAATATCCATCAAAGACAACAGGCAAAATACTACTATGATAGAAAATCTAAAAATTTACCAGACTTAGACATAGGACAAGAAGTGTATGTCAGAACACCCAATACCACCCCATCATGGTCCAAAGCTAACATCACAAATGAACACAACACAAGATCCTATGATGTGAATATTCATGGTAGAACCTACAGAAGAAATAGAACCTGGATTAAACCACAACAGGCTTCAGCAAATCAAAATCTACAAACAATCAAGAAGAAGGAAGAAAAGAAAGCATTGATCAAGAACAAACTGTATCAAATTGCTTACCATCTACTTCATCAGCAGGAGGAGACAACATTGTGAAAAGAACCCGAATTGAAACTACCGAATGCAGAATCCAATCAAAGAGTGACAGCCCCACGGTAAGTGAACCTGAGAATGCTGCATCAGGGACTAGAACCAGATCAGGTCGACTGGTGAAAAAACCAAGTAGATTTAAAGACTAGTAAAAAAAGGGAAGATGTTAGGTTATTCAGTGATTGAATATATCATCATCACAAGTTAATGTTTTGGTTCATGTAGGATATGTAAAATAACATATCACAACAAAGCTAGTGATAAAGTTACGTCTTCATGATAAGTTAGTGATTCGTTGTTTTGTACAAGACACTAACAAATCAAACAGTTTAATAAAAGCTTTATTTTATTTAAAAATAAGTTATTCACAACGCCTTTTTGCATATCATGGTTTTGATAAAAGCTTTATTTTATTTAAAAATACGTTATTCACGACGCCTTTTTGCTTATCATGGTTTTTGATAAAAGCTTTATTAAAAAAAAAAAAAAAACGTTATTCACGACGCCTTTTGCTTATCATGGTTTTGATAAAAGCTTTATTTATTTAAAATACGTTATTCACGACGCCTTTTACAATTTTTGTATATCTTCACAATTTGTTCACTTTTAGAAAGGTATTGTAGTAAGGAATGGCCGTTTTGAATCGAAAAGATTTCTTTATCTAACCACGACACCTTTTTTGCAATTTTTTTGTTTTCATGGTTTTAATAAAAGCTTTTTTTTTATTTAAAAATACGTTATTCACAACGCCTTTTTGCCTATCATGGTTTGCTAAAAGCTTTATTTAAAAAAAAATATATATATACGTTATTCACGACGCCTTTTTGCTTATCATGGTTTTTGATAAAAACTTTATTTAAAAAAAAATACGTTATTCACGACGCTTTTGCTTATCATGGTTTTGATAAAAGCTTTATTTTTATTTAAAATACGTTATTCACGACGCCTTTTACAATTTTGTATATCTTCACAATTTGTTCACTTTTAGAAAAGTATTGTAGTAAGGAATGGCCGTTTTGAATCGAAAGATTTCTTTATCTAACCACGACACCTTCTTTTTGCAATTTTTTGTTCTCATGGTTTTGATAAAAGCTTTATTAAAAAAAAAAAACGTTATTCACGACGCCTTTTGCTATCATGGTTTTGATAAAAGCTTTATTTTATTTAAAATACGTTATTCACGACGCCTTTTACAATTTTTGTATATCTTCACAATTTGTTCACTTTTAGAAAAGTATTGTAGTAAGGAATGGCCGTTTTGAATCGAAAGATTTCTTTATCTAATCACGACGCCTTTTTTGCAATCTTTTTTTTTTGTGTTTTGTTTTGAGCTTAGCATATATATTATTCTAACCTCTCAATTTCAAATTTACAGAAGCATCTTATGGTTGAAGTGTACCACATTTTTTAAATTATAAGTTTCGAATATTGGAGAAATAATTTCTTCCTTTGTATAGACCATGAAACTTTGGGACGCTAACTTAAGCCTAGAAATGATGTTTTCTCAGAAACCTGAGAATTTCCCACAAGCTCCAAATTTAGAGCTCTAGGGAGGTCTTTTGATTGACGCGTTGGGGTAGTGACCGCATCTGTAGAGAGGTGGAATGATTGACGTGAAAAACAACATATGTGCATACAGGATGTTTTCGAGGGGGAAGGTAAGCTAGGGGGGGTGGAGATATTTTTAGTGGAACATGTGTATAGGCATTAGCTGGAAAGTAGAAAAACAATTAGAGCACAGTCCCGCTGCCAGCTCTCGAGTTGAAAGGTTGGTCTTACTAATCCTCCCGCTTTTGCGGGGTAGGTTGTTCACGTCTTAAATATTCTATCTTCCTTTGTCTTTCATCATTACCTTTCTTTATTATAAGATAAATGAAACTTATTTTTTTTCCACAGTTTAATAATTTTTTATATATTTTAATTATTTCCATCCCACAGAATTTCCACTTAATAAGACTAAAGATATTTTGAATTTTATTAGAATGCTCTCTTAGCTACTCTTTAACCTTTATAATATTTAACGTTGTCTAGATAACAATTCAAAGCATTTATTTTCTTTTCTGATGTGCATTGACTTACGATTTATTTGATTTTAAATATTTGTATTTTCTGTATTTAAGGCTTCATGCCTTAAGTGTTCCACCTCCTTTAGTTTCTCACCATTACTTTTTGTTAGTAGGTCAATACGACTTATTTCAAGGTTTAATAAAATTTATTTTTAATTATTCTTTCCTTCAACAAATTGATTCCACTTGATAAATCTGGAGATGTTTTGAACTTTTTTTTTTTTTTTATAGTACGCTTAGCCTTCTCTTATCTTCCCGATGTCGAGCACTATCAATGTAAACACAAAGATTAAAAATCTTTGCCTTTTCTTATCTAGTTTGAAGGAAAAACGTACATTATCACGCAGTTTAAGTTAATCTCATATAGGCTCCCAATTAATCTTTTAATTTTTTAGTTATTTCATACTGATTTTTTTTTTTTCATTTCGAATGTTTATCTGATACTTTATGCCATCTTAAGGATATTTAGCTTACTAGGATAAGCGTGATTTCGGAGCTTTTCCTGTTATATCTTTTAAAGGCATAGCCTGTGTAATGTAATAGTTCAGAATAGACCAAAGTATAGTGGTTTATATATATTCTAAATCTTTATTTATCCTGGTAATTTCGCTTGTCATTTTTATTTAGTCATCCTGTGATTTGTCATTTATTGCTAACCGAGACAATACTTACCTCGAAGTATTTCGCATTTTTGCAGTTATATGAATACAATGCTCGGACATAATGTTCGTTTTACTATATAATCGTATGTATTTAGTTTTATCTATTCTCGGGTCTTTAGCTTTGATTATTTAATTTTGTAAACCACTTATTTCATCTCTTTCATTTTGTAAAGTGATACAGCAGTATTTATTGACATCATTTATATAATTATATCTTAGCAACTTTAGATGAGTCTGTATTATTTATTTTTTTAAATCTCCTCTCGCAATTAGGCATGCACACTTATTGATTTTTTTTAAAGCAGGCATTGAATAGTATGATGTATCCAGGACACACT
>CP092883.1:44517220-44802330 GCA_030710605.1 Cordylochernes scorpioides
TGGAATAATGTTTCTGTCTTCAATCATTTAATCAGGCGGATCCTAAGTATTGATGTAAATAATTTGCAAAGTCACTCATTAGGTTAAAGCACAATTTAGATTATAGATTATAAACACAAGGTAATAAGACCAAATCCATATATTGGATTTGTTCTTATTTACCTTGTATTTATAATCTATAATCTAAATTGTATCTTATCATTATTGATAGACATCAATGGTCCTAAGAAGTTATTCTTCCTATGAGCTGAAGAAAATGAATTCTAAATTGAATATCAATGTTAAGCCATCACTTGAAGATTCTAATTTAAAGAATTCAGTATTTGAAGCTCTCCTCTATTTCAAGAAGTTGAGAAAACACAGCATTAAAAGGGTGAGTTCTTTTTCTCAAATCTATTTTCTTAAATTCTGAAAAAACATCAAGAAATTCCTAATGTATTACAAATAGATGGAATTTTCCAAAATCTGATATAAAATTGAAAAGGATATCAGTTGATCTTATAAATGGAGTATTATATTTCATTGGAAAAATATTCTTATGGATTTGGTCTTATTACCTTGTGTTTACTCAGTATGGAAATTCCACGATAATTGGAAGGATTTTCAGTGCCACAGTTTTTTTTTCACATCAGATGAATAATAGATTTTGAAAAGGATGATGAAAATACAGCTGTTGAATAAGTCCTTCAGATATTCATAGTAATCCTATTCCTCATTGAGAGATACAGTACAACCTCCATGAGAGGACACCTCTCTACAAAGGACAGTTTTCATTTGTAAAATTACTATTTTTACTATTTAGCAACTCTCCGGTAAGAGAACACCTCTGCCTAAAGGACACTTTGACTCTACAATTAGGTGCCCTTTACAGGGAGGTTTAACTGTACTACTAGATTATAAAAAATATAGTAAAAATATTGCAGAAAAAATACAGTGCATCATGCAGATAAAAAGCATGTCAATCATAGAGATTATTTTTCCCTTCAGGCAGTTAGTCACATGAAAGGTGGAATGAGACAGTGGATGACTAAGATATCTGAGCAGGCACATATGTCCTTTGGATAGAGATAAGGTGAGTAAATGGAAATTTTTCTTTCTGTTACCTTGTGACTGATGATATTAGGTTTTTTTTATATTATTATCCCTAATACATGTGGTACAGGCCATGATAATCATGGTGGGTAGAAGTTGGTGACTGCTTTTTACTGTAAGTGCACCACATGTCTACACATGTGAAAAGCAGTTCGACTTTGCACTTACAAATGTACCAGAGCCCTGTTTAGTTACTTGCACTCACTGGTGGGGTTGGACTTTTGTAAGAATCAGAGGCCATTGGAGCATTTTTTAATTTAAAAAAAGTGCTCAATGCGGGATTCAATTTTGGGTCATAGCGTTAGAAAACCAATGGTTTAGACTATGTTAGAAGGGTGTTGAAGGGTACTGGGTCAATTAGACATGAAGGTTGAAAAATGAAGGTTCTCCGTGTCTCAACCAACAAGTCACCTGCAGCACAGCGGAGTGCTGGGGAGGAAGCCAGAGGTCCGGCACAGTTCCACCGGAGCCAAGGACAAGGTGGGGTGGAGGAGAGTCCCAGGTCCGCCAATGTGGCTGCAGCCGGGCCAGCAGAGAAGCCAGCTCCGCCATGGAGTAGCCAGAGCCCACAGAGGTAACAGACACCCAGTGTCCCTCCCCCGAGGCTGCAGCCACCAGGAAGTGGGAGACTCCAGACCTCCGCCGGCCTCCCCCGTAGTATCCTCCCACTATCAGCAGGTCCAACTGGTCCATCAGTCCGTCTACATACTCCGGCTTCACTTTGTACCACCCACTGCTCCTGCAATATCAGCATTATATTGTAACATTTAATTTATTTATCACTGAATTATTTATTTTTAATATTCTGTTGCCCTTGATGACAATTCTAAAACATCTAGAATCTTGCTGTTTTGCATATCTTTGTTTTTGGTAAATTAATGAGATTTGCATTTCTTTCAGATTTTGATGTTTAGATATATAAATAAAATATTTTTTTCTTATCGATAAGTTTGTCTAATATATTACCTTACAATATATTATTATCCCTAGTACATGTGGGTACAGGCCATGATAATCATAGTGGGTTGAAGTTGGCAGCTGCTTTTACTGTAAGTGCACCACATGTCTACACATGTGAAAAGCAGTTCGAGTTTGCATTTACAAATGTGCCAGAGTCCCGTTTGATTACTTGCACTCACTGGTGGGGTTGGACTTTTGCAAGAATCGGGGGTCATTGGAACATTTATTTTTTTGAAATAAAAAAAAAAGTGCCCAATGTGGGAATCGAACCTGGGACGTAGCGATTGAAAACAAACAGTTTAGACCATCCTTCCACCGACCCCCATGAGGCATTATACTATTGCATTGTGAGCAGAAGGTGCACATGTTTAAACATATACAGTAGAACCTTCCTATAAAGGACACCTCATTGTAGAGGCAATGTCTTCCTTTAGGGAGAGGTGTCCTCTTACCCGAGTGTTGTAAAAAGGTAAAAATGTTAATTTGGCAAATAAAAACTGTCCTTTATAGAGGGGTGTCATCTAGCGTAAGTGTCCTCTCATGGAGATTCTACTGTAGTAAGCTTTGCATCTACAAAGAGCCAGCATGTTAAGCGAGTCTTCTAACACGACATTGAAAGGTAAAACTGGACAAAAATAAGTCATTGAAGTAAATATTTTTTTCATTTGACCAAAAAAAATTAATGACCTGGGCATTGCCTGGGGTCAAGTTCAATTTACCTGAGTGTAAAGAGGTTTTATAGTGAGTGATACCCATCCCTCTAAAATAATCTTTCCTTTTTAAATTTTATATTCCTGTAGAATATCTCAATATCATTCCAATCTGGCCTATGTCCTGAATATAATGCATGTTCCCCAATTTTGCTTAAAGGTCTCTTTTCCATTAAACCCTGTTGGCCGGTTTCTCCTACATAAATTCAACCACATGAGAACGACCTTGCAACCTCAGAATAATTTATAATGCTTTGCCAAATGCTTTAATTTTTATATTCCTGAAGAAATAAACGTCGAAACATTGAGCTAAAAAAAGGTTTACTGGCCGAAGTGTCATTTAATTCTAAAACGATGAATGCCGGCCATTCTGCAGACTCTATCTCAACTACCGTGGACCTAAATTACACTAATCATTTGAAAATTCTCGCTTTTATTTGTATAGTTTATTATTTTGAAATAATCTATATTTATACCATTATTTAGTGGTTAATTCTAACAATATATTAAACATTTTTGATAATATGTGTGAAAATAAACTTTATTTCTTGTATAATTATTGCTCTAAAATGTAAATTTAAATAATTTTCACTCTCTCTCTCTAAAACTAGAAATAAATTTTCTATATATATTTTGGAGAACTATATATATTCATGGTAGACGGTTTGTGGATTTCGAAAAATTAGAAAGAAGGAATCATATATGTAGATAAAATTGTTTAAACATTTACACGCAAATATCCACATAGGATATAGCGTGTGTTTTGTAATCTCTATATATATTTAAAAAATTAATGCTGGCCAGACAACCTCTCTCTTTTCATGATAATCATGATAATTAGCATTTATTAAAACAATATTTGTTGGGCAGAATCTGGGCATAACTTGTTGTTGTTGTTTCTTATCCCCCTTGTGTAAAGATTACACAAATTCCATGAGTTCATGCTCCTCAAGCTGTTTTATGATAAGCAGTGGCCTCTCCCAAAGGTCCTGTTTAGTGCTTCTAATGTAATGTGTACTGGAGCTGCAGGTGCCAAGCTACATTTTGGGCAAGTGGGGTAGATTTTTTTGTTATTTTCTATCTTCAATGGCTTGAGATAGCCTGTTCTAAATCTTGTTAGTGTTGTTTGATGCTGTCTATTTCAGAGGTTCAGAGCTTCTGGGTCCACTCCACTGTACCAACTGTGCTTAGGTGGAATCCTCCAGTTCTTGTTTATTTTTGTTTTGGCTACTGTCTCTATTTCTTTAAAAGTAGGTTTATTTTTCCATTGCAAGGGTCCTCTAAACCCCCCAAGTAAAAAGTCCAAATGTTTTAAAACTGGTCATAACAATGCCAACAAATACATGAAAAACGTGTAAAGCCAATCAAATAAAATGATATTAAGAGAATGTATAGAAACAATTTAAAATTTTGTATTGGCAATCAAAGAGAGTTTATAGAACATTTAAATAATCATGGAAAACACATGAAGTCCATTAATATAAGATAATGGAAACTATGTAAATGATAAGGCACAAATTTGGATCATAAACACAAGGTAAAATGACCAAATCCAAATAAATAAATAGTTTGTGACGTTTCAGTAACAGCATTGTTACCATCTTCCTTCAGTACTTTTGTCTGAAGATGGTAACAACACAGTTACTGAAACACCACACACTATATATTTATTTGAATTTGGTGTTATTAGCTTGTGTTTAGAAACTATGTAAAGAATACCAAGGAAATAAAAGCAAATAAGACCTAATCTAAATAATTTATTAGTGTGTGACGTTTCAGCAACAGCATTGTCACCATCATCAGACAAAAGAATAAATGAGAAAAAATATCACAGCAATTCTTAAATAGTACTGTTATCAAGTGTTTTAAACAAGAAAACAGATAAGGAGTTATGTTATCTTATATAATTATTTGGATTGGGTCTTATTTTCTTTTATTATAATCTATAATTCAAATTGTGCTTTATCAATACCAAGGAAAATATAAAGATTACCGGCTGTTGGGTTTGTAGATGGAACTGGCCAACTTGAGCATGATGCCTTCCTCCCTCAGTTCTATGGCCTGGTTTAGAGCCTCCACCACTGTTTCCCTGGACACCACACATCTGGCTAACTCCAAGTACACAGAAAGTTTTAGAATAAACTCTTATAATACAATGTAATGCAAGGGGGGTCGTTGGAAGGATGGTCTAAACCGTTGGTTTTCGACCGCTACGACCCGGGTTCGATTCCCGCATTGGGCACTTTTTTCTGATTGAAAAAAAAATGCTCCAATGGCCCCCGATTCTTGCAAAAGTCCAACCCCACCAGCGAGTGCAAGTAACCAATTGGGGCTCTGGCACATTTGTAAGTGCAAAGTCGAACTGCTTTTCAAATGAGTAGACATGTGGTGCACTTACAGTAAAAGCAGTTGCCTTCTTCTACCCACCATGATTATCATGGCCTGTACCACGTGTACTAGGGATAAGCAAAAAAAAAATATATATATATATAATGTGGCTTATGATTGTAGAACGACGTTTGACAATTTTACCGCAAATGTTTCTTTTGAACGAAAAATTGAAATTTATTTTAAGGAGAAATAACGACTATTTCTATCCTTAGGGATTAAGTATGAAAGGATGAATTGTGAAGAGTAATGATGAATGGAAAAATAAAAGTGTCCAGAAATGGGAATCGAACCCAACAGTGATCCGCTTACTGGGCAGATGTCATGTCCACTAGGCTACCCTGGATATATGCCGGTCCCAAGCCTGGATAAAAAAAAGAAGGGGGTACAGTAACAAGCTCGCTAAAAAACCTGGGTTCAGCTGACCCAGCTGATAGTACCCTGTAAGGGCTCCTGATCCAGGGATACAGGATGAGCAGCGACTGTACTCCATGTTAGGAACGGCTGCACATGGCGTCTGTTCCTCATGTCAGAGGCAGCTATTTTTGGAGCTAAGTCGGCCTGCTACTGAGTAGTGCTCACAGTCTTAATGACAAAGGCAGACACATTCTGCTTCATCCAGTCATGATGGTTGTCAAACACAATCAAAAGGCTCTACAAGCTTGACACCCTAATATGATTGAGTGGAGATAAGAAATAAGAATAAAACTTGTGGCTGCCATCAACAGGGAACAAAAAGAAAGAATTATATTCCATTGATGATAACAATACTGCTACTACATACAGAGCTTCTTCTTTCTTATCTCCACTCAATCATATTAAGATATCAACATACAGAGCTTGGGTATTTAGAATTGTTACTATATAACTAGTATCAAATCACTAAACTTTGTACCTAGTAAAAGGACAAAATATGCTAAATAGCTTTCAAACTTCTCCCTATATTCCTTCCTCAAGGTCAAAAAAGAAGTCAATGCCTCAAGTTTTAAATAAGCTATAAGAAGTGGGTAAATAAACATTCTGATAAGTGGCCTCCAATAAATTGGATGGTTATGCCTAAGCCCATACATCCAATCTTGTTATGGATTTTTTAAGATAAGCATATGATATCAGGTCTTTACCAGCCCTTCAATAGGGAATATGGGGGGCAAATGTCATGTCATGTTTCTACATGA
The DNA here is from genome assembly GCA_030710605.1 of Cordylochernes scorpioides. Taxonomy (NCBI): domain Eukaryota; kingdom Metazoa; phylum Arthropoda; class Arachnida; order Pseudoscorpiones; family Chernetidae; genus Cordylochernes; species Cordylochernes scorpioides. The sequence continues at coordinate 44,523,546 of CP092883.1, forward strand.
TAAAGTAGAAACTCCAGGTAAAGGACAACACCTAATTGCAGAGCTGAAGTGTCCTTTATGGAGATATATCCTCTTACCGGAGAGTGTGAAAATAGTAAAAATGGTATTTTTACAAATGTAAACTGTCTTTTGTAGAGAGGTGTCCTCTAGCATGAGTGTCCTCTCATTGAGGTTCTACTGTACTAAACAATGCTGAACGTTTGTAAGTGCAAAGTTGAAATGCTTTTCACATGTGTAGACATTACAGTAAAAGCAGTTGCCTATTTCTACCCACCATGATTATCATGGACTGTACCACATGTATTAGGAATAAGCAAAAAAAAAAGTTGAGCATGGAAGCAGCCTCACTTGCCAGAGGCCTCCTGGCTAGAGGTGATGATGAGACGTCCAGACAGAGGCTGGAGATGCTGGGCTAACAACGCCAACCTCTGTGTATAGGGCAGGCTGGTGAGAACCCTGTCGTTCAACATGAGGATGTCAAAGACACAGTAACACTGCTGGAAGTCCTTTCCATCTGCCAGGTGCTTCACATCCAGGCCTTCTCCCTTCGTACCTACCACACATACACTATCTTAACACATGTGCTGCCTCACATATTTATAAAGCATATTTGAAATGGAATGTTTGAATCTCTATTTGATAATGTGGGAAATATATATATATGGCATTTGTACAAACCATTGTACTTTTTTATATACAGTAGAACCTCCCTTTAGCGGACACCTCTCCACAAAGGACAGTTTTCATTTGCAAAATTACCATTTTTACAATTTAGAAACTCTCCGGTAAGAGGACACCTCTCAACAAAGGACAGTTTTCATTTGTAAAATTGCCATTTTTACTATTTAGAAACTCTCTGGTAAGAAGACACCTCTACCTAAAGGACACTTTGGCTCTGCAATTAGGTGTTGTCCTTTACAAGGAGGTTCTACTGTATTTATTTTTTTTTTTCATGATTAACTTATAGTGTCAAGAACAAAATAGCATTAAAACATATACTAAATAATTACAAATTAATTTTAATTTAATTAAGTAAAAGCAGTTTAAAAGTAAATAAATATGGAAAAATATATAAAAAGAAAAATTTTTAAATATTATTTAGACAGGATCTTTTAAAGAAGTCCTTTATCTGTTTCTGGAACTGAAATCCTATTCAGGGTGCATTCCAGCTGATTTATTTTTAGAAGACACGCATGTCTTACCTCCTCTGTAATGTCTTTTAAATATAGAGTTTTGAGTGTATTAAAGTCTATATTTTTTATAATTTTTGATACAAGAAAATAAGACCTAATAGTAACAACGTTGTTACTGAAACATCACACACTATTAATTTATTTGGATTAGGTCTTATTACCTTGTATCTATAATCTATAATATCCTAATTGTGCTTTATCATTTTATAATTTTTGAAGAACACAGAACATATTTTGGCTTGCATTAGATGCATTAAACAGGACCTTTGGGAGAGGCCACTGCTTATCATAAAACAGCTCGAGGAGCATGAACTCATGGAATTCAGGTAATCTTTTCACAAGGGGATAAGAAACAACAACATAATTTTTGTTTGTGATGTATTCATCCATTTGGCTGACCCAATGTATTAGGAGTGTAGTACACATCATTGACTGTATTGACTCATCCATTGATGAGCTCTACTCTTCCCCGGCAGACACCATCAAAAGTCTCAAGCTTTACAAGCTTGATACCTTAATATGATTGAGTGGAGATAGGAAAGAAGAAGAAGGAGTGTAGTGTCAGCAAAATGTGGCTCATGGAAGAGCCTGGAGCACCCACCAATGCAGTCCTGCTCCACGTTGAAGCCCACCATCTCCCCGTCAAGGATACAAGAAGACACTTGGGAGAAGCAGGGGTGGAGGTGACGTGTCAGGGGACCTTCAGTGCCGGAGGCTCCATAGTTCGTAGACAGGTCCACACCACTAGTAGACATACACATATATCATGGGGTATGGGGCTCTGGCACATTTGTAAGTGCAAAGTCGAACTGCTTTTCACATGTGTAGACTTGTGGTGCACTTACAGTAAAAGCATTTGCCAACTTCTACCCACCATAGCCTTTATCATGACTTGTACCACATGTCCAAAGGATAATTTTTAAAGATATTTTTGAAGTGGGGAAAGATATTTATACCCAGAATTTCTGATTATTTATCCCAAAATTGGATTGACAACACACCATTCTTTTTAAAAATGTGTTTTTAACTGTTTCGAAAATATCATACCTTGCATGCATACAAATAAAAAACATCCATATAGCAATATTGCTGCTTATTTCTGAGTAATATTTGTTAAATAATTTTCAATTGAACAATTTCAACATAAAAGGTCTTTGTATTTTAAAGAATTTACTCTGAATAAGCATGAATGCAAATTCTGTATTTACTGAATACCCTTTAATTGCTATTTATACACATTTTAGGGCTAATGTGACTGGTGTTTATTTGAAAGGGGCAATGCTTGAAGAGTGCTTTCAAACAACAAGGTATTAGAGATATTCTTTTCAAGCAAATTTAGTATTACAGTAGAACCTCCCTTTAGCGGACACCTCTCCACAAAGGACAGTTTTCATTTGCAAAATTACCATTTTTACAATTTAGCAACTCTCCGGTAAGAGGCACCTCTCCCTAAAGGACACTTTGGCTCTGCAATTAGATGTCCTTTACAGGGAGGTTGTTCTACTGTATTTTAATATATAATTACTAAAGCTTTTCTTAGGATTTGTATTAATTTTTAAATTAGACATAGAGGTACATGTATGTTAATGATAAGAAGAATCTATCAGCAAAGCATTAAGTGGCTGCCTTTTCCTCTGTGTGTATTTCTGTTTTTTTAGAGCATTTTAAGAGTGAATTCGTCACTTTTAAAAATAAGTTTGTTGTTCATCATCAAACACTTGTTGGTAGTTGTAATAGGACAATTTTCTATGAATTTTTATGTGAGCTTGTTGAAATGGTAGTCACGTGATATGGATTTAATGATGCCTGTTTCTATATAGATAATGCAAGAGCGCACACATCCGCAGAAACATCTGTTAGTCTACTAAGAAGCAGAGTGAAGGTTTTGTCACCATATTCATTTATGATAAATCCGAATGAATTTTCATTTAGCAAAATTAAAACATTGGTAAGGTCTCTGCTTCCTCAACGTGACATCACGTTAGGTGAGGTTATCACTGATGCAATCAGTAGAATTACATTAGAAGACTGTGAAGGATGGTTTGCTCACATTCTCAAAAATTGCTTCCTGTCCACACAAGAACACCAGTTTATCCAATAAAATCTGTTTCTGATTCATTTTTTAGTTATTTTTCCTATATTAGTGTTTTGGACTTAATGTCAAATGTATTCAATTAATCTTTATGATATTGTCACAGAGATAAATAAAGCAAGGGCAAATTTGGGGATTATTAATTTATTATAAAGGGTATTTACCTTTTCATTTTCCCAATAAAAATTATTTACAAGAGGTATTTAAGGGAGAGAGAGTCAGATCATCAAAACAACTTATCCCCAGGTAAAGATAATTCTTATTCCCTAAATTGAAGAGGCCCATGAAAGGACGACGTTACGCTACGCTTGACGAGATAAAGACGGCATCGAAGGAGGTACTGAAAAAGATTTTTAAAAATGATTTTTTGAAGTGCTTCGAAGATTATAAAAACCATTGGCACAAGTGTATAAAATCTCATGGGGATTACTTTGAAGGGGACAAAATAGGTATTCATGAATAAATAAATAATTTTTGAAAAAACACAAAAGTCGCGATACTTTTTGAACACACCTCGTAGGTCTCGGCCTCGCGGGCGTGGACAAGAAAGAAAGGAGTGTAGGTGGTCGCCTCCTGTTTAGCAGTGTTGTAAGCAAAAGTTAATAGGGTAAAACTTGGTCCCAGTCCTTCTGCTCAACACCTGTGTACATGGACAACATGTCTCCCAGAGTTTTGTTGAACCTTTCAGTCAGGCTGTTGGTCAGGGGATGGTAGGCCGTTGTAAATCTGTGCACAATTCCGCACAGAGCATTGATATCTTTTATTACTTGAGAAATGTAATTTCTGCCACAATCTGTTATCATTTCTTTAGGAGCTCCATGCTTCAAGAAACATATTCAACCAGGAACTTAGCTGTTTCGATTGCTCCTCCGTCTGGGATCGCTTTCGTTATGGCATACCTTGTCATATAATTGGTGCACACAATGATCCAACGGTTTCCATCTTTAAAAACTGGAAATCTTCCAAGGAGATCAACCCCGACCTTATAGAATGGCTTTTCTACGGGTGGTATGGATATAAGTTGTCCAGCCAGACGTCGAGGTAATTTCTTCCTTCGTTGACACTCCCGACAATGGCTTACATATTGGCGAACAGTTCTATAAAGGCCAGACCAATAGAATTGTTTCTTCACTTTGTCATACGTTCGGGCGAAACCCAAATGCCCAGCTGTAGGAGCATCATGTAAATCTGCCATAACTACTGATCTTAAGTGCTTAGAAATCATCATAAGCCAGGGTCTTCCAGTTGTGCTATAGTTTTTCTTGTATAAGATGCCGTCGATAATGCTGAATTCCTTTCTGGTGTAGCCCGAGTTTAAATTATCGATTATTTTAGCTAAATCCGGGTCTTTAGTCTGCTCTATATCGACGTTGGTCTGTGACATCACAGCACTTGGTTGATCGTTCTCAAGCGGGCTCCTTGACAGACAATCGGCATCCTTATGTTTGCGTCCGCTTTTGTATATAACAGTCACATCAAATTCTTGCAACTTCAGCGCCCATCTTGCAAAACGGCCAGAAGGATCTTTCTGCCCTACCAACCAACATAGAGAATGATGGTCAGTGACAACCGTGAATGGTCTACCAAACAAATATGAACGGAATTTGCTAATAGACCAGACTACAGCAAGGCATTCTTTTTCTGTTGTAGAATAGTTATGTTCAGCCTTTGTCAAGCTTCTAGATGCATAAGCTATAGGTCGCTCCTTTCCTCCTTGTATTTGTAGAAGAACAGCTCCAATATCATGTCCGCTTGCATCCGTGTGTAGATGGGTATCAGCGGATTCATCAAAGTGTCCCAAGACAGGCTCTAAAATTAGAGCTGTTTTAAGCACTTCAAACGCTTTCTCTTGAGCTGCATCCCAATAGAATTGTTTTTCAGTCTTCAGTAGGTCATGCAAAGATCTAGCTTTGTCGTTAAATTTTTAAATAAATCTTCGGTAATAGGAACATAATCCAAGAAAGCTCCTCAGTTCAGAGATATTCCTTGGCCTCGGAAATTTAGAGACGGCTTCAACTTTATCTGGATCTGGATGAATTCCATTGGCGTCAACAAGGGGTGTCCTAAAATCTTTATCGTCCTTGATTCAAAAAGGCACTTTTTGTGGTTCAAGCTTAGTCCAGCTTTCTGGATGCACCTTAATACAAGTTGTAGACGATGTAGATGCTCCTCAAAGGTAGGTGCGTAAACCACGATGTCATCCAGATAGCAAAGGCACATGTTCCATTTAAGACTGCCCAGAACACTATCATCCTTTCAAACATTGCTGGAGCTTTGCATAGACCGAAAGGTATTACTCGGAATTCATACAGTCCATCTGGAGTGATTAAGGCAGTTTTCTCACTGTCTTTTTCGTCCCTTTCAATCTGCCAATACCCGAACCGAAGATCCATCGTGGAGAAGTAACTAGAGCCGGTTAAACTGTCCAAGGCATCGTCAATGCGTGGCAGCGGGTAAACATCTTTTTTGTTATCTTATTTAATCGATGATAATCTACGCAGAATCTCCAGGTCCCATCTTTCTTTCGAACTAGAATAACTGGAGATGACCAAGGATTTTCAGAGGGCTTCACGATGTGATTTTCAATCGTCTTGTTCACTTCATCTTGAAATAGTCGTCGTTCACTTGGTGTTACTCTATAGGGCCGCTGTTTGAGAGGAGAATGGTCTCCTGTGTTTATCTTGTGCTTCACAGTACTGGTGGGCTTAATAGGAGTTCCCCCAAAGTCAAATATGTCAATAAACTCGTCAAGGCATGAAACAAGCTGTAACCTTTGAATTTCAGACAGCCCTGGATCTAGAGTAAGGTTTATCTTCTGTGACCATTCACGTGACATTAGCTATGTTTCTTGTAACTTATCACTGGATTCAATAAGACTCCAGATATTTCCATTCTCATAACTTTCCATGGTGCACATATTCATTCCTGTTGGAATCAGTTGCAGCCAAGACACTCCATTCGCAACCTAAATGCTACCTCGGCTGTGTCGAATTGTAACCAATGAGCTTGGTATAAGAACTTCCTTTCTTAATAATAAATCCTTAGAAGTTGAGACTAAAACATCTCTAACACCGCATATTTCTTCGTTTATCACACTGATCTTCTTTATTGATTTAGGCAGGATGACAAAGTTGTCGGAAGCAAACAATCTCTGGTTTTACCCCTCTCGAGATTCCAGGATGGAGGTTTCCCCGAGATGGAGTTCATTTCTGCCACAATCAATGACAGCCACGGTGGCTTTGAAGAAGTCCCATCCGAATATGATGTCATGGCTGCATTCCACCATAACAACGAATTCAAAGGATATCTTCAGACCATTAACTTCTATGTTCAGGACACATTTTCCTAGGGTCTCTATTAAATATTTGTTTGCGGCTTTAAGAATGGGACCTGGTTCTTTGAAGAGAGGTGTCCTTAGTTCGCGTCGAAATTTGTCTGAAATAACAGAAAAGTCTGCTCCTGAATCCACCAATGCTTTAATTTTGCGTCCATTTATTTCGACCATAACAAAATTTTCTTTTAATTTAGCGGCGATATACCCTGGAGGATTTTCCTCAATGGCGACCTCACCCCCATTAGAAGCTGCTCTACTTAGTTTTTCAAATTCTGAGGCTTGGGAGAATGGCTGAAACGACGGGCTGGCGACTGGGATTGTCTTCGGGCTGGCGACCTTGCGCTGCTTGGATGTGGGGAAGAGGTCCGGTAGAAGTACGTCGAGTTTTGTGGTGTTACATAGTCGTCATCGGCATCATATCTCGGGGGTCGACTCGAAAATCCACCATTTCTTCCTTCTCTGCCCTTTCTTGACCTGGCTTCAGCGAAGACCTGCCGTAGTTTCCTACAATGACGGACGACATGTCCGGGTCGTCCGCAGTGGAAGCAGATAGGTTTGTTGTCGTAGGTTCACATTGTTCCATCTTCTTGGGTTGGGTTGGTCGGTCGATATTATAGGGCCTGCGTGGTTGTTGTTGTACCACGTTGATTTGTGGTCTGGTAGGTTGTAGAGCACGGTTGACTTCTTCCCTCACAGTCTTTTCCAGGGCATTCACTTCTCAGAGAGGATTGACCACTTCAGGTGCTGAGAAGACCTTTTTAATTTCTTCTCTAACGATGCAGCGAATTAAGCCGGACAAGTCGTCTGAGTCGTCAACACACAAAATGGGCATTACGTTTGACAACCTGACGAATTTCGTACGGCTGATCCTGCGCTGCTTGACTGTTGCCAGATGACAGCAAAACTTCAGGATCTCATCTACCGTCTGTATGTCTTTCACCACCAATACCTGGTATGTGTCCTCCGAAATTCCCTTTATAATGTGAGCAACTATTTCACCTTCTTCCATGCGAAGGTTTACCTGGTGGCAGAGACTAAGAATCTCCTGGATGTATGAGTCTTGCTGGATTCCTCGGCCTTCTGTGCTCTTGACTTCAAAACTTCCTCGGCGCATCGAGCAGAATCCTCCTTAAGTCCGAACACACCGCGGAATGCGTCTTCAAAGCTTCTCCACGAGTTGAGTGATTCTTCGTTATTATCAAACCACCTTCCAGCAGTTCCGTTCAAGTAAAAGACGACGTTGGCAAGCTTCATGGTCTCGTCCCATCTGTTGTACTTCGACACTCTCTCGTACTCTTTCAACCACTGTCCAGGGTTTATATTTCTATCTCCAGAAAAGGTAAATGGATCTCGTTGGCGCTGACAAGGGAGGTAGGATCCGCTAACAGTAGGTCTCTGGTCGTCTTCCATTTTAATTCGTTGTGGCAAAGGTTCAAGAATTGGTTCACGTCCCTGTAGATGTCGACTTCTTCGAAGTTCCGTCACGTTACCCAGCGTCTTCGCCAAAATATGTCGCGGAGATAAATAAAGCAAGGGCAAATTTGGGGATTATTAATTTATTATAAAGGGTATTTACCTTTTAGTTTTCCCAATAAAAATTATTTACAAGAGGTATTTAAGGGAGAGAGAGTCAGATCATCCAAAAAACTTATCCCCAGGTAAAGATAATAATAATGAGCGGCGTCAGCCACCCAGGGGTCCCGTTTTCCTTATTTGCAGATCAGCTTCCGAGAACCCCTCATACCTGTGGTCCCCCCCCCCCCCCCCCCCCCCCAGGGTCCAGGGATGATTGACAAGTGTCCCATCTGGATTGAGCCTTCTTGACAATATTGTTTTTTGATTTTTACACATAACAAATTACGAATCTTCTTTCCACACCTTTAAAAGGGAAGAACAAACAGTGATTTCAAGATTACAAATAGGACCATCCAGAATGCTCAAATTTAATGAGAAATCAAAACATTCCCGAAATGCCCCAAATGTGATTCCCAAACAGCCAGTCCTGAACATCTGTTGAATTGTATCAGGTCCTCCAGGAAAGACATCTGGGAAAACCCCAGGAGTATAATAGAAAAGCTGAGACAATGGAACCTAATGGAGATCGTTTAAACGACTTGAAGAATAAGCAACAACAACACAATCTTATTTTTAAAGGCAACAAACTCATTTTAAAAAGTGACAGATACATTTTCAAAAAGAAGAATTTAATTTTAAAAGTGACAAATACATTCAGATTATAGGCAAGTATCATAAGATAACAAGATTATTTATTTAGTTTAAGGATATGGTCTTGTTATATTGTGATATGTGCAAGAACAGAAGCAGCAGTAAGTGAGACACCTACTTTCTGGAGAAGTATTTGTAAGCACCGTGAAGTTTGTGGAGCTGAGTCCTCTCTCCGTCATACTTGGTCTCAATATAGAAACTCTCTTTCAGTTTGTCCACCTGTACACCAGATACAGTAAACTGGCATTGAAGCAACAAGGAGAGATGTGACCTACCTGAGCTGGGGACATCATTTCTGCCAGCATGGGTCGGAAATGGGAGAAGAGCTTTATCTCTATTTCATGTAGACGGATTTTAGGATTTGGTAGCTTGAGGCAGACCTGGCCATCACATGTTAATAGATATCTTACCTTGATTAAGAAACAAGGACCTAGCAAGATGAATGATAAATAAGAGAAATGATGCAGACCTGGCCAAAACACGTTAATATATATTGTGACAAAATAGAATGATAAATAAGAGAAAACATTGTCTTTTCTAGTTTATACCATCAGCACATAAAAATAAAATAGGATGAGCGCAACAGCATGATCTAGATAGTGTAACCACTTTAATTAAATCAACTATTATTTAAAAATTACTTCAATTGAAACATTTTTATTTTTCACATTCAGACAATTTTTTTTAATAACCGACTATAATTCGACAGAATTTTTTTCTTTTATAAAATAATCCAAAAACCTGTGGTAATAAGTTGTAAAAACGTTGACTAAATGTTTATTTACTCATTATTCTCTTTCCCTGTTTAAAGAAATAGAACAAAATAACTTTTACTGAAACCTCGGAATTTTTGGATATCCACAGACTTTTATCCATACTCTTAACTCCAGCTTTCCCGGTCCCAAGCCCATATGAAAGAGGAGGAGGGGAAACAGTAACAAACTCACTGAAAAACCTGGGCTCAGCTGGCCTGGCTGATAGTACCCTGTAAGGGTTCCTGATCCAGAGATACAGGATGAGCAGCGTTTGTACTCCATGTTAGGAGCGGCTGCATATGGCGTCTGTTCCTCATGTCAGAGGCGGCCATTTCTTTTGGAGCTAAATCGGCCTGCTACTAAGTAGTGCTCCCAGTCTTAATGAAAAAGATGGTTGTCAACTCTACAAGCTTGATACCCTAATATGATTGAGTGGAGATAAGAAAGAAGAAGAAGATATCTCCATACTCTTATATTCCTTCCCAACAGAGAACCCAGCCAAATTTCAGAACCAATTGCTACATAGATTATTCACCAACAAATACAAAAATAGCACTAGAACTCAAGAAATTTGGCATAAAAACAATTGGAGAGAAATATTCTCAGAAATCCTATCACAAAATTAACAATAAATCAAAACCCCCAACAGAATAACTACTGTATAATAATTCACCACTTTTTAGGTTACCAAGTAATCAAGACTGTTTAATGAATCATTTTCAACATAAAAATATAATGATTTTAAATATACAGTAGAACCTCCAAGTGAGCATACTCGCCAGAGGACTCCTCTCTACAAAGGAGTTTTCACTGACAAAATTACCAATTTTACTTTATAGAAATTCTCCGATAAGATGATACCTCTCCCTAAAGGAGACTTTTTCTCTGCATCTAGGTGTCCTTTACAGAGAGAGGTTCAACTTTTATATAACAATCAAATATAAATATTTATTAAAAATAAAGAAGGCATCTCCTGACCACGAGCACATGTGCTTTTTAGATGGCAGAGCGTCATCTAATGGAGCAAAAATAAACTAAACGTTTATTTAGCTTGCTCCGTGATATTTGGCCAACCCAATTTCTTGATAAATCAAGAAAAGTCATCCACGAACGCGTTTCGTGCTGTTGGCGCTCGTCAGCGTGGAGTAGACTGTAACCACTGCGACCAAAAAGACCAAATTCGTGGATGACTTTTCTTGATTTATCAAGAAATTGGGTTGGTCAAATATCACGGAGCAAGCTAAATAAACGTTTAGTTTATTTTTGCTCCACTAGATCGCGCTCTGCCATCTAAAAAGCACATGTGCTCGTGGTCAGGAGATGCCTTCTTTATTTTTAATATCAACACCTGACCCACTTATCTTTTATTTTTTTTTCATAAATATTTATAAAAACATACCTGATAATATATAAAACCAATAAAAACCATTTCTGAGAATCTACTCTTCAGTGCTGTGTATAAAAGCAAAATCGTCTAATACAGTATTAGATCTCTAAGATGCGGTCTGGTGGATTAAATTGGCGAAAACATTGGGAGGGTTCACCACTGATGAGCCAAGCCATCCCAATATTATTTTTCATCGCAGGAAGGACAGTAGAAGTTTGTATCATGTATACAAAAGAAACATTCGTGCTTAAATCCTTTCATTTTATATATAAAAATGTGAGTGATTTTATCATGGTTTACTCACATTTTCCAGGCTGGTGGTGTGGTCATAGAGATCTATGGCATCAGGGTGGAAGATCTTCAGGATTGTGTTCTCACTGATCCCCAGCCTCATCTCTTTCAGAATCATCCTGATCAGCCACTTCTGCTCCAGGGCAGACATGTTCCGCAGGAGATACAGTAGGCTCTTCTTCATCGAGTCTACAAAAAAGACATTATTCTTTTTATTATCTCTCTCCCTAATGATAAAGCATAATTTGGATAATAGATGATAGATACAAGAAAATAAGACCTAATCCAAATAATTTAATAGTGCACGACATTTCGGCAACAGCATTGTTACCATCATATTTATTCTTTTGTCTGATGATGGTAACAATGTTGTTACCGAAACATCACACACTATTAAATTATTTGGATTAGGTCTTATTTTCTTGTATCTTTTATTATCCCTAGTACATGTGGTACAAGCCATGATAATCATGGTAAGTAGAAGTTGACGAATGCTTTAACTGTAAGTGCACCACATGTCTACACATGTGAAAAGCAGTCCGACATTTGTACTTACAAATGTGCCAGAGCACCGTTTGGTTACTTGTACTCACTGGTGAGGTTGTACTTTTGCAAGAATCAGGAGTCATTGTAGCATTTTTTTTATTAGAAAAAAAGTGCCAAATGCGGGATTCGATCCCGGGTCGTAGCAATTAAAACCAAAGGTTTAGACCACCCTTCCACCGACTCCATTTATTCAATTATAGAAGATGTATTTCGGTCAAAACAACCCTTCAAAATGTCACATTTTATACATTTTCACACAAACAGTTTAATTTCATAAAAAAGTGACATACTAGTTTCTTCAAGTTTGATTCTGTTCTGATAGCAGAGCATAATGCTGCTACAGTAGAACCTCCCTGTAAAGGACACCTAATTTCAGAACTAAACTGTCCTTTATAGAGAGGTGTTCTCTAGTGCAAGGGTCCTCTCATGGAGGTTCTACTGTACCAAAAAAAAACATATTCTACTCAGTTTAAAAAATAATCTTGGATCATTTTTAGATATTTATCTAGAATCTGAAAATGTTTCCAAATTTTACAGAAAATTGAGGAATTTAAAGATTAAAAATACATTTAGTATTATCAATCAATTAATATTAAAGACCTTTTAATCTATAACCTTTACATTTTAGTAAAATATTTTTTTATTTTATGAACATGTTATAATTTAGAAATTTATAGTTTGCAGCAAGTGTATAATTCCCATATTGCTTATCTAGTACAGTAGAACCTCCCTGTAAAGGACACCTAATTTCAGAGCCAAAGTATCCTTTAGGAAGAAGTGTCTTCTTACCGGTGAGTTGTTAAATAGTAAAAATGATAATTTCACAAATGAAAACTGTCCTTTGTAGAGAGGTATCCTCTAGAGCGAGTGTCCTCTCATGGAGGTTCTACTGTATTTCATAAGTTATTTTTTTTATTGCATTAAATCAATTGCTGTCATGAGGGTTGTCTTACCTAATTTTCTATGTGAAATTTTGGTGGAGATGTTGGGTAGAATAGAGAAAACAAACTGTAGATTAACTGTAGAGCCAACCTAATGGGTGCTATGGGCTACCTATTTCTGCTACTGGCTCCAGAATGCTACTACACTACAAGACATCCCTCTGAGAAGGTGATGTCCCTATAGATGAGACAATGACAAAGCTGCTCTTCACACCGCAAGAAAAAAAGGGGCAAACCTACTTGGGAGAAAGTTTTAAGACTTTGAGGGAACCCTTGAGAGAAATGTTAATACAAGTAGAGCCTCCATGAGAGGACACTCCGGCTAGAGAACACCTCTCTACAAAGTACAGTTTTCATTTGCAAAATTACCATTTTTACTATTTAGCAATTCTATGGTAAGAAGACACCTCTCCCTGAAGGAAAATTTAGCTCTGTAATTAGGTGTCCTTTACAGAAAGGTTTTACTGTATAAACAAGATTTGGAAGCTGTGGGTCACATCTCCACCTAGGGAAGAAGCTATGCAGAAAAATATATATTTTTATTTTATGAAAACAATATTAATTTAAGGGCATTATATTTTTCTACACTCTAAACTTTAGAAAAAGAAATCAAGACCTTCATGAAGCCAACAACAAGAATTAAATAAACCTGTGTGAAAGGAAAAACTGACCATGGAAGTCAACCCATATACAAAATAAACAGAAATCTAAGATTTACGGTAGGTACATGCTCTTACTCTATTTAGAATTTGCCATATTTTGAAATGAGGAAGACTTCCAAGCCATTTTTAAAATTTTTGCTTATCCCTAGTACACATGGTACAGGCCATGATAATCATGGTGGGTAGAAGTAGGCGACTGCTTTTACTGTCTTCACATGTGAAAAGCAGTTAGACTTTGCACTTACAAATGTGCCAGAGCCCCGTTTGGTTACTTGCACTCGCTGGTGGGGTTGGATTTTTGCAAGAATCGGGTGCCATTGGAGCATTTTTTTTTTTTATCAGAAAAAAAGTGCCCAATGCGGAATCGAACCCGGGTCGTAGCTGTCGAAAACCCACGGTATAAACCATCCTTCCACAGACCCCCCTTCCAAGCCATGAAAAAATTTTATTGTTCAGTAGAAATACTTTATGCTTAATTTTTATGAAAGAGAACTGCAACAAATATGTTAATAATATTCAGATAACTGCAACACTGGAAAAAAATCCTCTTGGGTATCACAGAAAAATCTCCTGAACACAGAAATGTTTAAGAGGTCACTACCAATAGCTTCAGTATGCCTATTCAGAATTCCTAAATTACAAATGTAACTCAATCCATGCACTAAAATGAACAATTGGCATTCAAAGATTTGCATAGGTCAATCTAAAAAGAAATTGATATGGAAATTGAACTTAAAAGACCATGACATAAATATAGCACTGCTCTGAAACCTGGTTAAGCCTTGTCACAAAATTTCCAAAAACACCTTTTGCAAAGTCAAGAAAAGTGGGAGGAACGGCAATATTCATCAATAAACAATACACCCTCGGCAGAGTTGACTGCTACAGTGTGTCCCCAGGTGGTAGATAGGGGAACGACCTTCAGATATGAAGGCCAGCTGTGAAACAAGCAGAATAACTCTCGACGAATAAGCAGTCACGGACCAACAGCAGTATTGTTAAAAGAGAAGAAAGACCTCTTTAAAAATCCTGAGTTCAACTGACCCAGTTGATAGACCTCAGCAATACGGAGAAGCTGCATCTCTCCTTATGTTAGAGTTGGCAGCAAAGGCGTTTGCTCCCATGTTAGGAACGGCCTCAAATTATAGGAAAAATCAGACTTTCACTAAAGTGTATCATGGTGCCATGATCAATGAAAGCAGCATCCCTACACTCCATTTCATGAGATCATCATGGAATCTGTGTAATCTTTACACAAGGGGATCAGAATCAACAACAAAACAATACAATTATGCACCAATACAGACTTCCACCTTAGGTTTAGCAGGAATTTCTATTAAGAATAAATGCTGGTCAGGCATGCATTTGTACTCTTGCTACAAATCACCAAACATATACCCAGATCTACATCACTGACAATCCACCCATTTTAGCAAGATACCTGAATTGTAAACACCTCGCCTGGGGTTCTACCTCAACTAATCCAAGTGGCAAGCAGCTTCAAATTGCTAATGAAGTCAGTAACTTATATGTGAGATATTCTGATGTGTGAACCTATTCATGACTATACCCCAGATATAATTAACATCACAATTTATAAAAACATATCTCAAAATATTAACTCAAAGGAACTAACTCTGACCATCTTCTACTAGTGCTACAAGACTTCAAAATCTTCTGACAAAAACCCAGCCACATCAACCAATGGTTTATTTCAATTCTCGACATTTCAGTGACTTCCTGTCACTCTCTTCATCCCCTAAAGATAGTAACAGGAAGTCACTGAAACGTTGAGAGTTGAAATAAACCATTGGTTGATGTGCCTGTGTTTTTTCTCTGAAGATTTTGAAGTCTTGTAGCACTAGTAGAACTGGGAGATGGTCAGAGTTAGTTCATGCAGTACCTTTGTGTTAATATTTTGAGATATGTTTTTTACTTCCAACCAACAAATTATCTACAAAATCTTATATTTCAATAGAAAATTCAAAATTTCTGTTCTTTATTCATTTGTACTTAGTGGTTTACAACTTTTTTTTATGCCTGCAGGTAGGTCAGGTAGTTGCCTAGCTGCCTCAACTGAGGATAGTGTAAGTCAAATATATATCTTTATTTATTTTTCCTCAGAACAAGAGAGATGTTTTATGGCCTTCCACAGTCTGTAACATTCAGGTTTTCTTACATAGAGTCCCATCTGGTGTGTGCTCACATGTTAGTTTTTGAGATTCTCTCTAAGGTTGTGAGGTGAATTTTTCTGTCCTGGGGATCATATGATTTTTCATTTTGTCCCTTAGCCTATTGTTAGGTATATTTTTATTTATTATGAAGCGGTATCTTCTTTCTAGGGGGGGAGAAGTCCGACCACACCAGTAGACCCTTGGAATATTTGACCAAATTCTGGTCCAAGGTGACTAACGTGGCAACGGCACCCATTTTTAAATGAAAAGCAATATACCCAAGATAGAGAACATTGCGTCTGCTGTGATAGAGATGCATGGAGACATCTGAGGCTCTTCATTGGACACGACAACAACAACATAAAATTGACATGGAACCAGAGCAGCAGTTTTACACACCCAAGATAAAGGACATTGAAACTGCTGTGATAGAGATGCATGGAGACATCTGAGGCTCTTCATTGGACACAACAACAACAACAGAAAATTGGAATGGACCCAGAGCAGCAGTTTTACACACCCAAAATAGAGAACATTGCAACTGCTGTGATAGAGATGCATGGAGACATCAGAGGCTCTTCATTGGACACAACAACAAAACAGAAAATTGACATAGACCCAGAACAGCAGCTTTACACACCAAAGATAGAGAACATTGCAACTGCTGTGATAGAGATACATGGAGACATCTGAGGCTTTTCATTGGACACAACAACAACAGAAAATTGGCATGGACCCAGAGCAGCAGCTTTAAACACCCAAGATAGAGGACATTGCAACTGCTCTGATAGAGATGCATGGAGACATCTGAAGCTCTTCATTGGACACAACAACAACAACATAAAATTGACATGGACCCAGAGCAGCAGTTTTACACACCCAAGATAGAGGATATTGCAACTGCTGTGATAGAGATGTATGGAGACATCTGAGGCTCTTCATTGGACACAACAACAACATAAAATTGGCATGGACCCAGAGCAGCAGCTTTACACACCCAAGATAGAGGACATTGCAACTGCTGTGATAGAGATGTATGGAGAAATCAGAGGCTCTTCATTGGACACGACAACAACATTAAATTGGCATGGACCCAGAGCAGCAGGTTTACACACCCAAGATAGAGAACATTGCAACTGCTGTGATAGAGATGAATGGAGACATCTGAGGTTCTTCATTGGACACGACAACAACAACATAAAATTGACATGGACCCAGAGCAGCAGCTTTACACACCCAAGATAGAGGACATTGCAACTGCTGTGATAGAGATGTATTGAGACATCAGAGGCTCTTCATTGGACACGACAACATTTTCACTATTTGTTCCTCTATGAAGGTTGTCTATTTGATTAAGTGTGTCAAGAAGAAACACTGGAAGCTCATAAACTTTCCTTCTTTTATCAAAATATTTTATTTAACTTGCTTCCATGTCTGTCCATAAATCTTGTAATCTATTTTCAATAAACTTCCAGAGCACATAGAAATCAGAAATTTTGTACACTTTTTAAACCCTGATGACAATCCACATTGATAAATTTTCAGACTTCTGTGTTATCTGGGTGGCCGGGGGCGGTGAATTTTTCCAAATTGTCTTACATAATTTTGCAATTTAATTTTAATATGCTTTCAGATCACATAGAAGTATGAAATTTTGAACACTCACTCAGTCCAATTAACAATGCAACTGTACAAATTTTCAAAAATCTGGGTGTTCAGAGTGGCCAGGAATGAACCAATTTCTATATTTCTTTTAAATCTTATGTTATGATATATTAGCACGCCATCTGTTATGAGAATTCAAAACTATTATAGACGTGTATGATTCTTTTAAAAATTAAACAATATCTACTTCCTTTACTGCAATGAAAAATTAATGGGAGGGCCTGTTCATTAGTGAATCTTATGTGCTGCACCAGTAAAAATAAGCTTCATTTTTAACTTCTTCTTTCTTATCTCCACTCAATCATATTAGTATATCAAGTTGTGACCCTTGATGGTGTCAGTTTGACAACCATCATGACTGGGTGAAGTAGAATGCGTCTGCCTTTGTCATTAAGACTGGGAGCACTACTCAGTGGCAGGTTGACTTAGCTCCAAAAGAAATGGCCGCCTCTGACATGAGGAACAGATGCCATGTGCAGCCGCTCCTAACATGGAGTACAAACGCTGCCCATCCTGTATCCCTGGATCAGGAGCCCTTACAGGGTACTATCAGCCGGGCCAGCTGAGCCCAGGTTTTTTAGTGAGCTTGTTGCTGCGCCCCCTCGCCCTTTTTCATCCGGGCTTGGGACCGTCAAAGGCAGAGTTCTAAACTATGTTTAAGTTTAACTTAGTTAAGAGAAGTAATAATAAAAAAATAATTAATATTTTTTGCAATAATTTTATTTGCAAGAAATACAAGGTAATAATCTATAATCCAAATTGTGCCGTATCAATTTGCAAGAAATGTTTAGCTTTCAGGAAAGAACCCCTTTCTTTGGGCCAAAAACAAAATAAGATAAAACAAATTTTGTAACAAATTGCAGTAAGATCTGTAAAGATAATATTTGATGATATTATTGAAAAGAAACACATTGCCAATAAATTTATTTGTTGCAAATTTTATCGATAGAATGCAATTAAATTTATAAATTTAATTCAATAATATATATTTGTTATGAAACCATATTTGTGGAAGAGCTTTGCTCGATACAATACCTTGAAATTATTTATTATGTACCTCTACAGACCTGTAAGCTTATGTCCATAAGTTCACTAAACATCTAAGCTGCCTTCGATAGAAAATACAGGGTATATCCCAAACCAATCCAATACATCGGTGTCACGGGGCTCAAAATTCAAAAGTAGGCGGAAGAGCGGGTAACACCCTCGATTCCCGATAGCCATGAACCGGGATCAAATCCTGCGTTCATATTTTGTTCAAAATGTGAATGACCTTCACATATTATTCATTGTCATAAATATCATAAACTAGGTTGCTCTTTTTGAGCGGTACCTAATAAAGTAATTTTGGAACCGTATCCAATACAATAGTAGAGCTGTCTGGAGATTAATTTGGTAAAACTGCTGAGAAGGTTCACTACTGATGAACCAAGCTCTCTTAATCTATAACTTATATCATTGCAGTAAGGTCAGTAGAGATAATATTTGATGCTATTATTGAAAAGAAACACATTGCCAGTAAATATATTTGTTAGAAATTTTATCGATAGATGGCAATTGAATTTATAAAACAAAACCTAAAATCAAGATGTAAGAAAAACCTTTATTCTCAGCATTGTTGCTGGCAGCCACAGTGTCGAGGTGGGAGTTGACCTCTGCTATGGTGAGGGAGCCCTGCTGGGGACATCGGCTCCGCAGAACCTGGAAGGCAACAGCTGAGAAGTCTCCAGCTTCCTGCACGGCAAAACAAGGATTTGAAATCTTCAATTACCATTCATCTCTTACTTTTTATATTTAATTTGAGACATAAAATTGATTTGAATAGAATAGATTATTATTTTGGGGTCAGTGGAAGGATGGTCTAAACCATTGGTTTTTGACCACTTCAACTCGGTTTGGGCAATTTTTTCTAATAAAAAAAAAATGTTCCAATGGCCCCCGATTCTTGCAAAAGTCCAACCTCACCAGCGAGTACAAGTAACCAAATGAGGCTCTGGCACATTTATAAGTGCAACGTGGAACTGCTTTTCACATGTGTAGACATGTGATGCACTTACAATAAAAGCAGTCGCTAACTACCCACCATGATTATCATGGCCTGTATCACTTGTACTAGAAATAATATTTTTAAAATGCACATGCAGTTGCGAGCCTTTCTATTACAAGACTTGGAACCAAGATTTCATGTTGTTATAGATACAAGAAAATAAGACTTAATCCAACTAAATTAATAGTTTGTGACGTTTCGGTAACAGAATTGTTACCATCAAACAAAAGAATAAATAATTAAATAATTTATTCTTTTGTCTGATGATGGTGACAACACTGTTACCGAAACGTCACACACTATTAAATTATTTGGATTAGGTCTTATTTTCTTGTATCTATAATCCAAATTGTGCTTTATCATATGTTGTTATAACAATGGTGTTATACACTCATGGTTAAAATAATTGAGACTTGAAACAAAGGACCTTAGAATTAAGATAACCAAGTTGCTGTCATAAATGAGACAATTATAACGAGGATGTAAACACAAGGTAATAAGTCCAAATCCAAATAAATAAATACAGTCGAACCTCTTTAATTCAACACCCCAAGGGATCAGAGCTTTCGGTTGAATTAAAGGAAGTGTTGAATAAAGGTTAGATGATTAGCTAATCATCTAACTAGCTAAAATAATATATATATTTTTTATAAATAGCTTTGTAATATAAATTAATGATATTAATTGAAACCATTGTGTGTGTACTTTTTTATATTTATTTTTTTTATTTTCATGATTAACTTTTAGTATCTGGGACAAAATGGAAATAATACATATTTTCGAAACAAATAATATTTTATTCCAATTGTGTGAATAATAGTTTAAAGAAAATAAATATGGAAAATAAAAAGAAAATTAAAAAATATTATTTGAAAAGAATCAAGATTTAAAAAAAAATATTTTATAGATGTCTGTTTTTTCTCTGAAATCCTATTCAGGATGTATTCCAGATAGTCTATTTTTAAAAGATATGCATGCCTTTCTTCCTCAGAAATGTCTTTTATATAACAAAGAGTTTTATTGTATTAAAGGCATCCACTGCTGCTGCAGGTGTTATTGATGTTTTGTTTAAATCTTTTTCTGTTGGCTCTACCTCTTCATCTTCTTCTTTTCCCATTACCTCCTTTACAATTTCTTCAATGGACTGTTCCCCAGCAACTTGCACATCTTTATCAACTTCCAAGAAGTCAATATAGTTGACATCAATGGCTTGATGTTTTTTTAATGCCTCAAAACATCTGTTCATTTCTTCTTCAACAACTTCTTCCATTGCTTCATCCATCACAAATCCTGAATGAGAAAAACATTTTTTTATTGTGGAAGAACTAACCCCAACCCATGCAGCCTCTAGCCAGCTAATTGCAAAGAGTAAATGTACTTGAGCATTTTTTTTTCTTCCATGCAAGTGAGAAGATACGTTATCATTCGTTTCCTATATTGGTCTTTTAGGGCCTTAATGATACCCATATCACAGGGTTGTAATGCACTTGTAGTTAGGGCGGGCAAAAATCTTATTTCAATGTTCTGTAACCCTTCAGGTATTTGGTGGGCTGGGCAATTATCTAAAATTAATTTAAAAAATTCTTTCACTTTTGAATATTTGGTCCAATTTTTTCAGCCAATCCGTAAAAATTGCCCCAGTCATCCAGGCTTTTTTATTAAAATGATAATTTGAGGGAATATTCATGCCATGGAAGCATCGTGGTCTTCTATATTTCCCAATATAAAGTAAAGGCAGTTTTTCACTTCCATCCATATTACAGCATACCAACACTGTAATTCTCTCTTTAGACTTCTTACCCCCTTCACATTTCTCACCTCTGATAGTCATTGTTTGATTAGGCAAAAGTTTATAAAATAACCCTGTTTCATCAGCATTGAAAATGTCCTGTGGGCTGTATTTAGCTAAAAGTGAAGGAATAATCCCACCTTTCCAAGTGGCTACACTATTGGCATCCACACTTCCAGCTTCTCCATGAAGTCGTTTAAAAGCAATATTCCTTCTGGCCTTAAACTTTTCTAGCCAGCCATTGCTAGCTTCAAAATTATCTTGACCCATTTTCAAGGCCAAGAGTATAGCCTTTTCTTTCAAGATATTGCCATTTATGGCAAGTTTCATGGCATTTGCCTGCCTTATCCACCTAAACAGGGCTTCTTCAATCTCTGGGAATTCCCCGTCACGATCACGTTTCAAGGTAGAGCTAAAATTAGATTTTAAAAAGGCAGATTTTATGGCGAATTTATTTTCAAAAATTGTGCTAATGGTGGACCGTGGAATATTTCTCTCTCTGGAAACTTGACTATGTGATTTTCCTTGTTCTATTTCTTCTATAATTTTGGCAGAACCTGACATTCTTGCCCCACTCATTTATTCAAATTAACACAGAATATTGAATTAAAATGTTATCATAATCATTGTTGGATCATTTTATAAAGATTTATTTATTTAAAAAGAAATTATTTATAAATTTAAAAATAGCTAAAATATTTCAATGTTAAAAAAAAAAAAAAAAAAATTATTATTAGTTAGCGCATGATGCCGAAATTCCAGCGTAAAAAAAAAAACAACAATAACATCCGCGAAATTGCGCAAAGGCACTGCAAAGTGAAACTTAAACTAACCAGAAACCAAAAGTGCGCAGGCGCGATCCTATCGGCGCCCGCCGATGCCGATCATCGCCGCCGTAATACCGTTTAGCGGTAAAGTTGCATGTAAAATAACATTCAACTGTCGAAATTCGAATTTTAAAATGGTCGAACTATCAGAACTGTCGTATTATCGATACTGTCGAATTACGGTTTGTTATTTGATAGGCCGGAGGTCAGGACATCGGAACATGGTCGAATTATCGTCGAGTGTCGAATTGGGGTGTGTCGAATTAACGAGGTTATACTGTAGTGTGTGACATTTCGGTAATAGCATTGTTACCATCTTCAGACAAAAGTAGTGAATTTCATTACATCTGAATCATTCAGTACTTTTGTCTGAAGATGGTAAAAACGCTGTTACCGAAACGTCCCACACTATTTATTGATTTTGATTTGGTCTCATTACCTTGTGTTTATAATCTATAATCCAAATTGTACCTTATCATTATAACGAGGGTGTGTCCACTGTGTTGATAATTTTAATATTTTGTTCCTCTACATATTCCTCTTATAGTCTCTCTGCTCTAGTATGTGTGAATATGAGGTTAGATTTAAAAATAAACGTTCTTCCTTGATTTATAATGTTATAAAATAAATAAAGCTTCCAGGGCTAACTTTCATGTACAAACCTCTTATTTTCAAGCAACAGATGCATTGAAATATCAGAAACATATGAAACAATATGGACAAATACTATCCCATAGAGGTTGCCTAACCTTCTATATATACCACAATAGTTCAAGAGTTTATCAAATTTAGTTTAAAGTCTCGAGATATCGTTTAACCAGCACATATCATCCACAAATCAGGTATATTTCCAAAAAATTGATTTTCACACACACACAAATAATGTAATATAATTCTCTCATCGTATTTTAAATATGTAAATAATAATTTGTATAAAATAGTATTTATTATTAATATATTACCGCGATACTCCTGTTGAAGGACTGACAAGTCCGAAAACTTGAAAATAAAAGATTTGCACAAGAAACTTAGCCCTGGAAGCTTTATTTATTTTATTATAAGGTTAGATTATTTTTGAAAAAATATATATTTGCATATTATCTTGAAATTTGTCATGCCTTATTTTTCTACATTAGATTTTGATGGAGAAAAGTTGGGAGAATAGGGAATAGGGGATTTTTAAAAAAACGTCCTGGTTCTGCTGGAATAATTATTTATAAAAAAAAAATTATTATAATTATAAAAATAAAAATTATTAATTAATTTTATACTTTTGTCTGATGATGGTAACAATTGTGTTACTGAAATGTCACACACTATTAAATTATTTGGATTAGGTCTTATTTTCTTGTATCTATAATCCAAATTGTGCTTTATTATGTCCAAAGGTTGTACTCTAAAGAATTTAAATCATTTTTTTTTTATATTTTGCTTATCCCTTGTACACGTGGTACAGGCCATGATAATCATGGTGGGTAGTTAGCGACTGCTTTTACTGTAAGCGCACCACATGTCTACACATGTGAAAAGCAGTTCGACTTTGCACTTACAAATGTGCCAGAGCCCCGTTTAGTTACATGCACTCGCTGGTGGGGTTGGACTTTTGCAAGAATCGGGGGCCATTGGAGCATTTTTTTTTTTTAAACAGAAAAAAGTGTCCAATGCGGGAATCGAACCCGGGTCTTAGTGGTCGAAAACCAAACGGTTTAACCAGCCTTCCACCGACCCCCAATATTTAATCATGAAATTTAAATATCAAATGGAGATGTGTGAGAGCTTTCTATCACACATGGATTTGCATGTGGATAATATGACTTGTAATGTATGTATAAGAATAAACTTTGATTAAGCACAATTTGGATTATAGATTATAAACACAAGGTAATAGGACCAAATCCAAATAAATAAATAGTGTGTGATGTTTCCGTAACAGCATTGTTATCATCTTCAGACAAAAGTACTGAATGAAATACGAAAATAGGTGTCAGTATTTTGTCTGAAGATGGTAACAACGCTGTTACCGAAACGTCACACACTATTTATTTGGATTTGGTCTTATTACCTTGTGTTCAAGAATAAACTTTCTAACAGCATTTAGGTCTAAGGACAGCTTGTGATATGAAAATATTAAGATATAAGAGAATATTGAGTTAAAAGCATCAGGCCTTCAGGAAAAAGTATCTTTTCAAAAACCTTTGTAACCTCTAGCTTTCGAGGACAAATGCTCTTCTACAGAGAAAACATGATACAGTAGAACCTCCCTGTAAAGGACAACACCTAATTTCAGAGCCAAAGTGTCCTTTAGGGAGAGGTGTCCTCTTACCAAAGAGTTGTTAAATTGTAAAAATGGTAATTTTTCAAATGAAAACTGCCTTTTATGGAGAGGTGTCTGCTAAAGGGAGGTTCTACTGTATAATGTTTTATATTATACTGTGTTTTCTCTTGTAAAAAAGTGATTGTGCACAAAAACTAGAGATTAAAAAGGTTTTTGAAAAGATAATTTCCCTGGAGATCTGATATTTTTACTCAATATTGATACAAGGGATTATTTTATTAAATTATCAACACAATAGATTATATTCAATGTTAAAACACTTGTGTGCAGTTCAAATACTTTATAATTATATTTCACTGACAAACTCACAGCATGGGCATTCCGTGGGTTCTTGAAGTTAAGCAATTTCTGGGCCTCCTGGCTGTTTTTACTGAGACATAAGACATCGATGTAGAGCTTGGCCAGCATTATCTGCACACACAGAGTGAATTCTACAAGTTTCTGGGCCACCTCATGGCTGTTGTTGTTGTTTTTTATCCCCTTGTGTAAAGATTACACAGATTCCATTGGAATGGGGTGTAGAGGTGCAGCTTTTATTGATCATGGCACCATGATCCAGGTACACTTTGGTGAAAGTCTGACTTTGCCTGTAATTTGAGACCATTCATAACATGGAAGCAGATGCCTTTGCTGAAGACTCTAACATGAGTACAGACGAAGCTCCTCGCAACTTCTCCGTATCCCTGTAGAGGGTCCTTGCTGAGGTCCATCAACCGGATCTGTTGAATTCAGGATTTTTAAAGAGGTCTTTCTTCTATTTCTATCAATGTTGCAGTTGGTCCGTGACTGCTTATTCGCAAAAACAAAAACAAAAAAACAAAGGACAGTTTTCATTTGCAATATAACCATTTTGACTATTTAGCAACTCTCTGGTAAGAGGACATTTCTCTCTGAAGGACACTTTGGCTCTGCAATTAGGTGTTGCCCTTTACAGGGAGGTAGTTCTACTGTATTTATATATTGAATGGGTTTAAAACAAGAGGGCACAACACAGGAGCTGATAAAGTAGACAACCACTTACCTCCTTGACTCCATAGGCTGGCCGCTCTTTCTCCAGCTTAGGCAGTAGCAGGCGGAGGGCCGGGTAGATGGAATCTGATGTCTACAGTGGGACACAGACAAACCTAATTTAAAATTTTTCAATTACCTTCTAGAAGATTCTAGGACAACATTGAATACACTCAAACCTCATTATAACATCACTTGGGACCATGATGTGACGTTTTGGTAACCTTTGTTACCATCATCAGACAAAAGAATAAATGTTTCATTTATTCTTTTGTCTGATGATGGTAACAATGCTGTTACTGAAATGTCCCACACTATTAATTTATTTGGATTTGATCTTATTAGTGTTTTTGTAATCGATAATCCAAATTGTGCCTGATCATTGCAATATAACCTCTTTATGTCCACTGAATTTTTGAATCTCCATTAGCCTATTTACTATAATTTAACCAACTGTATTTCAATGCCAACTTTTATTCAGCCAAAAATTCTGATCCCTTGGGGTGTTGAATTAAGGAAGATGGACTATATATATTACATAAGAAATTTCTGCTAATTTTGGAATTTGAGTTGAAGAATTATTATTTGCTGATTATTTTTTGTACACATGAGATTGTTATGATATTACAGTCATGGGAAAGATATTAATAAAATAAACTTTGAATCACAATCTACTTTAATTGTACTGATAGACATACTTAAGGATGAAATACCTGATTCGAAGCGTAAAGAAGAAAAAGGATTACATATTTATATTTTGAAAATAGAGCAATCCATAAATAAATCTTTAATTAAAAGTTCATATATTGGATCAAAATATCATTTATTTTCCCAATATTTCAGTTGGCTGAACGCCAACCTTTATCAAGGTGTTATATGTTATATATGTTATAATACCTTGATAAAGGTTGGCGTTCAGCCCACTGAAATATTGGTAAAATAATTGATATTTTGATCCAATATATGTCTTTTTAATTAAAAACATATTTACATATCTACAAAAAGATTTGAGCCGGACAACAGGAAACAACAACAATGGGTTTATATAGGGAAAGTGGCAACGTCTGGC
Organism: Cordylochernes scorpioides; assembly: GCA_030710605.1. Lineage (NCBI taxonomy): Eukaryota > Metazoa > Arthropoda > Arachnida > Pseudoscorpiones > Chernetidae > Cordylochernes > Cordylochernes scorpioides. Next base: position 44,549,887 of record CP092883.1, read on the forward strand.
AGTTGATCCAACAGAGTAGTTTCTATTCTAAAAGCTATAATTTTTGAATAAATAATTTTTATATATAACATATATATATACAGTTAAACCTGTCTATAGCACCCCCTCTAAATAGCGCCTCCCTCTCTATAGCGCCCGATTTTAAATACGTAGTACGATGCAATTTACATCAAAAGTGACCTGTTTATAGCACCCCTCTTTATAGCACCCTATTTTTGTGTGTCCCAAGAAGGGGCGCTATAGAAAGGTTTAACTGTATATGTTGTCACACAAAAAGTTGCTGTTGTTGTTGTTTCTTATCCCCTTGTGTACAGAGGGTAACAAAAAGTAATAATAATATAGCACCAAAAAAAGAAACATTAACAGTTATCTAAATTAGTATTTTGCTGCATTCATGATTAGTAAACATTTAAACTCTAGAATTTGTACAATGGAGGGATCCAAACAAGAATAAAGGTTTGTAAAATATTACAAAATTGAAATTATAAAATGTTATTAAAAATGAGCATTTATTTCATAAATAATCAGCATTATATAGTCTGCCACTGTCTACATCATTTGTCACCATGGATGAGACACGGGTCCATCACTGCATTTCAAACCGCAGCCGAAGCAATGGGTGGAAGCCGGTGGTTCAGTGACAAAGAAAGTGAAGTCAATCGCATCTGCCAGAAAGATCATGGCTAGTGTATTTTGGAATGTCAAAGAGATTGGCTAATTGATTTCCTTGAAAAAGGCAGAACTATTACAGATATATATTGCCCTAACCTTCTTGACAAGCTGAATGTTAAAATTTGCGAAAAGAGGCCTCTCTTGAGGAAGAAAAAAAATCATCTTTCACCAAGACAACGCATCTGCTCACAAAATTGTTTTGGCAATGGGAAAACTGCAGGATTTAAGATATGATTTGCTCAGCCATCCCCCCTATTCTCCTGATTTGGCACCCTCAGACTTCCATCTCTTCCCACACCTGAAAAAATTTGTTTCTGGCAAAATGCTTCACATCCAATGAAGAAGTTGAGAGGGCTGTAGACGAATATTTTAACAGGAATATTGATATTGGAGGAAGAAATACTGATATTGAAGAAATGTTGGCCCAAGTGTGTTGAAGTCAACGGAGAGAAATGAAATATTTTATTACTTGAAAATCGGAGCCTTTCATTTTTAGGCTGAGAACTTTTTCCCTTACCCTCATATTAAAGATTTTCTCACAGTAAAATATACAACAATAAAAATACTATTGATTTAAAATATGTATGTAACTCCAAGTATAGAAGTTTGTGAAATTTATTTCTGTAGTAAAACTGGAACGTAATGTTTTTTAAAATTTATTTATCCCAAGTACATGTGCTACAAACCCTGATAATCATGGTGGGTGGTTAGTGACTGCTTTTACTGTAAGTGCATCACATGTCTACAAATATGAAAAGCAGTTCAACTTTTGCACTTACAAATGTGCCAGAGCCCCGTTTGGTTACTTGCACTCGCTGGTGGGATTGGACTTTTGCAAGAATCAGGGGCCATTGGAGCTTTTTTTTTTTATTAGAAAAAAGTGCCCAATGCGGAACTTAATGTAATGATAGTTACCTTACAAACATGATGTTATATGGTGGTATGGATGGGCTGGTTGGCTCATCAGTAACAATCCCAGTTTAACATACAGTATAAGCTCTTCAATTCAAATCCCAATCACCCTATTCATTTTAATATAACTAGCTTTAATTCAAAACAAAATTTAATTGGAAACCCCCTTGCATAGTGACAACAAAATTTTCTAAATGATAAAGCACAATTTGGATTATAAATATAAGAAAATAAGAACTAATTCAAATAAATTAATAGTGTGTGACGTTTCAGTAACAAGGCTGTTGCAGAAATGTCACACACTTTTAATTTATTTGGATTAGGTCTTATTTTCTTAAAATATTCTATAGAAAATGTTGTGATGATTTGATAATATCTGAACGAATTGTAAATCAATCACTTTAATTCAATTAAAAATTCTGATCCTTTGAGGTATTAAATTAAAGGAGTTGTGCTGTAAATATGTGTTTATATGTAGTAGACATGTAAAGGTATTTAAATCTGTTCATCTATGGACAATTCCAGAATTTAGACTTTCCAGAATGGTTGCAAGGTTTTCCCACTATGTATTAAGTGCAATTCTCAACCTGCAACCCCAAAACACATTATTGAATTGGAGAAAAGCACAGCCACATCAACCAATAGTTTATTTTAACTCTCGATGTTTCAGTGACTTCCTGTCACTCTCTTCAGGGGAATGATAACTTTGAATCCTGGTTCTACTTAAATACATACACCATTTTCTAAGTAGAACTAAGATTCAAAGTAATCATTCCCCTGAAGAGAGTGACAGGGAGTCACTGAAATGTCGGGAGTTTAACTATTGGTTGATGTGGCTGTGTTTTTCTCTGAATCTACTTCAAATCAACAAATGATATTCAGAACATTATTGGGGGAGTCGGTGGAAGGATGGTCTAAACCGTTGGTTTTCGACTGCTACGACCTGGGTTTGATTCCCGCATTGAGCACTTTTTTTTATGATTTAAAAAATATATATATGTTCCAATGGCCCCCAATTCCTGCAGAAGTCCAACCCCACCAGCGAGTGCAAGTAAACCAAACAGGACTCTGTCACATTTGTAAGTGAAAAAGTCGAACTGTTTTTTACAAGTGTAGACATGTGGGACACTTACAGTATAAGCAGTCACCTTCTTCTACCTACCATGATTATCATCATGGCCTGTACCATGTGTGCTAGGGATAAGCAAAAAAAAAAAAGAACATTATTGACTGTAAAGCTATACAAACAGTTTAACCGCATAAGTTTCTTTTTTATTTATGTAAAATCATTTTTAATTTCAAAGAGAAATATTTAATATTTCTAACTTTTGGATGACGTATGAAAAGGTTGAATATATGAAGAGTGATGGTCTATATATGAATGGATGACGTATGGAAGGGTGAAAAATATGAAGAGTAATGGCGAACGGAAAAATAAAAGTGTCCAGGAGCGGGAACCCGCTTCCCGCTCCTGGACACTTTTATTTTTCCGTTCGCCATTACTCTTCATATTTTTCACCCTTCCATACGTCATCCATTCATATATAGACCATCACTCTTCATATATTCAACCTTTTCATACGTCATCCAAAAGTTAGAAATATTAAATATTTCTCTTTGAAATTAAAAATGATTTTTCATAAATAAAAAAGAAACTTATGCGGTTAAACTGTTTGTATAGCTTTATAATTATACGCCGCAGTCATTTATAAGTATTATTGACTGTATTGACTCATCCATTGATGAGCTCTACTCATCCCTAGCAGACACCATCTCAAGCTCTACAAGCTTGATACCCTGAGATATGATTGAGTGTAGATAAGAGAGAAGAAGAGAGATGTAAAGGTGACTTTATCACCATCTAAAATATTTATCTTACCTGATCATCCTTGTGGAGCTTGGAGTGACCCTCACGCCACCTGTTGATGAACTTCTCTACCAGTTTGTTCCTCTCCTCCTTACTGGACTTGAGGGAGACCTTCTCACAGAGGTCGCACAAAACCTGGAACTTGGTGTGTTGTGCCACACTGCCTGCTTCCATCTGCACCATCATAACCATTTCTTAACATAGGATATACAGTAGAACTACCTCCCTGTAAATAACACCTAATTGCAAAGCCAAAGTGTCCTTTAAAGAGAGGTGTCCTCTTACCAGAAAGTTGCCTAATAGTAAAAATGGTAATTTTGCAAATAAAAACTGCCCTTTGTAGAGAATTTTACTCTAACACGAGTGTCCCCTCATGGAGGTTTTACTGCGTTAATATAAAGCAATAATGCTCCATCTATATACAGTAGAACCTCCATTAGAGGACACTCACGATAGAGAACACCTCTCTACAAAGGACAGTTTTCATTTGAAAAATTGCAATTTTTACTATTTAGCAACTCTCTGGTAAGAGGACACCTCTCCATAAAGACACTTTGGCTCTGCAACTAGGTGTCTTTTACAGGGAGGTTCTACTGCATAGGAAATGAAAACATTGACACAAATGATAAAGTAGAATTTGGATTGATAAAGCACAATTTGGATTATAGATTATAATAAAAGAAAACAAGACCTAATCCAAATAATTTATTAGTGTGTGACGTTTCAGCAAAAACATTGTACCCACAATTATGGATGCATTAAACCATGTGATTAAAGAATCAACAATAAATAATTTGCCAAAATCTGAATTTTTAATTGGAATAGAATTTTGTTTGAAAACAACATACTTTATTTATGATGACCAAATATATCTCCAAATGAAAGGTGCAACAATGGGTAGCCCAATATCACCAAACGCAGCCTGTATTACTATAGGCCAATTAGAAATAAAAGCTCTAAATTCACTTAAAAATGATGTTTATTATTTTAAAAGATATGTGGATGACTCCATTTTATTTATCAATCAGGGAAGTGAACAAAAAATTTTGGATACTTTCAACAATTTATTACCTGATATCAATTACTCTATGGAAGTAGATAACAACAAATCAATTAATTTCCTGGACATGAACTTATCATACATTAATAACAATATTACAACCTCTATATACAAAAAACCAACACATACAGGAACTTATTGGAACTTTAACTCACAGCACCACTTCAGCCAAAAAGTAGGATTAGTAAAAGCTCTTATATATAGAGCTTTTACACTCATTAATGATACAACTAAAAGAAATATAGAAATTAACAACATCAAAAAAGAACTAATCAATGAAGATTTTCCCATCAAATTGATAAATAGAATAATAGAAGACATGAACCAAAAATATGAGAATAATACTTTAATGCAAAACCTAAAGTGCAAAAACAAAGAAGCCAAATTTATCTCATTGCCATTTATAAACCAAAAGTTTGCAAGAAATTTTACTAATATATTCAAAAAGTATGGAAAAATAAACATTGCATGGAAACCATGTAACCCTATCTCACAATACCTAAACCAGCACAAGAACACCCAATTAACAGAAAGAGCAGGTTTGATCTATGAAGTTAAGTGTGAGAAGTGTGATCAAAGATATGTGGGACAGACATCCAGAACATTAAAAGAAAGGATGGAAAACCATAAATATGTTCTGAAGTGGGATAGAATTCAAAATTCTGCTCTTGTAGAACACAGAAGGGACACTGGACACAATAAATTCAATTTAGAAAACCCAAAAACACTGGACTATGAAAAAAATTATTACAAAAGACAGTTCAAAGAAGCCTTTTTCATCCAAAAGACATGTGCTTCAATTAATAGAATGGAAGAAAGGGGAAATATAAATGATATTTACAAATATGCCTTTTATTTAAAAAAAAAAAATCCACTTTTAATTCTAAGAAGAATATTTCAAGTTGACTTAAAAACTATTTTCCTTATCTGTTATCTTGTTTAAACACTTGATAACAGGACTATATAAGAACTTGCTGTAACATGTTTTCTCATTTATTCTTTTGTCTGATGATGGTGACAATGTTGTTGCTGAAACGTCACACACTAATAAATTATTTGGATTAGGTCTTGTTTTCTTTTATTAGAATTTGGATTATAGATTATAGCTACAAAAAAAATAAGACCTAATCCAAATAAATTCATAGTGTGTGAAATTTCTCTAACAGTGTTGTTACTATCATCAGACAAAAGGTTAAATGAGAAAAAATATCACCGCATGTTCAGTATTATATATATACAGATTATTTATATTTATTCTTGTCCACTTCTAAGTGGACAAGACAAAGGTACATTGATTAGCCATGAATCTTATTTTAATTTTATTGAAAGAAGCCTTTCAGTATTTTAATCTAATTTTCTAAATAGTTGATTTTTTTTATTACCCTTAGTACACGTGGTACAGGCCATGATAATCATGGTGGGTAGTTAGCGACTGCTTTTACTGTAAGTGAACCACATGTCTACAAATGTGAAAAGAAGTTTGATTTTTCACTTACAAATGTGCCAGAGCCCCGTTTGGTTACTTGCACTCGCTGGTGGGGTTGAACTTTTGCAAGAATCGGGGGCCATTGGAGCTTTTTTTTTTAATTAGAAAAAAAGTGCCCAATGCAGGATTCGATCCCGGGTCGTAGCAGTCTAAAACCAATGGGTTAGAACACTTTTCCACCGACCCCCATGGGTATATTAAGAAAAAGGGCATTTCCTGATCGGGCAACTAACAGTTGTTGATGGCTTGCACCATCTATTGGGATAAATATCAACTAATTGTTGATTTTTAATTATTCCAGAATCTTTATTAATCAAGAAAAGCTAACCATGTACATGTTTCGGGCTGTTGGCCCTAGTCAGCGTGGTGCAAGCTGTACCTCAGCGACCAAAAAGGCTGGTGTTTGGAGCATCCTGAAAAACCATGAAACAGGTATTTAGGTCGGAAGTGCGTGAGAACGCCAATCAATGTGAAAATAGTACAAAAGTGAATTTGTACTGGGATCAGGTAGATAAATTACGAAAAAGGTCATTTCCTGATCATGCAACTGAAAGTTGCTGATGGCTTGCACCATCTATCAGAATAAATATCAACTAATCATTGATTTTTAATTGTTTCAGAATTGGCCAAATACTGTTTCTTGATTAATCAAGAATAGCTAACCACATACATGTTTTGGGCTGTTGGCCCTCATCAGCGTAGTGCAAGCTGTACCTGGTTAGCTTTTCTTGATTAATCAAGAAACGGTATTTGGCCAATTCTGCAATAATTGAAAATCAATGATGAGTCGATATTTATTCCAATAGATGGTGCAAGCCATCAGCAACTTTTAGTTGCATGATCAGGAAATGCCTTTTTTCTTAATATTGTAGCGTAGAAGTCAAGCCTTGAAATATCCTAAGATGTAAAAGTATTTATTGATGACGTCACAGCGACGAGTCGACAATTATTAACAGGTCAGCCCAAAAAAACTATCTACCGCTAGGGAATCTTAAGCAAGCAAGCAAAGAAATATTTTAAAGATGATTTCACAAAAATACAGATTAATATATATTTTTATAATCTGTTGAATATATTTTCATTGAATAATATTAAATTAAATAATAAAATATTTCTTCGCCACATAGCCTCCTCCTATAAAGAGCATCGACCCGATGCTCAGAAGGAGACTTACGTCGTCAGTCTCAATAACTACATAGTACTAGGGCCAGGGATATTTTCAGGTGACTGGGGTGGATGTCTTCTTTCAGTTGAGATATCTTCTTCATGAGGGCTTGGCAGGTCTATATTTACGTCAATGTAGTTTTTTCTTATTTAAACTGTGGTCGGCAAGGTAGGATTTCCTAACTTTGCGGCCTCACCTCCAATATGGTCTATCATCTAATTTTCATGGCGGGGCGACCAGCTAGATCTTCTAGCAGGTGAGAAATTTTGTCTGTTTCGATCGGTATATGGGGTAGGGCTTCGGTAGCGACTGAAATTTTCCCTCGATGATTCATCGTTGGGTTCCTGAGATTCGGTTTGAGAGTTGTAGAATTCCATTGCGTCTTGCTTTCTTCGTAAATATTCATTTCTGCTCTCCTCATTGTGTCTCTTCCTGTCGCGGCAATAGCGGACGACGTGACCTGGGCGTCCGCAGTAGAAACAGATTGGCTTTCCCTCAGTTGTCCGCCATTCATTGGTGTCACATCTTCTTCCTTGCTTTCGGTAATGAGGTTCAGGATTCGGTTGTATCGTTTGGGCCTCGTATCTAGTATTTGATTCCGGCCTGGATGCTTGAGGGGGACTTATTTTAGGTTTTGATCTAAGTGCCAAGGTCTTTACAATCTCTTCCCTCACTAAATCTTCAATGACAGCGATTTTAGGCTCCTCATGAGGAGAGTCCAATGCTTGCTGTATCTCTTCACGAACAATTTTTCGGATCAGCCATGACAGATCTTCTCCGTCATCCTGGTCACAGAGAGAGGCTACATTTGGTAGGCGCTCGTACTTGGTTGGGGTAACTCGCCTACAACGGAGCGCTTCGACACGGCGACATTCTGTAATGAATTGCTCGGTGCTCTGTACATCCCTCGGTAGGAGTGCTTGATAAAGCTCCTCAGCTATCCCCTTCATGAGGTGGGAGATTTTATCTTCCTCGCTCATTTGAAGATCAGCCTCTTTGCACAAGCACAGGACATCCTGGATGTAAAATTCGGTACTTTCGCCTTTTAATTGTGCCCGCGTTTTAAGTTTCTTCTCCGCATGCAATTTTGAATTTTCTTTTTTTCCGAACACATTCTCTAATTGAGATGTGAATTCCTTCCAAGTCTGTATGCTTTCTTCGTTGTTCTCAAACCATTTGAGAGCAGTTCCAGACAGATAAAAATAAACTTTAGTAAGACAAAGGGTTTCGTCCCAATGGTTGTACCTTGCCACACGTGCATACCCTTTTAACCATTTTTGGAGATCTTCACCATCCTCCCCGGAAAAAATGGAAGGGTTCCTTGGCAGATGTTGAACAACGTGGTTGCTTACCTGAGTATCTTCCTTCTTTACATTCATAGAAGTTTCTTCTGGTTCAACAGAATCAATTTTTCTTTTATTTCTTAATGGGTATCGGTCCAGTCTCTCCACCAGTTGTAGCGTAGAATTCAAGCCTTGAAATATCCTAAGATGTAAAAGTATTTATTGATGACGTCACAGCGACGAGTCGACAATTATTAACAGGTCAGCCCAAAAAAACTATCTACCGCTAGGGAATCTTAAGCAAGCAAGCAAAGAAATATTTTAAAGATGATTTCACAAAAATACAGATTAATATATATTTTTATAATCTGTTGAATATATTTTCATTGAATAATATTAAATTAAATAATAAAATATTTCTTCGCCACAATATATCCACCTGATCCAAGTACAAATTCACTTCTGTACTATTTTCCCCAAGGGTATGCTTAAATGTCCAAGCTAAATAAGTTTCTATATAAAAAAAATAGAGTTGGGCTTTTGTATGTAACTTTGTTAAGACCAATAACATGAGAGGTCGCTGACATATGACTACTCACAGATACTATTTGATCAATGTTTTTTAAATATAGAACCTATTTCAAAATTGGTTTAAAATATTTATAGTTAATTTGTTTTAAGAAAAAAATCTCCTGATATTTAAGTTTATTTATAATTTTTCTAATTATAAAACTCACAGAGAGAATACACTCTGCCATTATTTAAGATTATAGTTTCTATACAATCAATAGCAGAACTGGGATGAAAAGCCCTTTTATTTTTTTTAGAATTGGTCAAACATTATTAAAAAAAAAAATTATATTTTGTCTTTTTTTTTTGCTATACAGTAGAACCTCCCTGTAAAGGACAACACCTAATTGCAGAGGTAAAGTGTCCTTTAGGAAGAGGTGTCCTCTTACCAGAGAGTTACTAAATAGTAAAAATGGTAATTTTTCAAATGAAAACTGTCCTTTGTAGAGAGTGTCCGCTAGTGTGAGTGTCCTCTCATGGTGGTTCTACTATATTTAGTTTATGTGTATCATGTATATTTTTGAAAAAAAAAAAACATTATCCTGGGCGGAAATTTTTATACAGTATAACCTCAATAATTCGATACTTTATGATAATTCGACCATGTTTTGATGTCCCGACCTCCAGCCTATCAAATAACAAATGGTAATTCAACACTATTGATAATTTGATCATTTTTAAAATTCAAATTTTGCATGTTGATTATTGTTTACATACAACTTTATTGTTAAAAAGGTATTTCAGAGGCGAGCGGCAGTCCCTGATAAGCAAACCTTAGGATCACACCTCTACTTACTTTTGGTTTCTTGTTAATTTTAATGTTGTTTCTTATCCCCTTATGTAAAGATTGCATGAATTCAAATGGTATAGGGTGCAGCTTTCATTTATCATGGCACCATGATCCAGACACACTTTGGAGAAAGTCAGACTTGGACTATAGTTTGAGGCTGTTCCTAACATGGAAGCCTTTGCTGCTGACTCTAACATGAGTACAGACGCAGCTCCTCCGTATCCCTGGTGGGACCCTGCTGAAGTCTATCAACCGGGTCAGTTGAACTCAGGATTTTAAAGAGGTCTACTCCTCTTCTAACAATGCTGCTGTTGGTCCGTGACTGATTATTCATCAGAGTTATTCTGCTTCACAGCTGGCCTTCATATCTGAAGGTCATTCCCCTATCTTACACCTGGGGACGCACCCTGTATCATTCAGCTCTGCTGAGAGGTTAGTTTTAGCGATAAAGCACAATTGGATTATAGATTATAGCTACGAGAAAATAAGACCTAATCTAAATAATTTAAAAGTATGTGACATTTCGGTAACAGCATTGTTACCATCATCGGACTAAATTTTTATTATTTTGTCTGTTGATGGTAACAATACTGTTACCAAAACGTCACACACTATTAAATTATTTGAATTAGGTCTTATTACCTTGTGGTTAGTTTTAAGTTTCACTTTACAATGCTGTTGCGAATGTTGCACGTATTATAGTTGTTTTTTTTTTACGCAGGTTATTTAGGCATTGCTATTGTTAGGCTATTAAACACAAGATAATAAAACCAAATCCAAATAAATAAATAATGTGTGACGTTTCGGTAACAGCGTTGTCACCGAAACGTCGTACACTATTTATTTATTTGGATTTGGTCTTATTACTTTGTATTTATAATCTATAATCCAAATTGTGCTTCATCATGTTAGGCTATTTTTCAAAAAGATTTAAATTTTATTTGTAATTATTTATAGTTTCAAAAATATATATTAATACCATTTTGTCCTTGAAACTGAAAGTTGATCATGAAATTTGGAAAAATAAATATAAAAAAAGTACAATGGTTTAGTAGAACCTCCCTTTAGCAGATACCTCTCCACAAAGGACAGTTTTAATTTTCAATTTACCATTTTTACAATTCAGCAACTCTCCGGTAAGAGGACACCTCTCCCTAAAGGACACTTTGGCTCTGCAATTTGGTGTCCTTTACAGGGAGGTTCTACTGTATTATCAATTTATATTACAAGATTTTTTTTATTTTTTTATTAATATTTTAGCAAGTTATATTATTGTGTCTAAAAAAATTGTCTGGCTAACTTTATTAAACACTTCCTTTAATTCAACAGAATGCTCTGATCCCTTGGGGTTTTGATTTAATAAGGTTCAAATATATCTAGAACATTAAATATTACAAATTCATGATTTTTGGCATTTAGTACAGCTTTGACATTTTTGTCGGGGTGTCTTCATCTCTGCTTTTATTACAGTTCTAGGTTATAGTTAGTTTAAGTTAAAGATATAATGCTTAGAGTATTATCGACTTAATTGGCGAAAAAAAAATCACATCAAGGGTTAAAAATGTGGAGAGGTATGTGACGTTAACTTAAGGATAAAACACTAAAATTGCCCAAATTTATATATATATATATATATATATATATATATATATATATATATATATATATATTTATAAGAATTCACCTTTTTATTTAAAATGTATGCTATTTTATTAAATTTACATATATTTTTATTTAATTTAATCTATAAATATTATCAGATATCCGTAAATATCTCTACTATCTTGATCTATCCAGTATTACTTGAGTTTCTCTTAAATATGTAAACACAATAATGCATCATATCAACGCTTTTATTTTAATGTTTATTTACAAAATTTATTTCTTTTTTATTGAACGTAAGTTTATAATGAAATATATAAGTTCGTAGAATAATTTTCTGATAATGGTGAAAATTATTTATTGGAAAATTTTTTTTTATATCAGTTATTTTCCTTATAAAATTTCCAATTACTATTAAATTTTAAAATTCTTTGCGATAAATACCTTTTTTTTTTTTTCAATTTTATTAAAATACACTAAAAAGGAAAAATATATATATATATTGGCACTTGCCATTCAACAATTAAATTTATATGAGTAAAAATAAAGCGGCGAGGGTTCAATCATCGTGAATTTCGAACTTAATTTGACTTAATATGAAGCAAACTGATTTATCAGGTTTTCATGTCCACTAAATTTTTCACATCTTCACTCGATTTATTATTGTCCCCTGCTCTTTTATTTATTTTTTTTTACTCATATAAATCTGATTATTGAAGGGAGGTGTCAAAATATATATATATATTTTTTCCTTTTCAGTGCATTTTAATAAAAGCTTTTTTTTAAAGCTTTTTATTGCTTCCGCAATCTTACAAAGAGGCAGAATGTTACATGGTAGATGAAGATTGACTCAACCATATTGCGGCCTTTTACAAACGGGAACTATGGACAAGGCGGATGGGATTGAGGGGGTGGTAAGACAAACCTATTTAAATGAACAGGAAGAAGCCAGAATTGTGTTCAAGGAGAAAAAACTGAAATTTTGATAAAGAAGATTTAGCTCTGGTGGAAAGAAAGCACGAGAAGAAAGGACTTCATAAATTTGAGCCAAGATATGGAATTCTTTCTAGGTACTGCAAAGAACTGGAGACACTGTCTACCTTTGAAGAGTACCAGTGTTGGGTCAGATTTTTCCACCAAACAGACCCAACAAAGATGTAAACATTCTTTTACATCCTATGTACATACACGCAGTGTCTCGCCGGAAGTGTTTGGTGTACAGATGGATGTCCCACGGCAATGGCCGACGGTGGTTCAAAGACCAAGCGGGGGGGGGGGGGGGGGAGGCGCAGCCCTGGACGCGTATTCCAAGATCTGCTATAGGAGGATGATATCGGCTCTGATTAAGTAGCCAGAAGCTCGATGCAAACAGAAGCAGAAGTTCACCCACAACATAAACAGAAAGCTGATGGACATTGGAGAAGCCACACCAACAAGAAGAAATGGACGTCGAGCAGTGCATTCGTCTCTGTAAAACCTCCCTTCTTTTAATTTGTATATAACTTGTGACATCACATTTTGATAGATGGGGCCTAGCTAGCAATATTGTTGGACTTCTTAAAAAAGAAATTAGCATATAAGTTTCCCAGGGGGGGCAGACATCCAAAAAATTTATTTGATCTCATTGTTAATTTAAATTATCTCTCAATAAGAAAGTTAAATTCTAAATTTTCGTTAATATTTATTTATTCTAAATTGATTTCTCATAAGTCGAGCGAGGATATTTGCTAATCCTTAAATTTTCCTTTAAAATAAAAATATAATAAAATATTATTTTTTATTCCTTAATTTTTTTAAATATAATAATATTACTTTAATATTCAGAGAATTTTGTATATTCAAGTTTTACTACTCTGCGAGAAATTATTGAGGTTTAGGTGACCAAATGAGAATAATTTATCACATAAATAGCTAAACCAATAATCTTTATTATACTCGGAATATATACATTATTTAATCTCCTAAGAAATCAATTTTTTTAACCTACAATTTCTTGCGGCAACACGGAAAATTGGGGCGTGGTGAAGATCACGTGAATTTGGTTTTTGGACGAATGAAAATGCGAGCCAATAGGAACTCTGACTCGAACAGCAAATGAAAATGAAGAGGGGCAAGCTTAAAAAGGGGCTTTTGGCTATTTTTTTTTGGACTTTTTGAATCGATGCCGCTCAGTCTAGATAGTTTTTGATCGAATATCCAAGCGGGCTGGGGCAAGTTTCCAGGAAGGAGGAGGGCGATTTCTTATCAAGAGAGGTATGTTGGTCGAGATGTTAGGTAAGTTTAACTTAGATTTCTTTGTTGTAAAGGTATATATATAGTAAAACATGGCGAAGCCATGATGGATGTAAAAGATAGTTACCTCTTATATTTAGTCAACATGTCTTGCCAACTATGGCGAGTTTATATGGTGAGTTGGACATGCCCATGTTTTGATAGGTAAATCACTTCTTGCCTATGCAAGGTCGCCTGTGAAATGAGATATTGTAAATTTATATTGTGTTAAAAAGAAAAAACCATGGTAATAAAAATCATAGGTAGACTCAACGATTTTAGTTATTTTCTTTTGGTATTTAGGAATCTAGCGTATTAAACCTATTAAGAATATTGAATTTATTTGTCCTTTGCCTAATTATGTCATGTTATAGTAAATACAATTTTGTCTTATTTGTATAAAGAAAATCCTTTGCCGAATAAAGCTAATGTGGGTACCTATATAATGTCTGTTAATATTAATACCAAACCACACTTTACACATAAACCTTGGAGTGTATGTTATAGAAATTAGTGTGTATGTTTAAACATTCGTCTTCAGTGACTAAAGTCCAAAGAGGTTTATTATCCCTTACTATAAATTGTGAATATGTATGCATCTGGATTCTTCCCACGAGTTAGATGAGATCAAGTTATAGATGTCATAATGAGACATAAGGACAAAAATCTTACAATTGGCGCTCAACTTCAAGTCACATATAAATCCGGGTGTATACAGTATTTTTGTATATGATGGAATGTAAGAGAGGAACTTACAATTGGTTACCCAACGTGGGCCTTTTTTACTGTTGAAAAGTGTAAAACAACTTTACATGAAGTAAACCCCATTGTCCTGAAATAAAGAAATCTCATGCTTTACCACGATTTTACATTAAGCCTAAAACAAAATACAGAATAATGATTAACAATCCCTATTTATACCTTTGTCCAACTTTCCCATAATTTCAAAGAAGCATTTATCGCTCAAATACGCATTTTCGTATATTTCATGGTTTTAATAAAAGCTTTATTTTATTTAAAAATAAGTTATTCACAACGCCTTTTTGCATATCATGGTTTTGATAAAAGCTTTATTTTATTTAAAAATACGTTATTCACGACGCCTTTTTGCTTATCATGGTTTTTGATAAAAGCTTTATTAAAAAAAAAAAAATACGTTATTCACGACGCCTTTTGCTTATCATGGTTTTGATAAAAGCTTTATTTTATTTAAAATACGTTATTCACGACGCCTTTTACAATTTTTGTATATCTTCACAATTTGTTCACTTTTAGAAAGGTATTGTAGTAAGGAATGGCCGTTTTGAATCGAAAGATTTCTTTATCTAACCACGACACCTTTTTTGCAATTTTTTGTTTTCATGGTTTTAATAAAAGCTTTTTTTTATTTAAAAATACGTTATTCACAACGCCTTTTTGCCTATCATGGTTTGATAAAAGCTTTATTTAAAAAAATATATATATATACGTTATTCACGACGCCTTTTTGCTTATCATGGTTTTTGATAAAAACTTTATTTAAAAAAAAAATACGTTATTCACGACGCCTTTTGCTTATCATGGTTTTGATAAAAGCTTTATTTTATTTAAAATACGTTATTCACGACGCCTTTTACAATTTTTGTATATCTTCACAATTTGTTCACTTTTAGAAAAGTATTGTAGTAAGGAATGGCCGTTTTGAATCGAAAGATTTCTTTATCTAACCACGACACCTTCTTTTTGCAATTTTTTGTTCTCATGGTTTTGATAAAAGCTTTATTTAAAAAAAAAAACGTTATTCACGACGCCTTTTGCTTATCATGGTTTTGATAAAAGCTTTATTTTATTTAAAATACGTTATTCACGACGCCTTTTACAATTTTTGTATATCTTCACAATTTGTTCACTTTTAGAAAAGTATTGTAGTAAGGAATGGCCGTTTTGAATCGAAAGATTTCTTTATCTAATCACGACGCCTTTTTTGCAATCTTTTTTTTTTGTGTTTTGTTTTGAGCTTAGCATATATATTATTCTAACCTCTCAATTTTCAAATTTACAGAAGCATCTTATGGTTGAAGTGTACCACATTTTTTAAATTATAAGTTTCGAATATTGGAGAAATAATTTCTTCCTTTGTATAGACCATGAAACTTTGGGACGCTAACTTAAGCCTAGAAATGATGTTTTCTCAGAAACCTGAGAATTTCCCACAAGCTCCAAATTTAGAGCCTCTAGGGAGGTCTTTTGATTGACGCGTTGGGGTAGTGACCGCATCTGTAGAGAGGTGGAATGATTGACGTGAAAAACAACATATGTGCATACAGGATGTTTTCGAGGGGGAAGGTAAGCTAGGGGGGGTGGAGATATTTTTAGTGGAACATGTGTATAGGCATTAGCTGGAAAGTAGAAAAACAATTAGAGCACAGTCCGCTGCCAGCTCTCGAGTTGAAAGGTTGGTCTTACTATCCTCCCCGCTTTTGCGGGTAGGTTGTTCACGTCTTAAATATTCTATCTTCCTTTGTCTTTCATCATTACCTTTCTTTATTATAAGATAAATGAAACTTATTTTTTTTCCCACAATTTAATAATTTTTATATATTTTAATTATTTCCATCCCACAGAATTTCCACTTAATAAGACTAAAGATATTTTGAATTTTATTAGAATGCTCTCTTAGCTACTCTTTAACCTTTATAATATTTAACGTTGTCTAGATAACAATTCAAAGCATTTATTTTCTTTTCTGATGTGCATTGACTTACGATTTATTTGATTTTAAATATTTGTATTTTCTGTATTTAAGGCTTCATGCCTTAAGTGTTCCACCTCCTTTAGTTTCTCACCATTACTTTTTGTTAGTAGGTCAATACGACTTATTTCAAGGTTTAATAAAATTTATTTTTAATTATTCTTTCCTTCAACAAATTGATTCCACTTGATAAATCTGGAGATGTTTTGAACTTTTTTTTTTTTTATAGTACGCTTAGCCTTCTCTTATCTTCCCGATGTCGAGCACTATCAATGTAAACACAAAGATTAAAAATCTTTGCCTTTTCTTATCTAGTTTGAAGGAAAAACGTACATTATCACGCAGTTTAAGTTAATCTCATATAGGCTCCCAATTAATCTTTTAATTTTTTTAGTTATTTCATACTGATTTTTTTTTTCATTTCGAATGTTTATCTGATACTTTATGCCATCTTAAGGATATTTAGCTTACTAGGATAAGCGTGATTTCGGAGCTTTTCCTGTTATATCTTTTAAAGGCATAGCCTGTGTAATGTAATAGTTCAGAATAGACCAAAGTATAGTGGTTTATATATATTCTAAATCTTTATTTATCCTGGTAATTTCGCTTGTCATTTTTATTTAGTCATCCTGTGATTTGTCATTTCTTGCTAACCGAGACAATACTTACCTCGAAGTATTTCGCATTTTTGCAGTTATATGAATACAATGCTCGGACATAATGTTCGTTTTACTATATAATCGTATGTATTTAGTTTTATCTATTCTCGGGTCTTTAGCTTTGATTATTTAATTTTGTAAACCACTTATTTCATCTCTTTCATTTTGTAAAGTGATACAGCAGTATTTATTGACATCATTTATATAATTATATCTTAGCAACTTTAGATGAGTCTGTATTATTTATTTTTTTAAATCTCCTCTCGCAATTAGGCATGCACACTTATTGATTTTTTTTAAAGCAGGCATTGAATAGATATGATGTATCCAGGGACACACTACATCTGGTAGGAAGCTTTATCTTGCGGTTCCTGACCTTCTTTATGGCTTGAAGTGCCTTCTAAAAAATAATTGAAATAAATATTTAGAGTATACATTTATGATTTAAATTAACTTATCTGTAAAAAAAGGAAATTTTTAAGTCTTTTAGGCAGTGAAGAAATGATTTTTCTTTGATTTAGTTGCTCTTTGATGAGTTCAAGGGCCAAACACTTCAAGAATTTTTTTCAAAAGAGCTTCTAAAGGTGTATTTTAATTTTTTGCTTCTTCACCTTTCAAGCCTAGTAAATGTGTAATGACATTAGGCGTTCTCAGCTTTACTGTTTGTGAAGGACAATTTTTGAACCATTTGATTTTCGAGGCTCTCCCTATATAAAAATGTGTTTGTGGGATAATTCCCTTATTCCACAAAATTCCTATATCTGAATATATTCCAGTGTTACTTCCATAAAAATGTTCATTTAGATGATCTTCTTCAATATCACCTTCTACAATAATCTCTTCTTGATCTAATAAATATGACCTTCTTCCCTCCATTTTATATATAATTATAGGCTGATAAATATATCAACCTATTATAGTTATTTTTTAAATTATTAATTCGAATTATTTATCTCACTTTAAAAAAATGTTATAAAAAAAAAATGCAACAAAAAATTACGTGAGTGCGCGCGCCGGGTATTTTTTACCCGACAGTGACAATAGATGGAATTTCAGTGGGAGCTGTCAAAATGTGAAACCAAAACTTTATAATGATTGATGAGTCAGGAAGCTAAACGAAACCACATCTCCGCTAACCGATTTTTTATTGGTTAATTCTCCATTCAAATGTTGCCATGGGTAATTTTCACCCGGCGCGCGCAATGCCGGGTTAAGTAAATATGGCTTTAGTCTCCACTTTGTTTTAATTAGATAACTTTATTTTGATTTCTCATTGTGTCCTGAAAGATGTTGTTATTAGTTAGGAAATGTTGACATTGATTATTGAAGTATTTTGGCTTATATAATAGAATTTAGCTTTAGTATGATTGCTCGCTATGAATGAATTGTATGAATGGGAATGCGAAATGAATGTGAGAAAGCTGCAGTCAATTATATTATGAGCCCAAAATTACATTAGAATAGTGTTAGGGAACTAATAGATTCAATTTTAATTTTGATTTCTTTATTTGTTAGGATCAAATGGCCTCACAGGGCTGTACAACTCTATTGTTAGGAAAAGTATCCGCTCCATTTGTTAGGTCTCCTTTTAGAGGAGTATAAATTTTTTAATTTCTATAATTAGGGTAATCAAGTACTCTTTGTCATTTATATCAACTTGAATTTTAAGAGTCGTAGGTAATGATCATATCTCGATTCTCAGACTGGAAGGTTGTGGGAGGTTATGATCAGACCAGAAAGCCCACAAAACTTCTCCTCTTTAGAGGGAACGCAGAGGTATCGGGTGAACTTTGTGCTAGGTAGGGGATTTTTTTTTGTAGCCGATGTCGCAAGCTAAGTGCATGGCGGCAAGCCTCGGGAAACCGATCTGACATCGTAATTTACGACGCTTTAAGCGTGACTGAGATGAGGGTGATTCAGACGGTAGGTTGAGAAGGTTCGGCGCGTTGAAGCTCCTCCATAAATTGCGCAGCTTGGAACCAATCCTCTATAGACAGAAACTTTGAAACATGTGCTGGGTGAACAGTCCCTATAACTCCTTGATTTTAAGTCATAGTCTAAAGGGGGTTTCTAATGAGAGTTAACAATGAGAGAGCGTGGAAGAGACAAATTATGATTAGACGAGGCGATTCCGTCTACAGATTTTTAGGTACCAGTTAGTAAAGTGACAGATGGACTGTCCGGATTCTTTGCGTTTTATATCGCCCCAGGCTAGCAAAAGTTATTCACCTAATTAAAGACTATAGTCTGCCATACGTTTAGTTAGAACGAATTTAAGTCTAAACATCAATTAGTATGTAGAATTTTTTTTTAACGGGAGCAACTCATTATAAGATAAGATAAATTTTCTTTAATTAGTAGGACACCAAAATGAACTTTTGAAGCAGATTGCCAGAACAAGCCAATATAGCGTTCCAGATTTGAAAGGGAACTATTTTTTTTTTGGGAAGCTCGAATATAATTTTTTTTCGTTTTGACGGTAAAATGGCCTAGAGCAATGGGTTATTTTGTTTTACTTTGGACAAAGAGCCAAAATTTCCAGAGAGGTACTAAGAACTCAGGTGGGAAGATACATATCACAAGATATGAGTTAGACCTAGTTTTCTATTCATCATAATTTATTTCAGGGTTAGTTTGAGTATTTTATTAAGGGGATTTGTTGGTCAAAATTATGAGTACACATTCTATGGATAAGCTAAACAATGTATAGTAGGGGTTAACTACATGTTCAGGTAAAGGACAAAGATGGGAGAGATTTCAACCACAGGTAAGGTAATTTGGAAGTAATCTGGTTGTGAGATGTTTTCTTTTGTATTAAGAGAGGCAGGGAACACGCCAGACAAACACTCCCAGAGACAAGTTAGTAAGAACAAGTTTTTATTTTCTGTTAGATATTACACGAGTTTTGAAATACTAGTGAGATGACCTGGATCCCTCAGTGCATATCTATTCGTTTTATTATTTTATATACCATATATCATATATCACTCCTTTATTATATTCATGTAAATTTGTATATATAGAAAGCACGATTCGTATTATGGATGTGTGGCATTTTGGTAGCAGCGTTGTTACCATCTCCAGGAAAAATGCACTATACAAGCTTTAATCACTGCATATATTATTTTGTGTATCTACCATAATATTCCCATAACAGTGACATTTTTTTTTCATATATCATACTTTTCAAGAAGTTTGGCATATTTACTATACAGAGGTAATATTTACCCATTTAATGTATCACCCTCCATGCTTACCCTTCTCCCTTAATTATCAGCATGTATGTTCATTTATATTTAAGTCACAGTTTGAGCTTTAGACTACAAAAAGATAAGAGAACGAGACCGAACCCAGAACAAATAATTGATATGTGTGACATTTTGGTAGCAGCATTGTTACCATCTTCGGACAAATGTACCGAATGAAGATTCTAATCACAATTTATATATTCATTTGTTTACCCTAGTATACCCTATATATATATATATATATATCAAACCACTCCTTTTTTTTCTTTCTAATTATAGTAAATATCTATTTTAATATTTTTTTTTATTGCGTATATCTACATTGCTCCATTTTGGCATACATCGTATCCGTGCAACTCTAATATGTATATCCACTTCCCACGTTTCTGTTTTGCCCTATTATTAATGTCATTGATAGGAGTTGCAATTTTAGTTTCTTTTTTTTTTTATCATTACCATTATGACCATGTATAGCCATTCCTTTGCTGTCATATGTATCATATAGAGTTAATAAAGTTTTTTTTTTAGATGTGTTTTAGGAATTGGGCATATCTACAATACACGCACAATTCCTTGGCGCCCGTAATAATTATGTTAACCCGAATGGCATAAGAATCTGTTTGCACAGAATCTGTGTATAGACCACCCCATCTCCACCCACAGGGACTGCGGCCGGGAATGTGTGGATTCAACTCACATCTGGGCCAAGACCCCCTGGAATACAGACAGCGAAAGGATGGGCTTAGTACATTGCCCATTAAATGGTAGGGTAGAACTTCCTTCAATAATTACGATGAATTAACCTGCCCCAGGTTCCATGGCCCGTTTGTTTCCCCTTTGCCGGAGTGTCAGTGATTGCATACTGGTATCGTAAAAGAATGCATTTCTCCCAATTTCATATTTCTCATGGAATATTTGATCAGATATGAATTGAAATAAACACATTATTTCACTCTGGCAGGGGAGGAATTGTTGGGTCAGATTTTTCCACCAAACAGACCCAACAAAGATGTAAACATTCTTTTACATCCTATGTACATACACGCAGTGTCTCGCCGGAAGTGTTTGGTGTACAGATGGATGTCCCACGGCAATGGCCGACGGTGGTTCAAAGACCAAGCCGGGGGGGGAGGCGCAGCCCTGGACGCGTATTCCAAGATCTGCTATAGGAGGATGATATCGGCTCTGATTAAGTAGCCAGAAGCTCGATGCAAACAGAAGCAGAAGTTTACCCACAACATAAACAGAAAGCTGATGGACATTGAAGAAGCCACCCCAACAAGAAGAAATGGACGTCGAGCATTCGTCTCTGTAAAACCTCCCTTCTTTTAATTTGTATATAACTTGTGACATCACATTTTGATAGATGGGGCCTAGCTAGCAATATTGTTGGACTTCTTAAAGAAGAAATTAGCATATAAGTTTCCCAGGGGGGGCAGACATCCAAAAAATTTATTTGATCTCATTGTTAATTTAAATTATCTCTCAATAAGAAAGTTAAATTCTAAATTTTCGTTAATATTTATTTATTCTAAATTGATTTCTCATAAGTCGAGCGAGGATATTTGCTAATCCTTAAATTTTCCTTTAAAATAAAAATATAATAAAATATTATTTTTTATTCCTTAATTTTTTTAAATATAATAATATTACTTTAATATTCAGAGAATTTTGTATATTCAAGTTTTACTACTCTGCGAGAAATTATTGAGGTTTAGGTGACCAAATGAGAATAATTTATCACATAAATAGCTAACCAATAATCTTTATTATACTCTGAATATATAAATTATTGAATCTCCTAAGGAATCAATTTTTTTAACCTACAATTTCTTGCGGCAACACGGAAAATTGGGGCGTGGTGAAGATCACGTGAATTTGGTTTTTGGACGAATGAAAATGCGAGCCAATAGGAACTCTGACACGAACAGCAAATGAAAATGAAGAGGGGCAAGCTTAAAAAGGGGCTTTTGGCTATTTTTTTTTTTGACTTTTTGAATCGATGCCGCTCAGTCTAGATAGTTTTTGATCGAATATCCAAGCGGGCTGGGGCAAGTTTCCAGGAAGGAGGAGGGCGATTTCTTATCAAGAGAGGTATGTTGGTCGAGATGTTAGGTAAGTTTAACTTAGAATTTTTTGTTGTAAAGGTATATATATAGTAAAACATGGCGAAGCCATGATGGATGTAAAAGATAGTTACCTCTTATATTTAGTCAACATGTCTTGCCAACTATGGCGAGTTTATATGGTGAGTTGGACATGCCCATGTTTTGATAGGTAAATCACTTCTTGCCTATGCAAGGTCGCCTGTGAAATGAGATATTGTAAATTTATATTGTGTTAAAAAGAAAAAACCATGGTAATAAAAATCATAGGTAGACTCAACGATTTTAGTTATTTTCTTTTGGTATTTAGGAATCTAGCGTATTAAACCTATTAAGAATATTGAATTTATTTGTCCTTTGCCTAATTATGTCATGTTATAGTAAATACAATTTTGTCTTATTTGTATAAAGAAAATCCTTTGCCGAATAAAGCTAATGTGGGTACCTATATAATGTCTGTTAATATTAATACCAAACCACACTTTACACATAAACCTTGGAGTGTATGTTATAGAAATTAGTGTGTATGTTTAAACATTTGTCTTCAGTGACTAAAGTCCAAAGAGGTTTATTATCCCTTACTATAAATTGTGAATATGTATGCATCTGGATTCTTCCCACGAGTTAGATGAGATCAAGTTATAGATGTCATAATGAGACATAAGGACAAAAATCTTACAATTGGCGCTCAACTTCAAGTCACATATAAATCCGGGTGTATACAGTATTTTTGTATATGATGGAATGTAAGAGAGGAGCTTACACCAGGACGGGAAATTTGGATGAATACCATATAGATAGAATAAAATGTTACTTTGAGCCAATAAGAACCTATCCTTTAGAACCTGATAACTCAGATGAGGGCAATGATGATAGATCCAGTGATGAAAGAGATCATTAGATGAGATCAATAGGAACAGTTTACTCTCCCAATATGAGTGCAAGATTCACAGGACCACCTGGGATAACAGCGACAGTAATCCACAGAAAAACAGAATGAAAGGTGTTGGGCCAGATTTTCCACAAAATAAGACCCAACAATGATGTAAACATTTACATCATATATATATACACAGTGTCTTGCCGGAATGCTTGTTGTCCAGATGGAAATCCCACAACGATGGCCGACGGTGCTCTAAAGGTCAAGACAGGGGAGGACGCAGCCCTGGACGTGGATCCCAAGACCCGCTGTAGAAAGGTGGAGATGACACATACGCCTTTAAGACCAGAAACCGGGAAGGCACTTAGCTGGAGATGACACCCATGCCTTTAAAGCCCAGAAAGGTGGAGATGACACATATGCCTTTAAGACCAGAAACCGGGAAGGCACTTAGCTGGAGATGACACATATGCCTTTAAGACCAGAATCGGGGAAGGTGAACAGCTGGAGATGACATCGGCCCTGTCTAAGTAGCCAGAAGCCCGATGCAGACAGAACCAGAGGAGGACATACAGACCATGTATATATATGTAAATAAATGAATCCGTCAATCACCATCTATATGCAATGAAGCGTCCAAAATCATATCACCATTTAGGGGAATTTCTAAGTTCATTCTTTATTCTAAAAAGAATAATAACCAATTAAAAAAATACCCAGATAAATTGGGCATATTTCTCTGCTTTAAATTCTCTTACGGAAAGGATTACTATATAGAATATTGAGGGATAGACATGTTATATGTTATTAATTTATTATTATCTCAAAACTTTTATTTTTAATATAAGAAGAGGTTAATTCCGAATTTCTTAAAGAAGAAATTACTTTAAATTTAAAGAAAATTTTTTATATTTTATTATCCTTATTTTATCGATTTTTATTATTATCCCAAAACTTTTCTTTTAATATAAGACGAAGTTTAATTTAAGTTTCTTGAAGAAGAAATTATTATAAATTTCTCATAGGATAAGCATGTATATTTATTATTTCAAAATTTTCTCTTTTAAAAAAATAATAATAATATTATTTTTTATTCCAAAATTTTCCCTTTAAAAAAATAATATTATTTTTAATAAATACTCTGAGAATATTTATGTATAAATTTTATTACTCTGTAGGAAAATTTTACATTTTTATCTTGAGGGCGCTGTTTGAAAATAACGCCAGTTCTTATCGAGTTCTCAGCGAGGCCGGATCGAGTTTTATCGGGGGAGGACGGACAAAACGAGACGTCCTGGGGGCCATGGGGGCTATAAAGACAAGCTTGAATATGGTATGTAAAGAAGATACCTGGTAAGTCAACTTACATTAATATCTTAATGTATAGACCTAAAGAGATCCGTATAGAAAGCATGGTAATAACCATGATAGATAGTAATTCTTGGTAGACTCGACTATTTAAGATATATGGTGAATAGAGGTCTTAACCTTATGTTTTCTTCAAAGTATTGCTTATTTTTGATTGATCATTTTATCTAGATGCGGTAACTTGGTTGAATTACCAAATAATAGGTTCCCAGTCAATTTTTTTTTAATAGGAATTTTATAATTTGCAAAAGGAGATAATCTTTAAGCCTACTCATGCTATCCACAAATAAAAAAATGTTTTTGTGTAAATTTATAATGGTGAATAGATTTTAATGTTTCAATATATTTTTTTAAGCCTACTCAGGCTATCCACAAATAAAAATGTTTTTGTGTAAATTTCATAATGGTGAATAAATTTTAATGTTTCAATATTTAACAAGGCTTGTTGATATTATTCTATCCATAATCAACTATAAATCACATGTAAGTCCTTGGCGTGTGTTACATTTTCTGTGTATATGTGTTAAAAATTCAGTCCACTGAGCTAGTCCGGATTAGAATAGAGATGTCCTCAAATGGGACGTTAAGAAGGGATCCAACATTTGGCGCCCGCCGCGGAGCGAGTTACTGTTGAAAATTGCAAAGCAACTTTGCGAGAAGTAAACCCTACGACCTGAGATAAAAATCCATGACTCTGCCACAATTTACGATAAGCTTAAAATAAAAACGAGCGCCATATCTAGGCACTTCCTTATGAGTTTTGCTGGATAATTGTCAACATATAAAATTTACGATAGGCTTAAAATAAAAACGCACGCCGTACCTAGGCACTTCCTTATGTATTTTGCTGATAAATCGTTGGTACAAAGTTAAAAGATTAATATCACCATATGATAATTTAAACCAACAACCCTATATATTATAATATTTATAACAAGATTGTCATGTTGTATATAGAACTAATTATAAACTATAACTAATTATACGCATAATTGACGTGTGTCCTTGCATCACCATATGTAATGTACTGAGGATGAATAAATAAAACTATATAATAGATTAAAAGCTGAGTTAAAAGCAAGATTGAGAGAATTACAAAGTAACTTCTAAAGATAGATTGGAAGCCGACAGACCGGTGCCAGTGTCGATTAAAGACACGTGCAGTAAGGCAATACTTCCTGGTCCACTTCCTGGTCCAAGGAGTTGTATAAATAAGACCGGGCTTAGCAACAGAGGAGTCAGTTACAGTAGTCGTCACCATCAGCGCGTCGCCGGTTGTCACCAACTCATCGACCATGTGAAACAGTAAGAAATCTACTATCTCCATCTTGCTCTTGGCTCGACTTTTTATCTATTCAAGGAACTTTCCTTCTACAACTGTGTCGCTTCGTTTTTTGTGTGTGGACATTCCCAAGCTTTTCCACTCTGCCTCGACCACGACTGCCTGTACTTTGTGAGAACTGTTAAAGGTCCTACAAGGTGCAGAGAGGTACTGGAAAACTCTCCACGCCCTGACTGTCCCTCTCGGTTACTACAGGTTTGACCCTCGGTTACCACAACTTATAGCGAGAGTCGACGAGGTTCTACAAGAGTCAACCAGAACTTCATCACCTTATTACAGAGAGTCGACAGGATAACCCAAACGAAGGACGCCATAGCAAAAAAGGTAAAAAGACTGTCTAGATAGGAAAAAGAGAAAGAGCAAGATGGAGGAGCAAACCAACCCGTCCAACGATACAGCCGAGCAAACTATCCCCAAACAAGAGACGACATTTGAAGAGGAGGAAACATCGCCGCCCCAAGATAATTCCGCAGACCCGCTGACACAGATCGCCGAAACCCTGAGTAAGTTACTGGTCGCCCGATCTCCTAGGGAGATAGACGTAAGTCCATACGATAGTACTTTTGAAGCCCAAAGCTTTTTCGACAACTTCGATGCCCAAGCAGACCGAACTGAACTGACCTACACGGATCGCCTACGCAAATTACCCTGCTACCTACAAGGTAAGTCCCTCCAATATTTCCGAAGCCTACGGTTAGATAGGTTATTTTATATTGAAGCCCGCCAGAGACTGATAGACTTATTCCCAGCAACGACAGAAGCGTCGTTTGCACGCTTTTTGGCAATCAAATTGACACCCCAAATGCCCCTAGAAGACTACTACCAAAACAAAACGGTTATGGGTATGAAACTCGACCTACCCGCCGACATTTTAATTGAGTCTCTGACCGACGGACTACCCGTCGCAGACCAGAGATTAATCGCAACTGTGCAGCCAAACACCATTAAGGAATGGTTCGACATAGTATCAAGAATAAGAGGAACTCAGTGTGCCACCAGTGCAGTGTACCAGCGCCAAGTAGACAAGGCTCCACACCCCACCTACCACAACCCACCACCGCGGTACAACAACCAGCGGCCATCACGTGTAACGTACCAAGTTACACCTCCCCCCTCGCCTTGCAAGTATTGCAATGCCATGCACTGGCACTCCCAGTGTGAACAACGGTTCCCACGGGACCGAACACGCCCAGTCTACAGCGCCCGACCACGCACAACCACTGTACCAAAACGTGGTACCCACACCCAGCCCAAGGTCCAATCTCCGAGCCATGTTCCCCAAGTCCAAGCTGCAAGCCAAGACGACTCTGCAAGCCCCGCGAGCAGCTCAACGGTAGGAAAACCTGAAACTTATTTTCGTTGAACAGCTAATAATATGGACTGCATTGTCACCAAATGTAAATTTGCCCTTTTTAATAGACACGGGAGCATCTATAAACCTACTTAACTTAGATATTTTAAGAACCATAGAAAATAGATTACCATATAAAATTATTATCCATCAGTACAGTTTAACTATAAATGCAATAGCCCACAATGTAAATACCCTTGGATATATTTTTTTAAAACTTAAAATCGGTAACCTCACCCAAAAACTAAAATTTTTTATAGTAGAAGCTTCACTACCTTTTGGTATTTTATCTATTAATACCCTTAAAATATTTAAATTAATTATAGATTTTAATAATCTCCAAATTTATCAAAATAATGATGCTCTCCCAACGAATGTCTATAAATTCACCAAGTGCAAACAGGATTTATGTCCCACTCAACCGAGGGAAACTGATATGTTTACCACTTTCCCCTCGAACCAGTCCTGTTTACACGTGGCGGACTCTACCCCAATTATATGTTCACCCACTATATCTCCTACCTATGATATCGAGATTTCTATACCTTCTAATGCGGCACCTCAGTTAGAACATTGTCCACACGAACTCCACCGAATTCTATATGAATTTTCGCAAGTGTTCTCTACTAATAAATACAATGTACCCAAATTGAACATACCACCGGTAAAAATCAATACCACCACAGATAAAATAATAGCATTACGCCCATATAGAGTGCCACTACACGACCAACAAGAAATACAAACCCAAATAGAGCAAATGCTCCAATATGGAATCATTGCCCCGTCAGTTTCACCTTATGCCAGTCCCATAACGCTTGTTACCAAACGTGACAAAACGAAACGTTTCTGTATTGATTACAGAAAACTTAATGAAATCATCGCTCCAGACGTACATCCTTTACCTTTAATAGAAACCATTCTTGACAAATTGTCGAAAGCCAAATACTACTCTTCTGTAGATATAGCATCCGCATATTGGCAAGTGGAAATAGAACCTAACTCACGTAATCTACTAGCTTTCGTGACGTTAGATAGTCAGTACGAATTTTGTAGACTTCCTTACGGATTTAAAAATTCGCCACAGATATACCATCGTGCCATAAACCAGGTCATGCAAAAATATAAACTAAATTTTGTTACCCATTACTTCGACGATTTCATTATTTTTTCTGACACCTTAGAGGATCATCTACAACACCTACAACAATTTCTAACAGTGTGTCAACACGAAAACATCAAACTTAATTATAATAAATGTTCATTTTTAAAAACAAATATAGATTTCTTAGGATACACTGTTACCGCAGGTACTTATGCACCACAGACGCGCAACCTTGATACCATAAATGCCATCAAACCACCTACCAATCAAAAAACACTACAATCATTTTTAGGAGCAGTAAACGTTTATAATAAGTTTATAGCAGATTATGCCCGCTTACGAGCACCTTTAAATAAACTACTTAAAAAGGATGTAAAATGGAATTGGGACCCAGACTGTCAACAAGCTTTCACCACTCTCAAAGAGAGTTTAACCAGTAAACCAGTACTACACTTGTATCAAGTTGGTTTACCATGCCGCCTTTATTGCGACGCATCCACCCAAGGGATTGCCGGCATACTCAAACAGGTACATCCAGACGGACAAATACATCCTGTGCAATATTTTAGCCGCGCCCTTAGAGCACATGAGAGAAACTACACCGTTTCCGAACTCGAGTGCCTCGCCATCGTCGAAAGTGTAGACAAATTCCGAATATACCTCACCGGTATAAAATTCACCATATACACAGATCACCAAGCTTTACAATGGCTTAAAACTATAAAAAATCCGTCAGGCCGACTATTTAGATGGAGCCTGAGACTATCTACCTATAATTACGAAATCCACTACCTCAAAGGCAGTCAACAGTATGAAGCAGATTTACTCTCACGAAACCCCTTTGTAGGATTTATCAGTACTGATATTATAAAACAGCATCAACCAACAGCATCCCCCTTCAACATTGATACAAACGGCTTACATACCATTACCCAAAAAGGTGTAACTAAAATAATAATTCCCGAAACCCTGCAACATACTCTCATGAACAAAGTTCACCAAGAATATAACCACCCAGGCATCTCTCAGATGACCCGCATAATTACTACCCAGTACTACTGGAAAGGTATCTCTAAATCTATAGAAAAATTTGTCAGGTCGTGTCACACCTGCCAAATCATTAAAAGGCCCAAAGGTAAACCCTATGGTGCCCTCGGACAAATTCCACCACCTCAACAACCATTCGACTTAATCTCTATAGATACCATAGCTGGATTTTCGAAATATGGACACTCCAAGACATATCTACACGTAATAGTGGATCATTTAACGCGATATGCTTGGACCTTTCCATCGAAGTCCACCAGTACGCTAACGTACATTCAAACCCTCAAAAATGTACTACAGCAAGGATCTCCAAAACGTCTGTTATCTGACAGAGCACCCGCTTTTACCTCAGAAAAATTCCGTAAATTTCTAATAACACAGGGTATACAACCTCTACTAACCACAAGCAATAACCCACAAGCAAACGGTTTAATAGAACGCTTAAATGCGACCATTACAGGCAAGCTCAGACTAGCTTATCTAGAAAATCCAAAAGCTTCCTGGACTCAACTAGTTAAGCGCGTCACTCAGACGTACAATAACACACCCCATTCTGTCACAAGTTTTCCACCAACCTACTTAATGTTCAATGTTATCCCCCCAGATCTAAGAACTCATCTTAACCCATACCCCGAAATAAATATAGCTCGAGAGATAGCAAGCTCTCGTACTCAAAATAAGCATAAAAAAGATGAAGAAACATTTGATAAGCAGCACAGAACACCACATTTCGAAGTGAATGATCTTGTTTTGGTAAAAAATTACAGACATCCTGACACAGGTAAATTAGCACCATATTTTACTGGACCCTACAAAATAATTGAAATAATTTCACCCAATGTAGTTCGAATAGATCGCCCAAATCAGCCTCTCAATAGAGACAGTGACACCATACATGTCAATAAATTAAAATATTACACAGAGGATGTTTTGTACATAACACCTCCACAGCCCCGATTCGTTCAACACCCACAGCGATTGCCTCAAGATGTATATTTCATTGAATTCAATCATTTGACTCCAGATATCTTCGAGACGCAACTATCCCGAATTATACCGCCTACAAGCTCACAGCCCTTTTTACATTTAAGTCCCGGTATTTTCAATTAGGCCAGAAACCAAGTACCACTGTGCTGAGAGATTTACTTCTAGCCAGCAGGATGATTCACCACACCGCCAACAAAAATAAACACCAGCAGTGCCAGTCGGCAACAAAGGACCGGCAACAAAGCCACCGCGGCCATGTTAACATGACACATGTCGACATTGACCCCAGTCTCAGTTTACCAACGCCGACAAGCCCAGTTCGCCTGTACCTGACACGTGATCCAACTCGCAGGACGGATAGATTGCAGCACCTAAAACTAATTGACTTACCAATAATTACCCAATTCACTTATTAATTTGAATTTTAATATTGAAATATCATTAAACTTTATATCTTTAATTATCATCGTGTGTTTTACAACTTTTACATTGTTTTCACGCCTAGTGTGGAATTTTTTTTTTGACGCGAAAGAAAAATCATTCAATTATAAGGCTTTTGGGTACGCTTTTGATATGAACAAACACAATATTACAGGCTCTCTCGTTAGGAATAAAAAAGGATTTAACCTCTCATTTCTCCATATGTAACGCAATGTTACATGGAGAAAAGATCTGTTAAGTTAATATTTTAAAAAATATTCCCCAAACGTAACAAGCCGGCGTTTGGGTAGGCTCACCTAAAAATTTTGCAGACCAACTGCATAAAACGCTCTGCAATCTTTTTAGCGCCTAAGACACGCACTACATATTACATGTACCTAAAAGTCCCATCTTCCACTACACTGACATCATTTTAGGGATCAAGATCGCTCCCCGTCTGGTCTCACATAATATAATCGGGAAGATCTGGCAAAGACCAACTTCTCAGACCGGACCAAAGCGACATAGGGCCACATTGCCTCCCCGTAGGTCAAACTAAAGACACCAATAATCTTGCACCTACACCTAGACATTGTGTGTAAATATGTTCCTTTTTTTTCAGGAACGAATATTTTTGTTTTCTTTTAACTTTTCTTCAAAAGAGACAATTTTTGTTCCATTTTTCACTACTTAACATTTATCTAATCATTAATAACCTTTAATTATATTATAACTTTTTGTATAAAATCTTGAATAATTATTTTTATTTTTTACTTTTCAATTATATAATCAAATTTTTATTCCAACATTATTTTAACAACTTTATTTTAAAAATTTTATTTTTCATGATATTATTTTAGTATGACAAAACATTTAATTCTTTCAATAATCATTTTTAATTCATTATTATATCTTTTATATATTACTAATTCATTATTATATCTTTTATATTTTACTAATTCATTATTATATCTTTCATATAGTACATGTTTGATCTTATCAACTTATACTTTTTTTTTTATCCGCAATCATATTTTTATCTTTTTATTCACTATATTTTTGTTTAAATAACTTTATTATATGACAATGTTTATTTATCAGCAACTATCGGGCATACAACAATCGTTTTCAACCACTTCCCTATACTTTTTCATCACTATCTATTTCAGCCATTGCTTCAAACCATCGTAGAAACGACAGTACTGCTTGACAATTTTTTCTTTTTGATTTCTTAATTCAACAAACTCTTTGAACACAGTTCCCCAGAATTACAAGTCTCGACTTCTGGTCTGAACACGTTTCAAAATTTATTTCAATCATCCGCAGAGCACATCACCAACGCATGCACAAAGCGTTCACTTTTTCAACTTTCAATTTTTTCAGCTCTAGCGGACCACAATCAACCTTTGATTTCAAGTCAAGTCAGACCACCTACTGTCGCTACAACAATTCTAATTATCGCATGGCTCTACCACCCCTTTCAATCATATTAATTCTTTTCTTCAACAACTTTTCAACCCAATAACCCTACAATTGTGACAAAACACTGTAACCTTATACAGGATCACAGGTGAAACATTGCCTAGGAAGACGCTCAAGTCTATATCCTCGCTTTGCACCTGGATCTCAGTATTTGATTGTCTGTGCAACACTTACAATTGCATATTCTTCAACCCCTAACCCTTTCCAACGCCCGCCAACAATCTCTTAGAACATCATAATTAATTTTTATCAAACAAAGGTTTTATCTAAAGTTCTCTTTTATAATGGATATCATAACTTTTAAATTAAACATAAGTTTTATTCTTATAATTTTCAGATATATCCAAATAAACATCTTGTTATAGCCCTTTACCCTCACAGTTTTAATTAATTAAAAGAAATTTTAATTACTTACCTGTGTTAGAGAGGCTTTACCCGCTTAAACCCGGATAAACCCTTTCACTCCCGGGGCCCATCTATGATAATTTAAACCAAAAACCCTATATATTATAATATTTATAACAAGATTGTCATGTTGTATATAGAACTAATTATAAACTATAACTAATTATACGCATAATTGACAAGTGTCCTTGCATCACCATATGTAATGTACTGAGGATGAATAAATAAAACTATATAATAGATTAAAAGCTGAGTTAAAAGCAAGATTGAGAGAATCACAAAGTAACTTCTAAAGATAGATTGGAAGCCGACAGACCGGTCCCAGTGTCGATTAAAGACACGTGCAGTAAGGCAATACTTCCTGGTCCACTTCCTGGTCCAAGGAGTTGTATAAATAAGACCGGGCTTAGCAACAGAGGAGTCAGTTACAGTAGTCGTCACCATCAGCGCGTCGCCGGTTGTCACCAACTCATCGACCATGTGAAACAGTAAGAAATCTACTATCTCCATCTTGCTCTTGGCTCGACTTTTTATCTATTCAAGGAACTTTCCTTCTACAACTGTGTCGCTTCGTTTTTTGTGTGTGGACATTCCCAAGCTTTTCCACTCTGCCTCGACCACGACTGCCTGTACTTTGTGAGAACTGTTAAAGGTCCTACAAGGTGCAGAGAGGTACTGGAAAACTCTCCACGCCCTGACTGTCCCTCTCGGTTACTACAGGTTTGACCCTCGGTTACCACAACTTATAGCGAGAGTCGACGAGGTTCTACAAGAGTCAACCAGAACTTCATCACCTTATTACAGAGAGTCGACAGGATAACCCAAACGAAGGACGCCATAGCAAAAAAGGTAAAAAGACTGTCTAGATAGGAAAAAGAGAAAGAGCAAGATGGAGGAGCAAACCAACCCGTCCAACGATACAGCCGAGCAAACTATCCCCAAACAAGAGACGACATTTGAAGAGGAGGAAACATCGCCGCCCCAAGATAATTCCGCAGACCCGCTGACACAGATCGCCGAAACCCTGAGTAAGTTACTGGTCGCCCGATCTCCTAGGGAGATAGACGTAAGTCCATACGATAGTACTTTTGAAGCCCAAAGCTTTTTCGACAACTTCGATGCCCAAGCAGACCGAACTGAACTGACCTACACGGATCGCCTACGCAAATTACCCTGCTACCTACAAGGTAAGTCCCTCCAATATTTCCGAAGCCTACGGTTAGATAGGTTATTTTATATTGAAGCCCGCCAGAGACTGATAGACTTATTCCCAGCAACGACAGAAGCGTCGTTTGCACGCTTTTTGGCAATCAAATTGACACCCCAAATGCCCCTAGAAGACTACTACCAAAACAAAACGGTTATGGGTATGAAACTCGACCTACCCGCCGACATTTTAATTGAGTCTCTGACCGACGGACTACCCGTCGCAGACCAGAGATTAATCGCAACTGTGCAGCCAAACACCATTAAGGAATGGTTCGACATAGTATCAAGAATAAGAGGAACTCAGTGTGCCACCAGTGCAGTGTACCAGCGCCAAGTAGACAAGGCTCCACACCCCACCTACCACAACCCACCACCGCGGTACAACAACCAGCGGCCATCACGTGTAACGTACCAAGTTACACCTCCCCCCTCGCCTTGCAAGTATTGCAATGCCATGCACTGGCACTCCCAGTGTGAACAACGGTTCCCACGGGACCGAACACGCCCAGTCTACAGCGCCCGACCACGCACAACCACTGTACCAAAACGTGGTACCCACACCCAGCCCAAGGTCCAATCTCCGAGCCATGTTCCCCAAGTCCAAGCTGCAAGCCAAGACGACTCTGCAAGCCCCGCGAGCAGCTCAACGGTAGGAAAACCTGAAACTTATTTTCGTTGAACAGCTAATAATATGGACTGCATTGTCACCAAATGTAAATTTGCCCTTTTTAATAGACACGGGAGCATCTATAAACCTACTTAACTTAGATATTTTAAGAACCATAGAAAATAGATTACCATATAAAATTATTATCCATCAGTACAGTTTAACTATAAATGCAATAGCCCACAATGTAAATACCCTTGGATATATTTTTTTAAAACTTAAAATCGGTAACCTCACCCAAAAACTAAAATTTTTTATAGTAGAAGCTTCACTACCTTTTGGTATTTTATCTATTAATACCCTTAAAATATTTAAATTAATTATAGATTTTAATAATCTCCAAATTTATCAAAATAATGATGCTCTCCCAACGAATGTCTATAAGTTCACCAAGTGCAAACAGGATTTATGTCCCACTCAACCGAGGGAAACTGATATGTTTACCACTTTCCCCTCGAACCAGTCCTGTTTACACGTGGCGGACTCTACCCCAATTATATGTTCACCCACTATATCTCCTACCTATGATATCGAGATTTCTATACCTTCTAATGCGGCACCTCAGTTAGAACATTGTCCACACGAACTCCACCGAATTCTATATGAATTTTCGCAAGTGTTCTCTACTAATAAATACAATGTACCCAAATTGAACATACCACCGGTAAAAATCAATACCACCACAGATAAAATAATAGCATTACGCCCATATAGAGTGCCACTACACGACCAACAAGAAATACAAACCCAAATAGAGCAAATGCTCCAATATGGAATCATTGCCCCGTCAGTTTCACCTTATGCCAGTCCCATAACGCTTGTTACCAAACGTGACAAAACGAAACGTTTCTGTATTGATTACAGAAAACTTAATGAAATCATCGCTCCAGACGTACATCCTTTACCTTTAATAGAAACCATTCTTGACAAATTGTCGAAAGCCAAATACTACTCTTCTGTAGATATAGCATCCGCATATTGGCAAGTGGAAATAGAACCTAACTCACGTAATCTACTAGCTTTCGTGACGTTAGATAGTCAGTACGAATTTTGTAGACTTCCTTACGGATTTAAAAATTCGCCACAGATATACCATCGTGCCATAAACCAGGTCATGCAAAAATATAAACTAAATTTTGTTACCCATTACTTCGACGATTTCATTATTTTTTCTGACACCTTAGAGGATCATCTACAACACCTACAACAATTTCTAACAGTGTGTCAACACGAAAACATCAAACTTAATTATAATAAATGTTCATTTTTAAAAACAAATATAGATTTCTTAGGATACACTGTTACCGCAGGTACTTATGCACCACAGACGCGCAACCTTGATACCATAAATGCCATCAAACCACCTACCAATCAAAAAACACTACAATCATTTTTAGGAGCAGTAAACGTTTATAATAAGTTTATAGCAGATTATGCCCGCTTACGAGCACCTTTAAATAAACTACTTAAAAAGGATGTAAAATGGAATTGGGACCCAGACTGTCAACAAGCTTTCACCACTCTCAAAGAGAGTTTAACCAGTAAACCAGTACTACACTTGTATCAAGTTGGTTTACCATGCCGCCTTTATTGCGACGCATCCACCCAAGGGATTGCCGGCATACTCAAACAGGTACATCCAGACGGACAAATACATCCTGTGCAATATTTTAGCCGCGCCCTTAGAGCACATGAGAGAAACTACACCGTTTCCGAACTCGAGTGCCTCGCCATCGTCGAAAGTGTAGACAAATTCCGAATATACCTCACCGGTATAAAATTCACCATATACACAGATCACCAAGCTTTACAATGGCTTAAAACTATAAAAAATCCGTCAGGCCGACTATTTAGATGGAGCCTGAGACTATCTACCTATAATTACGAAATCCACTACCTCAAAGGCAGTCAACAGTATGAAGCAGATTTACTCTCACGAAACCCCTTTGTAGGATTTATCAGTACTGATATTATAAAACAGCATCAACCAACAGCATCCCCCTTCAACATTGATACAAACGGCTTACATACCATTACCCAAAAAGGTGTAACTAAAATAATAATTCCCGAAACCCTGCAACATACTCTCATGAACAAAGTTCACCAAGAATATAACCACCCAGGCATCTCTCAGATGACCCGCATAATTACTACCCAGTACTACTGGAAAGGTATCTCTAAATCTATAGAAAAATTTGTCAGGTCGTGTCACACCTGCCAAATCATTAAAAGGCCCAAAGGTAAACCCTATGGTGCCCTCGGACAAATTCCACCACCTCAACAACCATTCGACTTAATCTCTATAGATACCATAGCTGGATTTTCGAAATATGGACACTCCAAGACATATCTACACGTAATAGTGGATCATTTAACGCGATATGCTTGGACCTTTCCATCGAAGTCCACCAGTACGCTAACGTACATTCAAACCCTCAAAAATGTACTACAGCAAGGATCTCCAAAACGTCTGTTATCTGACAGAGCACCCGCTTTTACCTCAGAAAAATTCCGTAAATTTCTAATAACACAGGGTATACAACCTCTACTAACCACAAGCAATAACCCACAAGCAAACGGTTTAATAGAACGCTTAAATGCGACCATTACAGGCAAGCTCAGACTAGCTTATCTAGAAAATCCAAAAGCTTCCTGGACTCAACTAGTTAAGCGCGTCACTCAGACGTACAATAACACACCCCATTCTGTCACAAGTTTTCCACCAACCTACTTAATGTTCAATGTTATCCCCCCAGATCTAAGAACTCATCTTAACCCATACCCCGAAATAAATATAGCTCGAGAGATAGCAAGCTCTCGTACTCAAAATAAGCATAAAAAAGATGAAGAAACATTTGATAAGCAGCACAGAACACCACATTTCGAAGTGAATGATCTTGTTTTGGTAAAAAATTACAGACATCCTGACACAGGTAAATTAGCACCATATTTTACTGGACCCTACAAAATAATTGAAATAATTTCACCCAATGTAGTTCGAATAGATCGCCCAAATCAGCCTCTCAATAGAGACAGTGACACCATACATGTCAATAAATTAAAATATTACACAGAGGATGTTTTGTACATAACACCTCCACAGCCCCGATTCGTTCAACACCCACAGCGATTGCCTCAAGATGTATATTTCATTGAATTCAATCATTTGACTCCAGATATCTTCGAGACGCAACTATCCCGAATTATACCGCCTACAAGCTCACAGCCCTTTTTACATTTAAGTCCCGGTATTTTCAATTAGGCCAGAAACCAAGTACCACTGTGCTGAGAGATTTACTTCTAGCCAGCAGGATGATTCACCACACCGCCAACAAAAATAAACACCAGCAGTGCCAGTCGGCAACAAAGGACCGGCAACAAAGCCACCGCGGCCATGTTAACATGACACATGTCGACATTGACCCCAGTCTCAGTTTACCAACGCCGACAAGCCCAGTTCGCCTGTACCTGACACGTGATCCAACTCGCAGGACGGATAGATTGCAGCACCTAAAACTAATTGACTTACCAATAATTACCCAATTCACTTATTAATTTGAATTTTAATATTGAAATATCATTAAACTTTATATCTTTAATTATCATCGTGTGTTTTACAACTTTTACATTGTTTTCACGCCTAGTGTGGAATTTTTTTTTTGACGCGAAAGAAAAATCATTCAATTATAAGGCTTTTGGGTACGCTTTTGATATGAACAAACACAATATTACAGGCTCTCTCGTTAGGAATAAAAAAGGATTTAACCTCTCATTTCTCCATATGTAACGCAATGTTACATGGAGAAAAGATCTGTTAAGTTAATATTTTAAAAAATATTCCCCAAACGTAACAAGCCGGCGTTTGGGTAGGCTCACCTAAAAATTTTGCAGACCAACTGCATAAAACGCTCTGCAATCTTTTTAGCGCCTAAGACACGCACTACATATTACATGTACCTAAAAGTCCCATCTTCCACTACACTGACATCATTTTAGGGATCAAGATCGCTCCCCGTCTGGTCTCACATAATATAATCGGGAAGATCTGGCAAAGACCAACTTCTCAGACCGGACCAAAGCGACATAGGGCCACATTGCCTCCCCGTAGGTCAAACTAAAGACACCAATAATCTTGCACCTACACCTAGACATTGTGTGTAAATATGTTCCTTTTTTTTCAGGAACGAATATTTTTGTTTTCTTTTAACTTTTCTTCAAAAGAGACAATTTTTGTTCCATTTTTCACTACTTAACATTTATCTAATCATTAATAACCTTTAATTATATTATAACTTTTTGTATAAAATCTTGAATAATTATTTTTATTTTTTACTTTTCAATTATATAATCAAATTTTTATTCCAACATTATTTTAACAACTTTATTTTAAAAATTTTATTTTTCATGATATTATTTTAGTATGACAAAACATTTAATTCTTTCAATAATCATTTTTAATTCATTATTATATCTTTTATATATTACTAATTCATTATTATATCTTTTATATTTTACTAATTCATTATTATATCTTTCATATAGTACATGTTTGATCTTATCAACTTATACTTTTTTTTTTATCCGCAATCATATTTTTATCTTTTTATTCACTATATTTTTGTTTAAATAACTTTATTATATGACAATGTTTATTTATCAGCAACTATCGGGCATACAACAATCGTTTTCAACCACTTCCCTATACTTTTTCATCACTATCTATTTCAGCCATTGCTTCAAACCATCGTAGAAACGACAGTACTGCTTGACAATTTTTTCTTTTTGATTTCTTAATTCAACAAACTCTTTGAACACAGTTCCCCAGAATTACAAGTCTCGACTTCTGGTCTGAACACGTTTCAAAATTTATTTCAATCATCCGCAGAGCACATCACCAACGCATGCACAAAGCGTTCACTTTTTCAACTTTCAATTTTTTCAGCTCTAGCGGACCACAATCAACCTTTGATTTCAAGTCAAGTCAGACCACCTACTGTCGCTACAACAATTCTAATTATCGCATGGCTCTACCACCCCTTTCAATCATATTAATTCTTTTCTTCAACAACTTTTCAACCCAATAACCCTACAATTGTGACAAAACACTGTAACCTTATACAGGATCACAGGTGAAACATTGCCTAGGAAGACGCTCAAGTCTATATCCTCGCTTTGCACCTGGATCTCAGTATTTGATTGTCTGTGCAACACTTACAATTGCATATTCTTCAACCCCTAACCCTTTCCAACGCCCGCCAACAATCTCTTAGAACATCATAATTAATTTTTATCAAACAAAGGTTTTATCTAAAGTTCTCTTTTATAATGGATATCATAACTTTTAAATTAAACATAAGTTTTATTCTTATAATTTTCAGATATATCCAAATAAACATCTTGTTATAGCCCTTTACCCTCACAGTTTTAATTAATTAAAAGAAATTTTAATTACTTACCTGTGTTAGAGAGGCTTTACCCGCTTAAACCCGGATAAACCCTTTCACTCCCGGGGCCCATCTATGATAATTTAAACCAAAAACCCTATATATTATAATATTTATAACAAGATTGTCATGTTGTATATAGAACTAATTATAAACTATAACTAATTATACGCATAATTGACAAGTGTCCTTGCATCACCATATGTAATGTACTGAGGATGAATAAATAAAACTATATAATAGATTAAAAGCTGAGTTAAAAGCAAGATTGAGAGAATCACAAAGTAACTTCTAAAGATAGATTGGAAGCCGACAGACCGGTCCCAGTGTCGATTAAAGACACGTGCAGTAAGGCAATACTTCCTGGTCCACTTCCTGGTCCAAGGAGTTGTATAAATAAGACCGGGCTTAGCAACAGAGGAGTCAGTTACAGTAGTCGTCACCATCAGCGCGTCGCCGGTTGTCACCAACTCATCGACCATGTGAAACAGTAAGAAATCTACTATCTCCATCTTGCTCTTGGCTCGACTTTTTATCTATTCAAGGAACTTTCCTTCTACAACTGTGTCGCTTCGTTTTTTGTGTGTGGACATTCCCAAGCTTTTCCACTCTGCCTCGACCACGACTGCCTGTACTTTGTGAG
Source organism: Cordylochernes scorpioides (assembly GCA_030710605.1). NCBI lineage: Eukaryota > Metazoa > Arthropoda > Arachnida > Pseudoscorpiones > Chernetidae > Cordylochernes > Cordylochernes scorpioides. The sequence goes on from CP092883.1 coordinate 44,590,658, forward strand.
AACTGTTAAAGGTCCTACAAGGTGCAGAGAGGTACTGGAAAACTCTCCACGCCCTGACTGTCCCTCTCGGTTACTACAGGTTTGACCCTCGGTTACCACAACTTATAGCGAGAGTCGACGAGGTTCTACAAGAGTCAACCAGAACTTCATCACCTTATTACAGAGAGTCGACAGGATAACCCAAACGAAGGACGCCATAGCAAAAAAGGTAAAAAGACTGTCTAGATAGGAAAAAGAGAAAGAGCAAGATGGAGGAGCAAACCAACCCGTCCAACGATACAGCCGAGCAAACTATCCCCAAACAAGAGACGACATTTGAAGAGGAGGAAACATCGCCGCCCCAAGATAATTCCGCAGACCCGCTGACACAGATCGCCGAAACCCTGAGTAAGTTACTGGTCGCCCGATCTCCTAGGGAGATAGACGTAAGTCCATACGATAGTACTTTTGAAGCCCAAAGCTTTTTCGACAACTTCGATGCCCAAGCAGACCGAACTGAACTGACCTACACGGATCGCCTACGCAAATTGCCCTGCTACCTACAAGGTAAGTCCCTCCAATATTTCCGAAGCCTACGGTTAGATAGGTTATTTTATATTGAAGCCCGCCAGAGACTGATAGACTTATTCCCAGCAACGACAGAAGCGTCGTTTGCACGCTTTTTGGCAATCAAATTGACACCCCAAATGCCCCTAGAAGACTACTACCAAAACAAAACGGTTATGGGTATGAAACTCGACCTACCCGCCGACATTTTAATTGAGTCTCTGACCGACGGACTACCCGTCGCAGACCAGAGATTAATCGCAACTGTGCAGCCAAACACCATTAAGGAATGGTTCGACATAGTATCAAGAATAAGAGGAACTCAGTGTGCCACCAGTGCAGTGTACCAGCGCCAAGTAGACAAGGCTCCACACCCCACCTACCACAACCCACCACCGCGGTACAACAACCAGCGGCCATCACGTGTAACGTACCAAGTTACACCTCCCCCCTCGCCTTGCAAGTATTGCAATGCCATGCACTGGCACTCCCAGTGTGAACAACGGTTCCCACGGGACCGAACACGCCCAGTCTACAGCGCCCGACCACGCACAACCACTGTACCAAAACGTGGTACCCACACCCAGCCCAAGGTCCAATCTCCGAGCCATGTTCCCCAAGTCCAAGCTGCAAGCCAAGACGACTCTGCAAGCCCCGCGAGCAGCTCAACGGTAGGAAAACCTGAAACTTATTTTCGTTGAACAGCTAATAATATGGACTGCATTGTCACCAAATGTAAATTTGCCCTTTTTAATAGACACGGGAGCATCTATAAACCTACTTAACTTAGATATTTTAAGAACCATAGAAAATAGATTACCATATAAAATTATTATCCATCAGTACAGTTTAACTATAAATGCAATAGCCCACAATGTAAATACCCTTGGATATATTTTTTTAAAACTTAAAATCGGTAACCTCACCCAAAAACTAAAATTTTTTATAGTAGAAGCTTCACTACCTTTTGGTATTTTATCTATTAATACCCTTAAAATATTTAAATTAATTATAGATTTTAATAATCTCCAAATTTATCAAAATAATGATGCTCTCCCAACGAATGTCTATAAGTTCACCAAGTGCAAACAGGATTTATGTCCCACTCAACCGAGGGAAACTGATATGTTTACCACTTTCCCCTCGAACCAGTCCTGTTTACACGTGGCGGACTCTACCCCAATTATATGTTCACCCACTATATCTCCTACCTATGATATCGAGATTTCTATACCTTCTAATGCGGCACCTCAGTTAGAACATTGTCCACACGAACTCCACCGAATTCTATATGAATTTTCGCAAGTGTTCTCTACTAATAAATACAATGTACCCAAATTGAACATACCACCGGTAAAAATCAATACCACCACAGATAAAATAATAGCATTACGCCCATATAGAGTGCCACTACACGACCAACAAGAAATACAAACCCAAATAGAGCAAATGCTCCAATATGGAATCATTGCCCCGTCAGTTTCACCTTATGCCAGTCCCATAACGCTTGTTACCAAACGTGACAAAACGAAACGTTTCTGTATTGATTACAGAAAACTTAATGAAATCATCGCTCCAGACGTACATCCTTTACCTTTAATAGAAACCATTCTTGACAAATTGTCGAAAGCCAAATACTACTCTTCTGTAGATATAGCATCCGCATATTGGCAAGTGGAAATAGAACCTAACTCACGTAATCTACTAGCTTTCGTGACGTTAGATAGTCAGTACGAATTTTGTAGACTTCCTTACGGATTTAAAAATTCGCCACAGATATACCATCGTGCCATAAACCAGGTCATGCAAAAATATAAACTAAATTTTGTTACCCATTACTTCGACGATTTCATTATTTTTTCTGACACCTTAGAGGATCATCTACAACACCTACAACAATTTCTAACAGTGTGTCAACACGAAAACATCAAACTTAATTATAATAAATGTTCATTTTTAAAAACAAATATAGATTTCTTAGGATACACTGTTACCGCAGGTACTTATGCACCACAGACGCGCAACCTTGATACCATAAATGCCATCAAACCACCTACCAATCAAAAAACACTACAATCATTTTTAGGAGCAGTAAACGTTTATAATAAGTTTATAGCAGATTATGCCCGCTTACGAGCACCTTTAAATAAACTACTTAAAAAGGATGTAAAATGGAATTGGGACCCAGACTGTCAACAAGCTTTCACCACTCTCAAAGAGAGTTTAACCAGTAAACCAGTACTACACTTGTATCAAGTTGGTTTACCATGCCGCCTTTATTGCGACGCATCCACCCAAGGGATTGCCGGCATACTCAAACAGGTACATCCAGACGGACAAATACATCCTGTGCAATATTTTAGCCGCGCCCTTAGAGCACATGAGAGAAACTACACCGTTTCCGAACTCGAGTGCCTCGCCATCGTCGAAAGTGTAGACAAATTCCGAATATACCTCACCGGTATAAAATTCACCATATACACAGATCACCAAGCTTTACAATGGCTTAAAACTATAAAAAATCCGTCAGGCCGACTATTTAGATGGAGCCTGAGACTATCTACCTATAATTACGAAATCCACTACCTCAAAGGCAGTCAACAGTATGAAGCAGATTTACTCTCACGAAACCCCTTTGTAGGATTTATCAGTACTGATATTATAAAACAGCATCAACCAACAGCATCCCCCTTCAACATTGATACAAACGGCTTACATACCATTACCCAAAAAGGTGTAACTAAAATAATAATTCCCGAAACCCTGCAACATACTCTCATGAACAAAGTTCACCAAGAATATAACCACCCAGGCATCTCTCAGATGACCCGCATAATTACTACCCAGTACTACTGGAAAGGTATCTCTAAATCTATAGAAAAATTTGTCAGGTCGTGTCACACCTGCCAAATCATTAAAAGGCCCAAAGGTAAACCCTATGGTGCCCTCGGACAAATTCCACCACCTCAACAACCATTCGACTTAATCTCTATAGATACCATAGCTGGATTTTCGAAATATGGACACTCCAAGACATATCTACACGTAATAGTGGATCATTTAACGCGATATGCTTGGACCTTTCCATCGAAGTCCACCAGTACGCTAACGTACATTCAAACCCTCAAAAATGTACTACAGCAAGGATCTCCAAAACGTCTGTTATCTGACAGAGCACCCGCTTTTACCTCAGAAAAATTCCGTAAATTTCTAATAACACAGGGTATACAACCTCTACTAACCACAAGCAATAACCCACAAGCAAACGGTTTAATAGAACGCTTAAATGCGACCATTACAGGCAAGCTCAGACTAGCTTATCTAGAAAATCCAAAAGCTTCCTGGACTCAACTAGTTAAGCGCGTCACTCAGACGTACAATAACACACCCCATTCTGTCACAAGTTTTCCACCAACCTACTTAATGTTCAATGTTATCCCCCCAGATCTAAGAACTCATCTTAACCCATACCCCGAAATAAATATAGCTCGAGAGATAGCAAGCTCTCGTACTCAAAATAAGCATAAAAAAGATGAAGAAACATTTGATAAGCAGCACAGAACACCACATTTCGAAGTGAATGATCTTGTTTTGGTAAAAAATTACAGACATCCTGACACAGGTAAATTAGCACCATATTTTACTGGACCCTACAAAATAATTGAAATAATTTCACCCAATGTAGTTCGAATAGATCGCCCAAATCAGCCTCTCAATAGAGACAGTGACACCATACATGTCAATAAATTAAAATATTACACAGAGGATGTTTTGTACATAACACCTCCACAGCCCCGATTCGTTCAACACCCACAGCGATTGCCTCAAGATGTATATTTCATTGAATTCAATCATTTGACTCCAGATATCTTCGAGACGCAACTATCCCGAATTATACCGCCTACAAGCTCACAGCCCTTTTTACATTTAAGTCCCGGTATTTTCAATTAGGCCAGAAACCAAGTACCACTGTGCTGAGAGATTTACTTCTAGCCAGCAGGATGATTCACCACACCGCCAACAAAAATAAACACCAGCAGTGCCAGTCGGCAACAAAGGACCGGCAACAAAGCCACCGCGGCCATGTTAACATGACACATGTCGACATTGACCCCAGTCTCAGTTTACCAACGCCGACAAGCCCAGTTCGCCTGTACCTGACACGTGATCCAACTCGCAGGACGGATAGATTGCAGCACCTAAAACTAATTGACTTACCAATAATTACCCAATTCACTTATTAATTTGAATTTTAATATTGAAATATCATTAAACTTTATATCTTTAATTATCATCGTGTGTTTTACAACTTTTACATTGTTTTCACGCCTAGTGTGGAATTTTTTTTTTGACGCGAAAGAAAAATCATTCAATTATAAGGCTTTTGGGTACGCTTTTGATATGAACAAACACAATATTACAGGCTCTCTCGTTAGGAATAAAAAAGGATTTAACCTCTCATTTCTCCATATGTAACGCAATGTTACATGGAGAAAAGATCTGTTAAGTTAATATTTTAAAAAATATTCCCCAAACGTAACAAGCCGGCGTTTGGGTAGGCTCACCTAAAAATTTTGCAGACCAACTGCATAAAACGCTCTGCAATCTTTTTAGCGCCTAAGACACGCACTACATATTACATGTACCTAAAAGTCCCATCTTCCACTACACTGACATCATTTTAGGGATCAAGATCGCTCCCCGTCTGGTCTCACATAATATAATCGGGAAGATCTGGCAAAGACCAACTTCTCAGACCGGACCAAAGCGACATAGGGCCACATTGCCTCCCCGTAGGTCAAACTAAAGACACCAATAATCTTGCACCTACACCTAGACATTGTGTGTAAATATGTTCCTTTTTTTTCAGGAACGAATATTTTTGTTTTCTTTTAACTTTTCTTCAAAAGAGACAATTTTTGTTCCATTTTTCACTACTTAACATTTATCTAATCATTAATAACCTTTAATTATATTATAACTTTTTGTATAAAATCTTGAATAATTATTTTTATTTTTTACTTTTCAATTATATAATCAAATTTTTATTCCAACATTATTTTAACAACTTTATTTTAAAAATTTTATTTTTCATGATATTATTTTAGTATGACAAAACATTTAATTCTTTCAATAATCATTTTTAATTCATTATTATATCTTTTATATATTACTAATTCATTATTATATCTTTTATATTTTACTAATTCATTATTATATCTTTCATATAGTACATGTTTGATCTTATCAACTTATACTTTTTTTTTTATCCGCAATCATATTTTTATCTTTTTATTCACTATATTTTTGTTTAAATAACTTTATTATATGACAATGTTTATTTATCAGCAACTATCGGGCATACAACAATCGTTTTCAACCACTTCCCTATACTTTTTCATCACTATCTATTTCAGCCATTGCTTCAAACCATCGTAGAAACGACAGTACTGCTTGACAATTTTTTCTTTTTGATTTCTTAATTCAACAAACTCTTTGAACACAGTTCCCCAGAATTACAAGTCTCGACTTCTGGTCTGAACACGTTTCAAAATTTATTTCAATCATCCGCAGAGCACATCACCAACGCATGCACAAAGCGTTCACTTTTTCAACTTTCAATTTTTTCAGCTCTAGCGGACCACAATCAACCTTTGATTTCAAGTCAAGTCAGACCACCTACTGTCGCTACAACAATTCTAATTATCGCATGGCTCTACCACCCCTTTCAATCATATTAATTCTTTTCTTCAACAACTTTTCAACCCAATAACCCTACAATTGTGACAAAACACTGTAACCTTATACAGGATCACAGGTGAAACATTGCCTAGGAAGACGCTCAAGTCTATATCCTCGCTTTGCACCTGGATCTCAGTATTTGATTGTCTGTGCAACACTTACAATTGCATATTCTTCAACCCCTAACCCTTTCCAACGCCCGCCAACAATCTCTTAGAACATCATAATTAATTTTTATCAAACAAAGGTTTTATCTAAAGTTCTCTTTTATAATGGATATCATAACTTTTAAATTAAACATAAGTTTTATTCTTATAATTTTCAGATATATCCAAATAAACATCTTGTTATAGCCCTTTACCCTCACAGTTTTAATTAATTAAAAGAAATTTTAATTACTTACCTGTGTTAGAGAGGCTTTACCCGCTTAAACCCGGATAAACCCTTTCACTCCCGGGGCCCATCTATGATAATTTAAACCAAAAACCCTATATATTATAATATTTATAACAAGATTGTCATGTTGTATATAGAACTAATTATAAACTATAACTAATTATACGCATAATTGACAAGTGTCCTTGCATCACCATATGTAATGTACTGAGGATGAATAAATAAAACTATATAATAGATTAAAAGCTGAGTTAAAAGCAAGATTGAGAGAATCACAAAGTAACTTCTAAAGATAGATTGGAAGCCGACAGACCGGTCCCAGTGTCGATTAAAGACACGTGCAGTAAGGCAATACTTCCTGGTCCACTTCCTGGTCCAAGGAGTTGTATAAATAAGATCGGGCTTAGCAACAGAGGAGTCAGTTACAGTAGTCGTCACCATCAGCGCGTCGCCGGTTGTCACCAACTCATCGACCATGTAAAACAGTAAGAAATCTACTATCTCCATCTTGCTCTTGGCTCGACTTTTTATCTATTCAAGGAACTTTCCTTCTACAACTGTGTCGCTTCGTTTTTTGTGTGTGGACATTCCCAAGCTTTTCCACTCTGCCTCGACCACGACTGCCTGTACTTTGTGAGAACTGTTAAAGGTCCTACAAGGTGCAGAGAGATACTGGAAAACTCTCCACGCCCTGACTGTCCCTCTCGGTTACTACAGGTTTGACCCTCGGTTACCACAACTTATAGCGAGAGTCGACGAGGTTCTACAAGAGTCAACCAGAACTTCATCACCTTATTACAACCACATATTTAATTTTGAAATTTACACCACACAGGACACGTGTGTCATCTTTTCCTTTTTTTTCCCACAAAGATGTTCAATGTCTAGAATTTAGTCCAATTTAATGTATTTTTTATGTTTTAAGAGCGAACTGTGCAATATCCAAAATATACGCGTGTGTTATTTTGTACCTTTTATTCAAAGTTGTCCTTCATTCACTTTTAAAATACAATTTAGTCCACTTTAGTGTATTTTTTATGTTTTAGAGCGAACTGTGCAATATCCAAAATATACGCGTGTGTTATTTTGTACCTTTTATTCAAAGTTGTCCTTCATTCACTTTAAAAAAATACAATTTAGTCCACTTTAGTGTATTTTTCATGCTTTAGAGCGAACTTTGCAATACCCAAAATATACGCGTGTGTTATTTTGTACCTTTTATTCAAAGTTGTCTTTCATCCACCTTAAAAATACGTTGTAATGGTGGACAATCGTTTTGAGTCAAATTCTTTTATTGAGGACACGTGTGTCATCCTTTTTTTTTTCCACAAAGAAGTTTAATGTATAGAATTTAGTCCACTTTAGTGTATTTTTCATATTTTAGAGCGAACTTTGCAATATCTAAAATATACGCGTGTGTTATCTTGTACCTTTTATTCAAAGTTGTCCTTCATCCACTTCAAAAATACAATTTAGTCCACTTTAGTGTATTTTTCATACTTTAGAGCGAACTTTGCAATATTCAAAATATACGCGTGTGTTATTTTGTACCTTTTATTCAAAAGACGTCTGATGTCTAGCTTCGTTCATTTTTTAAAAATGTATTTCATGGTTTTAAAGCGCAATTTGTTTAATATCCAATTTTGTGTGTATTTTAATGAATGTTTTAAGTGAAAAAAAGTCACGCTTGGTCTATTTTTTTTGGATATTGTTTTGGATGGTTCTTAAAATATTGGGACGCGAACTTAGGCCTAAAAACCAACGCCTTCTCAAAAACCTGAGAATATTCCACGAGTTCCAAATTTGGAATCCTTAGGGACACATGTGTTTCCCCCCTCCCCTCCTAACACGTGTGCATGGGGGGTGGAGAAGGGAGGTATTTTGGGGAAGACATATGTAAAACACATGTGCTCACTATAGGCGGGAAGTAGAAAACAACTAAGGAGTTCACTGCCAGCATCTGAGTTGAAAAGGTCAGTTTTGCTACCCTCCCCGCTCTTGCGGGAAGGCTTCATCTCTTAGATATTCTATCTTCTTTTAGTTTTTCGCCATTGCCTTTTTAAATTGTAAGGTCAATACAATTTATATTATTATTTATCGAGGTTTAATAATTTTATTTTCAATTACTTTATCCAACAAAATTTCCGCTCGATAAGTCTGAGGATATTTCTGAGTTTATTAAATTGTTCTCTTAGTTCTCTCCTATCTTTGTGATATTTAGCGTTATCAATATAATAATTCGAAGCATTTATTTCTTATCTAATGTGCATATGTCATGCGATTTATTTAATTGATATATGTTTTCAATTATATATTTTTTTAATTTTACTAAGTGATTTCATCCGACAGGTTTAATAGCACGCTGGTATAGATTTTTTTCTTTTATTCGATAGTGCGATTGTTTATTTTATTTTATTTTATGTCCATATATGAACATAATTTATTTTCAATTAATTTGTCCAACAAAAATTTCCGCTCGATAAGTCTGAAGATATTTCTTTTGAGTTTGTTAAATTGTGCCCTTTGTTCTCTCTTATCTTTACGATATTTAGCGTTATCAATATAATAATTCGAAGCATCTATTTTCTTATCTAATGTGCATATGTCATGCGATTTATTTAATTTATAAATGTTTTCAATTATGTTTTTTGATTTTTACTAAGTGATTCCATCCGACAGGTTTAATAGCACGCTGGTATTTTTTTTTATTCGGTAGTGCGATTGTTTATTCTATTTTTTTTTTATGTCCATATATGAACATAATGTCCAGACTTAAGTGTCCGCCTCGATCCTCAATCGTAGACGAGTTTAGTCATGCTTTCCCATAAACCTCTCCCTTAGCTTATATTTTATGTAATGATCATTCTTATATGTAACAGTTGTACAAATTCCGGTAGTGTACATGAAATAAAACAGCACTTTGGTTGTTTATTTTGCTAACTCTAAATGAATGTACATTTTTTAAACTTAACCCACTGGCATTTAAGCAAGCGTATTTTTATTAATTTTATGATTACATAGTAATGGTTTGTATTGCTTCTTTGGAGCGTTGAATTTGTCCTCCATTCTTTTTTCTTGATATGGTATAATTTACAATAGTTGCCTACATGTCGATGTACAATCACGATAAAATTCCAAGATGGCGGTGGATGGACGCGTACAACGCCCGACTTTCAACTCATGTTACATCCAACTTTATGATTAATAATTTATTTAGTCCCATTTACCCCAAATCTAATCATTAAAGGTGATAAAGCAGCATAATTTTTTTATATATTTTACCAGCGTTTAATGTTTATACATTAATTTTTTTAACTTAGCCTCCATCACAATTAAACTAGCATATTTCGACTTTGTATTGTATGAGTGTAAGAATTCGTTCTTACGTCCATTAGAACATCTATATTCTGATCCAGACTAACTCAGTGGGCTAAAATTTAACACATATACACAAAAAAAAATGTAACCCACACCAAGGATACACACCTGTTTTGTATTTGATTGTACATAATAATACCAGTACGCCCTTTAGAATATTAACCACAGTAGATTAAATTTTAAACACATACACTCAAAATTTTATAATACACACCAAAGATTTAAATGTGATATGTAGTTAAATATGAATACCAACACACATTGTTAAATATCCAAAATATTAAAATTTATTCGCCATTATAAAATTTTGCTAAAAACATTCTTTATATATGGATAGTATGAGTAGGCATAAAGAATATTGGAACATTAGATTATCTCATCTTTGCAAATTTTAAATTCCTATAAATAAAATGACTGAGAACCTACGATTCGGTAATTCAACCAAATTACTCCATCTGGATAAAATAATCAATCAAAATGACTAATATAAAGAGAAAGAAAACATAAAGGTCCACACCTCTACTCGCTGTATATATCTTAAGTAGTCAAATTTATCAAAATTTTGATATCTGCCATGGCTTCGCCATGTTTTCTATACTGACCTCTTTATGTCAAAATTTAAGTTCACTTACCGGGTATCTTTGACTGCATACCTCTCTCCTGATAAGAAAAATGGATCTCTCCCTCCGAAAGCTTGCTCCAGACCGGTTGGAAGCTCGATCAAGACTAACTCAAGACTGCCGTCTCTTTCAAACAGCGCCCTCAAGGTAAAATCGTAAATTTTTCTGCAGAGTAATACAATTAATATATAAATATTTAATGAATATTTATAAGAAAAATAATATTGTTATTATTATTTTTTTTTAAAGGAGAAAATTCTTTTAAAAGATAAATTTTTCGAAATAATAAATATACATGCACATCCTATGAAAATTTAAAATAATTTCTCTTCAAGAATTCTAAATAACTAGACTCACTTATATTAACTAGCTATGTTTGTGGTTAATTTTATTCATTTTAGAATAAAATAATATTAAAGAAAATTTTAAAATAAAGTCTATCATGCTTGCCCTTCTGAGAAATTTATAGTAATTTCTTCTTCAAGAAATTTACATAGCCAGACACACCCATTTTATCTATGCGTGTGATTGATTTTATTCTTTTCTAGAATAAAATAAAAAAATAAAAATTAAAGAAATTTTAAATTGTCTTTCTTATCGAGAGCTAATTTAGATTAACAATGAGATTAAATAAAATCTATCATGTCTGCCCCTCTTAAATAATTTCTTCCTTAAGAAATTCTAAAAAAATACTAAATATGCCCAATCTATTAAAATGTGAAGTCATAAGTTATATACAAAAATTAAAGGAGGAAGAAAGAAAAGGAAAAAGGAGGTGAAGAGATGGTCTGGTTTAACAAAAAAGAATGCTCGACGTCCTTTTCTTTCTTGTCGAGGCAGTTTCTCCATTGTCCACCAGCTTTCCATTTACACTGTGGGTGAATTTTTAGGCATATATGGCATATCCAGCCTTCTGGTGTATATCCTGCGCTGGACCTCTCCGCAATGGGTTCCAGGATCCTTGGGCAAGGCTCGTGTCATCTCCAGCCTTCTGGTGTAGATCTGCGCTGGACCTCTCTGCAATGGGATCCATGATCCTTGGGCATCGTCGACCACCGTGGTGGGGTCTCTATCTGGACACCAAACACTTCCGGCGAGCCACTGTATATTTATATGATGTAAATGTTTACATCTTTGTTGGGTCTGTTTGGTGGAAAATCTGGCCCAACAATTCCTCCCCTGCCAGAGTAAAACAAAATGTGTTTATTCCAATTCAGATCTGTTCTTACTCTATGAGAAATATGAAATTGGGAGAAATGCATTTCTTTTTATGATACATGTATGCCATCACCGACACTCAGGCAAAGGGGAAACAAACGGGCCATGGAACCTGGGACAGGTTAACTCATCGTAATTACTGAAGGAAATTCTACCCTACCATTTTAATGGGCAATGCACTAAGCCCATCTTGCACTGTTTGTACGTCAGAGGGTCTTGACCCAGGTGTGAGGTGAGTCTACACGTTCTCAGCCGTAGTCCCTATGGGTGGAGATGGGGGTGGTCTAAGCACAGATTCTGTACACACAGATTCTTAGTCCATCCTAGGTAAACATAATTATTAAGGGCGCCAAGGAATTGTGCGTGTTAACGTAGATATGTACAATTCCTAAAACATATCTTAAAATTTCTTTATTTAGCTATAGATAATGGGGTACATGAGGTAATTTTATAATAAAAAAACAAAAGAATGATTATATAAGGTTATATAGGGCAAAGAATTTAAAAGGGATATATAAGATTAAATAATAACAACAATATGGTAAATAACGAGGGGAAAGACATATACAAAAAAAAAATGAATGAACATGATATATACATAGAAAGGAAAAGGCGTTGAAATAGAAGATATAAATGATAAACAAAAATATGTATGCTGTGGTTAAATTCCTCATTCAGTACATTTGGCTGAAGATGGTAACAATGCTGCTACCGAAATGTCACACACCACTTATTTATTTGGACTTGGTCCCGTTATCTTGTGTCCATAATCTACAATCCAAATTGATTGTGCCTTATATATATATATATAGATAAACATGGATATAATAAGGAATGATACATGATATATGATAATAACGAGTATATATAAATAATAAAACGAATAGATATGTACTGAGGGTCTAGGTCATTTCACTAGCATTTCAAAAAACTATATGTAATACTTAAAAAAAAAACTTGTTCTTACCAACTCGTCACTGGGAGTGTTTGTCTTGCGTGTTCCCCGTTTCTCTTAAATCAAAAGAAAATATATAGGAAAGGAAATCCTGGTGGTCAGTACGTCTCTAAACCAGATTATTTCCAAATTACCTTATCTGTGGTGGTAATCTCACCTATCTTTGTTCTTAGCTGAACATTGTTATTAACCTCTACTATACATTGTTTAGCTTATCTATAGAATGTGTACTCATATTTTTGACCAACAAATCCACTTTAATAAAATACTTAAATTAATTCTAAAATAAATCAAGATGATTAACAACCTAGTTTTAACTTATACCTTATGATATATCTTCCCACTTGAGGTCTTAATAACTCTTTGAAAATTTGACTCTTTGTCCAAAAAATAAAATAATAAACTTATTGCTCTGGGCCATTTCACAGCCAAATCAAAATTGATATTTAATCTTCCCTTAAAAAAAATTCTTCCTTCTCAAGTCTGGAATACTGTATTGGCTTGTTCTGGCAATCTGCCTCAGAGGTTCATTTAGGTGTCCTACTAATTTAAAATTTATCTTAACATAGAACGAGTTATTCTCGTGAAAAAAAAATTCTACTTACTAACTGGTATTTAGACTTGAACTCGTTCTAACTAAACGTATGGCAGACTATAGTCTTTAATTAGGTGATTAACTTTTGCTAGCCTGGGGCGATATAAAACGCAAAGAATCTGGACAGTCCATCTGTCACTTTGCTAACTGGTACCTAAAAATCTGTAGACGGAATCGCCTCGTCTAATCGTAATTTGTCTCTTACACGCTCTCTCATTGTTAACTCTCATTAGAAACCCCCAATAGACTATGACTTAAAATCAAGGAGTTATAGGGACTGTTCACCCAGCACGTGTTTCAAGTTTTCTGTCATAGAGGGTTGGTTCCAAGCTGCGCAATATATAGAGGAGCTTCAACGCGCTGAACCTTCCCAACCTCCCGTCTGAATCACCCTCATCTCAGTCACGCTTAAAGCGTCGTAAACTACGATGTCAGATCGGTTATCCGAAGTTTGTCACTGTACACTTAGCTTGCGACATCGGCAACTAAATCCCCCACCTAGCACAAAGTTCACCTGATACCTCTGCGTTCCCTCTAAAGAGGAGAAGTTTTGTGGGCTTTCTGGTCTGATCATAACCTCCCACAACCTTCCAGTCTGAGAATCGAGACATGATCATTATCTACGATTCTTAGAATTCAAGTTGATATAATGAAATAGAGTAACTGATTACCCTAATAAAAGAAATCAATACTTATACTCCTCTAAAAGGAGACCTAACAGATGGAGCGGATACCTTCCTATCAATAGAGTTGTACAGTCCTGTAAGGCTATCGATCCTAACAAATAAAGAAATCAAAATCGAACCTATTATATTCCTTAACACTATTCTAAAGTATCTTTGGTCTAACAGTATAGTTGTTTTTAACCTTCTTACACATTCATTACACCAATTCATTCATACACCCTCCCCCCCTATCATTCGCGGTGTGCATACAAACTAAAGTTAAAAGCTGCTATAGACGCCAAAACACTCAATTATTTCTATCAAATAGACCCTAACAATAATAAAATCTTCTAGGACCAGACGTGAAATCAAATAAAGTTACCTAATTAAAACAAAGTGGGGACCAGAGCCCTATTTACTTAAAAAGAATTGCGCGCGCCTCATACAAACTCTATATATCAATTATCTATACATAGATAAACATTATTTATACTTGAACAAATTAATAAAATTTGATTGTTAACAATCAAATGCTGAAATCTAACCTATCTTTAAAAGTGTGCATCTAACAGTTTGAAATATTCTTCTAATCTTGACACGTGGTGTCTAAACAAAACAAATCATCAAAACTAGCACTTAAATTGGAGCGAATTGAACCTCAAGCATTCACCTCATTTGCCAATGTGATACATCTACAACTGCTTGCCAACCCTATTTCCCATATAAGGTTATTGGCATTCTTCTTTCTCTGCTATTCAGCTAAACCCCTCCTTTGGAACATAACGTTTTCCTTACCGACTTGCTCTGGGGTTTAACAACAGAGATCACTTGTTATCCTGACATATCAACTCTTAGACTATAACTGCCTTACACACTCTCATTAGAAATTCCCTTTTTGGGCTGTACCGTGGACCTATGGAGTTACAGGGTGTCTAGTTTAACCCAGCGCATATTCCGAATATATTACAAGCACAGCAGGTATCTGATGCGTCTAAGCTCCTTAATCATTCTTAAAATGCAATGGGATCCATGATCCTTGGGCATCGTCGACCACCGTGGTGGGGTCTCTATCTGGACACCAAACACTTCCGGCGAGCCACTGTATATTTATATGATGTAAATGTTTACATCTTTGTTGGGTCTGTTTGGTGGAAAATCTGGCCCAACACGAGCATGATATGCATAGGGACGGCCCCCCATATTTAGTATATTCTTTTAATTTTTAAACGATAGAATGTTTCATAAAACACATTCCCTTTGTATGAAGTTATTGAGTATTATACAAATAATCCACATGTCATCCTTAAGATAATTTTTTTAGCAACCCATATCATGATTCTTTCTATCTAGTTATCGCAAATATTTACTTGTCGCACTTTAGATTATTATGAAAAACGACATGTTTATCCCTCAGATTTTCTTGTTAATTCGAAGGGTGTATACCCCCCCAGAACGAGTGTTTAATTCCGTAACCTCTCTATTCGCTTTCCTTTTTAAAGTATTTAGATTATGAACCAGGACAACTGAATTCATATTATTTACTGGGCCTTTATTTCTTTGGCATTTGTGAGCAAAATCCGCCTAATATTTAATTATATATTTAGATTTTGCAACATTTTTTATTGCAAACATTTTACATACCAGT
The DNA here is from genome assembly GCA_030710605.1 of Cordylochernes scorpioides. Lineage (NCBI taxonomy): Eukaryota > Metazoa > Arthropoda > Arachnida > Pseudoscorpiones > Chernetidae > Cordylochernes > Cordylochernes scorpioides. The sequence goes on from CP092883.1 coordinate 44,606,418, forward strand.
ATCACAGATAACCAGAATTGCTTTCCCTTGTTAGTATAATACTTCAAGTGTTGAATTTCGCCACCTTTCCATCCCCCTTCTGATGCAAATTTCAACATAAATATTTGCGTGACAACCTAACCACGATAAAATTTCAAAATGGCGGCTGACGGAACGCGCCCGGCGACCAACTTTCAATCCATGTTGCCTCCAACTATATATGAATTTGAAGACGCTAAAGAATTCCCTTTCCTGCTTAATCCTAAATATCCTGTATACACACTGGCATGAGAAGGTCACCTTGAAGTGTTATAAATGTGCAATTTTTTTTTCCTTTCCACAAAAATGTCTTAGGTAGAATTTCAAAGATTCTATTCTTCTGAAACATTTTTCCCCTTGGATGAGGACGAATAAAAACATCTCGATAGCAATAAATTACAGTGAATAACTGCCAGCAGAAGGCATGAAGAAATTCCATAGAAATTTAAGCCAGTCATATGTTTAGCTTTTTTTTTCTCATAATTTTGAACCGTTATAAAGTAAAGAAAGGTGGACAGCAAGATATATCCTGATAGCTGGATGTGTATCTGTATCAAAGGGTGTAGTTATTCCGTTCAATGAGAATTCCAATATTCATCGAATATTAGCAAATTATCTTTGGGAATTTGGACAAATGTTTTGAAAGATTTGAACAGCTCGATTAGATAGAAATCCTGGAGTTAGAGTGGAGGATTAGATGCAAAGACTAACCACTCGACGCAGACAACTCTAGTGAACAATTGTAGTGTTAGTATACTGTAGGAAGGAAGAACTTTGATTCTCAGGATATTCGAGAGGCAGAATTTTAAAAATTGATAAGGCCAAGGATAATATTTACACAGGTATATGGGGGTAAAGCAGCTATTTAAATAAGATAAGGGGCAATCTTATGTCTTAATTACTTTCAGTGAAAGCAGATGCCACTGCAAATATTCAGTCCAATAACTTCCCAAATTTAAAGTCATGCATGACGAGTTTGGTACGGGATTGACGCCTGAAGTAGCTTTCACAGGAATTAACCGAGCTTGCAAAGAACTAGGAGAAGTGAAGCATGTCGCGTAAGTGTACTAAGATATAATGGAGAAAACTTACGTTGAGCCAGTTGAAATCAATGGAGATTTAAGAAATAAGAGATCTTATTCTTTGAATTTTTATTATTTTCAATTACGCGATATGGACGGCGTTATAAGTTGGGTGAAAGTGATGCGGCCGCACAAGGGATGGTCTCCTGAAAGTGGTACGATCAAATATTACTTATAGATTGCCGGGCGGGATCGCGCATGAAATGTTCAATGTCGTCAAGAAATGATAAATAACTAAAGAAACACCCTAGAGGATTGGGGTTTGACAAGAAGACGACATGGAAAGGGCACAACAAAGTACACTAGTAGCAAAATGAGATCTTGCTATTGTGTGGACAGCCACTTCTTCCTGAAACATGCAACGGATGTTAGTCCCAGAGTTAAGTCCTTTGAGGCGGTGTCTCCCGTACAGATGACGTAAGGACGCATGGCAAAACGGCCCATTAAGTTTTTTTTTTAACCTCAATTCTTGTCATGTATTTAGTGGATCAATAAGAGCAAAACCTTTCAAAAACCTCCATTTCCTGTGTGAATATTTAATGAGAAATGGGCGATCCAATTTATGAGCCGCTATCCTGTAAAATCAGAGTTGTACCCCATCCAATATTTTTTATTAGTAGTTGGTGCGAGATATATTTCCAGACTTTCTTCTTATTGCTGTCATATAATTCGAAAAATGGAAAACTACTCTTTTGATATAGCTTATATCTTGCATCTCTATGACTCAATAAGACTATTGAATGAAAATCGAATACTAATGAGCGAGCCTACCCAAGGGGAACTAATTTAATAGGTCTACAAGTAGTAGTTGAAGCAAACTATTTATCCAACTTTATTGTGTTTTAACTGGTCTATAATGTTATGGATTTTTTTGTTGTTAACAAGGTGACTACCTCGCCGAGTGTGTATAAAGGCTTAAAGATCATAGGCTGTCAGAATAATATTATACTAGTAGTAATTAATATTTCATTCTGATACGCAGTAAAAGCAGTGAGAACAGCGCCTTTATCAGTAGGCTGCCCTAGCTAGCTAGTTTCAACACATCCAGGAAGAGCTTATCTCCTCGAAGGGGATATTATAGGGTGGAAACAGGTCCTGAGGAATTTCCTCGAGTTTTTGCGGTAGCTTTCGCCCTGAACGAATGTCAGACTTTAGCATAGAGCTGGCAGGGGAGGGGATAGTATACCAGAATAGCTTCAAAATGAAGAATAATAATAGATCGGGATCCAATTCCCGATGACGGGTTTCGAGGAGACTCAGAGGGATGAAAGGAGGTTGAATGACGTTTAGAGACAGGATGAAAAAGCGCTGAAATATGTTGAGAGGTGTTGTAAAGTGTAGAAAGGCATTGAAAGATGCTGATAGTGTTGAAAGACGATGAAAGAGGTGAAAAAGGTGGAAATCGTTGAGAGAAAGATGTGTTAGGAAGGTGTCGAAGCATGTCGAAAATCGACAGAGAGAAAGTGTTGAAAGAGAAAGAATTGAAGAAAGTTGATAAAGAGTTTGTAAATAGAAGATAAAGGTTGATAGGAGAAGGTGCGCTCAACGTTCTAAAGAGTAGTTGTTGACTGTACTATTGCCTCGATAGAACGATTTTGACTCTTCATCAAGTAGTGTTAATAGATGATTTGTTTTAGCGTAGAGGACAATAGTTGTAAATAGGACAAAAACATGCACTGAGAGTTGGTATGGGCTGGTTTACCTAAATTTCATTAACTGTATGCACTAAGTTATATGAATAAGTCCATTATTAGTTATAATGTTAGGTTATGTTAAATAACAAGTATGAATTCTCCCTTTGAGAGTCCAGAATTCTTCTTTGTAAAGAGTTTTCAGTTTTTTTTTTACTACAATTTTGTTTTAGTGTAGGTATATGATTTTAAAGAGTTACTCAATTTCTTTTTTTTTAAACAACACTTTGTTCTTAATGATAAGATGTGATTTAAAGAGTTTTCAGTTTTTTTTAGATACAAGATTGTTTTAATGCTATGATGAACTTTGAAGTGTTCTCAGCTTTTCCTTTTATTTTAAGCTACAATGTGTACTCTAGTGATAAATGATTGTTGAAAGGAGTTTTCACAACCTGTTTTAATGTTAGTGTGTCATTGTAAAAAGTTGTCACAACCATGTCCTTGTGTAGTACACCGTTTCACAACCGTGTCTTAATGTTAGTTCACAGTTGAAAGGAGTTTTCACAACCTTATCTTAGTGTTATTATATCATTTTTTAAGAGTTGTCACAACCTTGTCTTTGTGTAGTACATCATTTTAAAGGGTTTCACAACCTTGTTTTAATGTTAGTTCATCGTTGAAAGGAGTTTTCACAACCTGTTTTAATGTTAGTGTGTCATTTTAAAGAGTTGTCACAACCTTGTCTTTGTGTAGTACATCATTTTAAAGGGTTTCACAACCTTGTTTTAATGTTAGTTCATCGTTGAAAAGAGTCTTCACAACCTGTTTCAATGTTAGTGTGTCATTGTAAAGAGTTGTCTCAACCTTGTCTTTGTGTAGTACACCATTTTGAAGGGTTTCACAACCTTGTTTTAATGTTAGTTCAACGTTGAGAAAAGTTTTCACAACCGTTTTAATGTTAGCATGTCATCTTTAAAGAGTTTTCACAACCTATTTCAATGTTAGTGTGTCATTGTAAAAAGTTATCACAAACTTGTCCTTGTGTAGTACATCATTTTGAAAAGTTTCACAACCGTGCCTTAATGTTAGTTCATCGTTGAAAGGAGTTTTCACAACCTTATTTTAGCGTTAGTATATCATCTTTAAAGAGTTGTCTCAACCTTGTCTTTGTGTAGTACATCACTTTAAAGGGTTTCACAACCTGTTTTAATGTTAGCATGTCATCTTTAAAGAGTTTTCACAACCTATTTCAATGTTAGTGTGTCATTGTAAAAAGTCGTCACAACCTTGTCCTTGTGTAGTACATCATTTTAAAGAGTTTCACAACCGTGTTTTAGTGTTAAGATGTCATCAATGATGAGGATCACTGGGTACATCCAACGTATCCTATATATTCCCATAGACCTGTAGAACCAGGGGAACCACAAGAGACGGCAATCACAGGAAATCCACTAGGGATAGTGAATAGGGTAGTTGGTGGCAATGTGGGCGGCCTTGAAATACGCCGTTCAACCAGGGTCAAGAAGCCCACTGGGTGTAAATCATGCCCAGGCTGCTGATCTGTGATTTATTATTACTCTACTCTGTATTATTTATCATCATCTTGTAAACAACAAGATACGTGCAATAGAATGTGCACGAGTGTAAGAATTGTAAATAGAATAAAATAAATATAGTAGCTTAAAAATAGTGTATCTTTTATTGATCTTTATATATATATAAAGTGCAATTTCTTACAAAATAATTTTCACCATTAATATTTGACAAATAGAAACGTATCAAATGGCGACGAAGAATTAACGTAAGTATGGCCACCACTAATTTAAATTATCCAAGGTTTCGTGAAGGTGAAGATCTAAATTGTTATTTGGAACAATTAGAAGAATGTTTTAAATTGAACAAAACATTAGAAGCAGACAAAGTATCTGTGTTATTAACGTCTATTGATGTTAATGTTTATAAGACTTTGCGCGATTTGTTGGTACCCAGAAAGCCAAGTGACCTTAAATATAAAGATTTAGTAGAGGTTTTAACCAACCATTTATATCCAATAAAAAATAAGCACTATGAAAGATATTTATTTCACAAGATTGTACAAAAAGAAAACGAGCCTGTGGGAAAATTTGTTTTGAGGCTTAAATCTTAAGCAGACAAGTGCAAATTTACTGACATAAATGAAAATTTGTGTGATCAATTTGTAAGTGGTTGCTTCGATGAAGCTACGCTCAAAAGGCTGCTAAGTGAACCTTTTTTAACGTTTGATAGTGCAATAAATAATGCAAATTCTGTAGAGGCAGCGAAGTCACAAGTAAATTTGATGAAAAATCCTGGTCATGATATTGATAAGTTGAAAGCCAGATCTAAAAATTTTAAATTCCCATGTAAATACAATAATCCTTGCAAAATTTGTGGAAAGTCTAACCACGATACGAAGTTATGCAAATTTAAAAATGCTCAATGTTATATTTGCAATAAGAAAGGGCACATTGCTCCAGTATGTTGGAATAAAAAAATCGGCCCAAAATTCTGGAATGAATAAACCCAATCAGAATAAATTGAATACTATTCAGTGCAACACATTAGAAAACGCACCAAAAATAATGGTAAACGTTAAAATTGAAGATGCAGACACTATAATGGAGGTTGACACTGGTGCAGACGTGTCTGTAGTTTCAAAGAAATTTTTTCTTACAAATCTCAAAAATGTCACTCTAGAGAAATACAGTGGACATTTGAAAAGTTTTTCAGGAAATTTGATTCCAGTTTTTGGAAAATGCTTGGTAAATGTTAGTTACAAAAGCTATCAGGAAAAACTACCCCTAATTGTGACAGGCCAGTTTAATAACCAAACGCCGTTACTGGGCAGAAATTGGATAAGAATTTTAAAAGCTGATTGGCCCAATTGCGTTTTTGATATCTGTAATAATATAAATGTAATTTCAAATTTAGAACTGTTTTTAGAAGTATATAAGAGAGTATTTGAAAATAAAGATTTACCAATTCAGGGCGTTAAAGGTTCAATATCATTGAGGCCAAATGCTAAGCCCAAATTTTTTAAATTTAGACCAGTACCCTTTTCCATTAAAGAGAAGATAGACAAAGAACTAGACAGACTTGAAAAAAGTCAAATAATTGAAAAGGTTAATGCTAGTGATTGGTCTACGCCTTTAGTAACGGTAATAAAGTCAAATGGAGAACTACGTTTGTGTGGTGATTTTAAAAATACTTTGAATAATTGCATTGAAGATGAGAAATATCCATTACCTACTATAGAAACTATGTTGGGAAATCTAGGAGGAAACAAGATTTTTACCAAATTGGATCTCTCCTCCGCATATCATCAAATTGAAATGGATGAAGCATCAAAAAATCTGCTAGTGGTATCTACCCATAGAGGACTTTACCGATATAATAGATTGCCTTTTGGCATCAGTCCAGCTTCAGCCATTTTCCAGAGGTGTATGGACAGCCTTTTTCATGATGTTCCCAACACGGTGATATACTTAGATGATATTTTCATTGGTTCTAAAGATGAACAAGAACATTACAGAATTTTAAAAATGATCTTCGATAAATTGAAAGAGCTAAATTTCACCCTTAATAAAGAAAAATGCTTATTTTTAAAAAAAGACATTTGTTTTCTAGGTCATATTATAAATGAAGATGGTGTTAGACCAGATTCAAAGAAATTGGAAGCATTAGAAAGGTGTAAAAAGCCTTTCGACAAAACATCATTGAAGAGTTTTCTAGGGATGTTGAGCTTCTATTCAAAATACATACCTAATATGTCAACCTTGGCTGGTCCTCTTTATCAACTCCTAAAGAAGGACAATCGTTGGAAATGGTCTAGCCAATGCGAAAAGGCATTTCTGAATTTGAAGTTAACTCTATTAAATTCCCAGGCGCTTATTCACTATTCAATGAAGCTTCCATTAACTTTAACCTGTGATGCATCTGCCTATGGCATAAGTGGGGTCTTGTGTCATATTGTGGAAGGGGAAGAGAAGCCAATCACCTTTGTTTCCAGAACATTGTCAAGTGCAGAAGTCAAATACTCTCAGACTGAGAAAGAAGCACTTGCTATTGTGTTTGCAACTTCCAAACTGAGACAATACTTGTTTGGGAGAAAATTTGTGTTAAAGAGTGATCATAAAGCTTTAACGACTGTTTTTGGAAACAAAATACTTCTTCCGCCTTTAATTGCAAATCGCTTGCATAGGTGGGCTTTAGAGTTGTCAAATTTCGATTTCGATATTAGATATACAAATAAAGATACCATGCTCTGTGCGGATGCATTTTCAAGACTTCCACTTGAGGAAATAAATTCAAGGGAAGACAACATTGATTTGGTGACACATGATATATCATTTTTAAATGTAACTCCATTGGACCACCTCATTATTGAAGAAGAAACCAATAAAGATCCGGTTTTAAATAAGCTCAAGGAATATCTATTAGAAGACCCTCAGTTAGCAAAAAAGGATGAAACAATGAAACCATTCCTTTCAAAATTGGAAAAATTTTCTGTACTGCAGGGATGCATTTTTGTTGATTCTAGGGCAGTGATTCCAAGAACCTGTCAAGATCAAATGTTGAAGTTACTTCATCAAAGTCATATAGGAATCAATCGCATGAAATCTCTAGCCAGATCTTCGGTTTGGTGGCCAAAAATGGATAGTCAAATTGAAGAGTTTGTGAAGGAATGTTCTCCCTGTATGCATCATCAGACAGCTCCTCCTGCTGAGAACACACCTTGGCCCAGGACTAACCAACCGTGGCAGCGAGTTCATGTTGACCATTTCTATTTCAGAGGTGATTGTTATTTGTTAGTAGTAGATGCAAATTCTAATTGGATTGAAGTATTCCCAGTTAGAGGTACTACTTCGCAAGAAAATATTAAGCTTCTACGGGAGTGTTTCGCCAGGTATGGATTACCGCAATGCTTAGTGTCTGACAATGGCCCCCCCCCTTCAATTCGATTGAATTTAAGGAGTTCTTACGGAAAAATAATGTATACCACTTAACCTCGCCAGCATATAATCCCTCGTCTAACGGAATTGCTGAAGTTTCAGTAAGAATAATAAAAAAATCTCTGGAAAAGTCGTTAGAAGAATCTCCAAACTCAAATATGGACTGTATTTTACAAAATGTTCTGTTTAATTATAGAAATACGCCTACCTCTTTAGATAAGCCTCCTGTAGAACGTCTCCTAAGTTATGTGCCTAGGACATTTGTAAATTGCTTGAACTCTGAATTTATCCAGAAGACTTTTGGGAGAAATGAGTGTGGAAGGCGACATTTTCAAGTTGGAGATAAAGTGCTGTTTACTAGAGTAATACAAAATAGGCGCAAATGGTTCAAGGCCCAGGTGATACGACGACTAGGTTACAATGTTTATCTAGTAAAGAACCTAAAAGGCACATTTAAAGTGCATGTCAATCAGATGAGGACAGGTTCAGATACCAAATATGCTGAAGATTCTGATTGGACCTTGGACAACGCTGGAGCAGGACCTCACCGACTGGAACAAGACCCTCAAATTTCCACGTCACCTCCGCCTAGGAGATCTACCCGACCTCGATGCCCTCCTTACCGGTTTTCTCCAACTATGAACAATATAAGGAAGGAGGAATGATCTGTGATTTATTATTACTCTACTCTGTATTATTTATCATCATCTTGTAAACAACAAGATACGTGCAATAGAATGTGCACGAGTGTAAGAATTGTAAATAGAATAAAATAATTATAGTAGCTTAAAAATAGTGTATCTTTTATTTATCTTTATATATATATAAAGTGCAATTTCTTACAAAATAATTTTCACCATTAATATTTAACAATTAATAGAAACGTATCAGCTGCCAATAAGTAGATCTATATAATGTGTACTGAATTTAGTTAAATTTTTGACCATGGTATGAAGTATTAGGAAGTGATTTTAAAGGCCTTAAAATGTGGTCTTAAAGGGACTTCAGTTTTTTTGCTATAACCTGGGTTTTTAGATTTTTTTAAATGTCACTGTAAAGGGGTTTTCAGTTTTTTTCTACATTGAGCTTTAATGTTAGGAAGTGAATCTAAGGGTTTCCAGTTTTCTTTTTTTATTTTGTGTTTATTAAAGCTACAATCCTGTATTAAAAGCAGGTTGTGATTTAAGACTTAAAGTTCAACAGTTTATTTTGTTTTAATTTTATTTAAGGTTCTGAACTTTGGTTCAACTTTAAGAATAACAAAGGAACTTAGACGCACAAGATATCTGCTGTGCTTGTAACATATTCACTGTGGGCAGGCTCGGAATATGCGTTGGGTTAAAACTTGACACCCTGTAATTCCATATGTCCAGGATGCAGTCCAAGGAGAATTTCTAATGAGAGTGTGTAAGGCAGTTGTGGTCTAAGAGTAGATATGTTAGGATAACAAGTGATCTCTGTTGTTAAATCCCAGAGCAAGTGGGTATGGAAAACCCTATGATTCTAAAGGAGGGGTTTAGCTGAATAGCAGGGAAGGGAAGACGCCAATAACCTTATATAGGAAGTAGGGTTGGCAAACACTTGTAGACCTATCATAATTGGCAATGAGGTAAATGCTCGAAGTTCAATTCGCTCCAATTTAAGTGCTAGTTTTGATGATTCGTTTTGTTTAGACACCACGTGTCAAGATAAGAAGATTTTCAAACTGTTAGACACACACTTTTAAAGATAGGTTAGATTTCAGCATTTGATTGTTAACAATCAATTTTTGTTAATTTGTTTAAATATAAATAATATTTATCTATGTATAGATAATTGATATATAGAGTTTGTATGAGGCGCGCAATTCTTTTTAAGTAAATAGGGCTTTAGTCCCCACTTTGTTTTAATTAGGTAACTTTATTTGATTTCACGTCTGGTCCTAGAAGATTTTATTATTGTTAGGGTTTATTTGATAGAGATAATTGAGTGTTTTGGCGTCTATAGCAGCTTTTAACTTTAGGATGAATGCCCTCAGTGACTGAATTTTTTTTGTGTGAATGTGAAAAGGAATAAATGTAAAAGAAGGTTAAAAACTATTATACTGTTAGACCAAAAGATACTTTAGAATAGGGTTAGGGAACTTAATAGGTTCGATTTTAATTTTGATTTCTTTATTCGTTGGGAACGATAGCCTCACAGGACTGTACAACTCTATTGATAGGAAGGTATTCGCTCCATTTGTTAGGCCTCCTTTTTTTAAAGGAGTATAAGTATGATTTCTTTTACTAGGGTAATCAATTACTCTATTTCATTATATCAACTTGAATTCTAAGGATCGTAGATAATGATCATGTCTCGATTCTCAGACTGGAAGATTGTGGGAGGTTATGATCAGACCAGAAAGCCCACAAAACTTCTCCTCACTAGAGGGAACGGAGAGGTATCAGGTGAACTTTGTGCTAGGTGGGGGATTTAGTTGCCGTGGTCGCAAGCTACGTGTACAGCGACAAACCTCGGATAACCGATCTGACATCGTAATTTACGACGCTTTAAGCATGGCGGAGATGAGGCTGATTCAGACGGGAGGTTGGGAATGATCGGCACGTTGAAAGCTTCCCTATAAATTGCGCAGCTTGGAACCAATCCTCTATGGACAAAAACATGGAACATGTGGTGGGTAAACAGAGTCCCTAAGTCAAAGTCTAAAGGGGGTTTCTAATGAGAGTTAACAATGGGAGTGTGTAAGAGACAAGTTACGATTTAACGAGGCGATTCCGTCTACAGATTTTAGGTACCAATTAGCAAAGTGACAGATGGACTGTCCAGATTCTTTGCGTTTTATATCGCCCCAGGCTAGCAAAAGTTAATCACCTAATTAAAGACTATGTCTACCATACGTTTAGTTAGAACGAGTTTAAGTCTAAATACCAGTTAGTAAGTAGAATTTTTTTTTCACGAGAATAACTCCTTCTATGTTAGGATAAATTTTAAATTAGTAGGACACCTAAATGAACCTTTGAAGCAGATTGCCAGAACAAGCCAATACAGTGTTCCAGACTTGAGAAGAAGGAAATTTTTTTTTAAGGGAAGATTGAATATCAATTTTTGTTTTGGCTGTAAAATGGCCCAGAGCAATGAGTTTATTTTATTTTATTTTCAGACAAAGAGTCAAATTTTCAGAGAGATATTAAGAACTCAAGTGGGAAGATATATCATAAGGTATAAGTTAGACCTAGGTTGTTAATCATCATAATTTATTTTCAGGGTTAATTTAAGTATTTTTATTAAAGTCGATTTGTTGGTCAAAAATATGAGTACACATTCTATAGATAAGCTAAACAATGTATAGTAGAGGTTAACAACAATGTTTAGCTAAGAACAAAGATAGGTGAGATTGCCACCACAGATAAGGTAATTTGGAAATAATCTGGTTTAAAGACGTATTGACTACCAAGATTTCCTTTCCTGTATATTTTCTTTTAGGTTAAGAGAGATGGGGAACATGCCAGACAAACACTCCCAGTGACGAGTTGGTTAGAACAAGCTTTTAAGATAGTACATATAAATTTTGAAATATTAGCGAAATGACCTAGATCCTCAGTGCATATCTATTCGTTTATTATTATTATATACTCATTATTACCATATACCATGTATCATTCCTTTTATTATATTCATGTATATTTGTATATATAGAAAGCACGATTCGGATTATAGATGTGTGACATTTTGGTAGCAGCGTCGTTACCATCTTCGGACAAAATGCACTAAACAAGTTTTAACCACAGCATATATATATTTTTTGTTTATTTATCATAATATATCCCCCATATCAATGTTATTTCATTCCCATATATCATATTCTTCAAGAAGTTTGGCATATTTATTATACAGAGGTAATATTTATGCATTTAATGTATCATCCACCCTGTATACCCTTTCTCTAATTATCTGCATGTATATTCATATATAGATAAGGCATAGTTTGAGCTATAGACTACAAAAAGATAAGATAACGAGACCGATTCCAGAACGAATAATTAATATGTGTGACATTTTGGTAACAGCGTTGTTACCATCTTCGGACAAATGTACCGAATGAAGAATTTAATCACAGTTTATATATTCATTTGTTTATCATCGAATATCCTATATATATATCAAGTCATTCCCTTTCTACTTATAGTAAATATCCATTTAAATTTTTTTTTATTTATCATTGCGTATATCTATATTGCTTCATTTTGGCACACATCGTATCCGTGCAACTTTGATATGTATATTCACTCCCCACGTTTCTGTTTGCCCCATTATTGATGTTATTTGATAGGAGCTGCAATTTTAGTTTTTTTTTTATTATCTTATGTGACCGTGTATAGTCATTCCTTTGCTATCATATGTATCTCATCATATAGAGTTAATAAAGTTTTTTTTTATTTTAGATGGTTTTTAGGAATTGGGCATATCTACATTTACACGCACAATTCCTTGGCGCCCGTAATTATTATGTTTATCCAGGACGGTCTAAGGATCTGTTTGTACAGAATCTGTGCATAGACCACCCCCATCTCCACCCATAGGGACTACAGCTGGGAACGTGTGGACTCGTCTCACACCTGGGCCAAGACCCTCTGGCATACAGACAGCGAAAGAAGGGCTTAGTACTTTGCCCACTAAATGGTAGGATAAGATTTCCTTCAATATTACGACGAGTTAACATGTACTAGGTTCCATGGGCCGTTTGCTTCCCCTTTGCCTGAGTCTCGGTGATTGCATATGCTGCATATCGTAAAAAAATGCATTTCTTCCAAATTCATATTTATCAAAGAGCATGAACAGATATAAATTGGAATAAACACATTTTTTCACTCAGGCAGGGGAGGAATTGTTGGGCCAGATTTTCCACAAAATAAGACCCAACAATGATGTAAACATTTACATCATATATATATACACAGTGTCTTGCCGGAATGCTTGTTGTCCAGATGGAAATCCCACAACGATGGCCGACGGTGCTCTAAAGGTCAAGACAGGGGAGGACGCAGCCCTGGACGTGGATCCCAAGACCCGCTGTAGAAAGGTGGAGATGACACATACGCCTTTAAGACCAGAAACCGGGAAGGCACTTAGCTGGAGATGACACCCATGCCTTTAAAGCCCAGAAAGGTGGAGATGACACATATGCCTTTAAGACCAGAAACCGGGAAGGCACTTAGCTGGAGATGACACATATGCCTTTAAGACCAGAATCGGGGAAGGTGAACAGCTGGAGATGACATCGGCCCTGTCTAAGTAGCCAGAAGCCCGATGCAGACAGAACCAGAGGAGGACATACAGACCATGTATATATATGTAAATAAATGAATCCGTCAATCACCATCTATATGCAATGAAGCGTCCAAAAATCATATCACCATTTAGGGGAATTTCTAAGTTCATTCTTTATTCTAAAAAGAATAATAACCAATTAAAAAAATACCCAGATAAATTGGGCATATTTCTCTGCTTTAAATTCTCTTACGGAAAGGATTACTATATAGAATATTGAGGGATAGACATGTTATATGTTATTAATTTATTATTATCTCAAAACTTTTATTTTTAATATAAGAAGAGGTTAATTCCGAATTTCTTAAAGAAGAAATTACTTTAAATTTAAAGAAAATTTTTTATATTTTATTATCCTTATTTTATCGATTTTTATTATTATCCCAAAACTTTTCTTTTAATATAAGACGAAGTTTAATTTAAGTTTCTTGAAGAAGAAATTATTATAAATTTCTCATAGGATAAGCATGTATATTTATTATTTCAAAATTTTCTCTTTTAAAAAAATAATAATAATATTATTTTTTATTCCAAAATTTTCCCTTTAAAAAAATAATATTATTTTTAATAAATACTCTGAGAATATTTATGTATAAATTTTATTACTCTGTAGGAAAATTTTACATTTTTATCTTGAGGGCGCTGTTTGAAAATAACGCCAGTTCTTATCGAGTTCTCAGCGAGGCCGGATCGAGTTTTATCGGGGGAGGACGGACAAAACGAGACGTCCTGGGGGCCATGGGGGCTATAAAGACAAGCTTGAATATGGTATGTAAAGAAGATACCTGGTAAGTCAACTTACATTAATATCTTAATGTATAGACCTAAAGAGGTCCGTATAGAAAGCATGGTAATAACCATGATAGATAGTAATTCTTGGTAGACTCGACTATTTAAGATATATGGTGAATAGAGGTCTTAACCTTATGTTTTCTTCAAAGTATTGATTATTTTTGATTGATCATTTTATCTAGATGCGGTAACTTGGTTGAATTACCAAATAATAGGTTCCCAGTCAATTTTTTTTAATAGGAATTTTATAATTTGCAAAAGGAGATAATCTTTAAGCCTACTCATGCTATCCACAAATAAAATAATGTTTTTGTGTAAATTTATAATGGTGAATAGATTTTAATGTTTCAATATATTTTTTTAAGCCTACTCATGCTATCCACAAATAAAAATGTTTTTGTGTAAATTTCATAATGGTGAATAAATTTTAATGTTTCAATATTTAACAAGGCGTGTTGGTATTATTATATCCATAATCAACTATAAATCACATGTAAGTCCTTGGCGTGTGTTACATTTTCTGTGTATATGTGTTAAAAATCTAGTCCACTGAGCTAGTCCGGATTAGAATAGGGATGTCCTCAAATGGGACGTTAAGAACGGATCCAACAAAGGTAAAGAGGTACAGACCCGAATGTTTCAACCAGTTTGCGCAGATCAACCCACGTTAAGAAGGCGATCAAATGTCAATTTTGTGAGAATTGCTGTCACTAGAATGCTAGTTGTTGAAGATATTAATCTGTGATTTTAAATGTTTCTTTTTGACCAGTACTTTTGTTTTGTTTTTGCTTTTTTCTAAAATGTTTTTTCTTCTTCTTAATTATTATTTTGTTCTATATGTAAAGCTTTGTTTTTTGATACTTGAATAAACAAATTCAAGTTTATTATATTTTTGTGTGCTTTTTAAAGTTAAAACACAACAGGTTATGGACCCAACCACGCATTCACTGCGAAATATAACAAAAACGAAGCAAAGGTAAGCCTAAAAAGAATTCTATTTTGTTTATCACGTTAAAATTTATATTAGTAATGGCTGGAATGGATAATATTAAAATGGGTATGAATATTCCCAAATTGGAAGGATTAATAAACTGGCCAGAATATAAGAAAAATATAAAATTGCTTTTAACAATAAACAAAGTAATAGGCGTTGTTGATGGAACATATAGAAAGCCAATAAAACAAGAAACAAATGAAGAAAAAGAGGCATATGTAAAATGGGAATGTAAAAATGCAATATTCCAATTGTTATTTACAACAAGTGTGATGCCTGATGTAGGTCAACTAATCATTCCCTGCTCAAGTGCTAAAGATATGTGGGACAAATTGTTAAGTGTCTATGAGCAAAGCTCTGGTCAAAGATTAATTATAAAGATTTATTATAATAAACAGTTGTATATTATAAGCCATCCTTCAACCCCGACTATATCCGTTTTTCCTCTTACTGCCCTCTCAGCCATAAAATCAATACCGTAAAGACCTTAACTAAACGTATCCATAGCCACTGCTCACTTCAAAACTTTAAAACAGAAGAAACTCAGAATATATTAAAAAATCTAAAGACTTGTCAATATCCTTTATCGTTTATTCTAAGACATTTCTATAGCCCCTCTGAAATTCGGAATTCCCCAATCTATAAATCTATTAGCAGTATTCCTTATTCACCAGTATCTGTTTCTATAGCCCGTCATCTGAAGAAATTTGGGATCAAAACATTTTTCAGCAACTCACCTAATTTAAATTCGTTACTAAGAAACCCCATAACAAAGAACAATGCCGTTGATTATCCTTCCAATATTAAGAATGCCATATATTCCATAGAATGCAACGAATGCAAAACCAAATATGTTGGCGAAACTGGCAGACATTTAAATATAAGAATATCAGAACATAAGCGAAATATCGATAATCAAGACAGTAGATCTTTAGTATACCAACATAAAAGAGAAACAGGCCATTCCTTCTCCCTATCAGAACCAAAGACCCATTACTCCAACATTCCCAATAGACTACAGAGACTAATAATAGAATCCATCATATCCAGAAAGCACAATAGTATTAACAGAAGAATAGATATCCCGG
The DNA here is from genome assembly GCA_030710605.1 of Cordylochernes scorpioides. Taxonomy (NCBI): domain Eukaryota; kingdom Metazoa; phylum Arthropoda; class Arachnida; order Pseudoscorpiones; family Chernetidae; genus Cordylochernes; species Cordylochernes scorpioides. The sequence continues at coordinate 44,622,303 of CP092883.1, forward strand.
AAGTTTATAACTTTATATTTCCTGAGCCCACCCCATAACCTCCAAGTAGAGCACGCGCAATAGAAGCCCGCGTTGATTATGCCTCAAAACAAATGTAAACAACTAAAGGACTTTATTTAAGTTTAAATATTATTTTATTGGCGTATTAAGGATGTAAAATAGTTTCTCCCATAGAAGGGCTTACTTGCCCGAAAGCTCGAGATATTTTTAAATAAAAATATTTTTAAAAGAATCTTTTCCCTGGAGGATTTATGTTTTTATTTTAATATTGATTCAAGGGATTATTTTTATCGAATGATGTATGGTATGTTCCCAATTTCAGTCGTAATGTGATGTCATTACAGTCCACATTGGATAAAGGGTTTGAAATGAAAATGGATAAAAAAGGTTGTAAACTTTTTAGGACAACAACTGGAGAAGTTATTGTAGAGGGAAAAGACTACCAGGAGGCTTGTATGGTATGTTAATAACAAGTATCAAACCTGAAAATGCTGCAGAAGTCAATTTAGCCAAAACCCAAAATGTCAATATGCTACAACTATGGCATGAAAGATTTGGACATCAAAATAAAAGGCATGTTCAAAAATGGCTTAAAGAACAAGGAATAGATGCAGTCATGGACAATGAACCTTGCGAGGCATGCATTTATGGCAAACAACATAGACTGAGTTTTGGATCAAGAGAACAATATGCTTCTACCCAACCTGGAAACTTAATTCATGTAGATGTATGTGGCCCTATGCAGGAGGTTTCGAAAGAAGGTATGAGATACTTTGTGTGTTTCAAAGATGATTTTACAAAATACCGATCAGTGTATTTCCTAAAAGAAAAGTCACAAGTCATTGAAAAGTTAGAACAATTTCTCTTGGAAACAAAGACTACTGGACATATAGTGAAAGAAATTCTCACAGATGGAGGAAAGGAGTTTGTAAATAAAGAAACCTCAAAAATTACAAACAAGTATGGTATTAATCATAGGATCACAATGCCATATACTCCACATCAGAATGGTTCAGCGGAAAGAGAAAACAGGACTTTAATAGAAGCAGCTCGTTCAATGATATATGCCAAAAATATGAGCCTACAGCTTTGGGCAGAGGCAGTTAACACTGCTACATATGTTTTGAATAGGACCAACACAAATTGAGGGAAAGACACCTTATGAACTATGGTTTGATAAAAAACCAGCAGTTGATCATCTTCGAATATTTGGAACTGAATGTTTTGTTCATGTGCCTGATGAAAAGAGAAGAAAGTTAGATGCCAAAAGCGAAAAAGGTATTTTAGTTGGTTATTGCAGTAACAAGGATGGGTATCGAATCTGGATGCCGAACTCAAACAAAGTTGTCACAAGTAGGGATGTAATATTCAAGGAAACTATACCAACATTTAGCCTTGATATTGAAAAGAGAAATAAGGAACTTTCAAGTAATCAGATTGATGAACAAAATGATACTCAAGATATTGAGAAAATTGAAAGCAATGTTCAAACATCAGACGTATACAATCTAAGAGATCGATCAAATATATCAAAACCTCAAAGGTATATTGATGCTGAAATAAATATTGCAGAAGGTCTTGAACCCAAGACATACAAAGAAGCAATGAATTCTCCAAATGCACAATTTTGAAAAGAAGCAATGAATGAAGAAATGAATTCTTTAACGGAAAATGATGTATACGAATGCACAACATTACCACCTGGCCAAAAACCAATTGATTGTAAATGGGTATTAAAGACCAAATTGAATTCTAAAGGAGAGATTACAAGATATAAGGCAAGACTGGTGGCAAAAGGGTTTGTACAAAAGAAGAGTATAGATTATGAAGAAACATTTAGTCCTGTGGCAAGACATGACACCATAAGAACTCTTTTAGCAATTGCTGCTAATGAAGACTTAAAATTGGTACAGTTTGACATAAAGACAGCCTTTCTCTATGGAGACTTACAAGATCAAATTTATATCAAACAACCTGAAGGATTCAACAATGGAACAGATCTTGTATGGAAATTGAAGAAAAGTCTCTATGGACTTAAACAGTCACCAAGATGCTGGAATCAGAAAATAGTCAACTTCATGAAAGAAAGATGTCTAAAGGAAAGTACAGCTGACCCCTGTTTATTCTTCAGAAAAACAAATGATCAACTACTCATTATTGCCATATATGTTGATGATGGAATCATTGCTGGTACAAATGAACAGGAAATCAAAGAATTTCTTGATGAACTAATGTTTTCATTTAAGATCACAAGTGAACCATTAAATTACTTTTTGGGTATTAAGATAGAGCGGCAACAGGATGGGTCAATCTTTATAAATCAAAAGGCATATATAAAAAGAATTCTTGAGAAATTCAATATGTCTCAAGCGAATAAAGTGGGAACACCAACTGATAATTCTACTGTTCCTGGGGAAGCAGAGATTCTAGAAAATGTTCCCTTTCGTGAAGCGATTGGTAGTCTGATGCATCTGAGCTGCTTAACAAGACCCGATATCACTTTTGCACTGGATAAAGTTTATCAAAAACTTGCAGCACCAACAAAATATGACTGGGAAGCAGTTAAACGAATCTTCAAATATCTTGTAGGAACAACTGAATATGGAATTATGTACCAAAAGGGTCATAAAGTAGGAGTTTTGGAATCTTTCAGTGATGCAGATTTTGCTGGAGACCCAGAAACTAGAAGATCTACCAGTGGAGTTGTGTGTAAACTGGCTGGTGGTGCTATTTCTTGGCTTAGCCAAAAACAAAGATCAGTATCTTTGTCAACAACTGAGGCCGAACTCGTGGCAGAAAGCAATACAGCAAAGGAAGTCATTTGGTTAAATAGACTTTTCAGTGAAATTTCTCCACTAAAAAACAACCAATTATAAAAGTTGATAATGCAAGTACAATTAAATTGATCAAAAATCCTGAATTTCATAAGAGAACCAAACATATAGAAGTAAGACACTATTTTGTGAGAGAAAAGTATCAAGAAGGTATTTTCAATGTAGAACATATTTCTGGAAAAGATCAAGTTGCTGACATTATGACCAAAGGGCTCCCTAAGCCGCGTTTCCAAATGCTGATATATCTACTGGGTATGAGGGACATTTGAAATCTGATTAAGGGGAAGTGTTGAAGATATTAATCTGTGATTTTAAATGTTTCTTTTTGACCAGTACTTCTGTTTTGTTTTTGCTTTTTCCTAAAATATTTTTTTTCTTCTTCTTAATTATTATTTGTTCTATATGTAAAGCTTTGTTTTTTGATACTTGAATAAACAAATTCAAGTTTATTATATTTTTGTGTGCTTTTAAAGTTAAAACACAAAATTAGTGCGTTGTGTGCGCAGAGTACTTTGTAAATTAATAGTAATAGGTTTAACAGATTATCTAAATAAGGACTTTATTGTTAATTTTTGAAGCTTAGGCATTTTGTTAAAATTTGAGTTTTTTTTTCAATTTACTGTGAGTAATCAGAGATGGATTTATATTATCGAGTATAGCTCAATAAACAACAACAATCTCGTTTAGTCAAGTGGCTTCATACTTTAAAGGCAAAGCACTTGCAACTACCGGCGAAGTATGAAAAATTATGGAGAAATCCATGTTAAATTCATTTGGTTAATCAATGAAACTATTAGACTCGATTATCCTGTCAACTCTGCTGTATTCTGCTCCAATTTAAGCGAACGAAAAGAATAAAATCTTGGACCAAATTCAGAATAACTATCTCCGACGATTATTGAACTTGCCAAGTAACACACCAGGCTACATACTAAGCATGGACGCTTCTCACTAGAAGTCACAGCAACCAAACTAATTCTAAAAGTTCTGGTTGAGAATATTAAAAATGGAAAAATCCAGATTGCCCGCAATCTGTCTAGCCCAATTATGGGACACGTCCACTCTAACGAATACCTTTATAGGTTTTACAGAAAATATAATGAATATCCTAAACTCAACTGGATTCATGTGGTTAAAGAACTGTTCAGACCCCAATATTCTACAGAAAGCAATACCTCAAATTATCAGAATCACTATAGAACAGTCTATTCAAACTGATCAATCAAGAATAACCAATTCGAAGCTGCACACACACTACAAATATTTACATAAAACATTCGCAGCAGAGAACTATCTACTAAGTGAACTTACACTGCCGACTAAACGCCTCATTGCCCAATTGAGAATTCTATTTGTTTTTCTTGTAGGGGTGTAGACAAGGTACTTGGTTACACTTAGGACAAGAGCCTTGCACTAACTAATTTATTAAAGCATAGGTTATATAAAGATTAAAAAGGGAAAGAGAGAAAACAAAGAGGTTACATCCTCCGTAGAAGGTAAACAAAACCACAGCGTCGTTAAGCTAAACTTTTACAGTCAGTAGTAGGGGGGGCCGACGTCATCCTTCCGGTCACGTGTTATACTTGAGTGGCGGCGCTGGTGTCCAACAGTTTTATATCGAGAAGACCATATATAAAATATCTAAAAACAGAATACTTGTATTGCCAACTATGCAAAAATAGAACCGAAAATGAATTAGAATAGAATGAATTAGAATTAACGATTAGAATAGTTTTGGAAGGATGTGACTTAGGTTACTTGTGTCTAAAGCTATGAAAGAAAAGGACATAGCGGCGTTGAAAATGGGATTAGGAACATTACAATGAGACCAAATAAGAGTGTTGGAGTTCACCACGTGAGAGCAACCCGTTCCATGAGGGGAATATTTAGTAAATGGGACAGTTGTATTAACCTGTCCATGGGACACGCGTTGCTTGCACGAGGTGAATTTGTACAATGTAGTTGGTAGGAATACATTATCTTGATACAGGAGTAGCTGAGGACAGTTTATAATTAGTAGAAATATTTTTATACAGTTAATGGATAAGATGCCAAAAGGCAAGGGTGTATTTAGGATATAGAATTTTAGGTTCTGTGTTATGTTACCTATTTTTAAGTTTAAGAAGATATAACCTATGGTGAAAATATTGTTAGATATGGCGTTAATAGTTAAGTTAAATGGATGGACAGGTATTTTCTTTTACAAACTGGTTTCTACTATTTTAAAAGTATTCTGCCTAATTATATAGATAGATGCTCCTGTATCAAGTAGTAGAGGTAGGTTTACATTATTGGACAGTTCAGCTCGAACGAGCAATTGTTCAACAAAAATCATGTATGGAGGAACCTACTGTTGTGCTGTCTTGTATTTCGGGACAGGCTTGGTCTTGTGCCGTGGTTGGAGGATCCTTGGGACAGTCAGAGTTCATTGTTTCCGCTGGGCTCGTGGTTTAGAGCTGGTCGGGGGAGCAGGTAACATACGCTCGCGTGTTGGTAAATCGGAGGGGCGCTTGCAGGAGGTTTGGTGGCTTTCTCAGTCTTGTAGAGTATTGTAGTTGGGCCCGATTTGCTTGGGCGTCGTAGTTGGTGAAGAATCTCTGCGTCTCGTACGAACCATTGTAGCGCAGTAGTCTCACATCTCGCGATAGTCCGGTCATGGCAGAAAGCTTATGTAGCGTCCTGGTCAAGCTCCCCAGGACATCTGATACCACCGGCGGGGGCGTGGCGCCCTCGTGGCTGGGGGGAACTTCCTGCGTCCTACCGAGAGTGTTTTCCAGCTTTGGAAAAGTGGCGTTTTCGCCACTTTCGTAGTCGGGATCGGACTCCATGGGCTCCTTTGAATCCTCCTCGCTTCCCTGTTCCATCTTTCTGTACAGACAGTGGTCTACTTGCTTACTTGTACCTTGGCATCCACAATCCTGTCGGCTCTTCGGACGGGGGAGTCTGTGATATCTTGGGACCTCTGGGACCAGTGTTACCTGATGCTAGACGAACCTCGATGTCAACTCTACCGTGCAGTCGTGGTGGAAGGCGACACAGCTGGGCCAAAGGTGAAATAAACGAACAGAGATTCCTCTATGAAGCGTCTGACGTCAAGAAGGAATGGGACGAGGAGATTTCTGGCAGGAAAGGGTTTACCTTTTATCGGAGCGTCCGTCGGAGACTGGGCCTGAAACAAAGACTAACTAAGGACTGACTAACTGAGGCTCGGGGCCTCCTTTTATAGCTGAGCTGGGTCCGAACAGGTCACTGCCCTTTTCTGACGTAAACAGGGGGGGAAAGTTGTATTATCCAGGAGGGCTACGACCTCGTAAAAGTTGGACTGGGTTTGCTAGGCCTGCTTTTCTATTCTCACCTAAGCCTGATTAGTTTTAACCTTAATGTTCTCCTGTTAATCTCCATTCCTTCTATCTGTACAGTTGCTATACTTTATTAGATTCTCACGCGGTATAGATTGATGTTGGTTGAGGCTTTCTATTTGCAGTAAATAAGATGTTATATACACTCACGTGGTGGAACAGGTGGTAGTAGATATCTGGACTATTTACAACAATTATATGGTCTTAAATCATCACATACATTATATTATTAAACCTAATTCAGCAATATATATTAGCATCACGTGTTATGAACCTAAAATTAGCAATTTAGTCTGATATTTGGTTATTATCATTCTATGTGTTTAGATTACTTCAGGTTGCTAAATATATTCCTATCTCAAAAGTATTAATTAGTTATTGGTTAAATTTTGTGTGTAGATAGATTTTTAATATTTTAAACTTAAACTGCATTTTTCACACATACAACTACTGGATAAATTTATATATTTTTATTAGAAACTAACCGAATGACCCGGGCAACGCCCAGGTTTTACCCGATTAAATGTTTTTATTCAAATATTATTCTTTACAATTATAAATTGGCGCCGTGTATGTCACTCTTGTGAAACGTCCCGCTCCAAATTTGTGCCTGAGAAGCGATATTTTTATTGAGAGATGATCTGGCTTCGTGCCTTCTGCTCGAATGATTTTTTTTTTCTGTTAGAATTTTGTTCCTGAATACTAAAAATGAACTGGCTTCACTCGTGGTCTCTGCTCTTTGGAATTTTTCCCGATATAATTTTGTATCTGATAATTAGATGATGATACAGCAATATTGTCATCATCATTTTCTGACTAAAAAAAAACCAACTATTTTTGCCCAAAACCTGTCAATTTCAATTTTTCTTGGCTAAAAATGCGACAAATATCCCTTCCATATGTTTCTCTATGTCCTGTTATAACCCCTTTTTACATGTACATTAGGTCAGCTGATATTACCTTCCATCTTCACCGCAAGAGGCGCTGCTTGCGAGCGAAAGGGCAAATTTGCAACGCAATTTGCAAATACCTTGACGAAAATTCGGAATAGAGACCTGAAATTTTCACTATAAGTTTTTTCAGATTCTACTCTATATACTGTTAAAATTTCAGTCAGATTAGTAACGTATTGTGGACGTGTATAGCCGACATAAAAACAAACACACATGCATACATACATACATAAATACACTGACTTTTATATATATACTAGCCGAATGACCCGGGCAACGCCCGGGTTTTATCCGATTAAATGTTTTTATTCAAATACTATTCGTTACAATTAATATAAATTGGCGCCGTGGATGTCATTCTTGTGAAACGTCCCGCTCCAAACTTAGTGTCTGAGAAGCGATATTTTTATAGAGAGATGATCTGGGTTTGTGTCTTCTGCTCGGAAGAATGTTTTTCTGTTAGAATATTGTTCCTGCATACTAAAAATGAACTGGCTTCACCCTTGGTCTCTGCTTTTGGGAATTTTTCCCGATATAATTTTACATCTGATAATCAAGCATGATACAGCAATATTGTCGTCATCATTTTCTGACTAAAAAACAACTATTTTTGCCCAGAACCTGTCAATTTCAAATTTTCTTGGCTAAAAATTCGTTAAATATCTCTTCCAGATTTTTTTCTATGTCCTGTTAAAACACGTTTTACATGTACATTAGGTCAGCTGATATTACCTCCCATCTTCACCGCTAGAGGCGCTGCTTGCGAGCGAAAGGGCAAATTTGCAACGCAATTTGCAAATAACTCAAAGAATATTCGGGATAGAGACCTGATATTTTCACTATAAGTTTTTCCATATTCTACTTTATAAACTGTTAAAATATCAGTCAGATTAGTTACGTATTGTGGACGTGTATAGCCGACATAAATACCCACATACATACATACACTGCCTTTTATATATATAATGATAGGGATTTTGATTAAAAAAGTCAAAGTGGACTTTGAACTTTCATTTTTAGATATATAAATATGCTTCGCCCGTGTTGTATTGAGTGAATGTTTAACTGAAAGAATCTTGTTCCTGCTTGTTAAAAATGATGGTCTTGATATTCCCATGTTCTGATCGAGTGAATGATCTCCGAAATAATTTTGTTATCATCTATCAAACATGATACATCAATATATCATCATTATTAATACCTAAATAGGTAAATTAGTCTAGTACTTGGTTGATTTGAATATTCCTAGGATGAAATATCCTTGGGATGAAAATTTTCTAGGATTAATTATTACCAAACATATGCAGTAATATTGCCAGGTGGAAAATTAGGAAAGACAAACTTCAGGATGACATAGCAATTTATTTCAAGGAAGAAAAAAACTATGGAAGATAAACAACGAGGGAAGTGTACAGAGTAGCAAGATATAAACATAAAAAATTATACTCTGTTAATAAAATAATAAATACTTTGCTACAATATTAGCATCAGGCTTTATGAAAACAAATTAATAAAGTTAATCTCTCTCTCGGCCACGCGGCGCGCGAGTTCCGCGTTCTTATAGGATAGAGATTGAGGCAATGTATGTTAGTAACCCTAATGGAGTATTGGCTGAAAGCCAAAATAATGGGCTGCAAGCTCATCTAAATAACATCAAAAACGGCCTACTTTCTGCCGAGATATCGACAAAATATTCTGAAATAACTGAAGGTCATTCAGAATTAACTAATTGCAAAAATGGATATGCCAAGCCGGCGGCGGACATGCAAATTTTTGCCGCAATTGGGCTGATTTACCGGAACAGGAAGACTATCTTATCGAGAGACAAGATGTGATCTTCACCGAAGTGGGCTACTCCAAGAAGAGGCCACATGATCCTGAACACGCCAAGTCGGGGACCAAAAAGGGCTGCGTTTAGGCACCGGAAATCCTTCTGAACAGCAATAGGCCACGAGCCTCACCAAGACCCAGCAGGGTGCACGAGTGCCAGACCACCAGGCAGGCTACCTTCCGGGCAACGTCGGCAGCGGGGCAGGCGGGCCAGTGTGTCTACCTGGAATTCTGCCCAGACTTCACGCAAAAGGAGTATTTCCGGGCATTTGAAACCAAGCTGGGTAAGGGTACCATCTACCAACTGACAAAGATGGAAGGACACATCCTGGTCGGCCTCTCCAGCGTGAAACTTGCTGACAAGCTGATAGAGGAGGGACTCAACATCGAAGACGGCACCCTGCCTGCCTTCCCCCTCAGGAAGAGGGTCGAGGGAATTGTCCTCGGCAACGTGCTCTTCTTCGTAGACGACTCTGACCTCGTTACTGCGCTGCGGCCCTACGGACAGGTCACGTCCATCATACAGTAGATGATGCAACTAGAAGACTCCTGCTGGGCTGATGCTCGTCGGGAAGCTTTTATAACTCTGCGCGACGGAGTAAAATATCTTACAGATCCCTACACCACTGGATGTCAAGGCCAAGGGAGTGGTCACGCACGTCTACGTAACCTACGACATTAAGTGTTCCCTGTGCTACAAGCAGGGACACAAGCGTGCCAACTGCCCTCGCAAGATTGGTCTCCAGGAGGACAAGCTGGTGCTCTCTGTAGATGCTCCTGGGGCACGCACACAGGGCTGGACCAGGTCGCCCTCCACCTCGAACACCGTGCCGGCTGCAGCACCATTTCCAGCTGCATCAGCAGCCCCACCTACAGACCATACACCTGCTGATGTGGACACAGCCCCATCTCCATCAAGGGCATCCAATGCTCATCAGGAGGACCTGACACCCAAGCCAATCCCCACAACGAGCGCTCTAAAAAATCTGGAGCCGAAAACATCAAAGAAAAGAAGGCAGGGCCCGGTGTCGAGGTCGCCCTCATCAAAGCCCATGCCCTCCAACCACTCTGCCCTCTCAACACCAGCTGCGTAATTCTCTGCAACCATCAAACAGATCCCCTCAGCACCCTCCAGCCCTGCCGCGCCTTCACCCGGGGCGAGCTTCCCTGTCTGTCTTTACGAGACTCCAGCCTCCGAGCTTACTGTTCCGGCGCCGAGCACCAGCTAAATGCCGTTACGCCCAGAGCCCTCATTGACCAGTGCTGAGCCATTGGCGGCTACTGCAGAGGAGATACAAGCCATGACTGCACCATTCATCCAGTCTACTACCCCCGTGGCCCTGTTTTCCACTCGGACCCCTCAGGAGAGGAAGCTCGAGGAGCAGATAGAAAAGTTTTCGAAAAACTAAATGTTGACACTATTCTGGCCCATCTCTATGAGGAGATCTGTGATAGTGAAGTGTCAGTTCAATACCGGCCTGAGAGGAGGCAACTCTTCGACCAACTCTCTCCTGGAAATAAGATCATTCTACGCAATTTCCTCAACATGGCGATTGAGCGTTTTGGGGACAGGAACTCCGTTATAATCAGTGGCCTGTACGAATTCAGGGCGGCTTGTGACTCTTGATATGTTCCAGACTTCCCTTCATAGGGGCTTCGTCTGGTATAAATATTCATATACACCTATCCCCTGATTTACACGGTACTTTTTTACACGGTTTTCCAAATATTTTTGTTTTTTGTTTTTATCGCACTATACTAAATGCTACTGTGATTGAACACATGCGCTGTGTACACATCTCACGAGGAATCCCAAGCTTATGTGCTGACTACATATTTTAACCTGTCAATGCATTTTATTTTTATTTCTGTGTACAGCTATCCCCCGATTTACACGTTTTTCTCAGAAACGTATCTACCGTGTAAATCGGGAGATAGGTGTATACCAGGTCTATTAGTATGAAACGCGAAAATTTTCATTGAATTCAAAAGTTCACCAATTCCATACAACAAAAGATTTTTTATTCAAAGTAACTGCCCTGATTAGCTATACACTCGGAGCACTTTTCAGGCAATTTTCGAATTCCTTGTCTGAAAATTTATATTCCTTTTGAGTCGAACCAGTCAACAAGTCATTTTCGGAGGATGTCTGAGTTCGAAAATTCCTCGTTTTTTAGGGCGTGTCCTAAAGATGTGAAAAGGTGGTAGTCCGACGGCGCTAAGTCTGGTGAGTACGGCGGGTGGGGTTAGAGTTCCCAGCCCAAGTCTTTTATGGTGTTTTTGACCACTGTAGCGTTGTGGGCTGGAGCGTTGTCATGCTGCAGTATCAGGTTGTTGTGCTTTTCACGCCATTCCGGTCTTTTTTCATTCAACCACTCTCTCAAACTGTGCATTTGTTGTTCGTAGCGACTAGTATTGACCATTTTGCCAGGTTTCAGGAGCTCGAAATATACTACGCCGGTGTGGTCCCACCATATGCAAAGCATTTCCTTTTTTCCGAAGCGATTGGGCCTTGGCGTCTGTTTTGGAAATTGGCCGGGCAGGCCCCACGACTTTTGGCGCATAGGATTGCTGAAGTGGATCCATTTCTCATCAGAAGTTACGATTCGGTGCAAAAATGACTTCTTTTGATACCTGGCGAGCAGCCCTTCGCAGGTTACCAGACGCCGTTATTGCTGCCTTTCGCTCAACTCGTGGGGGACCCATCTGGAAAGCTTTTGGGTCATTCCGAGGCTGTTTAAACGTAGAGAAACAGCACCTTGAGACACCTGGAGCTGTTTTGCGAGTTTCTCCTGCATTTGGGTACTGTCCTCATCCAACAAAGCTTGCAGTTCAGTGTCCTCGAACTTTTGGGGCGGTTTTCCATGTGGTTCATTATCAAGTTCAAAATCGCCACTTTGGAATTTTTTAAACCACCTGTAACACTGCGATTTGCTCAGAGCGTGGTCGCTGTAAACTTCCTCGAGCATTCGGTGGGCTTCAGTGGCACTTTTCTTCCAGTTGAAGGCGAACAACAAAACTTCCCGCAAATGGGCACTTTTTGGCTCGGAAATCGCCATTTTCCACGGGCTCCAGAAATTTTTCACGATTTAAATTTTTCTAAAACTGCACGCATGCTGATGCCACGTGAGTCAAAGAACAAAACGCCTACAACAGCGCCACCGTCGGCTCAAATAAAGTTGCACAGCGGCCTCTGGCGCCCATTTTCGCGTTTCATACTAATAGACCTGGTATACTTTTTATTTCTGTTTTATATGGCTGTATTGTAGTTTTTTTTATTTGCTTGATGTTGACTGGGGTCAATGTAGTTGTTTGGCCTTGTATGGACATTGGAATAAAGTGGTTTCAATCTCTCGCTCTGATTTTTGACTATTTTCAAATTATGGGGACGAATTCAATCCAGATCTTTAATATTTCTTTTACAAAAAATACAAATTAGGTATTGGTTTAAATTTATTGGGGTTTCAATAGCCAATATTTTAAGCTGCAACTTCATTTATATGCCTACCTGATAAATTACAAAAAAAAATCTTATTAGAAGTTTTAATGGAAAAAAGTGAAGGTTCTCTTTTAAATTTTATATTTTGTTCGAGTAAAAATGTTCAGCAGAAAGAACCTTGTTGATGTGCTCATTATTAATTATTCTATATACAGTTACGAGCGTCATCCGTTCTTAATTCTTCATCTCCTAATCATTTGTCATCTCTGTCACCGTTTGCTTTTTTTTTTTGGAATGGCGCCCTCCTATTGGTTGGCTACGATCACGCCACCTTTGCCCCCCCCCCCCCCCACTCGCTTTTTCGTTTTTGTAACTATTGTGTTGGAGCGGGTCGCTCCTTAAATAAATGCATATATTAGTAAATGGAATCCTCTCTTTCTTTTTCCCAGTAAGAGACGCCTACGGAAGCCAACAGTACATAGACAGATAAAGCACATAGGCTATAGTTATTAACTGATATATGCATTTATTTAAGGCGCCAATTTATAATTGTAACAAATAGTATTTGAATAAAAACATTCAATCGGGTAAAACACGGGCGTTGCCCGGGTCATTCGGCTAGTATATTATATTAAAGAAGGAATCAAAGTTTACGGCGATGAATTTCTGTTATTTGGCTGTATAATCGGCAAGCTTTCGGACTATGACGTCCTTCAACAGGCTACTATCCAAGAAACTAGAAGATAATATATATTTACACGTAAATATTTACTTAATTAGAAATTTTCTTAATGAAATGAATGATTATTATACAAAATCTTTTTTTTTTCTTTTTTTTTTAATCTATGTAGACAAATTAGTTTTGAGAAAAGGATAACTGCCATTAAATGCAATAAATTGCCTTTCCCTGCATTTTATGGTAGTCATCCTTTTCTCAATACTAATATGTTTACATAGATGAAAAAAAAATATTTTGTATAATAATCAGGTCAATTAACAGGTCAATTTATAAAATTATTCTAAATAGTGTTTCATTACAATTTATTCATTTCAACATTCTTATATTAAAATTAGAAAGAGATCGCCTAAATCTTGGATGAAAACTATTTATTTTTCCAATAATCCGAGGCTGTGGATAGTATTCCAAGTGAATAGTGTTTGTAGTTGATGTTCCTAGCAGAGGCAACAACGTCGAAATACTGGAAGATATCAATAAATAAGCTTGATCCAAGATTCATAATTAATGTATCTGACTCGGATTTCTTCATCCTTCGATAGATAGTGTATAAAGTCTATAGAGTGTGTTCCTAGAAACGACCAATTGTTGTCATTGCCGGCCCAGCGCCCGCCGGGGAAGCCTCTATGAACCTCGGGTCTGACTACCTCCTGGTGATAACTTGTCCTGTCATGACTCTAGAAATCAAACCACGTAGTCGTTTAAATACACGATTCCTAGTTGCTGAGAGAACCAACACCTTAGAAATATTTTACTAGTCTGGAAACCCTATATGATGATAGGAAGGTACATTGTACAGAATGGTAGGATTGGGCCAAACGATACTATTCACCATTGAGGAAGAGATACTGTAAGAAACAATTCATCCGGAGGTTCACCAAATTACCGTATGTGGTCCAGACTCAAAACGAACTGTTGTCTTGGCAGAGACCTAGGACGTCCTGTATCATCTAACGTCCGTACAACAAGCCAGTAGAGAATCGTTCAGCGAGATATAACTTCAGAGATTCGTAGCAGATATTAACAATTGTTTCAACGAAATAGAAATTGGTTATAATTAATGTATTGGAAAATACATGTAGTAGAATAATGATATTTTTTCTATGAGAACTATATAGGTTGCAGGTTGAATGTAGTCGATTATAAAGTGTGTATATCTTGTATTTGTGTGGTTGAAGTTTTTATTTAAAGCAAAATATTCGTAGGCAGAAGCATGAGTAATTTGCAGACAATGCGCCACTTCATCAATAGTTACTCGACTGTCTAACAAAATAAGTTACAATGTGTTCAATGTTTTCTAATTTGTGGGGCTAAATGGTGGCCAGGACCTTCGTTTTTGCATAACATTCGTACGATCATTTTTTAAAATTTCAATTTAATCTTAGACACTTCATTGAGGAAATATATTGTTCGCGTCACATAATTATTTCGATATTCGTCTATTTTATGCAATTAATATAATTTTGGTACATGTAACCATTATTTACGATGCTTCTCAGCCGTCGATGTTTGCGTACAAGGTTTCTAAGAAAACAATGTGGGTTCGTTGTGGATACAGCTTAGTACGGTATATTTATTATAAGAACTTTTAAAAGTAGATTAGTAAATATATACAGTAGATGTCTTCATTGTCCGCCACCAGAGGGATCCTCCATGTCACAGTCTTCCCGGTTATTCCATACAGCCACACACCAGGAGTCCACTTCCCGTAGCCAACTTGCCGCTTCTTCTGAAACGTCAGATCTCAACAGAACTTACATGTCCTCTCGGCGCACAAACCCGCCTTCAGGCTGACCGCTATCCCGGCTTTTTCTCCCTAGACTGCCCCAGCTGAACTGCCTGTCTGCCTCCTCTGGAATCTGTCAATCAACACTTCCTTGTGAAGGGAACCCCTGCATACCTTCTTTACTTGCATGCCCACATCTCTTTATCTTCTTTGCTGCACCGTTTCAGTATGTTTGAATTTTGAAATGATCATATCTACTCATCATTTATATGAATATCTTTATTTCATATAATAAAATAAGAATACAAGAATAAATAAGGTTGATTATATATTTGGGAGTTTTCTCTGAGATTATCCAAGTTCTGGTAGTCAGCATCGCGTAGTTATAGTTGTTGATTCTTTCGTTCAAGAACTCCCTCTAGTTCCTGCACAAATCACGAGCTAGTAAAAATACATTTAAGTTAAAATTATAAGAGAACGTCTAAGGGAGAGAAAATTCGGTGGCATCGGACAGCTATATGAATTCGTAGATGAGAAAAGAACATATAAAAATTTTAATCAAATTTGTAGATATATATACAACTATCTTTTGAACTGGGAAAGAGAGGGAAGGAAATTTTAAAATAATTGCTTTTGTATGTTTGTCTTTTTCTCCTTTCTCCTTGTATATAGTCAATTTGATATGATGTTAGAAATGTATTGACGCAAATATCCCTGAGTTTGGGACATCGCGTTAGAGGATGTTAATAAAGAGCGCCTAATTTGAGGAAATTAAATACATATATTAAAAACTTTAATAAATAATACAATGAATTAATAATAAAAGTAAGGTGTTGGTATTAAAATAAATAAAACATATCCTGACTACTAGCACATGAGCTTTTTAGATGGCAGAGCGCCATCTAGTGTAACATAAATCAACTAAACGTTGATTTAGCCTGTTCACTGTCATACATAATGAAACTAATATTCAAAATATTGCAAAACCTTTTGTAGATGTATTTTAAATTATATAGCAACAAATATCTTTTAGTAAATTAAATTTTATTGCCCTCTATCGTTAAAATTTTACACAAATAAATTTACTGGCAATGCGTTTCTTTTTTAAATCTCTACAGACCTTACTGCAATGATATGATTTAATGAATGAGAGGGCTTGGCTCATCAGTAGTGAACCCTCTCAGCGGTTTCGCCAAATTAATCTCTAGACCGCTCTACTATTGTATTGGACTGGTTTTGTTATATACCCTGCATTTTCTATGGAAGGCAGCTAAATGGTGTTTAGTGAACTATGGACATAAGCTTATAGGTCTGTAGAGGTACATACATATAAATTTCAAGGTATTGCATCGAGCAAAGCTCTTCCGCGCAAAACATGTTTTCATAACCATTATATATTAGTAAATTAAATTTTATTGCCCTCTATCGTTAAAATTTTACACAAATAAATTTACTGGCAATGCGTTTCTTTTTTAAATCTCTACAGACCTTATTACTGCAATGATATGATTTAATGAATGAGAGGGCTTGGCTCATCAGTAGTACCCTCTCAGCGGTTTCGCCAAATTAATCTCTAGACCGCTCTACTATTGTATTGGACTGGTTTTGTTATATACCCTGCATTTTCTATGGAAGGCAGCTAAATGGTGTTTAGTGAACTATGGACATAAGCTTATAGGTCTGTAGAGGTACATACATATAAATTTCAAGGTATTGCATCGAGCAAAGCTCTTCCGCGCAAAACATGTTTTCATAACCATTATATATTAGTAAATTAAATTTTATTGCCCTCTATCGTTAAAATTTTACACAAATAAATTTACTGGCAATGCGTTTCTTTTTTAAATCTCTACAGACCTTACTGCAATGATATGATTTAATGAATGAGAGGGCTTGGCTCATCAGTAGTGAACCCTCTCAGCGGTTTCGCCAAATTAATCTCTAGACCGCTCTACTATTGTATTGGACTGGTTTTGTTATATACCCAGCATTTTCTATGGAAGGCAGCTAAATGGTGTTTAGTGAACTATGGACATAAGCTTATAGGTCTGTAGAGGTACATACATATAAATTTCAAGGTATTGCATCGAGGGCAATAAAATTTAATTTACTAATATATAATGGTTATGAAAACATGTTTTGCGCGGAAGAGCTTTGCTCGATGCAATACCTTGAAATTTATATGTATGTACCTCTACAGACCTATAAGCTTATGTCCATAGTTCACTAAACACCATTTAGCTGCCTTCCATAGAAAATGCAGGGTATATAACAAAACCAGTCCAATACAATAGTAGAGCGGTCTAGAGATTAATTTGGCGAAACCGCTGAGAGGGTTCACTACTGATGAGCCAAGCCCTCTCATTCATTAAATCATATCATTGCAGTAAGGTCTGTAGAGATTTAAAAAAGAAACGCATTGCCAGTAAATTTATTTGTGTAAAATATCTTTTAACAAACTGATAATTTATATTATGCTTATTGTACATATTGCCAGACATTTCTTTCTTTTGTACACAGTTATTTTTTCTCGTCTTTTTCCTCTCTTTCTCATTGTTAACATCATATGACTATTCTTTTAACGGCCTAAAATTATTGTATATATATATATATATATGTATTTATACTTGGATGTATCACGGAGCAAGCTAAATAAACGTTTAGTTTATTTTTGCTCCACTAGATGGCACTCTGCCATCTAAAAAGCACATGTGCTCGTGGTCAGGAAATGCCTTCTTTATTTTTAATATATATGTATAGACAAATGTAAAGACATACATGTATGACAGCACAAGTGTCCCTAAGAGGACATAGCGCTTTAAATGGAAATAAAAATGAATCTTTTTTTTCATTTATTTTATTTTGATAAATTCCAAGAAGAATATGGTTTAGAAATTGCTTAAAATTAATTAAAATCTCTTCACTTTCAGAAACCTGAGTCAACAACAACAACAACAACAAAGCCTTTATTTAGGGCATTCCGCCCCATACAGGATTCGCCGTATTTACACGTCAACAAGAGGAGAGGGAAGAGGAAACAAAATAAGGTTTGTCTCACATTCAGTTACCTATTTACAGATAGTTCATCCTCCAGTATCCTTTGCCCTGCATTCTTTCTCATGCGCCCAGCTTCTGTGCAGAACTTAAAGTATCTAACAATCAGTAATTCATCATTCAGAGCTGAAGAGATAAGTTGACATATGCGATGGTATCTAAATTGACCAGAGGTAGGGCTTGGGAAAATTTCAGTACGTTTTTCTGTTAAGAGAGGGCATTGGAAGAAATAGTGAACCAAATTATCATCCATGAGATCCTTACAAAGTAAACAGTTCCGGCCATTTTCTTTCCAGAAGTCTTTTCTTTCTTCCCTGAAAATCAGAAACCTGAGTCTCTTAGTTCGTTAATCTCCACTCGTTAATTATTTTACTCTCAGAGAAAGTTATACATTTTATATATATTGTTTTACATAGCGGTTTATTGCTTTTATTAATCCAGGTACAGTGTAGCAATATCTAATCTTTATTCAGATATGTCTCAATATAATACATTAACGCACCCTCTGTTATGAGAATTCGTAACTATTATAGACGCGTATGATTCTTTTATAAATTAAACAACTTTCTACTGCCCTTACTGCAATTAAAAATTAATGAGAGGGCCTTGTTCATCAGTGGTGAATCCTGGTTGAACTGGCGAAACTGTTGGGAGGATTCACTACTGATTAGCTAGGCCTTCCTATTAATTTTTAATTGCAGTAAGGGCAGTAGAAAAAGGTTTAATTTTTAAAAGAATCGTACGCGTCTAAAATAGTTTCTAATTTACATTTAGATATGTATTAATAGAGAAAGATAGTAATAAAATAATTTATTTTTGAATAGAGAGTAGCTACTTTATTTTAAACAAATTTATTCCTAAGAATATATTGCTATCTTGCAAATCTGTAATAAAGTCTTAGGAATTGAACTACTTACCTTCAAATTGACATTGGTTGGTAAAGCTAGCTACTCAGGTTGTAGAAAGAAGACTCTACCATCACCGCGGTACACCAAGACGTCCATATTGTTCACTGTTCTTTCCATCTACACCTTCTTCCTTGCCAGAGGATCTCCCAGTGGCTTCAGCGGCTTCTAAATCAAAGTAGGATTTTAGCTATTATGTCCCATTTTTTCTTCCATTGTCCTTTTTTTTTTATCCTGAAGCGACATAAAAAGTATCATAACGGAGGAATCCTCTGAAATTTAAATTACAATAAAACGCAAGCTCCAAGGATGAGTTTCCCATTTCTATTATATTCTTCTCAAGTTTACGGTTAGTATCAACCCTAATACAGGAGAAAATATACAAATAAAATGACTAATTTCATATATATATGCTCTCGTAGAAGTGTTGATATTTTATTTTCTTATCAAGCTTTCGGGTAGTGTTAACCCTAATACAGGAGCTAATATATAAACGAAATGAGTCAATTCGTTTATATATATTCTTCCGTAGAAGTGTTGACATTACTCGAAAGCTTTAGAAAAAATTAATAAAAATAGAAAACTCATCCTATGAGCCTGCTTTATAGTAAAATAAAACATATTTGTTGACCACAATTGTTTTTACATTATATTAGGTATTTTTCTTTATATAAATCACTAGCGGATGTACCCGGCTTCGCCCGGGTTTTACCCTAGTAATATAAAATAAATCAGTTTTAAAAATTGTAAAAAAAAAAAAGAAATGCATCGGCCGGGAATCGAAACCGGGCCGCCCGCGTGGCACCACTGAACCACCGATGCTTATAAGAAATTGCCATATTTGGGTATTTATTCCATTCACAAAAGCAAACGATGACAGAATTGATTGTTGGTGACTCTAATGCTTGTATATTTTAATAAAAGAGTTTTAAAAATTGTAAAAAAAAAAAAAATGCATCGGCCGGTAATCGAACCCTTGACGATGACAAACGATGACAGAATTGATTGTTGAATAATATATAGAACTAGCCGAATGACCCGGGCAACGCCCGGGTTTTACCCGATTTAATGCTTTTATTCAAATACTATTCGTTACAATTATAAATTGGCGCCGTGGATGTCACTCTTGTGAAACGTCCCGCTCCAAACTTCGTGTCTGAGAAGCGATATTTTTATAAAGAGATGATCTGGCTTTGTGTATTCTGCTCGAATGAATGTTTTTCTGTTAGAATTTTGTTCCTGCATACCAAAAATGAACTGGCTTCTCCCGTGGTCTCTGCTTTTTGGAATTTTTCCGGATATAATTTTGTATCTGATAATCAAATATGATACAGCAATATTGTCATATTCATTTTATGACTAACTTACACTCAAAGGTTTTGATTAGGCTTATGGACATTCACCAATATACATTTAAGAAGGTTCAAATATCCAGGATCCATAGCAGGAATATTCAGCAGGTATAACTGCATGCTCCTGTTTGGTGGTGGAGCCGCCATTACAGCAGGTAATTGATCAAATCTGATTGACTTGCACAAGATTGGCTCCATCATAGCAACCTTCTGCACAAATAACCTTTTTTCACTACGTCTAAATAAACAAACCTATTCTATAAGGTGAAAAAATAGTACAAATGTGATATTATACTGGGATAAGGTGCATACATTAAGAATAAAAAGACCATCTCCTTATCGTGCAATTGAAATCAGAAACTTTCAGTTGCACGATAAAGAGATGCCCTTTTTTCCCAATTCTATAATATTGTACACTCGAAGCTCCTGTATGAGAACCATCTTGAAGGCGTTTTCCTTTTGAAAGCGATCACCTTTAGAGGTAATAATTTTTTTAATTTGATAGAACCATCCTGGAAGTGGTTCCTTCCATTTCTGGAATTCGCGCATCACTTTTTTTCTCTTTTCTTAAATAAAAATTTCAAAGACATTTTATGACTTCCCGAGCGCCAACTTTCATTTTTTTAAATATCTCTCTCATGTTTCTAACCACCGTAATATTTATCATTTTGCCCGCGGTTCCCTTCACTTCTATATTGAAAAAGTATTTTATTCAAATATTTAAATTGCCTTATAGATTTTTAACTAATCGATTTTCAAAAATCATAATCACGACTATAATTTCTGAATAAATGATAACTTTAACAAGTTCCAAATTTTCAGAGACTTCATTTTTTTTTTACTTTATTGAATAGATATTATTACATTCAAATAGATCAGATAATCTCGTATTTGATATATTTAGAAATAACAATGGTGTTAAGAACTATATTCGGTAGATATCTTTGAAAGTGAACAGTAATGCAGCAACCCTAGAGTAAAGTGACCTTCATAAAATATGAAAATTATTAATATTCATGTAAAAATAATAATATGTAATCATTTGAGAATATTTATAGTCGTTAAATATAATTTTATTTTTTATTTTTTTCTGAAATTTTATCGGCTTGGTATAACAACAATAGGAGTTTTTTGTTAGAACAATTACAATTTCAAGATATCAAAATTAAACATTTATATATATCTCTTTTAACCAAATATAGTTTAAAATTTGCCAAATCGAAATATCAAAAGAACAATTTATTTTCGCATTTATGAAGAAATATTTATAAATAAGAAATATTGATTCAAGTTTTGTAGAAGAAAAATATATTGATTAATTATGAGATAATCTTTGAAAATTTGTTTAAATCTAGCCTATACCCTTCCAAACAACAAATTTGAAACACAAGGAAATATTAAAAAGAGAAAATGGAAGAGATAATTAACTCTCATGGGTAACAGAAAATCTTCATATATAAAATGAATATGGAGCTTGTATAATTATCCTGCTTTTGAAATCTAAAATGGTGAGAGGAAGAATTAAGATATTCCAGATTTAAATCTTAAGAAATTTAACCGAAAGCTCAATATATTATTAAATGCACTTTATATGCCCTCACAAGCATTTATCAAATATTATTTCAAAAGCAATTAACTTCAATGCAAGTTTAAATCAATGATGGTCAACAAGTCAGGTAGGAATTTATATCGGATATATCCACGCAGAAGATATTCCAACTAAACCATACTATTGTATCAATCTCAGATGTTACCTCTTTGCAGATGAGGGTCCCATTCTATTTATCAGCTGGTCAGTAATGACTTAACTTCCTATGTGGGCCACAATCTATTTATCAGCTGGACACAGTTTTCATTGATTCTCCTTCTTCCTTAACAACCTTTCTTTCTTCACAATCTTTACATTTAGCTTTTGAAAATATATAGAATTATCACCCACAAATATATGAAACCATTTCACATGTTTTTAACGATATCCCTGACATAGTGTCATATATAGCTTGGAGAAATGTGAATTGATTCTATAGATTGTATGAGGAATTTGGTTATTTTGTAGCTTTAGAACTACCCCATTAATTGATTAATAACAATGAAAAAATGTGGTTTGTTATTTGACTGAAATGGAAGCTCTCCTCTTGTGAAATTTTGAATTTTATAATTCAAATCATAAATAATAATTTAGAATAAAAAAAAAACTTATAAACCGCTCGAATGCCAAGGATAAAAAAGGAACTGGGTGAAAATGCAACCTGTTGGATATAAAGTCTGAATTCTAGGTGGCTGTGTGTAACAGATGTTCCAGATGGAGAGACCCACAGTGTGACTTCCCTGCGATCCGGCTCTACTAATGCCATTGTTGCAGGATCTAGATAGTGAATAGACAGCATTGGGAGGTGGAAAGTGAGTCGGTGTTTAGTGCTTACACCCCTGTGGTGGCCACTGCGACGATTAGCCGCCCAAGACTATCCCGCTTTGGTCATTGGTCATTACCACGTTGGGAAGGGGGGTGGGGACCCGACTATTTTAACACTGTGTATTCACATAGCGTGGAATGATACCCAACTTCCCCTCCGATAGCTTGCTCGCTCCACTGACCTAGGACTAGGTACTGATTACTAGGCTGTTGGCTCTGGCGCAAAACTCCGACGGGAGGCCTCGCGTGTAGGCGTAAGTCCGGCTTTCAGCGTTGCCAGTGTCCAACATGCTGTTTTCAGTCTCTAGTCCACTAATTCTACTTTGTTGTCAATAGAAACCCTACAGCGAGCTGTCGGAATTGGGAAGTTGGGGTCAGGGGTGTAGCAATATATGACAGGGTGTTATAGTATACATCCAACCCCCTCTGTGTTATTTACCTAGATATCACATGGAGCCCTTTCCATGTCTAGTTAACAATTAGGTAAATATCTTTCTTTAAGGTCCCTTCTTAAGTCACCGAGTTCCTTTTTTAAAACTTGGCATTCATGCGGTATATAAATGATCACAACTCCTCTGGAAAAGAGTAAATAATTATTACTCTATATTTCTGGAGCGCTCTCATTATTTTGGCTTAGAATATGTGTGACAACAATGTTGTAAGGCGCCATTACAGTAAAGAAGCATCTAATTATTTCTTTAATGGAATTTAAAGTGTAGGTCTGATTTAATTTTAAATTGCCGTAGCCCCTATAAAATATGGAAATGAAGAGATCTGTGAGATAGATATGTAGGGTTCAGAGATATATAGATATTGGATTCAAAATACATAAAATTAGATGAGAAAGTGATTCTACATGCAATGCCACATGATGTAAAAGTGGTCAAAGATATGTTGAAATAACATTACTGGAATGTCCTATTGCACATGGTTTTTTCCCTAGATGATGTTTCCCTTAATTATCTTGGCTTGCACATGATTTTATTTATTTATTTATTA
Organism: Cordylochernes scorpioides; assembly: GCA_030710605.1. Lineage (NCBI taxonomy): Eukaryota > Metazoa > Arthropoda > Arachnida > Pseudoscorpiones > Chernetidae > Cordylochernes > Cordylochernes scorpioides. Next base: position 44,645,903 of record CP092883.1, read on the forward strand.
CAAAACACACGCTATATCCTATGTGGTTATTTGCGTGTAAATGTTTAAACTATTTACGTACATAGTTTTAAAATATATATACAAATTATTTATAGTTTTAGAGAGAGAGTGAAAGTTATTCAAATTTACATTTTAGAGCAATAAACTATACAAAAAAATAAAGATTATTTACACACATAATATAAAAGTCCAATATATCTTTATAATTACAACCACTAAACCAATGGCACAAATATAGAATATTCCAAATCAATAAGAGCATAAGCAGATTGAAGAATCAATTCTGCCAATTCTGTATAAGTATGTGTTGAGGTCGCCATGCCCCGTGAAGAATTGTATATTATAAAAATTTGGCTGGATGAATTTGGGTAATCCTGAGTTTTCAAAAGTTTCTCTGAAATTATCATTAAAATATTTATAGTATTTCTGATTTTTTTCATTTATAAAGTTAGATATTACCATTATTTTCGCTGGATCATTTCTATTATAATCTATTTCAACTTTAAGTATGTTTGACAAAATGAAATCCGTAATTTTAGGTATTCTTGCGAGAACATGTGTACAATTCGAAGATGTTGTATTATAAGCATGTATACAGTGTTTAAGAATGTTATACTGTAGTGAATCTATTTTGTTTTTAGATATCGTGTTCATATATGGGTACCATATTGTTGAACCATAAGTTATTGTGCTTCTAAATAAGGTCTTATATAATGTTAATAATCGCCTATTATTCGATCTTCATGATTTCTTTGTTAAGCCGAGGGGATATCCACTAGCTCTATTTGTTTTTGCAATAACACTGTCGATGTGAGGCATAAAATCTAATTTGTTCTTGTTTCGATGATTCTTGAAAGTCAATCCTAGTATTTTCAGGTTTTCAACTGGTTTGACAAGATTACCATGCAAGTTAATTACATCGTTTTTACCATTGAATAAATAAAAATATTTGTTTTCTGTCTCGATATTTTAAGTTTGTTGTTTTCACACCACATATTTATTTTTCCTATTGAATTTTCAATTGTAATCTTAATATTTGTTACATCTGTATTCCAACATATTACCGTTATATCATATGCATATCCAATAATTTCGCTATTAGATTCCTGAAGTTGGTTAATATATCATTCATTATGATGTTCCAAATTGTCGGAGATAAGGGTCCTCCTTGCGGGTATCCTTTACTTAGTTTTTTGATGAATTCATTCTGAGAGTACCTAAATCTTATCTTCCGGTTAGTGAAGTGGGATATTATTAATTTTATTATTGACTAGCCGAATGACCCGGGCAACGCCCGGGTTTTACCCGATTAAATTTTTTTATTCAAATACTATTTGTTACAATTATAAATTGGAGCAGTGGATGTCAATCTTGTGAAACGTCCCGCTCCAAACTTTACATGTACATTAGTTCAGCTGGTATTACCCCCCATTTTCACCGCTAGAGGCGCGAGCGAAAGAGCAAATTTGCAAATAAAATGAGAATAGAGACCTGAAATTTTCACTAAGAGTTTTTTCAGATTCTACCTTATATACTGTTAAAGTATCAGTCAGATAAGTTACGTATTGTGGACGTGTATAGTTGACAAAAATACATACATACATACTCTGACTTTTATATATAGGGATAATAATATAAATGAGTTTTAAAAATTGTAAAAAAAAAAAAAATGCATCGGCCGGGAATCGAACCCGGGCCGCCCGCGTGGCAGGCGAGCATTCTACCAGTGAACCACCGATGGTTGTAAGAAATGGCCATATTTGGGTATTTATTCCATTCACAAACGCAAACGGTGACAGAATTGATTAAGAATTGATTGATGACTCTGATACTTGTATATTTTAATGCTGTTATATTATCCTCATCGAGTCTTTTTATCACCATTGGTTACCAGGTATTGTCAAAAGCTCCAATAATATCTATTGCAATTAAGGCGCATACTCCTTGGCTTTGTGTTCTAAAGCAGTGTGAATTATTTCAGTTAATGCAGTTATGGTTGATCGAGATTTTGTAAAACCATGTTGACGATTTACTGAATAATTTCATTTTCCTGTAGATTTTGATGATTTTGTTGTCTATTATTCTTTAAATATTTTCGGAAGATTTGAATTTGGACATAAAGGTCGATAGCTGTCACAATCTTTATGATCGGATTTACTCGGCTTTAGGATGAACAACGCCTCTGCTCTTTTCCCTTCATCGGGAGAGTAACGCATATCCAGACACTTCTGATAAATTTCAGTTAATAGTGGTACCGCGAATTGTTTTCCGTGTCTTATCATATTATTAGAAATGTTATCTATTCCTGGAGATTTCTTGGATTCATTTTATCAATAATAGCATTTACTTCATTGATTGTGATTATTGGTTCTGTTGCATTCGAAAGTCTTAATGCATATTTCCTTATATTTGCATGTGTATTCTTATCTTCCCTTGGGTTGTCATCAGGAAATAGGATTAAAATATGCTCAGGGTATCTTGGTCGCATAAGCAGATTGAAGATTCAAAATTACCAATTCTGTATAGGTATGTGTTTTAAACGTTCCATTCCCCGTATAAAATTGTATATTATAAAAATATGGTTACAAAAATTTGGTAATCTTCAGTTTTTAAAATATTCTATGAAAAATGATCATTGAAGTCTTCATAGTAGTTTGGAAGTTTTCCATTCATAAAGTTAGATATTATGATCATTTTTTTCTTGATCATTGTCAAAATGAAATCCGTAATTTTAGATATTCTTGAGAGAACATTTGTAAGATTTGAAGATGTTGTATAATAAACATGTATATAGTGGTCAACAATTTTATACTGTAGTGAATCCAAATTGTTTCTAAACTCTTATTTTGTATGGGTACCAGATTGTTGAACCATAAATATCGTGATTCTATAGATATGGCATTTTCAGGTTTTTTAACGGTTGACAAGATTTTCGTTCAAGATAATTATGACTTTTATAATTGAATACAAATAATATCTATGTTTTCTGTCTTTATATTTTAAGTTTGTTTTTCACACCTCATATTAATTTTCCTATTGATATTTCAATTGTGTTCTATAGATTTGTTATATCTGTATTCCAACATATTACCGTTAGATCATCTCTGCATAATTTATAATTTCGCTATTCGATTCCTGAAAGGTGGACATTCTGTAAAGCGGTCTCTCATTGGAGGTGGACCTTCTATTGGCTTGGTTTCTAATTGGAGGTGGACTTCCTATGGGGAGATCTCAAATTGGAGGTGGACTTTCTATAAGGCGGTCTCTCATAGAGGTTGTCATTCATTAGAGGTAGATTCTCGTGAAGGTGATATTTCTATGCAGTTGATCTGCATTGGAGTGGACTTTCTATGGAGGCGGTCATACTATTCAGGTAGTTCTCATTGTGGTGGTCTCTCTATAAAGGTGGTCTTTCTATATGAATTATCAAATAGTGACCGCCCGATAAAAAGCCCACCTTCAATGAGAGATCGCCCCTATAGAAAGTCCAGCTCCAATGAGAGACGACCTTTATAGAAAACTAGCGGATGTACCCGGCTTCGCCCGGGTTTTACCCGAGTAAAGGTTTGTCTAACGAACATTTGTTAAAACAATTCTCTATAAACTTATAAAAAAAAAGATATATTTTGATAATTTGAAACTCGTAAATTTGAATCTCTCGATAAAGTGATCATTTTTCCCCGGTCCCTGTGTGCCGTGTCATTCTGAATTTTGGCTTTCCTAATTTTCTACATTACAAAATCATCGTTTTATATAGTGAACATTTTTTCCCGGTCCCTTGAAAAATACTCGAAAATAATATATATATTTTGATAATTTGAAACTCGTAAATTTGATTCTCTCGATAAAGTGATAATTTTTTCCCGGTCCCTGTGTGCCGTGGCATTCTGAATTTTGGCTTTCCTAATTTTCTACATTACAAAATCAGCGTTTTATCTAGTGAACATTTTTTCCCGGTCCCTTGAAAAATACTCGAAAATAATAGATATATTTTGATAATTTGAAACTCGTATATTTGAATCTCTCGATAAAGTGATCATTTTTTCCCGGTCCCTGTGTGCCGTGTCATCCTGAATTTTGTCTTTCCTAATTTTCTACATTACAAAATCATCGTTTTATCTAGTGAACATATTTTCCCGGTCCCTTGAAAAATACTCGATAAGTTGAATAAAATCATGGTCGTTTATGGAAGATGGACGTAGTTCCCGGAGGTCACCCGCGAAGCTTTTTTCTTGTTTACATTGCACAGCTGTGTAACCAACTCTGCCTCCGCGCGCCAGGACCTCTTGATCCCTCTGATTGGTCGGTGGGAACTTGGATTGGCCAATCGGCCGGCGGCCGGACTACATTTTCTCGGTGGGGGGAGGGGGCAGACCTAAGCCTATCTCCGTCGCAAGGTGGCGCTGCTTGCGAGTTAAAGCTACAAATCTGCAAATAACTCTAAGGATATTTAAGATATTCAAGAAATTATTTTTCGTAAACCTTTCCGGGGATACACCTAAAAATATCCCAAAATTTCACGGCGATTGGAAGTATGGTTTTTGAATCCATAGAGGACACACACACAGACATTCAATTTTATATATATAGATTAATCTCCATGAGAGGCAACTTCTATTGAAACACCTTCCATGAAAAGCCACCTATTGTGTATTGACAGTAGAGTATTGTTGTCATTGACTTATTGTATATTTATCATCATCATACTGGAATATAAACGAGACTTAATAAAGAACTACCATCTTGTGTCACCTGCTTGCCTCTCCTAGATCCTACATGCCATCGGGGATATAACATTGGCGACGAGGACGAACTCAACGTAAGGTTATACGCATTTGTATTACTAAAGTTAAATGTCGTTTATCTTTTAATTTAATTTGTAGCCAAAATCTAATATTTAAAAATTTTCATATTTGCAAAATATATTTTATTTGTATAAAGAAAAGTTTAAAATTATTCTATCGATGGCATTAATGAACGCAATTGAACCATTTGACTTTAAAGATTCAAAATACTCATTTGATAGTTATATTGAACGACTGGACTACGTCTTCAAAGAAAATGATGTTCTTGAAGAAGGAAAAGAAAAGCGATCTTTCTTACTGTTTGCTGTCCCAAGACATTTGATTTGATTAAATCCATCGTTGCTCCAAATGACATCAGCAAACTTAAATATGCAGAAATCGTTCAACTGGCAAAATCACATTTTAATCCCAAGGCAAATGTAATCATAGATTTAATTTCCATAGGAGGAAACAATAATGTGATGAATCAATCTATAATGAGTTGAGTCAAAATCGTGAATTTTCAGGCATAGGTGATCGACTAAGGGATGCCTGAGTCTGTGGAGTTAAATATGAAATTTTGCAAGAAAGACTTCTATCAGTACCTGAGCTAAGTTTTGAAAGCGCGCAAAACTTTGCTTTAAGCAGCGAAATGGCATCTGAAGATGTGGCTACAATGAGGAATCGTGAAAATAAGTTTCTTGTAAAGGAGAAAAAGGAGAATGATCTAAAGGTTAAAACTTAGAAGTTTTGTTTTGTTCGCAATAAATGAATATTCGAACATTCCTTTAAGATTAAATCAAAAGATGCTTATAGAGCCGTAATACAAAATTGGCGTCTTTCGCGCTCCGCAAAGTCGTTAGGTAGGGCGGGGCTTCCGCCACCGGGTTGCCGACCGATGTCTGCAGCTGTTCTATCACATCCCCCTTTGTTTTATTTACAAATCATTAGCTAATATCTGTGAATTAGATATCCATTAGCGAGAATAACGCCTAACAGGTTTCACAATTCTGCCGGACCTTGTACAGTATTGTCCGTCGTTCGGAAGGGCGTTCAGTTGTGGTTCCTCCACATGTAGTTCTTCAGGGACAGGTTCTTCCATAGATGCAGGTTCCTCCTCAGGGACAGGCTTCTTGTCGGGTATTTCGTCGGCTGTTAACGGATACGTCCTTGGATATCCTTTTATTAGATGGAAACGGTTACGCCGAAAAAAACCTCGGGGAGTTTCTATAAAATAGGATCGAGGTGTAGGTGCTTTCTTCATTATCTCTCCCCATTTCCTCAGATCCACAATCCAGACAATTCTCCTATTTCCGGTTCGTCCAGGTCTTTCGAACCGTGTCTCTTTTCATAGTAATTTTTCATTTTTCACCTTTATTTCCCTCTCTTTACTCAGGAACTTCTCGGAGTCCACTAATTTTGGAAGGAGTACTTCTGAGCTAACCGGTATTCTATTAAACCTAGGGATGGTCCGGGGTTTTTCTTAAAATGTTCTTCACAATCTTGACGCCGGCTTCCGCCTTCCGTTACTTTGTGGAAACTTTGATGTGACGTGGTGGAAACCATAATCTTTTGCGAAAACAGCAAATTCCCTCGCAGAACCCGGATGGAAATTGAGCACTGGATCTCCAAATTGGGTACCATTAGCGCTCATAGTCTCTGGGATTCAATGACGCGCAAAATTTGATTTGCAGCATCCCACAATCGTCTCTGCCGTCAAGCGCTTGAGTTACACAACCTCAGGATATCTGGAGTAATAATCGATTATAATCAGATACCATTTGTTTTTGAATTTGAACCTGTCTGTCCCAATTCGTTGCCAAAGTCGTGTGAGAAATTCCGTTGGCATTAGCGTCTCAAGTTTCACAGAGCTAGCTTCTTCTGTACAAATCGAACATTTTCGTATGGCATCAGCAATATCAACCGAGATCCCTGGTCACCAAACAGTCTCTCGAGCTCTAAGTCTGGTTTTGGTCACTCCAAGATGTCCGTTATGGAGTCTTTCTAGTATCTCCTTTTGAATGGACTTCAGGATGATTAAGCGGCATCCTCTCATCATTAATTCGTTATTAAATGAGATTTCGTCACGGACATACCAAAACTGTAATTCTTCTTTTGGAGCTTTTTTTCTTTTCTGACCATTCCTGCTCCAGGTACTTTTTAATTTGATATAATACGATATCACATGTTGTTGACCTTCGAATATTACTGCTAATCTTTTGCCCGTTATGGGAAGACTGGAAAGAATAGCATTCATATGTGCATCAGCTTCTTTCTCGTTTTCTGCATCTTGAGTGGAAATAAACGGTTGTCTTGACAAAGTATCAGCAGCAATTAAGTCCTTTCCCGGAATGTGTTGAATGGTATACGAAAACCGCATTATTCGTATACGGAATCTTTGAATTCTCGGTGTCAACACATCCAATTTTTTAGTGGAGAAAAAAGGGCAAACATTGTGGGAGAAGTAATCACACTCAAGAAAGATGCTTCTTCAAGAATGCTAAATGCTATGCTTGTGGAAATTAGGACATGTAGCAGCCATCTGCTATAGGAAGTAGGGGAAAAGGTACACTCTATTAATCAGGAGAGGGTTAATACAAACTTTATTCCCGAAATAAGTTATGATAATAGCATGCACTTGAAATTGTGAGAATTGATCAAATAAATCTTGATATGCAAATTGACTCCGGCACAGACAGATCTATAATCTCGGAGAACACTTTCAATGCACTATGGAAAATAAAAGATTAGTTAAGGAGAAAATAGCTCTCAAGCAGTGGGATCAAGGAGGAGTTTAGGTCAAGGGTTATTTTTGGAAAATGTGTAAATTATGAATAAAAAGCAAAACTTCCCTTGCTATTTGTCACAGGTGTAGGGCCAAGTATCATAGGAAGTAACTGGTTTGATGCACTAGGTATCAAAGTGGAGATCGTGCAAAGCATATCAGATGATGTTGAGACAATATGTAAAAACTTTACATCTGTCTTTGATTAATAAATAAATGGCTTAAAGGAGACTCCCGTGCAACTAAATGTGCACCACTACTACTAATTCACCAGCGCGATTCTACACTTAGTTGCCAGCACGGCCCCTACACTCAGACTACAGCACGGCTCTACACTAATTCACCAGCGCGGTTCTACACTTAGTTACCAGCACGGCCCTACACTCAGACCCCGGCACGGCTCTACACTAAGCCAGGTCGCCAGCACGGCCCTACACCCAGACTCCAGCACGGATCTACACTAATTCACCAGCGCGGTTCTACACTTAGTTACCAGCACGGCCCTACACTCAGACTCCGGCCACGGCTCTACACTAAGCCAGGTCGCCAGCACGGCCTTACACTCAGACTCCAGCACGGCTCTACACTAATTCACCAGCGCGGTTCTACGCTTAATTACCAGCACGGCCCTACACTCAGACTTCAGCACGGCTCTACACAAATTCACCAGCGCGGTTCTACACTTAGTTACCAGCACGGCCCTACACTCAGACTTCAGCGCGGCTCTACACTAAGTCGCCAGCGCGGTTATGCACTTAGTTACCAGCACGGCCCTACACTCAGACTTCAGCACGGCTCTACACAAATTCACCAGCGCGGTTCTACACTTAGTTACCAGCACGGCCCTACACTCAGACTTCAGCGCGGCTCTACACTAAGTCGCCAGCGCGGTTATGCACTTAGTTACCAGCACGGCCCTACACCCAGACTCCAGCACGGCTCTACACTAAGCCAGGTCGCCAGCACGACCCTACACTCAGACTCCAGCTCGGCACTACACTAAGTTACCAGCGCGGTTCTACGTTTAATTACCAGCACGGCCCTACACTCAGACTCCAGCACGGCTCTACACTAAGCCAGGTCGCCAGCGCGGCCTCAATCTAAGTTACCAGCACTGTTTTACATTGAGTCATTAGTGCGGCACTACATTGAGATACTAGCGCGGGGCCAGATCAAGTAACCTACGAAGTTCTACGAAGTCACCCACGCGGCTTCAAACTAGGTAATTAGCGTGGTTTAAAATAATTAACCAGCGCTGCTCTACATTAAGTCACCAGCGAGGCTCTATATAAAGTAATCTCAGCGCAGCTCTTCACTAAGTCGCCAGCGCGGCTCCACAATAAGTCACCAGGGTGGCCCTTTACAGAACCTCGCGGTTCTACACTATGTTACCCGCGAGGTGCTACACTAAATAATCAGCGCGGCTATGAACTTGATCATTAGCTCACTTTCTACTAGTAACTCACTAGCGCCGTGCTACATCAAGTCACCAGCGTGGCTAAAGGTCCAAGATTTCACTTTATGACTGACAAACTTTGTGACAGAGCTGTCATGTGATTATGACGTGATGAATATGAGAGTTATCGATTATTCACAGAAGATTATTTCAGGTGAGAACAGGATCTATCATAACTAACAATCGGTGTTTCTAATGGACATTCTTATCTTACTTGACGTAAAAATGACTCGTTAAAATATTGACGAGCATAAGTAGAATTAACTTTGTGCCAATGAGTGGAATTTGACATTCGAAATATCTGAAGAAGACTGGTTTTACTTGAATTCTCAACGACAACAATATCATTCGATGCACAGTTCTTATACGCAAAAGACTATTAGACAAGCTTGATGTCCTCAAGTATTTATTAAAGAGATTTCCCATATCAGATCGGCAACTAGGACGTTTAGGAATGATTTTTCTTTTTTCCTCAAGAATATATAATTCTGTCCAAAAAGCTTTTTTCAATGCCTGTTTTGTGGGCTAGTTTCTCCAGCGAATCATATTGAAATATTGTCAATACTAAAAAATGGTTTCAATGGATGAGTACATCTTCTAGGAGATTCTCCAGAAATGCCGCTTCGATGTTGGGACTCCAGATTGGAAGATAATGTCTCAGGTAAAATCCAAGTTTCGCGGAAAGTTGTCTACGACGGCACCTTCTGTTCCTCGACCATCTCAGTCCTTGACTCTGGTCTCAGATTTCTTGATAGAAACTCTGACGCTCTAAAACATATCTGATAACCACGATAGCAGCTTACAAAGTCAACGAAACTTGAAATGCTCTTATACCTAAGTCAATAGTAATGTGATTTGGAAAAAAAAAATATTTTTGCTATTTAGTTAGAGGTTCTCTCAAAATGCATTATGCTTCAAAATTGATTAAGTAACATTGAAATAAGCTAAATTTTTACCCAAGTATAAAATTCCAAATTTTAACAGTTTTTTAAATATATTTTTATCACCAAATTGTAAATAATCACATTTTACTTTGTTTATTTTCTTTTTGATATCTATAACAATTCAGTGCCAATAAAATATATTGAATTGTCCAAAAATAATTGTCTAAATTATGAACAAAAACCTAAATGAGCCATAATCTCGAGTAAAACCTCTTTCGATTATAAATAGCTTCTCGATAGTCTCACATTTCAGGTATGTTCTTGCTAGAAGGTTTGCACAAACGCTACAAAATATGGACGTGCTGATTCAATGTCTATTTCTCTGTGTTCACCTAATGGTGAATAGTTCCTTGAAGTCAGAGAAAGTTTTCAAGAGATCTTCGAGTTTTGACTATGAAGCGTGCTATCTTCGGTTACCGTTATTAACGTTTTAAAACCACATCCTTACACTCTTTTCCATTAATGACTTTCCTGAACCCATCTTCACTTGCAGCGGCGATTTTAATGTCAAGCATTTATAAAGGTTCCCTTAAGCACATTTATGCGAAAAAAAGGCAAATGCTAAGTTATAAACAAATATAATACAAAGGGGAAGAAATAATAGCAGACACAAAAACGGAGCTGAAAAAACACATTTATTATTACTTATTATTACAACAATGTTCTGTAGGTGTCTCTGGACATTCCAGGTTGTCTCAGACTGTAGATAATATCTCGTCACTCTGATTGTTGACAACTACGATCTGGACGATCACAAGGACTGGGCCTTGCTGAACCACTGATTCCAAAGTCCTATCCAGGCTATGGCATGGAATGGAACTATATCACCCTACACCTCCTGGTACTGATGACCTGATGATTTGTGCTGACTCACATGATCCGTTCACCACCGACCTGACTAAAATGGACTTTAGCTATATGGACTACTTGGACTCCAGTCCGTGTGTTCTCACATCAAATACATCGACCACCACAACCTCCGAATGTCACTAGTTTGATGGCCAGCCATGTCAGGTAACACTTGAATCACTTGGTTATTATTCAATTCAAACTATAACACGTTCCATTTTTATTGTAAATTTATCTTTTAACAAAATCATTTCACATATTTTCAGAAAAGATACATACCATTCATCTGTCTGAAGACAGCTTTTATGTTTATTTATAATTAACTTATTGAAGGGCTTAGAATATTCCAAAATACAAAATTAATTACATGGCCAATTGCAATATATATTTTATAAATACCTTTTATACCACTTATATATATAAAATATCTCCGTTATAAAATAAATAATTGAGACACAGGAGTATTCTCTCTATATTATAAAAGAGATCAATTCGCGAATCCCCAGCCTGGAGTATGATTGTTGGTGTGTTTGTTAATATTGAAAAAATATCTTTCAGTCAACTTGAAAATTTAATGTATTAGAATAAATTTCAAATATAGAGTTAAGTCTTTATTACAACTTTATAATATTTAATCAATAGAGCCAAATATTTACGCTCCAAGTTTTGGATCCTGTTGACAGAATATAGAGTGTAGTGAAGAATTACGTTTTAATCATATTACCATCATCCAGATATATAACACACTAAAATAGACCATTATAACAGAATTATTTTGTTTCCAAAAATTGAAGGACATGAACATAAAATCTAGCGATTAATAAGTTCACTTCTGAAAGATGATATACAATTTAGTGAAATCTATTTATTCCAAAGACTATTTGTGTATTTCAAATAAGCTGGTCTTAAATATATGTGAGAATCGATGTGATATCCTGTCGATTCTCTGTGAGAATCGATGTGAATCCTGTCGACTCTCTTTCCTCTGTGGAGAATCTTGCCGATTCTCCGTTTGCTCTGTGGTAGTTGTGACAGCGAAGGTTCTGTCAACTGGAAGTTGGGATTGGATTGGTGAATTTTACAGTCGTGATGGCAGGAGTGAGAACACAGGAGAGGTTGGTCAAGGGAACCGATGCTGACAGACAGAGAGCATGAAGGAGAGTGAGCTTACGCCCCGCGATTTACGCTGGATTAGAAGACACGTCTAGTACGGATGAGACTCGGAGACGCTACTGAGGCTTCCCTAGTCGAGTGGTGTCACGTGACCTCAATTGAGATTCTGATTTGTCATTCATTACATCATGGAAGATGAAGAATCGCCTTGATTGGTACAAACGACTGGGAAGCCATCTTTGATAGTTATACCAGAAAATGTGAGGATGGAGCATTGACATAAATAAAGTTATTTTCAGCGAATTCAACTCCAGGGTCCTTTGTCTTGGAGATTTCTGGAATAAAAGTGTCGTTGACCTAGCGCTAATGATGCGAGATGGGAATTTTCCTCTTAACTTTAGGCCTAACTGCAATCATTTATTAATATCTATAATCGTATTATCTCCTTGTTTTTCTCTGTCTGTCTAGCATAAATTCGTATTTTATTTGGCTCTTAACAGTACATCATGTCATACAGTAAGTTGGTACAGGGTACAAGGTGGTTGGAAATAGGCAGGGACATGGAAGAATGACTGGGGTTTTAAATTATCAGATATGTTATATTTATAACAATAAAGTAATATCGTTTCTAGATGAAAAGTAATATTTTAATGAGAGAATAACCAACCTATTTATATTTCATAAATATTTCTAATATTTTAGTGTGGACGTAAATTTATATTTGAAAATATTATATTATTAAAATGGATGGGCCAAAAAGTATGATTTTATCAAGTCTCAAAAATATTCTTAGAAAATTGAAATCAACATGCTATTTATGAATATCAAAAAGCATATTGGATATAATTGCTTGTTTAAATATTATCATGTAAAAAGACTTCCCAAAAGCAAATTATAATCGGAAGAAATTAATTGATGAAATACTTCATTAATATTCAATAAAAATCAATTTGTTATCTCCAAGAACCGAATATAATATCAAAATTTCTATCGAACATTATCAAGTTTCCACATGTTAGAAGTCAGGAATATGGTTAATAAATCCAGAATACATGGGGTACAACAGCGATTAGGGAGGCTTACCTTCCTGATCGTTGTCACAGTACTGTATATCTAACTCATCTGTGTAGATACCACGTTGAGCCCCCACCGTTAACATTTAGGTAAATATCTTTCTTTAAGCCCTCTCTCTCCTTACCTCACCGAGTCCCTTTTTCATAACTTGACCTTCACGCGGTGGGGTATGGAATAAGTGATCTCTTACGTTGTAACAATTTAAATAAATTAATAAATCTTAATTTTAATTATTTCTATATTATTTCTATTTAGAGTCAATGCTAACGTATAAAGCACAAGGTAAAAAACTTCTCATTCTTCCTTCTGTAGTACTTGAGGTGTGTATTGCCATGTTACAGAGCTACACCACATGGTAGGATTGAACCAAGAGATGGTGGAATTAGCAAGGATTCTATAAAGTTCATTATATCTTAGGTGTGTCAAAGTAGCAATGTCTGTGGAACTCAATAGTCTTTGAAATGTTGACAAATGGAATTAGAAACAGATGAACAAAAGTGGCTGTTAAAGATGAGTGTCAGCACTATCCTGCCATCAAGTATAAAACAATATATAGTGTCGAAACATATCTCTGGCTCCAAGAAAGGTTTCTTTTTATGTTTTAATGAACTGGACAATTTTATACTTTGAACGTGTATTCCCAGTTTCCTTCTGCAGGAATCTCATGATCAGGTACCACACTGTATTGAACTGTATTACTTCATAACTTCATGTGTGTTTGTGGGTACATCATGCATAATTTGAATAGCAGAAATTAGAATTTGAGCATAAAGTTTATTTCAATTTAAGGTTTTATTATTATGTTATATTAACATTTTTTAAGAGAGAAAGAGAGAAATAGCCTTAGTGTTTATTTGTTCAGGTTTATATTTAATTGAAAATCATACAAATTTTGATAGGTCATATAAGTAATTAAATAAGTAATTTCGTTCCAATATACCCAAATATTTATATGAAGGCATATATGGTATATATGAACATAATTTCCCGACTTGCTACCTAACAATGGGATATTGTCTTATCCTGTAGGTACCTGACAGAGATGCAAATACTTTAGCCTTAAAGTAATAAGTTGATGTTTCTGAGTGTTTAAGGTAAATATAACTGCAATCCATCCCCATTATAAATACCTGCACAAATCAATAGCCAGGGAAAATTACCTACTTACAGATCTGCCACTGTCAATTAAGCGCCTAATAGCTAAACTAAGAATACTGTTTGTTTCTCATCGAGAAAGCCATGTGAAAAAATCTGAATTCAGAAGAACTAAATTGCCTACTATGCACAAATAAAATCAAGGAAGAAATAGGACACCATATGTTTGAATGTATATCTCTGAAGACGTAGAGTACACTCTCTTCTATCAAGTCTGATAGAAAATAGATATATTGCTTTATCTGTATAATTTCTTCAGAAGAGTTATGAAGAAAGCGGATCTGATAAATTAGTCTTTCCATTATAATAATGATAATTAATCTTCAAAGCCTTTTTTTCTTTTTTTCCTTTTTTGTTAGACCATGATTTTAACTGCAGTTCATGCAATATTGTACATGTAAAACTCCACTCATCCTGATCATTATTGTCTACATTCTGTAGAATCGGTGTAAGAAAAATGGGGTCTTAATAAAGGCTTTGTGTGTGTATAACTACAATCTGGACACCTGATATCTACAGAATCACAGTGGCACAAAGGCAGCTGCGTCTTCTTGGACATTCTTTGTTGTCCTTGTATTGAGCAGGCCCGCCAGGTCGTGGACACGCACTCGTCTCCACCTTTGAGGGGGAACCAAAGCAATGACGTTGCCAGGAACCTGCAGACGAGGGCAGGTTCAGGAGGACTGTTCCTACAGCAGCCGAGGGATAGCAGCCCGAAACAATCCAGGTTCCGCCAGCCTTTAGAAGGAGTTCTTATTACCAGCCTTTCTGCAGCCTAGAATGATTGAAGCTGGCAAGCTGGAGTTCTGATGTCCAATAATCCCACGCCACTGACGGACACGGGACGCGCAGAACGCTGCTGGTCAAGACTCCGAATAAACCGCGATAGTCTTTAAATAAATTAAACGAAAATATATGATAAATTATTTTTATTTTTTATTAAACACACACATATAAAATGAAAGGATTTAAAAGCACGAATGTTTCTTCTATACACAATACAAACCTCTACTGTCCTTACTACGATGAAAAAATATATTGGGAGGGCTTGGCTCATCAGTGGTGACCCTCCCAGTGATTTCGCTAATTTAATCCACCAGACCGCTTCTCAGAGTTCTAATACTGTATTGGACGATTCAGCTTATATACGCAGCACTGAAGGGAGGAATCTCAGAAATGGTTTGCAAGAAGACTATGGACATAAGCTTATAGGACAGTAGAATTACATTCAAATATTTGCATCGAGAATGCTCTTCCGCAAACAATAAAGACAAGGTAAGTTAGGCATAAATTAACACAAAGCAATACCACGTCATCTATGCATATAAAATGAAAGGATTTAAAAGCACGAGTGTTTCTTCTATACACAATACAAACCTCTACTGTCCTTACTACGATGTCCTTACACACAAACTTTATTTATCTTTAATTCAGTACTTGAGTACTATATGCATTTATGTTTGAACCAAATTGTCTCATAAACGGTCGAATCAATCTTGTTGAAATCTCGCATACATATTTTGAAAAGTAGGGTAAAATGAACAGGCTTTCGAAATTACAATTATGATTGAATTCGATCTAAAATGGACTAATAGTTATATTTTCATTGAATCTCGCAATGGATGGCGCAGTCGTTTCTGAGGTGTAAATGGAAGTTGGTATTCCCGGTTGTAGAAGTCGACATTGTGTTTTAAAGTGCTTCACACAAAATCTTTGTTTAAAACAGAATATCAAATTGAAAGACATTAAATCCAATATGCAAGTGGTTAAAGTTTACATAGTGTGTTCCAGTGGTTTATATTTAGTATTTACGGGAGAGTAAAGACAGTAACAAAAGTTTGTTTCTTTAAAAATGGAAAATCGTTTTGAATAGTTTATTCTATTGTGAAGTTCTCAAATTGTAGACACCAAGTACATAGACACAGAGTAGATATACATTCACTATACTGAGTATGAGGCACAGATTTAGCTTCACTATTTTTATTAAATGTCTTAATAACATAAACTGTGAACCGAACCGGAACCAAAAAGAGAGAGAGAGAGAAAGAGAGAGAGAGAGTCACACCGCGTGGTCTCCACTTCCAGGTACCCAGACCAATTCAACATATCCAACCTCTATCATCCTCCAGATAACTCTACCATAGACGACCAATTCTTCTACAACAAACCGCTCCTTGAAAATCAATAATCCTTGGCGATATAAAAGCCAATAGTACCGTCTGGGGCTCCATCCGAAATAAAAAATAGGAATTGACTTGAAGAATTGTATAGATAACAGCACACACCCAACGACGGCCCTCTCACTTACCGCTCCTACCGCTATATCACATCTGAGACAATAGACCCCTACAGCAGACCTTCTATGTTCCGCTCACTTTTAAATTGTAAACAGCATTGGATCATGACCCGATTCACATCATCGTCTACACACCAGCAAGATCCGTCATTTATTAAAAATCTGAAACTTCCAAAAGTAAATATTCTAGTTTTTAAAAACCAGATTGATAAACCTCACGATTCCCTATTCCCAAAATCAGACATAACAATATCTGGGGGAAATTCAACAATATCATCCATAACCCAGCTGAAGCTTCTATCCCTTGTGGTACTGAAATAATTTAGATCCCCTCTAATAAAAAATACATTAACCAGATTACCCCTCTAGGTAAAAAAAACGAAACAATATTGGAAACCATGTGAAAACGTCCTCTGACCCCTTTCTAATTCTTTCTCTCACCAAGGCTAAAGCTGAGATCTTTGACACCTACGCCTCCTCCAGAAGAGAAAGTTGGAAAAAAACAATGTTCCAATCCAAGGACCATGAACACAAAATTCTGGAAATTTGCAAAACCGATTGATCAAGAAAAAGACAAATAGTTACATCAAAATGCTCTACTAAAACCAGACGGGTCATGAACCAGAAGTGACATCAAAATCTACGAAATACCATGACACTTAAAACTAATTCCGTAAATTAAAATATCCTTAAATACTCTAATGAATATGAAAAGGTTTCGCGATATTTCAGGCCATAACATTAACCAAACATTGTCACGATAAAATTAGCGAAACTCTTATTTTCTCTCCATGACTCTATACAACACAAATATAACTTAATGTGTTTAGTTTAACCAATAATATCAGCTTAGAAATCGAACAAATCAAAAGCCTTATAGGAGGTTTAGAATAGTTGTCACTTGCCGAACTGGCTGTTCTAGGACGATTTCAACTGCTAACAATAAATATATATTGCATTGAATATATCACAAATATAACACGACGGGACCTGCTAGTCAGAAATATATACATGCTTGATATTTAAATGAACAAGAAGCATTTTCAGACACTACTCAGGAATAAAACAACATCAAACTCTGAATGATATTTATACAGATAGGTGGCGTGCTCAACTTTGCGATTAATAGAGTTAGAATTCTAAAGCTCGCGCAGAGAATGGATCGATTTGTTATAGAAGCTGTCCGCCGCCGCTAGCACTTGGTTCATTTATATGTTTTTCATTTCAATTCATTTCGCATATTTAGTCTTTCAATATTCCATTCCTGTATCGCCTATTTCCGCCTTGTTTTTTTTCGTCCATTCACGTAAATGCGCGTCTTTCCTTGTTGGCGATTCCGCGGATATTAAGCGTAATGATTTTTAGAATATCTACTGTCTTCCTATCGTCGCAAGATGACTCGAAAGAGTTCCACATCCTATTTTGTAAATGCATGAATACTTAAAAATATAAAAAGTGATAAAAGAGATAAAAGGAAAGAATAATAAGAATCCGGGTTTGTTTTAAAAGGTATTTGTACAGAATAAACGATAACGATAGGATAAACATAGAGAAGATAAAATGAGGTGAAGGGTAAAAAGAGAACGATAAAAAGATGGAGGTATGTTGTAAATCGACGTTTTATTTCTCGTTCATCGTTTTTAGGATCAAGTTTTCTCTTTGCTAATTCATTCGTTCAACATTGGTTTACATTGGTCTAGCTAACAATTAGATATACACGATCCAAATAAAAGCGGCGTATCATCGTATACTGAGTGAAGAATCAATATTTCTTGTGAAATATAAAACAACTTGTTAATCAGCGGCTTCGTATTAAATCACATTAAGTTCGACATCATGTGTTGATCGTTTCCCACTGTTTTATTTTGACTCTTCTAGATCTCATTTTTCAATGGCAATAACTTAGATATTTATTTTCTCTTTTTTGGAGCATTTTAATACAGATATTTGAAAACCTATTTTATTTTTAATTCTTTATTTACTAATTACTAATTTTACTAATTATTAACTAATATTACTAATTTACATATTTACCATTGCGAATTTCTAAATTTTCAAAACACCAGAATCACGAATTGAAATATATAAAAATCTAATCTAAATAAATATACACTAATGAACACAACTTAAATAATTGAGTTGCTCTCAGCATGTATATTGGGGGATTCAGACAATATCTCTGAAAGAAAAATGATCCCATGTGAATAAAATTACAAAAACAGAAAACAACGACCGGCGGCATCAAAGACTTTACCCTTCCTTTAGTTTAGTCCATGAGCGTCTAAATACATATATTGGAATATTATTCGAAAAAATAAGCAATTAAACATAATGATATTTCAAATAATTTACTTTTTATAAAAATCATTTACATATTTTTTATATATTAATATATAAATATAAATATATAAAGTATACCCTATATTATATTTTTCAATTATAAAATTGGTGTTTTTTTTTTATTTAACAATTGCAGAATACACGCTATATTCAAAAATCGCGGATATTTGCGTGTGAAATATATACATTTGAATGAAAAACAAAAAAAAGTAGTTTAAAGATATATATACATATTTACATATCAGTATGCAAATTGATTACATTAGTAGTCACTTATTTAGTTAAGTACATTCTGCAGAATTTGTTGAATCTTTGGTGTATGTCCTTAGTGTAGACCAGATGTTGCATATTTGTTATGGGAAGTTGATTTAGTTCCCTAAGGTCAGCGGTCAGAGGGCAGTCAATTAATAAGTTTCTAGGGTTCTGTTCTTCGCCTCCACACGAGCATCCAGGTGATTCAGCTTTGCCAATTTTAAACAGGTATGAGTTGAAGTCGCCATGTCCAGTGAAGAATTGCACATTATAGAAGTTAGGTTTCATATAATTAGGAATTTTTGGGCCACTGAAAAAAACTTTTGAAATTTTCATAGGTCGCTTCGTAGTATTCCTGTTGTTTCTGGTTTATAAAGTTAGATATTATGATTATTTTTGCTGGGACAACTCCGTTTCAATCTATATTTATTTTCAATATATTTGATTCAATGAAGTGTGTGAGCTTTGGTGTTCTAGCAATGATATGCGTACAATTTGACGATGTCGTATTGTAGGCTTGTATACCATGTTTGAGAATTTTATACTGTAGCGAGTTTAATTTGTCTTTGGCTTTTTTTGGGATGAATTGGTACCATATCGTAGATCCGTATGTTATTGTATTTCTAAATAGTGTTTTGTACAATACAATTCTCCTTTTGCTGTCAAGACACCAGGCCTTCTTTGTTAGTCCTAATAGATATCCACTTGCTCTGGTTGTTTACCTGATAATATCATTAATGTGCGGCATAAAATCAAGTTTGTTCTTATTTCTGTGGTTTTTGAAGGTTATTCCCAAAATTTTACCCTATCTACTGGAATAATGGTATTGTTAATCAAAGTTATTGTAAACTTTTTATTATTGAACAAAGGCAATACCTTCGTTTTCTCCTTGGATATTCTTAATTTTCTGCTTTCACACCAATTTGTTATTTTTCTCATTATGCTTTCTATTGTATTTTGAAGTTCTATTAGGTTTTTATTCTAGCATATCACCGTTATATCATCTGCGTATCCGATGATTTCACTATTCGGCTCAGTATATTTGCATAGTAAATCGTTCATGATTATATTCCATATTGCAGGGGAAATAGGTCCTCCCTGCGGGCATCCTTTGCTTAGTGTTTTTTGAACTTCAATTGATGTGTATCTGTATCTTATTTTTCTATTATCGAAATATGACTTGAAAAGTTTAACAATATATGCATTTACACTATCTACATCGATTATTTTTAGCACCATTGGCCACCATGCATTATCAAATGCTCCACTGATGTCGATTGTTATAATGACCGTAAATTCCAGAGCTTTGTGGTCTAAAGCAGTTTTGACAATGTCAGTTAGCGCTGTTAATGTTGATCGTGATTTTGTAAATCCATGTTGACGATTGCTGAGCATCTTATTTTCTTCATAGTGCTTGATTATTTTATTATTAATAATTTTTTCAAAGATTTTATAAATGCTTGAGTTCAAACATAGGGGGCTGTAGCTCTTATACTCGCAGTAATCAGCTTTACCTGGCTTTGGGATAACCAGCACTTCTGCTTTCTTCCACTCATTTGGGAAGTAGCTCATATCCAAACACTTCTAAAACAGCTTAGTCAAGAGCGGAGCGATAAAGTGTTTAGTATGCAATATCATATTGTTAGATATATAGTCAGTTCCAGGAGATTTCTTTGGGTTTAATTTATCAATTATATCATTTATTTCCTTCATTGTTACTACTATATTTGCTGTATTCAAAAGCTTTGGTTTAGAGTTTCTTATTTCTTTATTTAAATTTGTGTCATCGTTGAGGCTGTCATCAGGAAAGAGACAGGCTAATAAGCCCTCGGTTCTCTGCAACCGCTCATGACATGTATTTGTTTCCAATATTTGTATTTGCTTATCAGGTGTTCTTTTCAATTTTTTGTATATTCTATATAAATAAAGGATTGTTTAAATTATTTTCTTCCAGAAAAGTTATCCATAATATTCTTTTTGCTTTCTCAATTTCACGTATATATTTGTTTCGTTTATTTTTGAACAATTCATAAATATAACGTGGAGGATTAGGATTTCGGTAATATAGGTTTCTTAAATAGTGAAAGTTATTTTTCATAATTTCCAGTTCTGCATTCCACCATTTGATCGCTCTACCTCTCGTAGAGTTGTTTTCCCTAATTATTAATGTTGAGTAGGCAGATTCTCAATTAAGATATTTGTAATTTCTCTTATTGTTCGATCTATGATCTCTGGTGTAGAAGCATTTCTATATAGTTTTTAATCTTCTCATGGTCAGATCCATTCACGATCTGAGTGTATTGATTCCAGTCAACTCCCTGCTCATTGAATTTCTAATTTGAATAAGAAGTGATTGTGGAGAATTGATAATCTATACAGACATCAAATGTTATTGCCTTGTGGTCAGATATTTGAGAGATTTGTTTAGAACTCCAGTTTCTATTAGTTCTAATTGTCCGTCAGTTTGTTAACGTTAAATCTATTATGCTCGCATTTCGGCATGTTGGAGTTTTGACATTGTGTATCGTTAAGTTTAAATTGTCTATTTGTGGTGTCAGTTTATGACCATTGTAGTTTTTCTTCGAGTCATACCATAGTGGATCTCTTGCGTTGAGGTCTCCACATATGACCACTGGTGAATTTTCGTACTCATTCCTTAATTGTCTTAAGAATATTGTATGTTCGCTTTTCATAGAGTTTGGTTGTATATAAATATTTGAGATTATGACTTTTTTAGTTGAGGTATAAATCATAATTGTTGTTGAAAATGTGTTTGTATATTTATGATTAGTTTAGTCTGAAAAGAGGCATTATTTATAATGATTTCTGTATTGACATTTCATAAGTTATCCAGCTGAAACTTTTTCGCGGACCATGAGTATATTACTTCATCATTTATTATATATGGTTCCTGTATTAATATCATATCAGCCTCCGTAAAAAAAGTCTTTGGAAGCACAGACTTCATTAATATATGCAATGCTTTTTCTGGGGTGTTGTTGGACAATTTTGACTTTATTAATTTGCTTGGTATCTAAGTACGTGCCCCGCTGGTGTGACGCTTTTATTTAAATTAATTTAAATAATTTTATATCACCGCTGAAATATCCTCACGATTACTAAAATCACTAACCATGTTTGATAGAATGCCAGCCGCTCATTACGCCATCTCCACCTATGTTCTCAGTCTGATAAATTTTCAAACTCTATCTTATAGTCCACTCCAGACCTTCACGGCAATCTTGAACACTTCTGTTGTTTGAGTGTTTGTACATAGTTTTACTTTTAAGTGGTCTGGAAGTATATTGAAAATTGATATCAAAATATGAAACATAGAAAACTAGTCCATTACCGACCATTCCGACCACCCGGAAATGTGTTACTACAATTAACAACAGAACGACTCTACAAATTTCCATTCTTCTGTGTAGTCAGAAGTATATTCAAATTAATCACAAAATTTAGGTTAATATCGAAATTAAAATTATCCTATTTCGCCCACTCAGAGATTTAAAATGTTGTCAACATCAATATTGTCATCAGGTTTACACAAGTCTAGAAAATTCCATACGTCTAGGTGTAAGTACACGTTGTCACCCAGTGTGTGATGGACTGATGAATATTCCAGATGGTGTTCTGCGGGATTTGTTGCCAAATTGTCTCCAACTGTCGGGCTAAATAGTCAACATTCAGGGGTGGTTGCAATCGCCTTCACGTACCAACTGTGCTCTATGGGTGAGAAATCAGGCCGCCGTACTGACCACAAAGGATTTCGGCAATATTGAAAACAATCCATAGTAACACGTGCTGTGTGTAGCCGGGTATTATATTGTTGAAAAGAAAGTCTAGGTGATGTGAGAGGAACGGAAACAAAACAGGCCGTAGAATGACATCTACCTACCAATGTGTTGTTAAGGTGCAAGCAATGACTGCCAATGAGGTCCTGCTATGAGATCCTATGGTACCCCAAACCATAACCCCCTGTTTATCAAACTGTGTGGTGTCGAAAACAAGACCAAGTTCTCCACGCTGCCCAGGACGTTTCCAGACACGTTTATGACGGTTGTTATAACACAGTAACAACCCCGTTGTATACTATAAGTCTCCAGTTAGCGCAGTTCCATGTTTATTCTCCCGACACCACTGTAGTCGGACTTGTCGGTGTACGGGGGTGAGGGGTAGGTATCGTAACGTTCGGCGAACTCTTAGATTCCGCTCACTCAGTCGTCTGTTGATGGTCATTTCGGACACTTGTGTGCCGGTTACACGTTGCATGGAAGATGACGAATCCAGGGCTGCGACAGTCGTTTTGACAATCATCCTGTGCTCCCGTTCTGTTCTGTCCCTTGGTCGACCGTTGATGTCCAGACGTTTCATTCTTTACTTGTTGACATACTATTTTAAACATCAACATCAAATAGCCGCATAACTAGACTTTGATGTCGCGCGATTAGTCGATCTGACCAACCAGCCTCTTTTAATCCAATGGCACAACCTATATTTCTATCTTTGACATATGTTCGTAATGAGCACGAATCTTCGGCGAGTCGTTTATACAGGGAGAAATGCTTACTGTAAAATGCAATTCACCAATATTAAAATTCAGCTCATACTGCGCCGAATATTGAGTCTAGAATACTCGTGCTGTATGCGCAGTTCAGATGCGCAGGAACTCATTCTTAGTACAAGTTTGCCACCATATTTTAATTTTTTGCATGCTTGGTTGAAAAATACGTATTTTAATATAAATCCGAAAACTTCTTGGTGTCGATTTTTTTGTGTGTGTTAAAGAGTTTATATTAAAAACTGACTAAATATATGGACAGAAAGACATAGAAGTAGGTTGAATAGGTTTTTTAATAAAATTAATGTGCATTCTTCCAAGGCAGCAAAACATCATAGCAATTTTAATGTTCGTATGAATTTATAGTCAGATGTGAATGTTCTCATTTTCTATACACCTAGTTCTCCCTGAAAAGAAAAGAAACTACTCAATATTTCTAGGAGAAGGATGCTCAAGGTCAACAAGAGACAGTAAATTATACCCGGAAATAATGTATTTCTGGCAAATATCATTATTATTTTGTATAAAAAATGGTAAATTAGGCCAATACTTGGTTAATTTTAAATTTCTTTGTATGAAGATGTGATAAACATCTTTTTTTTTCTTGACTAAGCCTATTTATATTGTTTTATATAAAGGTTCATCCAGATTGCGTTAAATGTTGAAGAAAAGTGTTAGGACAAATATAAAGAGATAATAAATGTTTTATTATATATTTTGTATATTTTTATTTTTTGAGGGGTCATAGCACTAAAATATATTATTATATAAAATTTTATAGTAATCATTATAGGTCAGAGATGTTATAAAAGAAACAATAGAAAACCAAGAAATCAACGGTTTTACTATTTATTGAACATCAAATCAGGACAGGATCAGCTCCAGAATGGCACGGCGAGGACCGTTGGAACGGGGTTCCCGGGTAAACGCGAGTCTTGGCAGAGTTAGTAGCTATATCGTTGGTTGTAAGTTTTGGTGCTTTCTTGGTCCTTGGTAGTGGTTGACATCTCAGGATAACTGAAATAGGTTTAGAGGGAACTCTCTCAGAGGGAATAGAGGCAATTTGTTGTTTTCTTGATCTAAGGAAGCGGCGGCCATCTTAAAATTTTAGGGAAAGTTAAATATTAGCTGGTTATTGGTTGTCAATTTGGTCTTTGACAGAGACTGGCAACTCAGGACTACAGTTATAGATACAGCCGGCTATTTATGTCTTATTCTGTTTGTTAATGACATTACACAGGATACAGTTGTAGATTCAGTTTGGTGTATTCTTGATATTTCTGGAAGACGGTGGTTGTGGGAGTAGGTCAGCCGTATATTCACTTGTTATGAAAGGTCTTAGTGGGTCGAATAGTAGAAAAAGGGCCGAGAGAAAGAGATTGGCATCATTATTTTCTTCCTGATAACAATTCAATGTATTGCCATTCCTAGCATATCGTTGGTGTCAGATTGTAGGATCAAGTAACAGATCATCGGCTGATGGGAATCAGGACGTGGAAGAACAGCATTACTTCCGGCCTCAAGGAGAACATCTTGGAACACCTCACGACCTGAACACATCATTCCGGGCAGGACAATGACTTTTAAGATAGTATCTAGTTATTTATGTTTAACTGTATACAAACTCTAATATGTGAATGATACATTTATTAGTATTTGAAAATATATTATTTATAAATAAATATAAAAACAAAAAATCACAATCAAACTAAGAGCGATATGAAATGTATATATTTAAGCAAATCCCGTGGAAATTAAAATAGGGTGTTTAATTTTGATATATAATATGGGATATGAACAAAGTATATTTACAAATAAATGGTGGAGATCCAGACAGATCCAGCCCAGACGAGCTCAAGTGTCGACTATAAACATGGCGGCCCCTGCCTGCATCAAAGGAGCCGCAGACATAAACATTAGAACACGGCTGGTTTTGCTACCCACCAGTCGCGTGTTTTCCTCTGTCCTCTTAATATGTATTAAATAAAGTTAGTTAGAAGGAGATTTTTACCCCCTCCTTTCTGCTATTTAGTGATCTTATTTAAATCCTTGCAACAGCCCACAAAGAATCATCACAGCGAATTCTTCTACCGAATCTCGCTTCAGTGTTTTGTGAACCGACTACCCTACATTTCTACACAAAGTGGCGTCCCCGGGTGGGCTTCTGACAAGGCAAGATCAAGTGGATTAACGGCGGAGTACAACTCAAGACTTAAGATAAGTACCTTTTGTTTTACCCTCTGTTTATAGTGTTTTTTGAAAAATGGAAATTTTAAAAAGACATAGAAATGTACTTAGAAAGCGACTAACTCGCTGCTTGAAGACGACAGAAGAGTTTCTGTCAGGTACTCCACCGATACTTGTAGAAGACATTGAAAATAATAGAAAAGTCCTTGAAGAAACTCACAGTGAGCTTCTTGTGATCCAAGGCAAGATAATGGACTTCATGCTAACTTCAGACGTTAGCGAAGAGGAACTAGAGCACGACGATGTGGAAGCCATGGAATATACCTACAGATATAAGAAGATATATAAAAAATGTCAGGCTCTTGTTAAACCTAAGGTCGCTGCGTCTAGTTCCACGACCAGTGAAGTGAGCTTCGCTTCGAGCTCACACCATAGAATTAAAACTGCCCAGGATCTCGGACTATCTCCCATTGGCCAGGAATCACTTAAACATGTGGTGTTTGGCGGTCATACTAGTGAGAGTGTCCACCAAGAATACAGAGTCAATTTGGGTCATGCATCGGGGAATTTTAAGATGGTTGCGAAGCTTCTTGACCAACAAAAAATCTGTGGTAGCCTACCAAGATTGAGCCGCGGGCCATGGTTGAAAGAACTCAAAGCCCGCAGAATATGGGTACCTGATATTGGAAAGGATGACATGGAAATTGAAATACTTCTAGGATGCGATGTATTGGGATCTATTTTCATGATGAAATCTTGTGTGTTGTCAAATGGCTTGACTGCGTCGCAGACGCGTTTCGGATGGACTTTGATGGGAGAATGTCAGCCAGGTAGTGACGTTTCACTCGCTCGTCATGTTACAACGATGACAATTTCGGAGAGCAGTATAACCAATCTGTGGAATCTCGATGTTCTTGGCATTATGGATCCTATTGAGGTCAAACAGAGAGATCAGAGAGACGCACTGGCGCGTCGACATTTTATAAAAACAGTCCAACATTCTGTTTCAGGAAGATATGTTGTTTCCCTCCCGTGGACTGTAGAGAAAGCTAAAATCGCGGACAACAGGGAGGTTGCTATGAAGAGATTAGAACAGACGACTAAGAAATTAATCTCTTTGAATCTTTATGAGGACTATGATGATATTTTCCGAGGCTGGTTGGATGATGGGATAATTGAGAAAGTCCCAGCTGAACAACACGACGCTGAGGCCTTCTACCTGCCTCATCGTCCTGTGGTGAAACTCTCCAGTGGGACTACGCCTATCAGGCCTGTCTTTGATGCTTCTAGCAAGGTCTATAGATACCCATCTTTAAATGACTGTCTTGAAAAGGGACAGAGATTACCTGCGTTTTCTGTGGTATTCCCAAAATAGAGAAAAGACAGAAGTATTCCGACATAGACGTGTTGTTTTCGGTGTTAACTGTAGTCCTTTCATTTTGGGGGCAGTAATAGAATACCACCTGTCTAATGTTCGACCTGAACATAAACCGTTAGCTCAGAGGTTGCAGAAATCCTTTTATGTGGACAATTTAGTCACAAGCGTGAACTCTTTTGAAGAGTTACAAGATCTCAAATTGACCGCAACGTCCATCATGGATAATGCTAGGTTGGAGCTAAGCCGTTGGGAGCATAGCCTGGACGTGGCCTCCGATACTTACCCCTTTGAAAGAGCAGAGATATCTAAAGTGCTTGGTGTATGTTGGGATAAAAGGGAAGATTGTTTGTCATGTGAAATTCCCGTAGCCATACCCCCCAAGATAACCAAAAGGAGTATCCTGTCCTGCTTAGCTCAGATATATGACCCTATTGGATTTCTGAGTCCAATATTAATAAAGCCTAAAATTCTATTGCAAAAAGCTTGGACTCTAAAGTTGGCATGGGACGATGAATTGGACCGTCACTACAAGGATGAACTAAGCCTATGGTTCGACGACCTTCAGCTGCACAAAGGCATGGCAATTCCTAGGAATTTCAATCCATTGATGGTACCGCAGAAGGACTGGCAGATACACACGTTTGTTGATGCTAGTAGTGAAGCTTATGCTGCTGTGGTCTTCCTTCGGACTCGGGTTGGTGACAAAGTTGAAGTGCATATGATGGCGGCTAAGTCTCGAGTCGCTCCTCTCAAGAGACCTACGATACCAAGACTTGAACTTTTAGCATGTGTTGTAGGAGCACGATTAAACAAGATGATCTTTGAAGCTCTAGAGTTAAAAGATATCAAAAATGTATTCTGGTCTGATGCCACAACAGCCCTCGCTTGGATAAAGCGCGATGATCAGTGGGGTACCTTTGTCGGGAATCGCGTGAAGGAGATATGCAGACTTAGTGATCCTGGAAATTGGAGATATGTTCCTAGCGAGTGCAATCCAGCTGATTTACCCTCCAGAGGATGCAGCCTCTCCCGACTGATACAGTCTAGATGGTGGGAGGGCCCTTCCTGGTTAAAACTCTCCGAAGAATTTTGGCCTTCCAGCTATAAAGACCTGAATGAAGAAGAAATCTGTGCGGAAAGAAAGAAAATTGCTGTTGTGACAACAGTTAAGAGTACCGATCATTGGTACATGAAATATTTCTCCTCGTTCATAAAAAATGTGCGGATGATGGCGTGGATTAGAAGGTTCATCAACAACCTCCGATCTTCAACGAAAGTAAAGGGCGAACTTTCTGTGAAGGAGATCGATGAAGCGGAGCTGGCGCTTTTGAAATTAGTTCAGGCCGAGTGTTTCCCTAGCCACTCTATACCTGGTCTGAAGGTATGTGAAGTAGAAGGAATCCTGCGTGTGAAAACAAAATTGATTTACAGCAGCGACGAATATGGCTTCCGTTTGCCAGTACTATTACATGGGACTCATCCGTTGATTGAACAAATGATATGTGATTCACACGTTGAGAATTGCCACGCTGGTGTACAATTTTTGATGAACAAACTTCGGGAAAAATATTGGATAGTAAAAGCGAGACAGACCATTAAGAAAATAGTGAGAAGATGTGTCACATGTCGCCGCTTCTCCGCTAAACCCGTTGTGGTGGAAGACGCTCCATTACCTGCCACTCGAGTACATAACGCCAAGGTATTCGAGGTGGCAGGGATTGATCTGGCGGGCCCGCTCTATCTGAAAGATCAGACCAAGACCTGGGTTGTTCTCTTCACCTGTGCTGTGTACCGCTGTGTACATTTGGAACTGGTAATATCTCTCAGCACAGAAGATTTCCTAATGGCCCTGGAGAGATTCATCAAGAGACGAGGACGTCCATCCACCATCTTCAGCGACAACGGAACAAATTTTGTAGGAGCCAATAACTTCTTTAAAAAGATTGATTGGGAACGCGTTTCTAACGACGGGAAAGTGAAACGTATTGAATGGAAATTCATCCCGCCCACTGCTGCCTGGTGGGGTGGTTGGTGGGAGAGATTGATTCGTTCCCTCAAAGACATACTAAAAAGAATGCTTGGAACATCAACATTAACATATCAACAATTGATGACCCTGCTGTGTCATGCAGAGGCAGTGATGAATGGAAGGCCCATGACTTATGTCAGCGACGATCCGAATGATCTTGTGACTATATCACCTTCCATGTTTCTACAAGAACAGACAGATGTCGAGTTTCCCGAGTGCCAGAATATGGGATCTAATCCAACGACACAGAAACTGCGCCATTTGAACAAGCTGAGGGAGGAGTTGAAATCACGATTCAGGAAGGAATATTTGTCCCTCCTGGTCCAGAGAAACAGACGCATTGACAATCCAAAACTCCAGGCTGGGGATGTTGTCCTAGTTGGTATGGACAACCAAAAACGTAACTTCTGGCCATTAGCAGTGATCGAGGAGATATTATTTGGAAGAGATGGAGTGAATAGATTAGTGAAGGTGAAAACCGCAGTAGGAACCTTCCTAAGACCTATTCAGAAAATATATCCCTTGGAAATATCATCAACAGCAGCTTCTTCGCGTTTGCTGAACGATAAAGAGAAAACTGCAAAAATACAGACTAGATCGGGAAGAACCATTTGTAAACCCAACCGATTGGACGATTATTTGTGTTTTTCTGTGTGCCTAGATAAAAACAGGTGGGAGTGTGTGTGGAATGGTGGAGATCCAGACAGATCCAGCCCAGACGAGCTCAAGTGTCGACTATAAACATGGCGGCCCCTGCCTGCATCAAAGGAGCCGCAGACATAAACATTAGAACACGGCTGGTTTTGCTACCCACCAGTCGCGTGTTTTCCTCTGTCCTCTTAATATGTATTAAATAAAGTTAGTTAGAAGGAGATTTTTACCCCCTCCTTTCTGCTATTTAGTGATCTTATTTAAATCCTTGCAACAGCCCACAAAGAATCATCACAGCGAATTCTTCTACCGAATCTCGCTTCAGTGTTTTGTGAACCGACTACCCTACATTTCTACACAAATTGAAAATATACACACATTTTAAAGTACAGTCTCATTTTTTTATATAGTTCATGAGAAATAGATTAAAATGAAAGCGACAAAATCAAGGTATGGTTTAATTTTCAGATATTTTTCATTGAATATAAATGAAATAGAGTCACAAAATTTACAATACTAAATTAATTTGAGATATAGTACATCAGGAATGTCAGCAACTTTGAAAACTGTATTTTTTTACATATATTGATTGCTTGGATATAAATGAACAAAAGCTAAATATTTTAATGACGGTTTAATTTTAGATGTATTGCATATAAATTTAATTTATAAAAGCTACACTATGTAAATTATTTGTCAAAATTCTAAATATATTGCAAGATATATAAAAGAAAAAATGCCAAAAATATTAATCCCTGTCTACTTTTGAAGTGTATATTGCAGAATATATAAATAAAAAAGAGTAAATAATTTTGAGTTATATTGTATGAAATTCAAATGACCAAAAGCCACAAAATTTAAAATAGTCAATAATTTTGAAATAAATTGCATCAGATATGACCGAACCAGAAAATCGCAAATTTAGAAAGACTGTCTATTTTTGAGATATATTGGGGGGGGGATGAAATATAATTGAACAAGAGTAAAAAATACAAATTACAGTCAAATTTGAGATATATTTCTTGAGAAAATTAAACAAGGTACACGAATATAAATTAATTTTTAATTTTAAAAAATATTTAACAATATTTTCACAAAAATTAAAACATATGGTTAATGTTTGACACAAAACTGACAAAGCTCAAAAACTTCAAATGTACAAACAAGGTGTCATTGTGAATCAGGTTTATAAGCAGGATTTCCCATCTCACCACTTACCCTCACTAAAATATTTTGAAACATAAATGTATTATTGTTCACACTACCAATCCTTTCCTAATTTTAAACTTTCAAACATTCATATATTTTGAACAAGTTTTTTGAATCTCATATATATATATAAATAGTTGTTCAGTTTTATAGTTTAGTTTTGTATTAAAATTATCTTTATTATTTTGATTATTTAAATTCAAATTATAAAATTTGTAAAATGTTATTATTTAGTAGAGAGAGAGAAAAAAAAAATCCTTTACTTCTTACACATCATCCAGTTAATTATATATTTATAATTAATAACAATAAAATTTAACAACGTAACGTCTTTTGCATCGGCTTTTACACGTCATTTAGACATACTCTAATTTGTATATAGAATAATAGAAGTGAGAATATATTTAATATTATAAATTTTAGTAGTTAGAGAAAAGAGAGAAAGACAGAATCATGCACTTTTATTCAAACTAATAATAAGAAAAAAAAAGTTTTGTAAAGATGGTAGATAAGATTGTTAGTATATATATATATATATTTATAATTTTATATTTTATCCTTTATTTTAAATGATTTTTTAATTTTTTTTATTTTAAAATATGAATATATCTAGTTGCATTTAGTAATATATCTATAATATGAATTAACTTTTGTTATAAGTTTGGTTATTATGTTTTGAAACCCTAATGGTAGACAAGACATATACAAAAAAATTTAAATTGAAATAATTAGTGGAAAAAGAGATCTGCTGGACCGGGGATTTTCAAATAGAAGTCCAGCTGACATTTCACCCCTGCTCTATTATGTCATAGATCTCTTTTCAACCGGATTTTATGTGTTAATATTAAGTTGCTTCAGTTAAACATTTATATGAACAGATATAACAAATACAAGTTTTAAGAAATTCCAACTGTAAACCTACCTCGTCCGCGACGCCCTCCTCTGTAAACAGCTATTTCTGGCTGACATATGTTGCGGGGGGGGACATATGTCGTTCCTTCAAAATTAGACCGCTTATTTTGAAATTTTAGAACAACAAGACAACCAAAGAAGAAAGAAAAAATAGTTAAGGGAAGAAAGCCAAACTTTATAATCTTTACAGCTAGTTATATTAATATAACTGATTCAACACTTTTTCATCTTTCAATATTCCTTTAAAAAGGCAAATTATTAGAGTTTAATAAAGCTATTAATTGCGAAAATTCACTTTTATTTAATTTCCATTTTCCTCCCCAGAAATTGGAGATTAAACAAAATGAACTCTATACAATATTACTTTAAAAATCTTGTGAAAAATCTTCAAATCAGCTATTTAATTCAAGTTTAATTAACTGTTAAAGATTATAAATTTGTATTAGTTATTATTGAGAGAAATTATAGAAAGTTGATTTAATAAATGGATACTTCCATTTATTTTTTTAAAAGTATTTTATAATTGATATACTGTTGAAATATTTTACTTGTCTGATACTGAATTTGTTTTTAATAAATTCCATGTTTAAATTTTTAACATCTTCTATGAAATTTTCTAATATATTATTTATTCTATAAAATCTTAGAAACTGACCAAAATATATACCTTTACAGCAATTTAATGATATATTAGAATTTATATTACAGTATTTTATAATATTGAAATTATAATTACTTTTTTTATTATAAATTTTAATAGCATTATTTGTAAGGTCTATATTTAGGTCTAAAAAGTTAACTTTTTTGTTTCTATTAATTTTTTCATTGTTCTTAAGTTTCAAGTATTTAGGATATATTTCAGGTATTATATTTTTAAACTGTGGGTTATTAAATATAATAATGTCATCTACAAAACGGAATATTTGCCAATTAACATTATTTTGTAGAAAGTATTCTCTTTCGTACCAGAATAGTATCAGATTAGCTAATAAAGGACTTGATGAAGTTCCCATGGGAACGCCTTCTGATTGAATATATATTTTATTTTTAAATTCTATATAGTTAAAATTTAAAAATGTTTCCAGTAGAGTTTTTGCTGTTTTAAGATCTAATTTAATTGTTTTATATCTGTTATGAATAATTTTAATGTAGAAAGTTTTGTCATTAATGAATTCGTTAAATAAATTGGTTATTTTATTATTTAGATCTCTTAAATTTATTTTAGAATATAGGTCCTCAAATTCTAATGTGTGTACTGTTTCAATGTTTGTCCAATTGTTCATTAAATAGTTAATGATTTTATTATTTGAGTCGATAAATTTATAATTATATTTATTAGTTAATTTATTTATAATAAATTGTAGTGTTGAAGCTAATTGTATATCAATGTTTTTTATAACTGAATTTATACCAGATGTGATTGTTCTGAAAGAAATAGGTTTTTTGTGTAGTTTAGGAATTATATAGAACTTTGGTATGTTTGGATTTTTGTAGTAATTATACATTTTTAGTGAATTTTCAACGTTTTTGATGTCTTTTTTTGATTTTTGTGGCTGTAGTTGTATGTCAAAACAAAAAACAACGACTATTATTAGAAAACAACTACATTTATAAACACAACACATTATTCCCTTATGGACTTAATGACGAATTAAACTACACATACAAACCACAAACAGAAGAAATTTCAACTTATGAAATCAGCTGCAAATACAAAAAAAAAAATGAATTTAAAACTAAACCTAATAAAACTAGAGGTAAAACTACCAATAAATTAGGTTACATTGAATTTGAAGAATTACTGGACCCAAAACAAATGTATACTAACAACTTCGTCGATAAATTTATTAAAACATTATTTAAACTAAATAATAAAAAATTTATCAACTTATAGAATATATTAAAATTCATAATCTGTTAGTCAGATTAATAGATATCACACACGACATCTTTAAATACAGAAAAATTAAACAATCTACTAATAGCATTAATATTATCATTAAATTTAATAACAATTTATTTAATCATATTAAATTTAATGATATTTTTAATAACCAAAACATCAATAATCTTTTCCCTATAAAAAAATTAAATTTTAAAACAATCTGGAGATACAACAAAAATATAGGTAGTTTAGTTTGCAATTATAACCAATTTATTAATAATTTGGCAAATTTAAAAAAAAATTAAATGTATTTGCAACAACTATATTGATAGATATAAGTTCTCAGGTCATATATTAACTAGCAATTTTTCTTTTTTAAATCCAGAATATCAGGATATTTTAAATAAAGGGTATAAATATATACCTCAAATTAAACACAATTATAATAATACAATTAAATCTATATTAAAAGATATAGATATTTTCATAAATAAAACTAGTATAAAATACAGTATTCCAGAATTTACTTTTCTGGAATGGAAACATAATATTAAAAAGGAAATTTTAAATTATTATAATAATACACTTAAATACACAAAACCTAATTCAGATATTCCTTCTTTTAAAGAAAATATAATTAATTTACAGAAGGACTTTATTATCACTCCTATAGATAAATGTTCCAATAACTTATCTATAATTTGTAAAAATCTATACCACGATATACTAAAAAGGAAATTGATAATAATCATAAATACACTTTTGCTCGAACTACAGCCACAAAAATCAAAAAAGACATCAAAAACGTTGAAAATTCACTAAAAATTTATAATTACTACAAAAATCCAAACATACCAAAGTTCTATATAATTCCTAAACTACACAAAAAACCTATTTCTTTCAGAACAATCACATCTGGTATAAATTCAGTTATAAAAAACATTGATATACAATTAGCTTCAACACTACAATTTATTAAAAAAAATTAACTAATAAATATAATTATAAATTTATCGACTCAAATAAAAAAATCATTCACTATTTAATGAACAATTGGACAAACATTGAAACAGTACACACATTTGACTTTGAGGACCTATATTCTAAAATAAATTTAAGAGATCTAAATAATAAATTAACCAATTTATTTAACGAATTCATTAATGACAAAACTTTCTACATTAAAATTATTCATAACAGATATAAAAAAATTAAATTAGATCTTAAAACAGCAAAAACTCTACTGGAAACATTTTTAAATTTTAACTATATAGAATTTGAAAATAAAATATATATTCAATCAGAAGGCGTTCCCATGGGAACTTCATCAAGTCCTTTATTAGCTAATCTGATACTATTCTGGTACGAAAGAGAATACCTTCTACAAAATAATGTTAATTGGCAAATATTCCGTTTTGTAGATGACATTATTATATTTAATAACCCACAGTTTAAAAATATAATACCTGAAATATATCCTAAATACTTGAAACTTAAGAACAATGAAAAAATTAATAGAAACAAAAAAGTTAACTTTTTAGACCTAAATATAGACCTTACAAATAATGCAATTAAAATTTATAATAAAAAAAGTAATTATAATTTCAATATTATAAAATACTGTAATATAAATTCTAATATATCATTAAATTGCTGTAAAGGTATATATTTTGGTCAGTTTCTAAGATTTTATAGAATAAATAATATATTAGAAAATTTCATAGAAGATGTTAAAAATTTAAACATGGAATTTATTAAAAACAAATTTAGTATCAGACAAGTAAAATATTTCAACAGTATATCAATTATAAAATACTTTTAAAAAATAAATGGAAGTATCCATTTATTAAATCAACTTTCTATAATTTCTCTCAATAATAACTAATACAAATTTATAATATTTAACAGTTAATTAAACTTGAATTAAATAGCTGATTTGAAGATTTTTCACAAGATTTTTAAAGTAATATTGTATAGAGTTCATTTTGTTTAATCTCCAATTTCTGGGAGGAAAATGGAAATTAAATAAAAGTGATTTTCGCAATTAATAGCTTTATTAAACTCTAATAATTTGCCTTTTTAAAGGAATATTGAAAGATGAATAAGTGTTGAATCAGTTATATTAATATAACTAGCTGTAAAGATTATAAAGTTTGGATTTCTTCCCTTAACTATTTTTTCTTTCTTCTTTGGTTGTCTTGTTGTTCTAAAATTTCAAAATAAGCGGTCTAATTTTGAAGGAACGACATATGTCCCCCCCCGCAACATATGTCAGCCAGAAATAGCTGTTTACAGAGGAGGGCGTCGCGGACGAGGTAGGTTTACAGTTGGAATTTCTTAACACTTGTATTTGTTATATCTGTTCATATAAATGTTTAACTGAAGCAACTTAATATTAACACATAAAATCCGGTTGAAAAGAGATCTATGACATAATAGAGCAGGGGTGAAATGTCAGCTGAACTTCTATTTGAAAATCCCCGGTCCAGCAGATCTCTTTTTCCACTAATTATTTCAATTTAAATTTTTTTGTATATGTCTTGTCTACCATTAGGGTTTCAAAACATAATAACCAAACTTATAACAAAAGTTAATTCATATTATAGATATATTACTAAATGCAACTAGATATATTCATATTTTAAAATTAAAAAAAATTAAAAAATCATTAAAAAAAAAGGATAAAATATAAAATTATAAATATATATATATATACTAACAATCTTATCTACCTTCTTTACAAAACTTTTTTTTCTTATTATTAGTTTGAATAAAAGTGCATGGTTCTGTCTTTCTCTCTTTCTCTAACTACTAAAATTTATAATATTAAATATATTCTCACTTCTATTATTCTATATACAAATTAGAGTATGTCTAAATGACGTGTAAAAGCCGATGCAAAAGACGTTACGTTGTTAAATTTTATTGTTATTAATTATAAATATATAATTAACTGGATGATGTGTAAGAAGTAAAGGATTTTTTTTTCTCTCTCTCTACTAAATAATAACAATTTACAAATTTTATAATTTGAATTTAAATAATCAAAATAATAAAGATAATTTTAATACAAAACTAAACTATAAAACTAAACAACTATTTATTTTTATAATTAATTTAGATTTAGCTTGCTAATCTAATCAAATCTACTTGATATGAATTATCATTCTTATCAGTTTGCTCCTTGTGTTTTTAAATGTGGAATCACTGTTATATTTTTGTTATATAGTTTTTACACTATATATATATATATATATATATATATATATAAATATTTGAATCTATAAATTGTAACATTTTTAACATCTCACAATTATTTAATCTATTCCATCTTAAAATATCTCTTACTTAAGGAAGTAGAATTCTGATCACAAATATATAATAAAGACAACTATAACCTAACTGTATAGAATATTTAATGAGGATGTTTAATTTTTAATTTCAGTGGAAACCTCTCCCCCTTCACACTACTAACGCCTATTTTTCTAAATTCGACCTCTAATAAATTCTATATCATAATATGTCTACATCTTGTCGTGGACAGCAGGCTAGGCCCCGTCTGATAGGAGATAGACATTAATTATGACCGATTTTATCATCTCTCCATTCTAACTTAGGCCACTGATCTTAACATTCCGTCAAAATCTGGTGATTGAAATCTAAATCATAATCATATCTTCGTCCCGTTGTGGACAGCAGGCTAGGCCCCGTCTGTTAGGTGGTAGACATGAATTATGAGCGATTTTATCACCTCCCCATTCTAACTTAGCATACAGTCATCAATATATCATCATGTATATTGCTTAGAAAATCGTTCCTATTAATCAAATCATAATTACGTAATATAAGCTCGAATATTTTAGATACTAACAAATAATTGTGATCAGAAAGTTTAAGATTTACAATTTATATATATAAATTCGTTTTACGTCACATCTCCGCCCAAAACCTGATTCTATAGACATAATTTTTTTATTTTTGATCTCTTTTGAAAAACAAAAATCAGCTTTTGTTATAAATTTAAATAGTTTGATTGCTATATTTATTCACAGTAAAATTATAACGATAATTTTCATAATCAATGGTGTATAATAAAACCTCGTATTAACGGAATGAAAGGGCGATGAAAATAAAATATTTGAGATCTTAAAAATGTTGAACTGAGAACTTCGAAACCTCCAGCAAAAGTATTCCATGAACAAAAACGAATGTTTTCTATTTCTGTAAATATTTGAGACAATAGGTGTAACTTCGAGATTATCACTTTAAATTCATATTCAAATATCAATTACATTCCCATTCAAAAATAAATTTAAAATTTTGAAAATTTGTTATAATTTGGGCCCGTTAACCTGAGGTTATATTGTTATATTTTGTATTTTTAATTGCGTTTTTAAATCCAATAAAACGTTTGTTCATATCCCATATCATTGGTACTCATGTGTAACCAGGTTTCAGTGCTTTCATCAAGCAAATGGGTTTTCTTGGAATAAATTTAGTTTTCAAAAAATAATACAGTTGGAAATTATTGTCGAAAAGATTATCTGCTGTCAAAAATATCTTGTTTTATCATTTGTATGAATAGATTTTTCAATAATTCTTTCTATTTTCTTATTAATTTTTCTTTAAATTTCCGAATAGAAAGATTTATAAGTGACACTTGCCGCGTCAGAACATCTCTGGTCACATCACCAGAAGGTAGGATGTCGCCACAGCCGTCATGTAGAAGCCTGGACATCAAAACGATAGTTGTCCCCGAGATGTCACACAGAGATTGTCACACCTACCTCAAATTTTGTCGCTCTTAGTTCCGGAAAGAGTAGAGGAATCATTGGCCACTCAGCTATTTTCTTTGAGATAAATTACTTTATTTACTTTATTCTCCATTGTTTATTAGAGAGAATTCGGTGAATGGAATAAATATATCTCTATTATTTGATCGAAAGAGACAATTTTCTACAAATGTCAATATCATTTCAAGATTATTTTGAAGCTAAATACTGAACACAGGTTTCCTGAGATTAAGATACAAATCTATATAGCTACACTTTATTACCACGTAGAAGTCTTGTATTTAAATGACTATTTATATCCTAATAACATTGAAAATGTATCAGACTTGTAAGTGGTGACTTGTTCTGATTATTTTAACCCTGCTAAAGTCAGAAAAAATGCATTTGGAAGTTAGGTACTCTCATCGGAAATCACCTTTTTCAACATCGTCTGTTTTTTCTTCAATTTTTGGCGTCCATTAATTTGGGTTGATGTCGTTGGCAGGTTTGTTTTACAACATGACTCCCAGTGACCAAGAGCATTACATTTATTGCAAGTCGTTTGCAAGGCTAGGTACGTCTTTCCCCGGAAATGAGATTTTCCGCAATTTCTACATTTTCTATCTGTAAGCCATTAGTCTTCTTCGTATTTTCCTGCCGAAATTTTTGGGAGGTTTTCTTCGCCGTTTTTAATTTGTTCACCTTCGAGTTGTGTGTGTTTCAAAGGTCATCTTGTTGCTTCCGGACAGCTTCAAACCGGCGTACTATTTTTACAGAGTTTTTTTTTATAGCGTTAAGCTTTCATCTAATTGCAATTTCTCTAAATGATATTATCTTGAACACCAACAACGATTCTATCTCGAATCATTTCGTCATGGAGCATTGCGTATTCACACGACTCGGCAAGGCTGTACAGGCTCGTTATAAATTCGTCGATGTGCTCCCCTTCCTCTTGCATTCTTGAGTTAAATAGGGCACGCTCATATATCACGTATTTCCTGGCATTAAAAAAAGTATCGAAACTTTCTAGAATATTTTACAGCTTCTTCTTGTCAGTTTCTGATTTGAAATTTAAGCAACGAAAAACATCGTCTGCTTTATCTCCCATTAAGTACATGAGCATTTCGATTTGCAATATTTCGTCTTTTTCGTTCAATCCACTGACAATTCTAAAGCGATCAAACTTCTTCCATTATGGCTAATCAATCGGATTGGAGAAGTTAAAAAAAAAATTGGTGGCGATACTTTAAAAAAACTCGCCATTTTTTCCCAAAGAATTATAAAATTAATAAATTATTTCAAAATAATTCGCCGAGTTTTAGGAAGTGTTTACATACGTTCTTCACGCTGCCACCATTTTATGTTTGCAATAAATAAATATTCCAACATTCGGTTTAGATTAAATCAAAAGAAGCTTATTTA
This sequence comes from Cordylochernes scorpioides, assembly GCA_030710605.1. NCBI lineage: Eukaryota > Metazoa > Arthropoda > Arachnida > Pseudoscorpiones > Chernetidae > Cordylochernes > Cordylochernes scorpioides. The sequence continues at coordinate 44,685,960 of CP092883.1, forward strand.
TCGAGCCGTATTACAAAACTGGCCTTCTTTCGCGAGCGCCACCTGATTCGTTGGCACGCCGATGGTTTCCGGCGATCTCTGCAGCTGTTCTATCACACATTCAATGGGTTAATTTCCTATAGTGAACTGAACGACAGATCCTCTATCGACCCTTCCCTTCTTGGTAATATAATTCTGTGGGTAACAACAGTAAATGCTTCTCTAAATGTCATCATACAAGAACGTTTAATTAATATTTCTGAACTTATACAGGTTCAAATATCAAATGATTTTACTCACACTCGTAAAAATTGTAAATTACGATTCTAAAATGTCATTAATGTCACAAATAATATGTGTTATGTATACCCACGCACATAATATTTGTGACTTTAATGGAATTTTAGAATCGTGACTCGCTATATACTATGTCGGGCTCAGTTTCTTTGGAAGATTTCGATATAAGAGGAAACATACTCGTATTTCAATTGAATATTAATACACACAGTATAGCAGTATAGATCTTAATTTCAAAATTTCACTACAGCCTGTAATTCCTGTAAATTCACTAAAAACTATTCCTTTAGAAGATACCAATCCATTATCAAATCAATACAATATCTGTAAGTTCACTATAAGAGAATTTATTATTTACCTAACCATTAGAATATTTGTGAAATATATTGATCAATAATAAGTAATCCTTCGATATATTTTTAAAAAATATATTGTCTTTTTTTTATAGATACAATCATTGACATTATAAGATTCCGAATAGAAAAAAAAACTTTTACAATCCTCCTTATTTGCTTCTTGATCCTTTTCTATATTTTCTATATAAGTCCAGCCATTATCTTCAATTAGCTAGTTAGGAATACTTTCAGAAAAGAAAATAGGTTTTTGACTAAGTGCAGATATGCTTAGAAAAATCATATTTTGTCAAATATTTTGTGAAATATTGAATGCGATCGGTACAAACAGTAGGCTTTTCAAAATGGACGTCTTTAGCGCAGCTCCTGCCTATAGGTAGAATGGCCTATTGAGAGACTCATTAATTTCGGGAATAATTAATACAATTCCATTCAACTCAAAACATCAAGGCCATAAAGATGTTAACACCGAGTGGTTTTAAATGCACTATATATTTTTGAAAATAAAGCAATCCATATTTAAATCATTAGATAAGAATTGATGAAAATTGAATAAATCAATCAAATATATCAATAATCAAATGACTTTTTATTATCTACACTATATATATGTTCTAATATATACCTCATCCAACATATGATACTGAATGTTCAAATGAATTGAGATGTGATTTAAATATATGTAATATACGTGAAATATCTGTGATAGAACCTAAATATTTTGCTAAAACTTCAGAAGTAATTAACCCGTATGAATGATAGGTAATATTCAACATTAACTTCGTTTATCACTAATATTCCAAAAATATTTGTGTACTTAAAAATATTTACCTTATGGTGAACTTTGGGTAAAAGAAATGTGCATGAGCGGATATGTTACAGCGGCCTACTATAAGATCTTAATCCAGTGATCAAATCAGGGATCATAATCCCCAAGATATATAGGTGCTCAGTTAGTTCACGGTCTCCTGCCAGGCTTTGAAGTTGTGAAATGTCTCCATTTATTTTTTATTAATAATTTATATTTAGGTGTCGAATTTGAAAACTACTTGGTCTCGCATAGAATCCATTTAAACAATACGGAACTAAAGTTCAAAATATTGGGGTTAACCATACAATAGATTTTTTCTAAATGTGATAAGCTGAAACATTGAAAATTTCCATTATATGGAATGATGTATTCCCCATTTGTGCACCCTTTCCTAATGCGAACTTTATTTATAACACTTAATTAAAAGAACACAAAATAACATTGTGACATTGAGTATTTAAAAATTGATCAACAAATTATCATTTTTAACAAATGAAATCAATAAATCACGAATGTTTCTTCCTTACATTAAAACAACATCTACTGTTCTTACGGCGATGAAAGAATATTGAGAGGGATTGGCTCATCAATGGTGAACCCTCCCAGCGGTTAGGCCAATTTAATCCACCAGACCGCTTCTCTTTGAGCTCGAATACTGTATTAAAGGATTTTGCTTATATATGCTACACTGAAGGGTGAAATCATAGAAATGATATACAAGCAAACTACGGAGGTAAGCTTCTAGGAGAGTAGAATTACTTATAAATATTTGCATTCTCCTTCGCAAACAATAAGTACAAGGCCAGTTAGGCATAAATTGAATATAAGGCGATAACGCGCCATCTATTTATAGGAAATGAAAACATTAAAGTAGGAATATAAAACAAACGTCCATACTGTGATGGGAAAATATTGGGAGGTATATTAGAATTTGAGAAACTTATGAAGGATATATATACTCAGTTACAAATATCAAACCTCTGGTAAGTGACCATCTGAGCGGCAGCCTCTTTAAGCGACAACTTTTATAAATATAGAGTGACTTGAGCTAATCCAACCTCCAATGACCGACCACCTCCTGGAGAAACAATGTTGGGCTCTCAATAGAACAGTATGACAGAACATACTGTGGTCCTCAGGATTTCCCGCTATATTAACATGGCAGTTAAGGACAATAGAAGTTATAAGTATTTATTTCGATAAAGGCTGTTTTTTTTTCTATGGACATATTCTATAATAGATAAAAAGGCACATTGAACTACATATAACATTATTTATTTTTTTGAAATTCTATTTTCAAAAATGTAATATTATTGTTGTAGAAATTAACTATTTTAGGTCGAGCACAAGATGGCGCGGCTTTACACTGTATAAATTCATTTTTGCTGTTTTCCTTTAGGTTTTTAAGAAATGGTGGGCCCCATTCCTCTATAAAACTTAAAAACTGAAACTACGCAGATAATACCGGGCCGCACTCTCCCCACGACGCGACATTTTAAACGAAAGGTTCATCCGTTCCTGGTACAACACTAAAGAAATTGATAACGCTAAAAGACGATCTTTCAGGAATTTTGTGGTTCCTTTGTCAACAGTCCCTTGGATTTGATCCAGAAATGTATTACTTCTGGTAGGCTCGATTACCTTTCTTACTTCTGAGAGAAATTTGCTATCACACCCCATTCCCAGATATCTCAACTCTCTCTTCTTTTTTTCTAGTAACAACTTCGGCCTGATACCTGACTTCGGCCCATCCTTCACCGGTCTCGAACTGGAAATCGCCGCAAGGTCTCGCAAACCGAGGAAAGAACCTGATCTTGACCTTCTACCAGGGAGATTCTAGAAATGGTTCATCGCTTCCTTCCCTTCTTTCTGATGCTTCTGATTGCGGAAGGTCCCGCTCAAGTTCTCGTCTGCCAAAGGCCGACAGAACGCAGGCGCCAACCCATCGCGCAGGAGCCAGAAGGTCGGGTGGACGTATGCGGCGGCAGCTTCCGATGATGGGAAGGTTCAGAAGCTGGAGCGGAGTCAGCGCGCGGTGGTCCAGCTCAAATATCTCGGTGACCGCCTTTCAGCTTTTGAGAAGTCGGAACGGCGCGGCGGGAGCAAGAACCAGAATGGATGAGGGTAAAGCCACACACCGTTCTCTACCAGCCGAGAGTATGCGCTGTGGCCGCAACGCAGCGCGGCATGCACAATCTTCAGAAAATAAAATTTGAGCTGGGTCTCGATATCTATCAGTACAAATCCTCCTAGAGAAACCGGCCTCGCCAGATCGCCTCCAGACAAACAGGCGGTGGCCCCGGGCACAGGTGAACCGCGCTAAACCTACCTGGATCTTGTGGATTGAGTAGCCGGTGGGAAGATAACCGTAAAGGTGGTGCGAAAACCTGGAGAGTTGGCAGTCAGGAAGGGTGCAAAGTGTAGGGACTCCACCTCGATATGGCTGCTTCGAGCAGTGCAAGAAGATTTTGACCCTGGGTGTAAGAAGAACGATCACGACATTATTATACAATCTATCACTATTTACTATGCCGATGACCAAGAGATGCCAACCTGTACGTCAGTGCGGACCTGCTAGGCTGTACGACATATAAATGGTGCTTGTACCACCACCACACCTTTATCAATTGAACCAAAATTACATCAATTTCCTCAACATAACTCACCGCCGCCTTTTAAAAAGGTAAATAAGAGAATATTTAATATTTACTGCAGTTGTACATGGGAGGGATATTTCAGGGAAGAGTTGACTGGATTAAGTGATAGTTGTATATTGACATATGGAGAAATTAAGAGTCACGTGCTGGCATATATTGAAGTCTAAAGACAATTAGTTATCCAAGGTATTGTAACGTTGCTGGATAAATTTTATGAAGCTGGTCGTGCTATTATACTTCCTCTGTCGAGAGAGAGAATAATTAACCTTGGTTATATTTTGCGGTAAATAATGAAATTAGAATATTTACTTTTAAAGGAAATTCTGGTTTAAAAATAACATTTACACGAACATGAAACCTTACCAACGAAGCATGTATAACTTTATATTAGAATCTCAGTAAAATAATATTGACATGTGTTGTGAAATAACATTGTGACATGTGAGGATCAAACAAGAGAGATTTCATTTATTCCCCTTCACCCACTTCTCTCTAATAAACAATGGAGATAGATGAAACTGATTGAAGACACTTATCTCCAAGAAAATAACGTTTCAAGGATGGCTGCTGATTCCTCAACTCTCCCTGGAACTACACAGGTAGGTGTGACAATCTCTGAGTGACATCTCGGGGACAACTGTCGTTTTGATGTCCAGGCTCCTACATGGCGGCGACATCCTACTTTCTGGTGATGTGATCAGAGATGTTCGTGATTAGTCGCGGCAAGTGAAACTTCTTACTTTTTTTTCCGGATATTCTTGGAAATATTAACAAGAACAATTGTTCAAATTAATTATAAATAATCCCTTTCTGATGATTACACAAATTATAAAACAAGATTTATATTCTAGCAGATAATTTTTCAAAAATAATTCCCAACCAAATTATTTTTCGATAAACAAAAAGTATTGAAAAGAAAAACCTTTTCTTGATAAGGAATTCTGAAACTTAGTTAAAAACGAGTTCCAATGATGTGGGATATAAACAAACGATAGAAGTTTGAACGTTTAAATTAATTTTAATAATATCATCATTCAGTATTTATATTAACAAAATTTTAATTCAAATATTTTTCAAAATGGATTATTTGAGTTGAAATTTTGAAAGGGTATTACAATTCTTATCTCTAAATTATTTAAAATGAATATAAATATCCGGACTATAATCTAAAAATGTATTTTAAAATTTATTTTGTTGAATTTGAACTCTTATATTATTTGTTATTGGAGAGTGTATTATTTTATTGGTATGTCTATCACACACAATTTAATAATATATATGAATATATGAAATTATTAAAGTTATTTTCAATTTTATTAATAATATAATATAATTAATAATATTAATAAAATATATATATTAATAAATATATTTTGTACATCTTTATTTTATTTATTTATCAAATCAGACGCGATATCCCTACAAGGGATGCTTGCGTCAATAACAACACTAAATTCAGAATACTATATTACATTAAAAAAAAAAAAAAAAAAAATTTAAATATTACAAGATTTGAAAAATAAGAAAGAGGACGTTAAAATCATTCTTGATTTTACATCACAACAGACAAAATAAACAAACCAAAAAAAAAAAAGAAAGAATATACAAATAGTCAATAATTAAGGTTTTTTTAACCAAGAGAGAAAATCATAGATATATTTACAGAATTTTCTAAATTTAAAATACGAGTCCTTACTATTTACAAACATAAAAATATCCTTGTATTCGATGTTTTCCCGGTTTCTGTAGTTCTGGAAGATTGGGCACTCAAGAAGCAGATGACTGGAATCCTGCTTTCTCTTTCCACATAAACATCCCGGATCGTCTATAGCTCCTATTCGAAACAAAAAATCTCCGAAATTTCCATGACCAGTAAAGAATTGCACATTGTAAAAGTCAGGGCGGAAATATTTTGGAATGCCCAGAGGGAAAAAGAGACGAAAGTGATCACTTGTATTAGAAAACATATCTTCCATTCTTGTTCTTAAAAATCCATTTATTATTGAAGGAGAATGTGGACTGAACGTTCGTTGGTCTTCCTCGCTTAGTTGGTCCAATTCATATTTAATCAATCTTGATTCGATAAAATCAGTCAGGAATGGGATCTCTGCCAGACAGTGGACACAATTTGAGGAAGATGTTTTAACGATCTAGTAGCCCAAAGAACAATTTGGTATTGCATCGAATTTAATTTCTGTTTACAGCGGTTATTTATTTGGTAAAACCAAATTTCAGCTCCATATGTTAGAATAGGTCTAATTAGCGTCTTATACAGAATTAACCTTTTATTAGAGTTTATACCCCATATTTTTCCGCTGAGGGAAAAAAGCAGATTTTTCATGCGGTGCGCCTTATGCAAAATCTCATTGATGTGCGGGGTGAAATTTATTTTTGTTTTGAACCTATGATTAGATAATTTCATTCCCAAAATTTTGATTTCATTTGAAGGCTTTATGACGGTTTTTTGAAATTCCAACTGGAACCTATGGAAATTGTGGAAGTGAATCAAGTTTGTTTTTTCTGGATTTATTTTTAACTTGTTTGAGCGACACCATTGAGTGACATAGTTTAGGGTGTTCACTAACTCAGTTTTTAGACCCTCTAAATTATAATGCCAACATACAATAGAGATGTCGTCCGCGTAGCAGATAATTTCAGCGTTTGTAGATTTAAAATTCATTAAAATATCGTTTAGCAAGATGTTCCATAATAACGGTGACAGTGGACTACCCTGAGGACATCCCTTAGTAAGGTTTTTGGAGACCATTTTGCCACCGTATGACAGACAAACTGTCCTTTTATTATTCAAATAGGATGGATGATTTGAATCAGAGAGCTGGGAACGTTGTCTAAATCCATTCTTTTATTATAGCTGGCCACCATGCATTATCAAAAGCCCCTGATAAGTCCACTGCGATCAACGCCGTCAGTTCTCTTTGCTTGTGTTCCAGAATAGTTTCAGTCAGCTCTTTCATAGCAGTAATTGTTGATTTATGCCTGGAGAAGCCATGTTGTCTATGACTCATCAAATTGTTTTCGTCATAAAAGGTAGTAAGTTTGTTTTTAATTACGTTTTCGAAAATTTTTGAAATGTTTGATAGCAAGGAAATTGGTCTGTAGCTTTTACTAACATCATAACTAGTTTTATTTACTTTAGGAATTACTTTCACAAAAGAGTTTTTCCAATAATCTGGGAAATATCCCAAACTTATACATTTTTCAAATATTTGATGGAGGATTATGGAAATCCTAGGGTAGGGCGTATTTTATCATATTATTGCTAATATTATCTGATCCAGGTGCTTTCTTATTTTTCAATAATACAATAATTGATTCGATATCTTTTAGGCTTATGATCACTTTGTTTCTATTATTGTAGATTGGCGAGTAATATCTAGTTGCTTTGTGAAGTTCCTCCTCGGAAGAAATATCATCGTCCGGGAAAAGATCGTTCAGTAAACTTTCCATTTTTGAAGTCCTAGCAAAATCCGGTGCGTTGTCTATCAATGGAATCCCTGTTGTGTTAAATGATGCTTTTAAGGTTTTGAAAGTTTTATAAGTGTTCCCAAAAGGATTAGTTGATTCATTTTCTTCGAGAAAGAATCTCCAGCTTTTAAATTTTGCCTTGTTAATGGCTTTATTATATTTGTTACGAGCAGCTTTGAAGAATTTTTCATTAATTCTTTTGCCTCGCGCGCGCGCGCGATAGAATAAATTTCTTATATAATTAAAATCATTTTTCATTTTTTCAAGTTTATTCGTCCACCACTTGAATTTGACTTTGGTTTTGTTTATGGTTGATTTTTACTTGAGGGATGCGTAAGCTGCTTCACTGATAATATCTGTGAGTTTTAAAACAGCTCTATCTACGCTTTCGGATTTTTTACCCGGTTTGTTTCATCCACGAGGCTTAGCAATTCGGGGGAGGAAAATTTTTCATAAAATGCATTCCAGTTTGCGTCTTTTTTCGCTGAATTTTCCACGTTGATTTATAACCGTTTATATGACTATTGTCTTTACTAACGATCTCGTAGGTTATTGTCACGTGATCGGAGGTGTCCGTCATTATGGATGTATTCCAGTTTTTTAATAGACTGATTGAATTTCTGTTGGAGATAGTGAGGTCGATCACGCTAGAATTACGACACGTTGTAGTTTTAATATTATGGATGAAGAGATTGTGTTGGTTCACTATTGAATGAAGTTTGTGACCATTTGAATTTGTCTTTCGATCATACCAGACGGGATGCCTAGAGTTAAAATCCCCACAAAGCAGAATCGGTTGATTTTTGAAAGCTTCCAAAATTTCCTCAATAAACTTTAGTGGGTTTCTGAAAAAGAATTGGGGAGAATGTAAAAATTCGCTGTAATAATATTAGACTTTGATAAAAGTATTGAGCTTGTGGTACAAAATGAGTTGGTTAATTGATCTATCTTATTGTATTTAAATCCTTTAATTTAAAATTATTGTTGCTGAGTTTATCTTGTTTCCTTTAGCTGTTAAAACTGAATGCTCGTCTCCGCCAAAAATAACAACATTGTTCACTGTGTAGGGCTCCTGAATAAATAATATGTCTGGTGGGTCGTTAGCTATCTGAGCCAGGAGCTCATTTGTTGCGTTATTATGCTTTTCTTAAATTTGTTGCACTACAATTAATGGAGCTTGCATTCTATCCTTTCCTGACACGAATGGGTTAGTTACCTGATGTTCAGTGGAAATAACTTGTTCTTTCAATTATTTCTGTCTATTTGTGCCTTATACAAAGGGCATTCCCTCCGAATCTTAAAAAATATTGCTGCCAATATTATCTGCTGCACATATGTTTAAATAATAAAAAAATTTTATCTCTCTCAATTACATAAATATTTGAAGAAACAATTTGATATAAAAAATTCGAAACTATAATTATAGACGCGTATGAGTTATTTTTAAAAATGAACAATTTCCTATTTTCATCTCCATTGCAGTAAGGTGAGTAGAAAATGTTTATTTTTAAAAAGAATCATACGCGTCTATCACAGTTTCGAATTTCGATGACAGATGGCGCGCTAATGCATCATAATTATAAATCAATACAAATAAAACATCGGATTAATTTAAATTATATTTTTTATTTATTATTTAAATGCGCGGATGCCCAATTTAAATTTAATTATACAATTAAAGCCAAAAATCAAAAATTATACCAAATTTCTAAATATGTTTGAAATAATAAATATATGACTCTCTTAAAATATCTCCTACTGTAAGATTTTAGTTAGCTCTTGTCTCTATTATTTCACATTTAAACAGATTTTTTCACATGACAGATATTTTATTGTCAAACGATTTTTCTGCAAAACCTACATTAATAAACAAGGTTCTATGTGCGATTTTATTTTGAATAAATGTGAAAATAAAAGACCTTTAATTAATGGTAAGCGATAAATTTCGCTCAAAAGAGATAAAAATAAGCAAATGAAATCTATGGAATCAGGTTTAGGGCGGGAAAAATTTAAATATTAATGCAGAATTTGTTACGCAAACTTTGACTTTTATCATCATCGATGCTGACGTCACACTTCTACGTTTCAACCTTTGTTTTTAATCTTTGCTCGCTTGTTTACAACAATTGTATTGGAACAAGTCGTTCCTTAAATAAATATATATTTGTTTATATCTAAAGGGATGTCCAGGTAACTACAACATACGTGAGTACAAAACAACTTGAAATCCTTAAAAAAGAAACATCGTATTTTTGCTAAGCCTATATCAATTTGGTAGCAGAGCGTGGTTTGGGCGCGCGAATTGGACTACCGCCAATTGATCCATTTAAATCAAAAATAAATTTAATAATTGGACTAACCGCCAATTTAGATAATAAAATTGAATGAAAATGGATACATATAACTTAGCAAAAATCGAACAGTTAACAGAAAACAACTATACAAGTTGGTCCATGAAAATGGAAGCAATTCTAGATTCGAAAGATCTCTTCGAGGACGTAATTGTTAATGACGAGCCAGATTTTACAAATAATAAACTAGAATATGATATTTGGAAGAAAAAGAATCGGGAAGCATACAGCCTAATAATATTGTCACTTTGGGATGACTTAACAATCATCTTTCGAGGCGATAAAAGGGCCAAAAGAATTTGGTACGACATAAAGAAAAGGTTTGAAGGATCTCTAGAAAATAAAAGGATAGACCTCATGTTGGATCTAGCCAAACTGAAACTGAACCCAAATGAAAATGTTAACATGTATATTGTACGAGCACAGAAACTGGCACAAGAGATCACCCAGCTAGGAAAGACTGTAACTGAAAGAGAACTTGTACGATACATTGTTGAAGAACTCACACCTAACTTTGACACGAACGCAGCAGCACTGTCAATAAACAGAGGAATCTCCTTACCAGACTTGAGACAAACTCTACTGGATTTCGAGAAGAAAAGACAGGACAGAAGCAAAAATCATGAAAATGCTTTCAGATCATCAGGCAACCAATTCAAAGAAAATTCATGCTTCATTTGCAAAAGAAAAGGGACATTTCAAGAAAGACTGTTGGTTCAACCCTAACAACAAAGGAAATCAAAAGAATACAACAAACAAAAAATATACATGGCCAGTACAAGGAACTACCATAAAGGACCAAAACAAAACAAAGACACAGCCAGATCAGCAATCCAAGAACGAACGGAGGAACCATCCCAACGAATAGACTCCACTTCAGAATACGCACTACATGTAATCACAAGGGAGGAATCGCCCGACGGACTCAGGACGTGTGGATAATTGATTCTGCGTGCACAAGCCACATGACTTCCCATGGTGAATGGATCGAGCACAAGACGGAGGATAGAAGAAGCATACAAGTGGCGGAAGAAGGGAGACAGATCGAATCTACCTCATCAGGATCAATCCAAGCTACTGTACAAGGTAAGGACAAACTTAACAACGCTTTAACCCTGCATAATGTCCTCCGTGTACCACACCTGAAAGAAATCTAATGTCCATTCCAAGCGTGGTAAGAAGAGGGAACTCTGTTCTTTTGTATTCTGAAGGAGCATACATATACTCTTCTGATGACAAGCTAATAGGAACAGGCAACTTTGATGGTAACATCTACACATTGAACCTATCACGTTCATCTGAAGCAACTCATGTTCCCAATGAACATTGCTTGATTTCAAAGGACAATTCTAGGACTGCATGGCACAGAAGGTTAGGACATCCTAGGAAGAACAATCTTCTAAAAGGCTTGAACTCTATAATGGTACCCTTGATCAATGTGATGCTTGCTCCTTGGGAAAAATGACCAAAGTACCCTATGTTCACACAGATAGCATCAGGAAAGCTACCCCTTTGAAGCCATTTATGTCGATCTCTGTGGGTCCAATGAGAATAAACTCCTTGGGCGGAAGTAAATATTTCTTGACCATCGTAGATGGATTTTCTTGGAGAATATTTGTAGAATTTCTCAAAGATAAACTCTCAGCAGCAGAAGTTTTGAAGAAGGTTTATTGTAAAGAGAGAAAACGAGCTTAACTCAAAACTAAAACGACTTAGAACAGATAACGGAACAGAATTTATCAATAAAAACCTTGAAACCTTCATAGAATCCAAAGGAATTAAACATGAACTAACTACACCGCACACCCCAATAAGCAATGGGAGAGTTGAAAGAGCTAACAGAACACTATTAGACAAAGGCCGAACACTTCTGGCAGACTCCCAATTACCCCTACACTTCTGGGCAGAAGCTGTGAATACAGCTGCATATCTGTACAATCTAACTCCCACAACCAATGACCCAGACACTACCCCTATGGAAAAATGGAAAGGTAAAAAGCCATCCGTCTCTCACATCATGAGATTTGCTTGTGAAGTCTTCTATAAACTCGAGAATCATCAAAGACACAAACTAGAAGCTAAATCTAAGAGAGGAATATTTGTGGGCTAGTCAAGATGCAGACGAGCTTATCGAGTATTTGATATCACAGCGAGAGTCATTCTTGAAACCGCAGACATTCACTTCAGAGAGAACAATAATGTCATCTCGAAGAAAAACAAAGTAATAATAATACGGATACTGACACATATTTCTTCATTCAGGAGGATGAACAACTGGACAATCATGTTCTATCAGATGTTGATATTGAAGAGCCAGCACCAGATACCATGATCAACAGACAGACAGAGTCAAGTGGATCAGACAGACCACAAAGAACTCGAACAATACCTAAAAGATTCGATGACTACGTTCTGGCTACTACGAATGAAACCATTCCGAAGACTATGATGAAGCCATCGCATGCGAAGACAAGAAACATTGGGAGAACGCAATGCTTGAGGAAATACAGAACATGTACTCGCATCAAGTATGGGAACTGGTACCTAGACCTGTAAACGCTAAAGTTGTCAAAAGTAAATGGGTGTTCAAAATATCTAAAGACCAAGAAAACAAAAACTTACAAAGCTAGACTTGTTGCAATGGGATACAACCAAATCCCAGGAAGAGATTACAACGAAAGTTTCAGCCCTGTAATTAAAAATGCCACCCTCAGGACTATTTTGTCAATGCAGAAACAAAAGATTCAGTCATTAAACTATTTGATGTGAAAGCAGCCTATCTAAATGGAAACATTGAAAACACAATATTCATGGAACAACCTGCTGGATTTGTTCAAGACAGAAACAAAGTTTGCAAACTCAACAAAAGTATTTACGGTCTACCTCAATCCGGAAGATCGTGGTATGAGAAATTCAGTCGAGTACTTCATGACTGTGGACTGGAAAAACTTAAATCTGATCCTTGCCTATTTAAATGGAAGAATGAAGACAAATACTTATATGTAGGGATATATGTTGATGACTTTATCACTGTCTCAGATACTGAAGATACCTCAAACAGATTCATCAATAAATTGAGACATCACCTGGAAATAAAGGATGTAACATGTAAAGGCATGTTTTTGGGAATCTAGATCATACAAGACAAGGAGGGAATTTCGCTACAGCAAAGCCACTATGTACAACAAATATTGCAGAAATATGGAATGGAAAATTGTAAGGAAGTTCCAACACCAGGTTCCAAAGAAATCAATTTGGACAATCATATTGAAGATGACAATTGCGATCAGCACACTTACCAAGAAGCCCTTGGAATGCTAATGTTTCTAGCTGTTAACACCAGACCCGACATCGCTTACATCACTAGCAAACTTTCACAGTACTCCAGACAACCAAAACAGATGCACTGGACAATAATCAAAAGAGTGATGAGATACCTACGAGGAACAATTGACCTAGGAGTGAAATTTGAAAGAGGGAAGACTGGAATCCTGAAGTCCTACACCGATGCCAGTTGGTCGACCACTCATGATGGAAAATCCTACCGCGGATATGTATTGAAGCTCGGCGAAGCAACTATAGACTGGAAAAGTAGTAAACAACCACTCGTCGCCCTCTCCACAATGGAAGCGGAAATGATAGTTGCTTGTGAAAGCTGCTGTCAAATCAAGTGGATAATAAACCTGTTACGAGAGCTGGAAGAATGGAATTTCATGGAAAAAGACAGTCAGTCATTGATCAACTGGATCTCCAGCCCTAAACAAAGCAGTCGCTGTAGACATATCAGCAGAAAGTACCACTTCTTGAGAGACTGTTATGAATCCAGAGACATCTGCCTTCTGTATAAGCCATCTCAGGACCTGGAGGCGGATATCTTCACAAAGGACCTATCCCGAGACCAGATGAAGAAACACCTGGAGAACTTCAGCATCGTGGGAATAAAGACAAAGTAAGGAGGGAATTGTTACGCAAACTTTGACTTTTATCATCATCGATGCTGACGTCACACTTCTACGCTTCAATCTTTATGTTTTTGATTCTTTGCTCGCTTGTTTACAACAATTGTATTGGAACAAGTCGTTCCTTAAATAAATATATATTTGTTTATATCTAAAGGGATGTCCTCGTAACTACAACATACGTGAGTACAAATCAACTTGAAATCCTTAAAAAAGAAACATCGTATTTTTGCTAAGCCTATATCAGAATTGGAATAGTTCAACTTATATAGATAAAAAGAGTATTTGTAAAATAAAGGTTTATTCATGGCAAAATAGTACTCTTGGGAAGCCTTAGCGAGTGGAATGTCTAGAAACAAAATTGTAAAAATTGAAATTAGTATTCATTACAAGTATTACACTAGTATTCATTAACATCTCAAAATTCCGACCTTGTGGCATATATTTGTTTATTTGAATAATAGGTACGATTTACAAAGCAATTTTGAGGTAAAAAATTCCTGTGTGTTACTATTTAATTTATTTTACTATTACTTTTTGTATTACTTCACATATTGAAATAAATTCTGCTTCACATGTAGACAAGGCTACTAAATATTGCTTCCTGCTTCTACAGTTTATAAAGTTATCGCAAGTTTGACTATATAGCCTGAGCAGTATTTTGCGTTTCGGGTTGTGCACCAGTTCGCATAGTTTTTATTGAGATATTATTTTCTGTTAACTTATATGCCAACATTTTATTTCTTGTTTTCCTTTAGATATCTATATATAGATCCTTTTAACTCTAGTTAAGTGTATTTCTTTCGGATCATTATTACACTGAGATAAATTGCTTATGTTTAAGGATATGTCTGGTCGAGTACACGTAGAAGGTACATAAGTGATCTAATCATATCCTGGCTGGCATTTCCTTTTATCTGTTTACTTAAAGTCCAAATACTGATACAAATTTTTATTTTGATCACCAGGTGTTTGAAAACTGTTGCATTCTTCCAGTCCAAATCTGTGAAGATTTGCATCAATATAATGGTTTTGAGATATAAAAAGTTCATCTTCCGCTTATTTTAATTCAATTCCAATAAATTCTTCATTATCATTATTTTGCTTTAGAGTAACATATTTTTATTTATTTCTGAGCTAGGTTAATATCAATTTCTTACTGGTTCCAGCAATTATGAGATAATCTACATATAGACCCAGTATTGCATACTCTTCTCTCTGGTGTTTATAGACACATGGAACACATTTGGTTTTCATCATACCCAACTGGTGTAAAATTTTGTAGATCCATTTGTTTCAACATTTTCTTGATTGTGGTGGACCATACAGGCCTTTTTCCAATTTGCACACTTTGTTTTAATCACCTTTCTGCACAAAACCATCTGGTTGTCTCAGGTATATAAAATTACTTCTAACTCACCATAGAATAAAACCTCCGTTTTCATATTATAAGTATTTATGACTAAATTGTGTTGCGATGCAAGACTTACTACTGTTCACAAGTTTTCCCTTTGAGTACTGGTGTAAAAGATCTCTTCTAGTTGACACCATATCTTTGATTTCATCCAACAGCAACCAGTCTGGCCTTTCTTTTATATATTCCATTATTGGATGTTTACTACTTACTCTTGACGTATTTACCGTTTATAATCTTGATACTCTAATTTCCCCAGGTACTAATGTCCATACTTTTTGTTTATTTATCTCAACCAGCTCTTCTTCCATTGCTTTGAACCGTTAGTTTCTTTCTCTAATATCATCACTTCTTTAATAAATTAAGAACACCAGATAAACAAAAGGGAATACCCTTAATTGACAATGCCCCAGAAAACCTAAAAGAACGATCAATGAGCATTTTGTTAAATGAGTTGGTACCAGATGATAATTTCGATACGGATGATTCTTACCATCAACTAATTAGAAATTACAAACTAAAAATGAAAAACAAGAATAAAGTAACTGTTGAGGAAGGGGTAATAGTGAACATAATATCTAACATAGACATTAAAAAGCCCCTGGGGTTGACAGTATAAGCAATAACATGATCAAAAGTGCCCTTCCAAATTTTTTCCATTTTTATGCGATTTATTTAATAAATGCATTCACTTCGGATACTATCCAGATATATGAAAAAGGGGCAGCTTTCAGGATAATTTCAAAACCTCACAAAACGATTTTAGAATTATTAAAGAGTTACCGACCTATTTCATTAATTTCTAACTTATCAAAAATATTTGAAAACATTTTGAAAAATAAAATATACGGATACTATGAAAATAATGATCTCCTTAGCCCCAGACAACATGGTTTCTTGAAGAATATAAGTCAACAATAACCTGTTTGAAAGAAATCGCAAAGATCATAATGGAACATAGACAGAAACAGCTAGTTACGCTGATTGCGATTGATATACAAGGAGCATTTGATAATACATGGTGGCCAGCCTTGTTTGAAAAATTAGACGAAGGACAATTTACCAGTTGAATTGATCAAAATTTTACGTTCTTTTTTGGAAAATAGAAAAACGATTTTCAAGTATAATAATATGAAAGTTTCAAAAATATTAACAATGGGCTGTCCTCAGGGTGGGGGGGGGGGGACCATTGTCTCCGTTGTTATAGCTGATATATTTAAATGATCTGCTAATTAATTTGCAATCACCAAACTCTGAAATCATTTGCTATGCTGATGTGTAACAATTATATGTTGGAATAATGAGTTAACAAATCTAAAAAAGTCGATTGAGTTTAATTTGGAAAAGATAGATCAATGGTGTAATGAAATAAGTTAAATATCAATCTTGATAAAACTAGTATTTTACACTTGCACAATAAAGACAAAATTTCAATTAATTTTAGAGACAATATTATTGTGCCCGTAGAAGAAATTAAAATTCTTGGAATTACGATTGCGATCACAGAAGGAAAAACAAATTGAATTTTGGCCCTCACCTTAACATTATACTAAACAAAACTCAAAGATTAAAAAAATCTTCTTTTTTCAATATGTGGAAATTCTTGGGGTCTTAGCACCCAAAAAAAGGCTTACACTTTATAAATCTATAATAAGATCAAACGTTAACTTACAGTACAGAAATATGGTTTGAATTTATTAGCAAAAAATATATGTACAAACTGAACTCAATGCAATATCAAATTCTGCTATGGTGTTTCCAAACATATAAAACAACCAGTTATAACTGTGTTCACACCTTAGCCAATATTCCTTTGTTCACTGATTATATGGAATCTAGAATTGTAGGTTATGAGTTCAATAATTTATCAACACAAGATAAACAATTTTATGATTTGTATATTCCAGGTATACTCAAAGATTTCATTATATCAAGGATTAATTTACTGAAAAAGAATACTAATCAAACATTTCAAAGTTTCTTTCCTTATGATATTCCAAAATATTTTCGACCAAACTATTATAATTCACCAATTTATCACAGATCATGGAAATTTCAGGTTTTTTCTTAAGAAAATTCAGGCTTTGCAAGATTCGACATGTTTTTCTGTGGATTGGGAGAACAAACTTCAATACATACTCTTGCTGGAGTGCCCTGTCTTTCAAGATTACAGAGTCAACAACCGGTTTAAATTGCTTTAGGCCCTAGTGATTTAATTTCAAGTAAGGACACATATATAAAATTTAATTTCCTTTGTGAAAAAATTTGGATTTCATTAAGAAAAATGGTCTTTGATGTAACGATCTCAAGGAAATATTGGACATATTATATGGTTGTAAACAATATATAGGTGTATGTGTGTGTATATTTGTATATATATTTTTAAATTTATTGATGTAACTGTAATAAAATTCAAAGAATATCTCTATATGTAAATAGCATTTTGAATCTTTCTAAGTCGCTTTCTGTGTATCTTTCCATGTTGAATATTTTCTTTGTTATATTTGTATGTACATTTAGCGCAAGTGTCCCTAGGGGGACATAGCGTTTTGAATTGAAATAAATAAATCATCACTTCTTTAAAATTTTCCGGATTTAAATGATCTTTTTTCCATAATTAAATTCCCCTCATTCCATGATTTATTCTCTGTGAATGGCCAGGTCCTTCTTCGATCAATTTTCTTTTTTGTTCCTAAAGTCTTGCATTGTGCCGTTCATCTAAGACGCTTTTTGTATCACCTTTCTTTCTTTCTTTCTTTCTTTCTCTTTTTACGCATTTTTCCTCTATCGGTTTAGTTTTTGTAGAGTCATTTTCGCGGTCACAACTAGTTTTAATGAAGTATCCTCCTGAGGCTTCATTTAACTCTCTGTGACAGTATTGTCCTTCTTTAAAGATAAGAAAGTATTCAACAACTATATACACAGTGTGGCAAATAATTTTTAAGACTCGCGCTAGATTAAAAGCCAATAGCAGAGCCAGTATGAAATTGCACATGCGTATATATATTCGAAGCCTTATCTAGCGCGTGGCTTTGTTCAGCCATTTTGGTTAACTCTTTAAAACCATACAGGCGATTTTTGAAAAGTAAAAATATTTGTTTAGTCGGAATTCTGAGATGGAACAGAGAGCGGTCATTAAATTTAATGCAAAACTTGGTAGAAGTGCATCGGAAACATATATTTTGATGAAGCAAGTTTATGGTACGTTATGTTTGAGTAAATCAAATGTATTCATTTGGCACAAACGTTTTTCGGATGGAAGAAATACGCTAGAAGATGATAAGCATACTGGACGACCAAGTTATTTGAAGACACCAGAAAGTATAGAAAAAGTGCGAGAATTTGTTGCAAACAATCGCAGTGCATCCCTGAGAATGATGGCAGAGGTTTTACACATCAACAAAGAAACGATTCGAACCACCATTCTGCATGAAGATTTGGGTAAAACTAAAGTCTGTGGTAAATTTGTTCCACACATTTAATCGGGCGAGCAGAAATCATTGAGAATTGCACATTGCAGGGACATCATTTCTGCCTATGAAAATGATTCAAACATCCTGAAATCAATTGTTACGGGTGATGAAACAAATGACAAACCATTACTGGAGAGTACTATTTAAACGTTTTGAAACGTTGATTGCCAGAATTCGTCTCATTCGTCCAGAATATCGCGATGAAGACAGTTGGTGTTTGCTGCATGATAATTTACCGAGTCACTCCTCACTCATTGTTCGTCGCTTTTTGGCCAAAAATAACGTCTGTGTGTTGAATAATCCTGCGTACTCGCCTGATTTAGCACCATGTGCCTTTATTCATTCCCAACAAAAAAATTGAAGTTAAGAGGTTTTTTTTAAATGATATCCCGACCATCCAGACAGCTGCGACGAGCCACTTTGGAGGCGATTCCTCAAAGTGGCCTGAAAGAGGCATTTAAATTCCTTATCAAATCGTTGTAACATATGTATTGAATTCGGAGGGGATTATTTTGAAT
Organism: Cordylochernes scorpioides; assembly: GCA_030710605.1. Classification (NCBI taxonomy): domain Eukaryota; kingdom Metazoa; phylum Arthropoda; class Arachnida; order Pseudoscorpiones; family Chernetidae; genus Cordylochernes; species Cordylochernes scorpioides. The sequence goes on from CP092883.1 coordinate 44,705,258, forward strand.
AAAAAAATAGAAAAATTGAATTAGCTTGTTTCTGTTTTATTTTACAAACCCATTCTCAAAAACTATTTGCCACACTATGTATACACAGTAAGTATATATATTTATTCATAATATCTCTCATAGGTCAAATTATCACAATTAATATATCCCTGAAGATCATTTCATAATCGATTCCTCTCTTCGCCAAATTTCACCATTCTGACTTTATGAATTCTCTTTGTCATCATATCATATATTCTGTAGGCGTTTTTTTTATTAGAATAACTGATTAATATATCCTTTCTAACCTTTGGTGAAAACTTGTTTATTCTTCTTTTTCCTCTCAAGTCAATGTGTCAGACATCCACATATTCGTATGTGTTTGACCAATGATTTCCTTCCATTCCTTCTCTGCATAAGTGAATGGTACTTGAAAAACCTGTAAGGAGTGCAATATTCAAAATATACAGCTGTAGCAATTGCCTCTGCCCAAACCTTCATGGGTAATTTTGAGTCAATTAATAAGGGCTCTCGCTGTATCTATAAGAGTCCTATTCACTCTCTCTGCGACTCCATTACTTTGTGGTGAGTATGTGGTGGTAAATCTCTCGAAAGTCCTTCAAATCAAGAGTTACAAAATTCGGTTCCATTGTCGGTTTTTACATCTTTTATTCTAAGTCTTAATTCGTTTTCGGCTTTTGCTTTATATTCTTCAAATCTTTCAAAGGTCTCATATTTTGATCTCAGGAAATAAAAAATATTATTTAGTGTAATCATCTACTATAACAATAAAATACCTAGATCCTCCTAAAGATTGATATGATATTGGTCCAAATAAATTCATATGAATCAACTTCTGGGGCTATATTGTATAAATTTCTGTATTATTATATGGCTTCTGAACCAGTTTTCCAATTATGCAATCTTCAACCTCTGGTAAACTCACGAATTTTATATCCAATCCTCTTACAATATGACTTTGAATCATTTTCATGTAATTTTCGTTTGAATTGTTCAATATTCTATGCCATAAATTTATAATGATTTTTATTTTCAAAATGTCTATTCATACAATGGAATTTTAGTTTTTCTCGTAGGACTCAGAAAAGCATGAAGCATTCCCTTCATTTTGAATGTTTGCTCCATACTTATTGAAAATAATTGGATTCCTCTCTTGTTGACTAATTCGTATATTGACAATACACTATATTTGTGATTTATAAAATAAGAGGTCTATTTATTTTGATATCCTTGTTTCTGCTTATCTCGAAACCAGCATTCCTTAGCTAGTTACTCTTTTGTATTACATGCGAAAACATCTATTCTATATTTATTTCTGTGTGTGTGTGTATGCTTGTTTTTTCCCATTTTCAACTTATTGATTCAATCTCATATTTCTTTTCGACTCCTCTTAGAGTTTGTTGAATGCCTTTAATTGTTGCCTCTATCTCATATTATAAGAATTAGCAATATTTTCATACTTTGGATGTATTACCCTGACAATATGAACCGAGAGTTATCCTGAGGGGAATAGATGCCCTAATGATGATCTTCTAGCAGCAATATTTTTTACCCTCGTTATATATTAATCTACAGTTTCATTATCTTTCATTTTGATGTTCTTTAATTCTAAGCCTATATCAATTATTCTATTATCCAAATTGCCTATGTGTGTTTTCTCAGTGAGTCCCAGACTTTCTTCGCAATCGTTTCTCCTATGAACATTTCAGCTTGTTCATTTGTCAACGTCCTGATATTATTCCTAAAGTTTAATCATTGATCTCACTCCAAATTTCCCAATAATTTTGTCTTCCATTTCAAATTCTGGATCGTAAATTACACATCAAAATAATTTTCTCATGCTCAGAACTGCGGCGATTTTCAACGCCCAAATTTGATAGTTAGTTCCTTTTAACGGTTCATTTTCCGTTTAGGATAAAAAAAATATATAATCAGACATTTTCTACGTTTGTTAGGCGAAACTATTACAAAAATCAATATAATTTAAATACAATTATATATTTTAATTTTTGAATCTTGGTTTGCATTTAAACATGCAATATATATACATATAATAATCTATTTACATACCTTAAATATTCTCAGGGGCGCTTCAGTTCACCGATTAGAATAAACTTCTTTTTTTATCTTCCAATTAAATATTTTCCTTTCGAGCTTTATATCAAACCACGGGGCTCTGCTACCAATTTGGCTAGACTTTTAAAGAAATTAATTTCAAAATTATTAATATAATATTACATTTTTATTGATTTAAAAGAGAGAGAACAAAATAAAGAGGAAACTTATAACAAAGTAAACAAAAATAAACTCATCTTCTTATGTGAAAAAATAGTACAAATGTGTGATATTGTAACTGGGATATGGTGCATAATTATGAAAAAAGGCATCTCCTTATCGTTCAACTGAAAGTTGCAGTTGCACGATAAGGAGATGCCTTTTTTCATTATCTTCTTATGATTATCACCTATTTACTTGTGATCTTACACACATACTCTGTGGGAACAATTAATCCATTGAAACATATATACAACGGTAACTCGCTAAGCAATTTAAACAGCTAGGATATAATTATGTTTTATTAATTGTGATCAGAATTTTATTTCCTAAAGTGAAAGAAACAACATTATTTTTCATTAAATGGGAACAAGTTTAAATATTTGTGAGAATTATTATGTATAAAATATACATTAAGTATAGACAAAAATATAAATATAAGATGTTGACAAATATGTCAGAAGTTATATATTTTTTTAAATTTGGGACATGGTTGGAATTTTTAAAATTGTGATACATTTTAAAATATTTTAATGGGTATACCTTGCTTGAAAATCTTATTCTGAATGAAAACAGTTTACTTAATTTTAAGTTTACAGTTTTATCAGTTTTGTATAAAACCTTTTAGATGTTTTAATTTTGTGATTTGTGTCCATTTTTTCTGTATCGCTTATTCAATATTTCTTGAATTCAGACAGTACTTTATAATTTGTGGCTCTTGCTCATTGTCTCATGTCTCATGCAATAGATCTCTAAATTAAGAAGCTATTTAAAATTTGTGGCTTTTGTTTATGTATAATTATGAAATATTTTTGTTGTATATATATTTCAAGTTTAATATTTTAATTAATTCTTTCCACAGAGTATGTGTGTAAGATCACAAGTTAACAGGCGCTAAACTGAGAAGAAAGGTTTGTTTTCAATGTTATAAGTTTCTCTTTAATTTTGTTCTCTCTCTTGTAATTAAATAAATATAATGTTTGGTTGATATTTTTGGAATAATTTTCTTCAAAAGGTCTGAACAAAGTCAACAATAGGTCGCAGAGCGAGATTTGATATAGAGCTCAAAGCAAAAATATTTAATCAGAAGATTAAGCAAGAAGTTTATTCGAACTGGTAAACAGAAACGCGCTTCTGAGAAGATTCAAGGTATTATTTATTGAGATTAATTTATAATATATTTATGTATATTACATTTTTAAAATGTTTTCCAAGATTCAAATAAATTCAGAATATATAATTGCATTAAAATTGTATTGGTTTATTTTTATTAGTTCAAAAGGCGACAATGTATAATTATAATTTTTTTTTTTAATACAAAAATAAAATTGAACCATTAACAAGAACTAATTATCAGATTTGGGCGTTGTAAATCGACGCAGTTTGAGAGAAGTAAAATTATTGATATGTGTGATCTCCGATCCAGAACCTGATATGGAAGACAAAGGTTCTTGGGAGATTTGATTAAGAAAGATGACGAAGCCATTGGGATAATTCATCATGATGTAAACAAATGAACAAGCTGGAATATACATCGGAGAAACAAATGCGAATAAAGTCTGCCTCTCACTAAGAAAAAAAACATACACAGGCAGTTTGGGAAATTAAATTATTGATATAGGCTTAGAATTAAAGAGCATTTGAATGAAAGATAATGAAACTGTAGATGAATATATAACGAGGGTAATAAATAATGCAGCGAGAAGTTCATCATTAGGGCATCAATTCACCTCAATATAACTTTTGTACCATATTGCCAGGGACATAGGTCTAAATTATAAAAATATTGCTTTTGCCTTACGATATAAAAGAGAGGGGAAAACAGGAAGAGAATCAACAAACATCAAGAGAAGAGGAGTCAAGAAGAAATATGAGAATAAATCAATTGGTTGAGAATGGGCATGAAAAGCATATAAAATTAAAGATGGAAAAATTAAAAAAAAAGTCAAAAATATGTTTTATTTGAAAAAAAACAGGACATCTAGCTAAGCAAAGGAATAATTTCTTGTCAATATATGAATTAATCATCAAAGGAAATTCTATTATTTCCAATAAGGATGTGGCAAAAATTCATAATGAAGGGAATGATTTAGTTGCTGAGGCATATATTAAAGTTAGAATATTTATGATGGTAACAAAACTAGGAAATGTGCCAATGGTACAAAATGAAAATGCCATTGTATAAATACACATTTTTCAAATATATAAAAAATGATCCAAGGACATATTGAAAAAGAATTGGATCTAAAATCCGATAGATTACCAGAGTGTAAAGCTTACATAATTGAAAAACTGGTTCAGAAGCCATATAATATTACAGAAAATTATACAGTTAAACCCCTGCAGTTGATTCATATGGATTTATGTGGACCAATGTCATGCCAATCTTTAGGAGGATCTAAGTATTTTCTTGTTATAGTAGATGATTACAGTAGAATAATATTTGTATATTTCCTGAGATCAAAAGATGAGACCTTTGAAAGATTTGAAGAATTTAAAGCAAGTGCCGAAAACGAATTAAGTCTCAAAATAAAAGATGAAAGAACCGACAATGGAACTGAATTTTGTAACTCTTGATTTGAAGGACCTTTCAAGAGAAATGGGATCCATCACCAACTTACTACAAAGTAATGGAGTCGCAGAGAGAGTGAATAGAACTCTTAAAGATACAGAGAAAACCTCATTAATGACTCAAATTTACCCATGATGTTTTCGGGCAGAGGCAATTGCTACAACTGTAGATATCTAAAATTACACTACTTAGTCTTAGAATACAAGATGTAAAAACCGACAATGGAACTGAATATTGTAACACTATATTTGATATATAGATACAACGAGAACCTTAAAAATAGAATAAAAATTATCCATCAACATTTGGGCAGAGGCAATTGCGCTACTAAAGTTTATAATAATAATTGCACTCCCCAGAGATCTTAAAGCACCATGCGCCTATTTAGAGATGGAATGGTGGGAAACTATCGGTCAAACACATTAGAACATTTGGATATTCTACACATTGACTTGAAACAAAACAAGAAGAAACTAGTGTTTACCCAAGGGTAGAGAGGGAATATTTATCGGTTGTTCCAATAAAATAAAAGCCTACAGGATATATGATATAATGAAAGAATTCATGAAGTCAGATCGGTAAATATTACTGAAGATAGTAGAGAAAGAGTATTCAAATGATATTCAGGAAGATAATAATTGTGATAATTTATCCTATAAAGGAAGGTGTGAAGTAGACAATCCTGTCACAAAGAGTGAGTGAAGTCTCAGGAGGATACTTCAGTAAAACTAGGTGGTGCCATTTAAAATTATTCAACGCAAACTGAATGATAAAAGAAAGATGTGTAAAAGGAGGAAGCAAGAAAGGAGATTCAGAAAATATATTAGAAGAATGACACAAAGAAAGACTTGAAAAATAAGAAAGGAAATTGATCGAAAATGGAGTTCGACGCTCACAAAGAATAATATATAATAATAAGGCGAATTTAATTATGGAAATATATCATTATATTCCCGAAAAGTTTAAAAAAGTGTCGATAGTAGAGAACTAAGCTAACGGTTCAAAGCAATGTAAGGAGAGCTGGTTGAGATAAATAAACATAAGGTATGGACGTTAGTACCTGGGGAAATTAGTATAAAAATCATAAACGGTAAATAAGTCTAGAGCATGTAGTAAACATCCAATAACGGCATATATAAAAGAAAGGCCAGACTGGTTGCTGTTGGATGAAATCAAAGATGTGGTGTCAACTAAAATAAATATTTTATACCAGTATTTAAACACGGAAACTTGCGCACAATAGTAAAACTTGAATCGCAACAGAATTTAGTCATAAAGACTTATAATGTAAAGACGGGGTGTTATCCCTATGGTGAGTTAGAATAACCTGTATACATGAGACAACCAGTTGGTTTTATGTAAAAGGATGAAGAATACAAATTGTGCAAATTGAGAAAAGGCCTGTCAGGAAAATTTTGGAATAAATGGACAAAAGAAATTGTATAGCAGTTAGGAATTATTAGAACCAAATATGATCCATATATCAGTAAACTACAGAGAGGAGAAGAATATGCAGTACTGGGTCTATATGTAGATGATAACATCATTGTTGGGACCAGTAAGAAAGATAATGATAACCTATATCAGAAATAAAAAATGTGTTACTCTAACGGAAAATAAATAGTATGAATTTTTATTGATTTTAAAATAAAAAGTCAGAAGATGAATTTCATCTTCTTCTTTCATCATCATCTCAAATTCATTATATTGATGCAATTCTTCACAAATTCGAACTAGAAGTATACATCAGTGTGCAGACATCTGAAGATCAAAATCAAAATTTGGATTAGTATTTGGACTCTAAGCCAGTAGATAAAACTGTATACCAGGAAATGATTGGATCACTTATGTACCTTTATTCGGGTACTCGACCGGACATATTCTTCAACGTCAGTAATTTATATCAGTATAGTAATGATCCGAGAGAAATACACTTAACTGGAGTTGAAAGGATCTATAGATATCTTAAGTAAACGAGAAATGAAAATGTTGGCATATAAGTCATCATAAAACAATATCACAATGGTACTGAATTGAGCTGTTTCACAACCTGAGACGCAAAATCCTACTCGAACTATACAGTCAAACTTGGCGAAAATTATAAAAAAAACTGGAGAATTAAGAAGCAACATTTAGCAGCCTTGTCTACATGTGAATCAGAACTTATATCAATATGTGAAGGAATTTATGAAATATTACTAGAAGAATTTTGTGAAAATGTAACTTCCCAATTACCTTGACAGCCAGGCTGCAATAAACTGGATACAATCTCACAAAATTACTTCACAAACAGAGCACATCAACCGAAAATATTATTTTGTGAAAGAGTAAATAAAAATTGGAATCAAACTGGAATACACTAAAAGTGAAAACTTGAAGGCGGATATACTAGCGGAGAGTTTTCCTAAGGACAAACTACGAAAACTTTCAGATAACCTTGGACTTGCTGATTAGGGCTTACACACAGAGGAGCGTGTGCTATCTTAAGTTTAATTAATTAATTGTTCTTACAGAGTATGTGTGCGTGAGAATAGGCGCTAGCCGTAAGAACAAACGTTTCACTTTGTTTACTATGCTATGAGTTATATTTTATTCTGTTCTCTCTCTCTCGTAAATCAATAAATATAATGTTTGATTAATATTCTTGGAATCAGTTTTTTAAAAAGTCTGAGCAAAGTCAAAAATTACGAAATTAGAAATTATTTACAAATTTGTGGCATTATTAATTTATATTAAATGCAATATTTCTCTAAATAGTGCAGAACTTTAAATTCTGTGGCTCATGATCATTTATAAATCAAATTCAGACAGTAATTTGAAATGTGTAGCCCTTGTTTTTGATAGCATATGCAATATATATAAAATTCAGACAGTATTCTAAATATTATGGTGATTATTCAAATATGATTCATTTATTATGACTAAGAATTTGACAGAATTTCGAAAGGTGTGGCTCTTGTTCTTTTATATACCAAGCAATATATCTCAAATATTAGACAGTAATTTGAATTTTCACGTCATTTTTATTCTGAACACACACATAAAAAATGTTGTTCTAATTAGTTTATAAATGCTCTATCATCCCTAAAAATGTATTATTCACATTTTAGAGTGTTAGGCGAGGTTGAAAAGAGTTAACTAGATTATATACATAGGACATTGTCCTGCCCGGAGTGATGTGTTCAGGTCGTGAGGTGGTTCAAGATGTGCCGGTTGATCTCCTTGAGGCCGGAAGTAATGGAGCTGCCGTTCTTCCACGTCCTGATGGGAGCACAGCAGCCAGGAGCCTACTAGAGCGAGAATTTGGGACTAGCAATATCCTGGGAACAAGGAGAGCAACAAATAGAATGATTCTTATACTGTTATATACCCTGCATTTTCTATGGAAGGCAGCTTAGGGGTGTTCAGTGAACTATGGACATAAGCTTATAGGTCTGTAGAAGTACATACATATAATTTCAAGGTATTGCATCGAGCAAAGCTCTTCGCAAAATATGTTTTCATAACCAATATATATTAGTAAATTAAATTTTATTGCCATCTATCGTTAATATTTTACACAAATGAATTTACTGGCAATGCGTTCCTTTTAAATATCTTCAAATATTATCTCTACAGACCTTACTGCAATGATATGAGTTATTGAATGAGAGGGTTTGGCTCATCAGTAGTGAACCCTCTCAGCGGTTTCGCCAAATTAATCTCTAGACCGCTCTATTTGATGATATTTAAAAGAAACGCATTGCCAGTAAATTCATTTGTGTAAAATATTAACGCTAGAATGTTTCACCCCATTGAATATAAGCAAAATATTTTAAAACCTAATTCTTTTGAAGTTATGTGGCGCTGAGTTTATTGTTGACACACATTAGTATGTTATAATAAAGGTTGGCGTTCAGCCAACTGAAATATTTGTAAAATAAATGATATTTTGAACCAATATATGCCTTTTTTATTAAATATTCATTTATGGATTTCTCCATTTTCAAAAAGTATTTATAATAGTTAGAGAATGAATTCGTTAAAAATGATAATGATAAATATATTTACCTATATTGTGAGGTACTATATATTATTCCCATAGATTTATGTCATGGCACACACATATCCATTTAGTTACTTTAGAAAAAAAAAAGTCTCAAAAAGATTGTATGTCTCATTTGTGAATTTAGAAGATTAGATGTATTTGTAGGAAATATTAGAGATGCCTAATATACACTTTTCTTGTATATTTCACATGAGCGTAAACTATTTGTCTAATTTTTTTAACGATAATTATTCTCTTTTAAAATAATGAAATTACACATTAGAAGTCACATCCATATTCTCCACGCTCCATGACTTGGAGAAATGTTGGAACACAGTCATTCCAGGATCCCAACGAACCTTGTGGTAAAGGACCAATCAGCAGAGGCCAATACAAACCTGGCAGATGTAGAACAACCAGATAGTTTGTCAGCCGGACAATGTCGGCCTAAATGTTCCCCACAGTTCTCCGTGTAAATTATTTTATAACGGAGATTTATAACTTTTTTTATTTTGACTCTCTGGAAATATATAAATTTCTACTGATCCTTACTGCGGTATAACATGGCTCGTCAATGGTGAACCATGTATTTTACCATCATAATGACATTTTATTTACATTTTTCCGCGTTAAGAGAAGTTTCTCTATAATGGATACAATTAGTAGATTAGATTACAACAATTCTCCTCTAACTGGGGCTCACAATAGACTGAAGTATATTTTCACTGGTTAATTTTATCTTTATATTATCTATGTTAAAATCAATTTATTTTTGAACCAGAATTCAACTAGGCCAGGGGTAGGTAAACTGCGGCTTTTTGCATGTGATGCGGCTCTTTATATAGTTCCATACGCAAATATTATTTATGCGAGTGATATTCATTGTTAGAATGAAAAATATTTTGTGGCTCTTTAAAATATTTGAAATTTTGTAAATTGCAATTTTTGACTCTTCTGACTCAAAAGTTTGCCGAACCCTGAACTAGGCAGATGTTAAAGTATTTCCAAGTTTGAATTCAAACACCAGGAAATCGCCCCCCCTCTCCCCCCCACAAGAATTTATGGGAAGACAACTAAGGAACACGCACATGTTTAATTTGTAATTTTTTCACATCCCTGACTTTCTCTTTCAAAAATTGAAGCACGCAGCGAGTTATTTCAGAGTGATATAATTAATGCAATGAACAAAATAATCATTGTAAATGATACAAACTGATCTAGCCAAGAAATATTCTGTACTATACAACATATATGGTTGGTATGATTGATTAAACTGTCGATATCGCTGCCATGCCTTCTATTATCGCAGTGAGCCCAGTAAAATGTTGCTTTATTTGATTGAAAATACTATATATATATTTGAAATTGAATAGATCCAATTAACACCTATAGATGGCGCTATAAACTGTGTGTCAGTTCCCGTGAGGAGAATCCACAGATGGAAGACGACCTTCACTAAAGAAAGCGAGAGGATGAAAGTGAAATAGGTAAACAACCAATGTGTCCTACATTTCCTGATGGAACTGGCGACGTCGTGGGGCATTCTGTGGATGGAGGACACCACAATGTTTCATCTAGGGGAGCACCTTGCACATTTGCTAGCTCAGAAAACTTCTTCCTACGTGTCTCAAGACCCCCGTTCATTCAGTGGTGTGTGTATTGGGGGCAGTTACACCATCTTCAGCCGTCTCCAAGGACAGACATTGACAAATCAAATATTTAAGATGTTATGACCGTCCCTGTACTGATGAAGGCCATGACCTGAACCTAATGTATACAGTTTGGCTTTTGTCTGAATTTTCCAGAAGTGGTGTTGTCAATAATTTTTATTACCACCATTACTATATTTATTGAAATGATTAATCAAAATACATCATATTAACGAATTTTCATCAAACTTTTGTTTGAGAAAGGGCAAGACTCGAAAGCGATCCCAATAAATTAATTACTTTGAAAACTTGCAGTAAGTCCCTTATTTGATCTTGTATCAACATAGTATGTATATCCAAAAATTGCCAAAACTTCAAATTCATATTCACTTGATTTTTTGCTCCCTCCCTCTTAGTTGTTTAATCTCCTGTTATTTTGAACTCTTGATAAATTTAAAATTTTCTCTGGTCCCTTGAGTTTCAAATTATCGAGAGTCGACTGTATATGTACCCAAAATGGCATATCTTCCTTTAAATATGCATCAAAATGAAGCACTGTGTTTCACTCTAAGAAAAATAAACCTTACTAGTGATGATAGAAAATGAGCCACAACACTAGTTTTGGCAAGTTCAGACAAAAAGCCAACATGTATACAAAACTGTTGTTGTTCATTCTTTATTATCACTATTAAAAATACTATTTTTTTTTGAGCGGCTAAGATTTTATTTTAAATATAAATATTTTATATAAAGAGGTTCTCTTTTGTGTATGGTACATATATTTATTTATAAAAGTCCCCAAATCATATTATTTTATTCCAACCCGCTTCCCCATGAACTTCCATTGAGGCCGCCACAACAAAGACTTTCTCACTTTAGCAACTGAAGCGATCTAGCGAGCAACTCAAGCGAGCGACCAAAGCGACCAAGGAGAACTGAGAAAGCGAACTTTTTATTTGAGCGATCTTTTGATTTGAGCGATCTTTTGTGATCTGTGAACGATCTTGTGATCTAAGCGATCTTTTGTGATCTGTGAACGATCTTGTGATCTAAGCGATCTTTTGTGATCTGTGAACGATCTTTTGATCTAAGCGATCTTGTGACCAATTCGATCTTTTGTGACCGAAGCGATCAAGCGAGCACCATGGGGGGCTGCTGCGGCAAGAAGAAGAGGCGTAAGAAGTAAGTGGATTTACTCTACTTTATCGTTTAGTATAGTTTAGATTTAGAGAATAGTACTGGGTTAAGCAAAAGTACAAAATATAAGATCATTTTGAGCAAATTTCAAAGATTTAAAGCTGCGAATAACACACGGAAGAACATATTCAAATGGATCTAGCAGAACACATAGACAAGTGATATCGCTCTTTCAAAATTTTGCTTTTTCAAAATAATATTAATCAAACTATTTTATCGAACTTTTTAAAAGATCCTTGTAAATAAAGAATAGCTTTACTTTTGATCAAATTGATAATTTTAAAATCGCTATGTTTTAATCGATAGATAACTGTATCTTAGTTTTGTGTTTCAAAGAGATGAGCTTTGTGGAAATATTTATAGCGAATTGGCTCCACTTTACACACGTGGTTATCTCATGCCAGGCTAGAGAGAAACATACGAGAGTCTCGTGGTTTGATATTAACAAAGCAAACACTTCTGAGAGATGAATTTGATTGAAATTGAACTTTGACTGCAATGAAAGTTTAGTTTCAATTTTACCCTGACAAACAAAATAAGAGAGAGAGAGATAGATTGAGATTAAAACTAATTTATTTCAAAGTCCATATAAGATTATATAAGGTAAAACACAGAATAAATATAAATAAGTGTATATAATGATAAAAATATGAATAAATAAGAGAGAGAGAGGAGTCGCAAGTTCTAAATGTTTTAATAAGAATGGGGGGATGTTTTAAAATCAATATTGTTATTTATGTTATTTCGATAAAATTACCAGTTAATATTATCGATATAGTTTTAATATTTTTTGAATGGGGATAGAGGTAGGGTTTCCATATCAAACATCGACGAGAGATATAAATTAGGTATATTCCAAGTATGGGGTTACAGTTTCAAAATATCTGTTTTTCTTTTAAATTTAAAGGCAGAAATAAATGCATTTTATTTTTAACACTATATATATTTGGCAAATTATTAAATTGTATATAGACTAATATAATTAGATAATTTTATTATTTCTGTTATTATTGAATCGCTAAATGAAAAGTAAACTATTCTATATATTTGCATCTTAATGGTAATATATTTTTAATAATCAAATTAAGGATTTTAAGATATATTCCAAATTTTCACAGTTAATGCAGCATCTCGTATTGTGTTTTTATCAAATTTGTTCGAAGTTTTATGGCGAAATATATTCCACCTTGAATATAATAGTTGCCGGGAATATATAGAAATTAGAATAATGTTTTTATTACACAGGATATTGTTTCCTATTATAGCACTCTATATATATATTATAACAGGCTAAATCAATGTTTAGTTGATTTCTGTTCCACCAGATGGCGCTCTGCCTTCTGTAAAGCACATGTCTCCTGGTCAGGATATGCCATTTTTAATATTGATTTCAACACCTGATCTTTTTATCTTTTATGTTTTTCTTTCGTTTTTTTATGTGCTAAGCGTATTTACGCAAGTTTGGCCTTAAATACCCATTTCTTGGTTTTTCAAGTGGCTACTGGGATCAAAAACTATTTTTTGGTCGTAGTGGTTCAGCCTACTCCACGCTGACGAGCGCCAAAAGCGCGAAACGCGTTCGCGGATGGCTTTTTTTGATTTATCAAAAAATTGGGTTGGCCAAATATCAGGTAACAGGCTAAATCAATGTTTAGTTGATTTCTGTTCCACCATATGGCGCTCTGCCTTCTGTAAAGCACATGTGCTCCTGGTCAGGATATGCCATTTTTAATATTGATTCCAACACCTGATCTTTTAATTTTTTTTTCTTTCGTTTTTTTAATATATATTATGTATGTTGTTAACTACATAGAGTTCATGTAGAATAGTACAGGTTATATGGTGCACGCTACAGAGAATGTTATTTTCTGATTATTAAGATCAAATATATATAATAGTTTTTATTATATCAATGACTAAATCATTATAAAATTAGAGAACAATTACACATTTTATCGACATTTTATCACTCATTCGAGTTCACTGTTCGGATTGATAGAGAGAAAGAGGCTAAAGCAGTTCTAATTGTTTTAGGGAGGAAGAGTATATTGTTGTGGAACAGCGTGCACCTCTACCCTCTATTAGCTCTCACCTGACTGTTCCCCCTGAATGTTCACATCTCTGCGATGATTTGTCCTTCCATTCGTCCCTTATGTCCTGTTCCCTCCCGTTGTCCTTGTTCACTCTGTCTACTAACCCCTCTCTGTCCCCTTGTCCCTCCCTTCTCCCTTGTGTCCCTGTCCGTTGTTGGTTGTCCCTCCCCTCGTTACTAACCTGTGTTCCGTGTCACCCCGTGTCCTCGTTCTCTGTGCCCACGTCTTTCACCTCAGATGATTGGTACGACTGCCCCCTAGCTAGCATGATTTACCCTCCACACGGCACCACCCCCTCCTCTCCTTCCCCCCAGTAAACTCCCTCGGGAGTTGGGGAGAAGGAGAGAAGGCGTTGGGGCGGGGTTTTTCGTTAGGTGTTAGCTGATAGGGGATATAGGTGTACGAGGTTTCCAGGACGATATGTTCATTCCGCCGACTTCGCCTCGGGGACCCGTGGGGCAGCCACTGTCAGAGGTCTGAGCAACCTCCGCTGTCTAGGAGGATTTTTTTTTTATATTGGAGGTAAGTGCAACTACCGAGGTGTTGGAGGACTGGGCTAATTCCTCTGTGTTTTAGGACTGGGCGACCTCCGCTGTATTGGAGGACTGGGCGACCTCCAGTATCTAAGAGGACTATTCTTATCTTGGAGGTAAGTGTTAAACTTCTGGTGTGCTGGAAGACTGAACTAAATCCTCTGTGTTACAGAACTGGGCGGCCTCCGCTATGTTTGAGGCCTGGGCGACCTCCACAGTCTTGGAGGAGTGGGCGACCTCCGCTGACTTGGAGACCTAGGCGAACCATGTTGAAGGAGTGGGACACCTCTGGTGTTTTGGAGGACTTGGGAACCTCAGTTGTCTTAGAAGAGTGAACATCCTATGAGCGATCTCCGCTATGTTCAGGCTTGTGCGACCTCTTGGTAACCAATCAGGAGGAGTGAGCAACCTCTAAAGTCTTGAAGGTCTGCGTTGAGACGTTGGGCAGCATCTGTTCTTGTTTGATGCTTTGACGGCTCTGTTCCTGTTGAAGGTTTGGGAGAAATTTGTACCCATTGAGCTATGTCATGGAACGATAACCTAGAGTTATCCAGGCTTCCATTGAATGCTATGAAGCCGCGATCTGAATTACGCCAATTAAATGATCGCCTGAAGCTGCTCAAGTTGCCATTAAATTCTATAAAGATCCCACCTTAATACGCCGATGAAATGATCACCCGAAGTTGCTCTGCACTATCAAATTCTAAAAAGCTCCCACCTTATCATGCCAATAAAATGATCAAACAAACTTGCTCTTGAATATCAAATTCCAAGAATGCCTAACTTTTTACCCGAATGAAATGATCGCCCAAATTTGCTCTGAACCATTAAATGCTATAAAGCCCCCACCTAAATACGCAAATGAAATGATCGTCCAAAGTTGCTCAGAACCATTAAATGCTATAAAGCCCCCACCTAAATACTCCAATGAAATGATCGCTCAAATTTGTTCTGAAACATTTTATTTTCTAAGGCCCCCACCTAAATACTCCAATGAAATGATCGCTCAAATTTGTTCTGAAACATTTTATTTTTTAAGGCCCCCACCTAAATACGCCAATGAAATGATTGCCCAAAGTTGCTCTGAACCATTAAATGCTATAAAGCCCCCATCTAAATACGCCAATGAAATGATCGCCCAAAGTTGTTCTGAACCATTAAATGCTATAGAGCTTCCACCTGAAAACTCCAATGAAATGATCGCCCAAAGTTGCTCTGAACCATTAAATGCTATAAAGCCCCTATCTAAATACTCCAATGAAATGATCGCCCAAAGTTGCTCTGAACTATTAAATGCTATAAAGCCCCCACCTAAATACTCCAATGAAATGATCACCCCAAGTTTTTCTGAACCATTAAATGCTATAAAGCCCCCACCTAAATACCCCAATGAAATGATCGCCCAAAGATGCTCTGAACCATTAAATGCTATAAAACCCTCACCTAAATATTCCAATGAAATGATCGCCCGAAGATGCTCTGAACTATTAAATGCTATAAAACCCACACCTGAATACTCCAATGAAATGATCGCCCAAAGATGCTCTGAACCATTAAATGCTATAACACCTCCACCTAAATACTCCAATGAAATGATCGCCCAATGATGCTCTGAACCATTAAATGCTATAAAGCCCCCACCTAAATACTCCAATGAAATGATCGCCCAAAGATGCTCTGAAACATTAAATGCTATAAAGCCCCCACCTAAATACTCCAATGAAACGATCACCCAAATTTGTTCTGAACCATTAAATGCTATAAAGCCCCCACCTAAATACCCCAAAGAAATGATCGCACAAAGATGCTCTGAACCATTAAGGGCTATAAAACCCCCACCTAAATACTCCAATGAAATGATCGCCCAAAGATGCTCTGAACTATTAAATGCTATAAAACCCCCACCTAAATACTCCAATGAAATGATCGCCCAAAGATGCTCTGAACTATTAAATGCTATAAAACCCCCACCTAAATACTCCAATGAAATTATCGCCCAAAGATGCTCTGAACTATTAAAATGCTATAAAGCCCCCACCTAAATACCCCAATAAAATGATCGCACATAGATGCCATGCTAACTTTGATTGTTGTAATAAAAATGGGGATAGAAATCCATCTCCTTCATTTAACAACAAATCTTTAACTTCATTCACTTTAACAGAAAAGTCATTACACTAGGTCCTCGAGACATATGGATCTTCTTTCCTTACATTCACCCTCCTGTAACTGATATAATAAACACGAAGTGCATTAATTTTTATCTATTATTCCGAAAATATTAAATATATCTATATTAATAAAATGGAAATTTCATAAGTGGACATCACTAAAAACTTTCGTTACAATGCATCAATTTCAACCAAATTTTCAACATTTATGTAAAACGAGATGGAGCAGGTTTTGCTTAACATCAAAATATATTTCCTAACATTAACATGCGTAACTTCGCTGTTATCGATTAAATAAAAAAAAAATCAACAGAGTTAATTTTATTTATATATAAATACAAAATTAAATTTCAACAGAGTTAATTTTTTTACATACTAGCTAATAATCTCAATCTAAAAAATATTCAAAACAAGCAATTTTAAGATAACACCATATGTAAAACAGTCGGCCAAGAAAACAACAACGATATTACATCTTTCTCACATATTCACACACAATCTTGATTAATAATTAAAACTAATCTTTAACATTGTTTATTATACTTCAACTTTTATTTCTACATTTGTTTTTAAATACCCAATTGTTTTATCATGTTTCTAATTTCGCCTAACAAATATAAAAATTTATAGTGACCAACATATGCAAATTTTATCTTTGTTTTTATTTAACTTGATATCGTAAACATAACATCCATTGTAAGCATTTTTCTGTTCACCTTCCGTGGTTTCTCTTTTCTCTGATAGTTTTTAGGTGTAGTATATTTTCTTATTACTAGACTACAAACATTCCCTCGAGAAAAACCTGGGCGAAGCCGGGTACATCCGCTAGTTATATTATATATTGTAAAGGTCATTTGTAAATAATAGTTATACATTATTTATTTTATTCTGTTTTATGCAAAATTAACTTTTGCATATATATATCACTATTTTTGTTTTACATAGTTAAGATTATTATTCTTTTCTTTTTCTGCGCGCTGGCACTCACTTCCGTGCAGCGCATTTAGAGTTGTACCAGCAAATAAACTGGCTTAATTTCTCTGGAATCTCCCGCTCTTTATCTTCGTTACAATCTGGTGGAGACGCTGTAACATCCCATTTACCTCTCAAAGGTGGACGTATCAAGGAGAAGAAGCTGGAGACTTCGAGGCTTATCGCCAACCGAATTGGACCAGGAATCTGAAATGTCAGTGAAAAGCGAAATGGAGGGATCCCAGTCGACTAGGACATCCTTTACCTGTCTTCAGCAACCAAGAAATCCATCTGCATTTGGAGGCAAGGACTCGGAGTGTCCTTATCAATGGTTAAGGGACTATGATCGCGTCTCCAGGCACAATGGTTGGGACGAATCTCTTTGCCTGGCTAATGTCATCTTTTATTTAGAAGGGACGGCCAAATGTTGGTTTGAAAACGTAGAAGAAAGCCTAAATTCTTGGCCAAGGTTTAAGGAGGAATTCCTAAAGATATTTGGTGATCAAGAGCATTTTGTGCGAAAGGCTGAATTAAAGCTAAAAATACGATCACAAAGGATTGGTGAACCGTCTGAGTCTTACATCCAGGAAACATCCTTAACCTATGTCGACAAGTCAATCCAGCAATGGGAGAAATCGAAAAATTGGCTCATCTGATGAAAGGTGTTGCGGAGGACATCTTCCAAGCACTCCTTCCCGTTGAGATGGCAACGGTAGACGAATTCAGCAGACAGTGCCGAAGAATAGAAGACCGTAAGAAAAAAAAGAATTGGAGTTGCTTATTTTGAAAGGCTTGCCAATGTGGCTTCAATCTCGGGAGACAGTGACCTAGATTTTGAAAACCTTATCCGGAAAATTATAAAAGAGGAAGTTGGCAAGGCCCTTTCATGCAAAGGCCCTCTCACGTGCTCTGAGCAACTGGAAAATGAGGTTTACCAGAGAGCGGAGAATACATTGGCGCCAATACTCAAGCGCCCAAATTACCCAACAAGAGGCTATAAACCCTGGCACGAAGTTCAAGATGCCAGAAGAGAATCCAAACCATACACCTCGAGGAAAACGGATGAATTTCGGACTCCTGATAATATTCCTATATGCTTTCACTGCAATAGGCCTGGACACGTGGTACGATATTGCAGAGAACGTCGTCGGCAATATCAGGAAGCTAGGGCAAATGAGTCTATAGAGTGCAACAAACAAGGACGAACCTACTACAACCCAAATTTTTTTTACCGCCCACAATACTCTTCGAATTCTGAGACGAACGACGACAACTTCGGTGTCACGAATCGACGTACTCCCCCAAGAAGTTCATCCCCATACCCAGGACGTGGAAGGTTTGGAATAGAAAGAAGACAGTCCCAGTCGCCCAGCAGACGTTCAAGCCGCTCTCCTAGGCCAATTAACCGGGAAAACTAAGTCGCGCGACCCTCAAGGGAGGCGAAGTCGCCAGTGACGTAAACCCTCCATCGACGAAAGCCGACCTAGATTCTAATTATTTAATGGTAGTTATTAATGGCAACAAAGTGAGAGCACTAGTTGATACAGGCGCTTCGTTCTTGTAATATCGGATGCATTTCGTCGAAAGTTGAACATCGTGATGCTTAAAGGTCCACGAATGACGTTGAAGGTTGCGAACAATAGATTTGTGTCTCCTATTGGAAAGTGCATCGTAAAACTTGAAATAAGCAACTTCATGCAACCGTTTGAGTTTCTAGTACTTTCGGGTTGCAGCCACGATGTTATCCTGGGCTGGAATTTGCTGGAAGCGTCAAGAGCAATAATTGACTGTGGCCGATCTGAAATTGCCTTTTCAGAGACGATTGATGATGAATCTAGAGATTCTTTAAAACGCTTTTTTGTCGAAGAGGAATACATCGTGCCTCCTAAATCTAGTAAAATGATAACTGTCTCTACGTCCGAAGTTGCAGGGAGAAAGAGTATGATAGCTGAAGGCTCCAGGAAACTGCTCTTGGACAGAGAAATATCAATCCCAGCGTCACTTATTACAGTGCTACACGGTAAGGCGGAACTATGGATAACCAATTTCAGCACTCAGACAAGTCTGATTTCCTCTGGAATGTGTGTTGCCTATTTTTCGGATTTTGATGAGTGTGGCATTTGCTCAATCGACGATTCCCAACATCCCGCCGAAAACACTCCGCCGTGTGATCAGTCTAGCGTCGAGATAAATATCGAGCCGTGTATTGCTCCAGAACGTGCGCCCGAGGAAAAACAGGAGCTGCTAAAACTAGTCAATCATTATGCAGAAATATTTGGTCCAGTTATCACCAGTAGAAAATCTCAAGACTCAATAAGGCATTGCATCATCACAGGTGATAGTGCACCGATAAGGCGTATGCCCTACAGAGTGTCCCCAGCCGAACGTAGGATAATTCAGAATGAAGTTGATAAGATGATAGAGGCAGACGTCATTCAGCCATCGGAGAGTCCGTGGGCATCACCTGTCGTCTTGGTGA
This sequence comes from Cordylochernes scorpioides, assembly GCA_030710605.1. Lineage (NCBI taxonomy): Eukaryota > Metazoa > Arthropoda > Arachnida > Pseudoscorpiones > Chernetidae > Cordylochernes > Cordylochernes scorpioides. The sequence continues at coordinate 44,725,225 of CP092883.1, forward strand.
AGAAAAAAGATGGTTCTTGGAGATTTTGTGTAGATTACAGAGGACTGAACAAGATTACTAAAAAGGACGTCTACCCTCTTCCCCGAATAGACGATGCTCTGGACTGTTTGAGAGAAGCACGAATGTACTCGACGATGGACCTGAAAACGGGTTACTGGCAGATTGAAATAGACGAGGAAGACCGAGAAAAGACGGCATTCATCACACCAGACGGACTTTTTGAATTTAAAGTGATGCCTTTTGGGCTTTGTAATGCCCCCAGAACATTCGAGAGAATGATGGACAGCTTGTTGCGGGGGCTCAGATGGACAACATGCCTTTGTTACCTAGACGACGTCGCTGTCTACTCGACCACCTTTTCTGAACATTTCTCGCGTTTAGGCGCTGTTCTGAATTGCTTCAGAAAGGCTGGGTTGCGACTCAATTTGAGAAAATGTTGTTTCGGAGCTGACCAAATAAAAATTCTCGGACATCAAATAGACCAAGATGGAGTTAGACCTGATTATGAAAAAATAAAGGCCATCGCTGAATTCCCGACTCCGGCGAACTTACAACAGCTGAGAAGTTTTCTAGGGTTATCGTCATACTATCGAAGATTCATTAAAGGCTATGCCGACATTTCAAGACCACTCAACGAGCTTTTATGCAAATCATCCACATTTAAGTGGGAAGAGAAACAAGAAAATTCATTTGAAAGCTTAAAGCGAGCCCTCTCCTCAAAACCGGTCCTAGGGCATTTCGACGAGAGCGCACCAACAGAGGTACATTGCGACGCTAGTGGATTTGGAATAGGGGCTATTCTGGTACAGATTCATGTAGGGAAAGAGAGGGTTATCGCTTACGCATCTCGTACTCTAATAAAGGCCGAGCGGAATTATTCCACTACCGAGAGAGAATGTCTGGCAGTCGTATGGGCGATCGGCAAATTCAGGCCTTATCTATTTGGACGTCCGTTCAAGGTGGTAACCGATCACCACTCATTATGTTGGTTGGCGAACTTGAAAGACCCTTCGGGTAGACTGGCTAGATGGGCTCTTCGGCTGCAAGAGTACGACATCTCAATCGCCTACAAAACTGGAATGAAACATCGGGACGCTGATTGTCTATCCAGAAATCCTATAAAAGACAAAGTTGACGAAATGTATGATGATTTTCCATTTTTGTCAACCATTATGAACATCAAAGATGAACAGAAACAGGATCCCTATATTCTGAAAATTCTTGATGGGTTGTCAGACAGTACTTCCAGGGAAAACCGTTTCAAAATTGTGGATGGGATTCTTTATAAGAAGAACTTTGACCCAAACGGCCCATCTCTATTACTCGTCGTGCCAAGACGGCTCAGATCTGACATATTGAGAGAGCTACACGACGCTCCCATGGCAGGCCATCTGGGTTTCGCCAAAACATATGATAGGGTGATAAGGAGGTACTTTTGGCCGGGACTCTACCGAAGTGTGGAAAAATATGTCAGCCACTGCCAAGAATGCCAACGCAGAAAGAACAGCCCACAATTGCCACCTGGACACCTGGTTCCTATACCACCCCCAAGCCGACCATTCCAAAAGATAGGTGTAGATTTACTTGGACGATTTCCATTATCAAGAAACAAGAAGAGATGGATTATAGTATGTACTGACTATTTATCTAAATACGCAATTACAAAAAGCTTAGCGACTGGGGATGCCCAAGGGGTGGCAAATTTTCTGCTGGAGGAGGTGATACTGATCCATGGAGCCCCTCGGGAGATCGTGACGGACCGAGGCCGCAACTTCCAGTCAAAGTTGATCCAAGAGTTGGCCAACTGCTGTGGGATCATCAAACGGTCCACTACGGCATATCATCCTCAGACCAATGGTCTTACGGAGAGGCTGAATAGAACCATGGCCGATATGCTGTCGATGTACGTAGACCTTGATCAAAAGAATTGGGACGAGATTCTACCCTTTGTCACGTTTGCATACAATACCGCGAAACAAGAGGCAACTGGATTCACGCCGTTCTTTTTAGTTCACGGGAGAGAGGCAGAAACCCCACTGGACGCGCTGTTTCCCTATCCAGAAACCACCGATAGTGACGAATATATTCAAGAATTGGAAACTAAAGCAGAAGAGGCACGCCAAATTGCACGATTCCACATTCTGAAAGCCCAAGACGTCAATAAAACAAACTATGACTCAAAACACAGGAGAGTGACGTACCATCCAGGCGACCTGGTGTGGATCTACACACCAGTACGACGTGTAGGGCTGTGCGAGAAACTGATGAGACGCTATTTTGGACCTTACCATGTGACCCGGAAACTATCAGATGTGACGTATGAAGTGAGACCAGTTGAAGATCAAGGAAGACGACATCGAACCAAGGACATTGTGTATGTGCTAAGGATGAAGCCCTACCATGGACCCATCGGACAGGAGGACTAGGAACACGTGAGCCCTTTGCCCCAGGGGTGATTCTCCTAGCTGTGAGGACACAGCCCTTTATAGGGAAGGGGCAATGTAAAGGTTATTTGTAAATAATAGTTATACATTATTTATTTTATTCTGTTTTATGCAAAATTAACTTTTGCATATATATATCACTATTTTTGTTTTACATAGTTAAGATTATTATTCTTTTCTTTTTCTGCGCGCTGGCACTCACTTCCGTGCAGCGCATTTAGAGTTGTACCAGCAAATAAACTGGCTTAATTTCTCTGGAATCTCCCGCTCTTTATCTTCGTTACAATATACTTATTTCCTCTTTTTTAGTTCAGAGTGTACTATGTAAATTATATAATTAGTACAATAAAAAGCTAGAAAACACTAACAAGTAAATTAGGCCCCTAAAATATAATGTAAAAAACATTCGAAGTCTCTCAAATACTTTATTTTTCAGCTTTATAAATACGAAATTTCAATAAGTCCTAGGTCTGGTTGTCATTCTACAGGGTGATCCAAAAGTCCCGCACAACTTTAAAAATTAGTAACTCCGCGAATATTTGAGCTAGAGCAAGGCGGTAAACATCATTGTGTTCAGGATGCAACGGGAACCTTTATGGAAAAGAGTGAAACATTTGAAATTGATTTTATCTAAATTTTCTTCGTTAGATGGCGCTCTACCAGAATCAGAGTTTAACCGGCCAAATTTTATAAATTGGAAAATATAACTGATGAGATACGTATTTTTCCTTTTTGAATACTAGGAAAGAACCCTAATATCAAATAATAAATTAATAAAACACCATTTCCCTAAAAGTAGAAGAATTGAATAACTATTTTAAAACATGTAATAAAATAATTAATATTTTAGATGCGGTTTGCTGGAAATCTCTCAGAGATTTAAATTTCGAAAATAATAAATTTCTAATTTTTTAATTCAACTCTCTCTCACTATCGATTATATTTATTTTAAATCATTTTAAAAATATTTATCTATCTCTGATAATTTATTTTACTCTGGAATGCCGTCACTTAAATAAAGCACCCTTGGTGAATTTTTTTATTGTAATTCAGAATCTGCCACTGGAGCTATACGAGCGTTTCATACCTTTAAAGGTATTCGAAGCGGTAAAGGACCCATGAGTGGCTACTCATTAAGGCGAATGATTAAAACTTTTGAGAAAACTGGATCTCTGGAAGCAAAACCTCAGAGTGGAAAACCATCGACATGCAAATCAGTGGCTGTTACGGTTTCTCAGAATGTTGACGCTATTGAAACGTTATCCACGTTTGGAGAAGTAAGTGCTCGACAAGTTTCTCGACAAACGGGGATTTTGTATGTAACAGTTGAGAGAGCACTAAGAATTTTATTTAAAAATACTCGTACAAAATTCAAAGATTTCACAAGCTAAAAGTCGGCGATTTTAAAACGCGTCAAATTTTCGCTGCATAGGTTTTCCGACAATTTGAATTTAAAAACTGGCTTTCAAATGTTCTTTTGACAGATGAAGCTTACTTTACTCTAAACGTAGAAGTTAACACCCAAAACAGCCGCATTTGGGCAACAGAAAACCTTAGGATTTTTACAGAACTTCATCAGCCCAGAGTTACAGTTTGGTGTGGTTTCACTTATTTTATTATTGGGCCCCTTTTTCTTCGAAGAAATCTATGGAATAACTTTTAAAACCGTTTCTGTAACTGGTGAACGTTATGTTCAACTTTTGAGAGAAAAAGTTATTCCCATATTGCAAGACAGAAAAGCACTAAGAGAAATAACCTTCATGCAAGATGGAGGACCTCCTCATATCTCCTGCTGTGTCAAACAATTGCTGAAGGATACGTTCGGTGAAAATCGTGAGATAAGTCGCCACTTTATACACCAGTGGCCTCCAAGATCACCAGACTTGACGCCTTGCGATTTTTGGTTATGGGGGTACATTAATTCGCGTGTTTACCAATGCCGGCCTACCACATTGGCCTTGTTGAAGGCTTCTATCAGACGGCACATTTCATCAATTTCAACAAATATGTTATTTAATGCTGTCCAATCTATCGTCTACAGGCGGTGTTTGAGAATGAAGGGCGCAAATTTAGCATGGATTGTGATCTAATACAAGAGAGAAGGCAGTTACCTCATGTATTATATAAGCTGACATGTATTATATTATCTAACAATATTTTTCAGCTCTTTGTGTTCGGTTATGGGGACAATAAATACTGTCCTCACATCTTGACTTTTTTTGTGAACAGTAATATTTTTGTTTATCATTTGCTCACATCTTATATTATGTCATGCAGACCAAAGTGTTAAAACTTCTCGAATAACACTGGTACACACAATTTTGCCCCAGAATATTGTTGGATTACCCTATATCTCTTAGTTTATCAATAAAGACCACCACCACCTAAACGTTTCAGGCCGTTGGTCCTCGTCAGTGTGATGCAGGCTGTACCTCAACGACTAAAAAAGCAAGTCTTTGAAGCTTCCTGAAAAATCAAAGAATGACCATTAGCCTGAAACGCGTACGTAGTTGGCTTTTCTTGATTATTCAACAAAAGGTAATTCGACAATTACAATGTTATTTTTAAATGATTAAAAATTAACGATTTTTTGATATTTATTCCGACAAATGGCGCAAACCATCTGCGACTTTCAGTTACACGATCAGGAGAATATTTTTTCTCAATTTATCAACCCGATCCCAGTACACACTTTCCTGAATTTTTTCCCTATAATGTGGTTAGTTTATAATGACTAGTTTAAATAAATATATGAGTTTTAAAAAATTAATATTCTCATTACCAAAAGGGGACGCTGTTCTGACTATTGTAATGAGACTGACCCAACAAATGCAGGTTTAGATAAGGGTGTTATGTTTAGTTTATCGCTTTTCGCTCATTGGAAGAAATAGCATAAGGAATATTCTCAACACCCTAAATTTAGAAACTTTGCGCAAAAAAAAATACAAAATCCTTTTGCTACCACGTTATTCAACGCAAAAGGTCTATCTAAAATGAGATTTTTTTTTTTTTTGAGGAGACATATCTTTAAAATTTTGTACAGCATAATAAGCAATAATAACATTGGTACAAGCCCATAGAATATTTGTTATACGGTACGACAAACTGAGGACATTTGACTATTTAACTATATATTTACATGATCCAACAAATGAAATAAAGAGGGGTTGACAAATAGATTTTTTTTACCTCTCTCTTTATATCATTTTTTGGATCATGACAAATTTCCAGTTAAATAGTCAAGTGTTGCCAATTTGTCAAGAAACTACACATTCCTTATAGCAAGAAATCCTATTAGTAGTGACATCATAATTTTTGGAACTATATAAACATTTCAAAAATCATGTATTGATATCAGTAGTGTTTCTCAAACATTAAATCTATTTCACAAAACCGCATCTAAAATATATATTTTTTTGCTACATGTTTAAATTTGAATTTACCTATTTTACATATCTCGGATTGCATTTAAAAATCGTCATCCAATTCTTCTACTTTTGGCGGAATGGTGTTTTATTAATTTATCATTTGTAATTATCAGGGTTCTTTCCTGGTATTCAAAAAGGAAAAATACGTGTCTCATCAGTTAAATTTTCAAATTTATCAAACAATTTGGCCGCTTAATCTCTGATTCTGGTAGAGCGCCATCTAGCGAATAAAATTGTAACTAAAATCAATATTCGAATTTTTCAATATTGGCGAATAAAATCCCATTGCATCCTGAACACAATGGGTGTTTACCGCATTGCTCCTAGCGCAAATATTCGCGAAGTTAATAATTTTTAAAGTTGTGCAAGACTTTTGGATCTCCCTGTATATCCGTTTCTTGAACGAGCTATATTTAATCTATATTTTATAAGTTTTAATTGTTCTCTGATAATATAATTGTTGTGAGTTCTGGGGATTTACCTTCCACATTTCTCCACGTGACAATACCTCAGTGAACATAAAGCTGATGATGCAGCAAAATGTTTTAATTTTAAAATGCACATATCTTCATATATATATTGGGAGAGAATAGAAAAATTATTTATATTAAACATTATATCGTGAAGATCAGTTTCCCCATTTATTTACATTTGGTGAATTTAAAATCCATTTGTGAAATATATAGTCGTATAGGTTATTATTTTTAGCTATATTAAAGTTAAACTCTATTAAGTCTCAGAACTGGCTGCCGTTCTATACCTGTTTGTAGAGAACAGACATTTTTCTAGTTTTATTACAGGAATATAAAAATATATAAAAACTATCTTTGACGTGTACGATTCTTTTGGATTGAAACAAATTTTACTGCCCTTGATAAATAATAGGAGGGTTCAAGACTGATGAGCCAGGCCTTTCCATTATTTTATCATTGCAGTAAGGACGATAGAAAATTGTTTTAAATCAAAATAATCATAAGCATCAAAAATAGTTTATATTTCTTATAACGTGCTAATATTACATCATATCATTATAAGAGACTGCGCTATATTTGGAGAGGTCAGATTAAGCAAATCTAGCTAAGCTTGCCTAGCGGCGCCACCGCTGGTAAGAAGTTGTGCACATGCGCGGTCGGCGATCAAGAAGTAGAAGAACTTTGTATCAAGGATTAGAAGAAAGCGACGCCATTTAAACGCGCCGTCAAACTTTTATATTAAATCCTTTATGTTTTAATTAAAGTACTAAAATTTAATCAACTGTCAGTCTTCGATCATCCAAGTTAAGTACACTATTAAAACATACAAGGTATGTCCCATAAGTTCCCCGGACTGGGTCCATAAAAAAAAAGGTAAGATTTAAAAAAAAAAATTTATTAAAACTTTCTCAAAGTAATCCCCCCTTGCTTCAACGCACCAGCGCCATCGTTTCTCCCAATTGTCGAAACAGTTTTTATAGGCCTCTTTTGGAATGCTCTTCAATGCCAGCAGCGATTTTTCTATTATGTCTTCCCTGGTGTCAAAATGTCTTCCTTTTAGAACTGCTTTGAGTTTGGGGAACAGGAAAAAGTCATTTGGTGCGATGTCTGGGGAATAGGGTGGTTGAGGTAGGATTACTGTCCCGTTTTTCGCCAAAAACCTCGTCACCAAGTGCGCTGTTGTGAGGGCCGGCATTGTCATGGTGTAGGATCCAGTCACCATTACTCCATTTTTCTGGCCTTTTTTTTTTCGAATCGCTTCCCTTAGACGGCGAAGAATGCTCAAATACATTTCCTTAATAACTGTTTGGCCTGCAGGAAGATACTCGTGATGAACAATGCCCTTGTTATCCAAAAAAAGCGACCAGCAACACCTTGTTCTCTGGATTTCAATATCCTGGATTTTTTGGGTCTAGGCTCACCCTGACCTCTCCACTCGGCAGATTGACGCTTGGTTTCAGGGTCATAGCCATAGACCCATGTCTCGTCGCCTGTGATTATCTTGTCTTTCCATTCCGGATCCGTTCTTGTCATTTCCAGCATGTCCTCACAGGTTGCAAGCCGACACAGTTTTTGCTCATTAGTGAGGAATCTTGGGATGAATTTTGCAGGAGGTCTTTTTGAGCCTCAAATCTTCGGTTACGATCCTTCCAATCGTTGTTTTAGAGATGCCTGTGTCTTGCTCTAGCTCCAGGAAAGTGGTTCGAGGATTTTCTTTTATCAAATTGGTGATTTTTTGCACATTTTCATCAGTCCCTTTGAAATGTTGGGCGTCCTTGACGAGGATCATCTTCAATGGAAATTCTGCCAGCTTTAAATCTAGAATGCCATTCAAAAACAGTTGTTCTCTTTGGGCGTTATTGGGGAATGCTTTATTTAAGCATTACAAAAGTGTCGGTTGCTGATATTTGAAGTTTCACACAAAATTCTATGCAAATCCTCTGCTTCAATTTTTGTTCCATCGTAAAATCGCCGCAGCGCAAGGTGTAACCTTTAAATAAATTAGAATACTTTGGCGCGCGCGCACGTACCGCCTCGATATTGGTACCACCGTGTTGCCAGATATTTTTTCTATAATAAACTGTCAAATTTATTTATTTTTTTATGGATCCAGTCCGGGTCTACAACAATATTAATAAAAATAATTCAGCAATATTAAAAATTCAAATCTCATTTTATCGCCTCACAATAAATAATTCAATCTGATAGTATCTATTTATGGGGTCAAATTTCTCTTCAAATTTCTAAATATCCCCTTTTCTCTGAAAAGTGTAAATTAGCTATTGGTTGAATTAATTGTTTGTAAATAGCCTGGGAATAAAAGCCTGTTAAACGTTTCACAAAACAATTATTCGAAATTCTGTATAAGAATTTGGCAGTGATGATTCTTTTTTGGGCTGTTTCAAGGATATAAATCAGATCACTAAATAGCAGAAAGGAGAGGGTGAAAGTCTCCTTCAAACTAACTTTATTTAAAACATGTTAGGAGGACAGAGGAAAACACCCAACTGGTCAGCAGACCAGGCCGCCCGCTAATCCTTTGTCGCCAGATGGCGCCGCTGGGTTTGTTTGCTTTCACCTGTCGTCTGGCCGAGGTCCCGAAGTGGATCTCCATTATTCCACATTTCCTCCCACCTGCTTTCCTCTAGACACACAATAGGAAAACAATAATAATCGTCCAATCGGTATACAAACGAGATTCTTCTCGATCTAGTCTGAATATTTGCACATTTATTTTTATCATTCAGCAATCGCGAAGAAGCTGCTGTTGATGATTTTTCCAAGGGATATATTTTATGAGTAGTTCTTAGGAAGGTTCCTACTGAGGTTCTCACCTTCACTAATCTATTCACTCCATCTCTTCCAAATAATCTCTCCTCGATCACTGCTAATGGCCAGAAGTTTTTATTGTCCATACCTATAAGGACAACATCCCCAGCCTTGAGTTTTGGATTGTAGATGCGTCTGTTTCTCTGGACCTGGAGGGACAAATATTCCTTCCTGAATCATGATTTCAACTACTTTGTCAGCTTGTTCGAATAGCGAAGTTTCTGGGTCGTTGGATTAGGTCCCATATTCTGGCATTCGGGAAACTTGACATCTGTCTGTTTTTGTAAACATGGAAGGTGATATTGTCACAAGATCCTTCGGATCGTCGCTGACATAAGTCATGGGCCTTCCGTTCATCACTGCCTCTGCATGACACAGCAGGGTCATCAATTGTTGATATGTCAATGTTGATGTTCCGAGCATTCTTTTTAGTATATCTTTGAGGGAACGAATCTCCCACCATCCAGGCAGCAGTAATGCGGGATGAATTTCCATTCAATACGCTTCACTTTCCCGTCGTTAGAAGCGCGTTCCCAGTAATTTGTTTAAATAAGTTATTTTGGCTCCTACAAAATCCGTTCCGTTGTCGCTGAAGATGGTGGATGGACATCTATTGATGAATCTCATCCAGGACCATTAGGAAATATTCTGTGCTGAGAGATGCTACCAGTTCCAAATGTATACAGCGGTACACAGCCAGGTGAAGAGAACAACCCAGGTCTTTGTCCGATATTTTAGATAGAGCGGGCCCGCCAGATCAATCCCAACCTTGAATTACTTGGCGTTATGTACTCGAGTGGCAGGTAATGGAACGTCTTCCACCACAACGGGTTTAGCGGAGAAGCGGCGACATATGACAAATCTCACTATTCTCTTAAAGGTCTTTCGCGCTTTTACTATCCAATATTTTCTCAGAAGTTTGTTTATTAAAATTGCACACCAGCGTGGCTATTCTCAACGTGTGAACCAAAGACCATTCGGTCAATCAACATGTCTGATAGTGAATATAACAATTGCATTCAATATATGACACAAGAGATATTAGGGCATCGAGGAACATATGCTATTGAATTTCTAATAAAGAATAATATGGCAAGAGAAATTCGCATAAAGTCATGTAAAAGTAATCGATAAATTATTTGCGAAATCTGCATAAAGTCCAAATTAACTGGACAGCCAATTCCAAAAAAAAAAACTTTGGATTTAGTACATACAGATTTATGCGTTTCTATGCAGGCTGTAAATCCCGGAAAAAATATATATCTTTTAACTTTCATTGATGGTTTTTCCAGATACAGGACGCCTTTTTTAAAAAAATAAGAGCCAAGTTTTCATTAATTAAAGGGACTAGTCTTCATTTGTACAGAACAAGTTTGAAACAAAAATTAGAATACTTAGGTCAGATAATGGAGGTGAATATCTATTAACGCCTATGCAGGAATTTTTAAAGCATGAAGATATTTGTCATCAAACCTCCACACCAAATTGCCTACAACAGAATGGAGTAGCTGAAAAAAAAATATATCTCTAGTTGAAATGTCAAAGACAATGCTAACTGACTCTGGTTTAAATATTAAATATTGGGGTGAGGCAATTTTAAACTGTTTATATTTTTTGCAAACATACTTCCTTCCAGAAAGCTCACAAAAACGCCATATAAATTGTGGAATGGTATAACTCTTAAATTTACATCATCTGAGAATCTTTGGATCTAAGGCTCACGTCCATGATACTAGAAGAATTAATAAATTTGAACGAAATGCTTTGGAAGGCATCTTTGTCGGATACTTCCAAGATCTGAAGCTAACTATATTTGACAGCCACTATATCTTGTATCATTTGGCAAGTAATATTTTCTCTCTCTAACTGGTAATTCATACAGAATCATATATACTATTTTAAAAATTACTAAACGGCGGACCTTTATGTGCAAACCGTTCAAATAAAAGGTACTGAAATTTGGAAAAAAAAGCGATTTTAATTTTATTTGACTTATTTATGAAAACAAATGTATTGCCCATATATAAATGCTCACTGTATAATTTAAAATATGATGCTGTGGTTATGCAAACCAAGTGAATAAGATCGAATATAAATTATTTATCAAATTATAATTGTATTATATTAAAACATATTTTTACTCTCACTATAGGTTGTGGAGTAAAAAGGTTTCACTTCTATTATTTATGAAATGGAAGAAATTCTCTCCACATCCACACTAATTGACTTTACTCTCTTAGTTCAATATATGTCCAATAATTTAGTGAGATCAAGGTTCTTTCGGAAACTGGAATTTATTTTATTTTTGAGATTTCCATATGGCATGTCTTTATTATCGACAAATATCTTCCACAGCTCTTCCTTTGAAAACAACGACGATTCTACTTGTGAGATGTAAAAAGGAATAAAATAAAATATACTTGGGGCAGAATAATTATTCTTTGTACGTCGTTTCCTTTACATCTTAATTAGTTTCTCCCTCTCAGAAAAATTTGAATAAGGTAAAATATTTAAATAAAAATAAAACGAGAACGAAGAGGAGTTTCTTATTTTAATATTTGCGAGCTTTCGGACCGTGACGTCCTTCTACTGGCTATAGAATGGAAGATATGACCGACTATATATAGAGCTAAAAATACAAATTTACATATTGAAAATTAATGGTATACATCTAAATTAACATACAGCAGAGATTAACTAAGAATACATATTTACATCTGAATTAATATACAACGGCGTAAACTATTGTAATTGTGAGGGATAAGAAAGGTAAAATTTATTAAAGTATTTTGTGAGGTAAAATGTTTATTGTTTCAACCATGTTTATTATCTTTAGTTCTAAGTTCTGGTGGTTACTTAGTCACTTAACAAATATAACCAATTCTGGAAGGAGATTTTTTTTACTATTGTTACGTAAAAAGAAAAATGGCGCATTCCAGAAGAGAATGTTTTAGAACGTTCTAGAAAAATGTAGAAAAATCGGAGAACAACGGATTGGCCAATCAGTAGCGATTGCGCAATGCTCAAGTCTGGTGGCTTTGTGATTGGCTAACCAACCATGACCGTTCTGGAAAGATCTACTCCGGCATACATAGGGATGAGGAACTCATGCAGGGCAAGTCGAAGAACGAAGCTACGTGGTGTACTCCAAGCAAGCTGCTGTCTAAAGAGGTCGGACTGCTGCCTACCGCCGACGCCGGTGTACTTCCTGGAAGATTCTAGAAGGTTCTACGAACTTCTGTCTCCTGTTCTGCTCCTGCTTTCCCTCACCGTGCTGCAGTTGGCGAGTTTGTAACTGCTGTGTTCTTTATTGTTGTTTTATTTTTGCGCTCTTCAGTAATTATTCTATCGATTAGGCTTAAATAAAGTCCTAAAGATCCTTTGTACCCACGGAAGTTATTCTTTGTTAACCGACAACGCAACAATTTGGTGTCAGAAGTGGGATCTTTAGGTCAAGCCTGAATAATTTATGGTACTTACCAGAAAAATGGAAGAAATATTGAAAGCGATGCAAGCTCAAACCCAGGCTTTGCAAGCTCAAAATCAAGAAACTCGTGAAGCTCTCAACCAGGCATTTCAAGCTCAAAATCAAGAAACTCGCGAGGTTCTTCAAGCTCAAAATCAAGAAACTCGCGAGGCTTTTCAAGCTCAACATCAAGAGCTAAAAAAAAGCTTGGGGCTTAAATTCAAATGCTTGAAAGATGAAATCTCTTCTGTAAAAGAAGAAATGAAAGATGAAATCTCCTCTGTAAAAGAAGACATTTCCTCTGTAAAAGAAGAAATGGCTTCTTTTAAAAGAGAGATTTGCTGCTGTCGAAACGGGCCATCCAAGATCTCCGGTTTTCCAGCAAGAGAATAAGAATTCGGGTAGGCCTATTGTCAAAGTTCCTACCTTTGATGGACAATCATCATGGACCCTCCTTCAAAACCCAGTTCGATGTGGTTGCCCAAGCTAACGGATGGAACGCAAGAGATAAGGCAAGCTTTTTGGCTGCTGCATTTCGTGGGTCCTGCAGTGGAAGTACTCCAGATGATTCCGGAACCACTCCGCCTAGACTTCAATTCCCTAATTGACACTCTGGATTCCCGATATGTAGAAGAACACTACCAACAACTTCATGTAGTGAAGTTCACGAATAGACTACAAGAAAAGAAAGAAAGTTTGCAGGATTTGGCCAACGACATCCGACGCCTGGCAAGATTAGCCTTTCCAACGTGCCCGTCTGAAACACAAGACTTTATGGCCCGACAACAGTTTATTGATGCCATCGGAGACCCTGAGACCCAAAGGTTTGCCAGACTTTCAAGTGCGACTACTCTACAAGAAACCCTTGTCCAAGCCATGAAGCATGAAGCTGCCCAACAAGCCTCAAGAGGAAGTTATCGCTTGGCTAGACAAGTTGAATTGGATAATCCAGAAAGAGAAAAGGGTCGCTGCTGGACCTGTGGTACCGAAAGGTAAAACAGCGCAGTGATACAGGTTGCTGGAAATGTGGAAAAGATGGCCACATGAGGAAAAACTGTCCAGAATAACTCTAAAAAACCCTCAGCCCCTAGGAAGAACCAGGAAAACTACAATAGTCAGCTTTTCGGGGCGAAAGCTGGCTGGGCCATTTGAGAATGCCCCTGATGGTACCATCCAAGTCTCCAGTCTTTCGAAATACAGAAAATGGATTATTGCTACGGGGCTTCATAAATGGAAGAAGCTGCGACATGGTAATTGTCACTGGAGCTAATGTCACACTCGTGCGAACTGATGTCTTTCGAAATCTGTATCCAAAGGCTAATGAGGTTCGAATGAAGCCAATTTCACTGCAAACTGCAACAGGGAAGCGGGCTAAAGTGCACCATTGCGTCTTGCTAAGCATAAAAATCGGAAGCAAGATTTTCCCAGCATAAAGGCTACGTTGCGCAGATATCATGGAAGAGTGCATCATTGGTTTGGATGTCCTGAGGCAATTTGGACTTTCGATAGATATCGGGCGGAACTTGCTGCGGACCAGCGATGAAGATATCCCTCTCCTGACACCTCAGCAACTTCACAATTTTCAAGCCTGCCGAGTGTTAGCTTTAGAAGACACAAAAGTTCCCCCACGCAGTGAATGTGTCATCAAAGGACAGTTGGAAACTACAAAGGTCATTCCAAAATTTGTCATCCTGGAAGGAGACTCCGAGGCACCTTCAAGGGGGATTCTCGTAGCAAAGGAACTTATTGACACTGAACAGGACGTAATCCCAGTAAGGTGGTGAATCTCTACGACTCTGCCCGTGCCATCAAGAAAGGCTCATGCCTTGGAAATGCAGAACCTGCTGTTTTGATTGAGATAAACCATCCAGTGATGCCGAAGTCTAAAAGAGCAGACAATGTTCCAGATCATCTTCAACAAGTCTGGAGGAAATAATGAAAGAACTTCAACCTGGACAGCAGAAAGAACTGGCAACACTCCTTGCTACGTACAACAACAGTTTTGCAAGTCATCAGAAAACTATGGAAGAACATATTTGACAAAGCATAGAATCTACACTGGTGAATCAAACCCAATTAAACGAGCACCCCCTTCGGATACCCCTTGCTCGACGTCAAGAAGCGGAAACCTTGGTAAAAGAGATGCTTGATCAAAACATTATTGACCATCTTCAAGTCCCTGGGTTTCTCCAGATGTCTTGGTGAAAAAGAAAGATGGATCTACAAGATTTTGTGTCGACTATAGGAAGTTGAATGATATCACCAAGAAGGACTCTTATCCTTTTCCTCGCATTGATGCAACTCTGGATACATTGGCTGTATCCCCAATGGTTCACAACACTGGATTTGAAAAGTGGATACTGGCAAGTAGAAATGCATCCTGATGACAAAGAAAAGACTGCATTTACAACTGGATCTGGATTGTGGCAGTTCAATGTAATGCCTTTCGGACTCTGCATCGCACCAGCAACCTTTGAACGTCTAATGGAAGCTGTTCTGCAAGGACTTGCTACCGAAACATGTATGGTTTATTTGGATGACATCATTGTACTTGGAAAGAACTTTGAAGAGCATCTCTCGAACATTGAGAAGGTGTTCAAACGTTTAGAAGCTGCCAATTTAAATTTGAGTCCAAAGAAGTGCAAACGCTTTAAAAAGGAAGTAGCCTACCTGGGGCATATAATTTCTGCCGAAGGTGTTCAAACTGATCCAGAAAAGACAGAAACTGTAAGGATGTGGCCTACTCCTGAAGATTTGACACAACTGAGAAGCTTTCTGGGATTATGCACTTACTACCGAAGGTTCATCCCACGGTTCTCCAATATTGCAAGACCTCTACATCGTTTGACTGAAAGTGGAAGGCCGTTTTTTTGGACTGTCAGCGATCCATGGAAAAACTGAAAGAGATGCTGGTGGCTGCTCCTATTCTGGCCTACCCTAGACCTGGAGACTCTTTCATCCTAGACACAGACGCAAGTAATACAGGAATTGGTGGCGTCCTCTCACAAATGAAGGAAGGCTCCGAAAAAGTTATCGCTTATTTTAGCAAGACGCTATCCAAGCCCGAACGAAACTACTGTGTTACTAGAAAATAGTTGCTGGCTATCGTCAAGTCTATTGAACATTTCCATCACTACCTATATGGACAGGAATTTATTCTCAGGAGTGATCACGCTTCCTTGCAATGGTTTTAAATTTCAAGAACCCAGAAGGACAGATAGCCAGATGGATTCAAAGACTTCAGGAATACCAAGTTAAAATTCAACATCGTCCTGGAAAACGCCACCAGAATGCTGATGCGCTTTCAAGAAGGCCTTGTGTTCCACAATGTAGACATTGTGCTCGTGCTGAAGACAAATATGGCGTAAGGCAAGTTACAGTGCAATAAAGCGATGAAGTAGAGGGGCAACATTGGACTGGACAAGCTTAAGAAAAGCTCAACGTGAAGACCGAGATCTCTTGCCAATGATAAATTGAAAGGAATCAGATGAAAGACCATCCTGGGAAGATGTTGGCCGCGTACAGTCCTAAAACCAAAGGTCTCTGGTCCCTCTGTAATTTTTTGACCCTGCGAGATGGTGTCTTATACAGTAAAATGGGAGAGCGAGGATGGAAAACATGAATCCTGGAAGTTGGTGTTACCCAGATCTTATGTACCTTTGGCTCTCCAGGAGATGCATAGCAGTTCCACGAGAGGTCACTTCGGCATCAGAAAAACATTGGCCAAAGCTAGAGAAAGATATTTTTGGCCAGAAAGTCGAACTGATGTCGAAAAATGGTGCAGAAACTGTACGCAATGTTCAGCGAGAAAGGGACCGACAACAAGATGCAAAGGAAAGTTGAAGATCTACAATGTAGGTGCCCCATTTGAACGGATTGCAATTGATGTTGTGGGGCCCTTTTCAAAAAGCGACCTAGGAAATAAGTACATCCTGGTAATAATGGATTACTTCACTAAATGGCCTGTCGCAGTCCCTATTCCAGACCAAGAGGCTTCAACTGTATCCGAGGCGCTACTGCAAGATTGGGTCTGCATTTTTGGTGTGCCAAGAATTCTGCATTCCGACCGAGGAAGAAATTTCGAATCAAATATTTTCCACGAACTGTGTAGACGACTGGGCATTGATAAAACAAGAACTACACCCCTGCATCCTCAATCTGATGGAATGATTGAACGTTTTAACTGGACTCTTACACAACACCTGACCATGTTTGTTGACAAAAATCAAAGAGACTGGGATCAACATCTTCCCAAGCTCCTGATGGCTTATCGATCAGCCGAGCATGAATCGACTGGTTATAGCCCTGCTAGAATGCTATTTGGCCATGAACTCCGAATGCCTTGTGATGTGCACCTTGGTCGTTCAGAAGAAACCTTCGAAAACACTAATGAATACATCTCTCACCTAGAAGAAAGGATGCTGACCATTCACCAGTGGGCAAGAGAAAAGTTTCACTTTTCCAGTGAGAAAATGAAAGACAGGTTCAACGTCAAGACTTCCCACAAGACTTTCAAAGTGGGTGAAATGGTTTGGCTCCATAATCCTCAACGTAAGAAAGGACTTTCTCCTAAACTTAAGTATCAGTGGAAAGGTCCCTACAAGATCATCAAGTGTCTCAATGATGTCATCTATCGAATTCAGAAGACCCGGACTTCTAAACCCAAAGTTGTGCACTACAACCGATTAGCACCTTTCAGAGGTTCTGTTCCAGAACAATGGACTGTTCGGGACGATCAGTCCTAAGGAGGGGGCCGTGTTACGTAAAAATAAAAATGGCGCATTCCAGAAGAGAATGTTTTAGAACGTTCTAGAAAAATGTAGAAAAATCGAGAACAACGGATTGGCCAATCAGTAGCGTTTGCGCAATGCTCAAGTCTGATGGCTTTGTGATTGGCTAACCAACCATGACCGTTCTGGAAAGAACTACTCCGGTATACATAGGGATGAGGAACTCATGCAGGGGAAGTCGAAGAACGAAGCTACGTGGTGTACTCCAAGCAAGCTGCTGTCTCAAGAGTTCGGACTTCTGCCTACCGCCGACGCCGGTTGTACTTCCTGGAAGATTCTAGAAGGTTCTACGAACTTCTGTCTCCTGTTCTGCTCCTGCTTTCCCTCACCGTGCTGCAGTTGGTGAGTTTGTAACTGCTGTGTTCTTTATTGTTGTTTTATTTTTGCGCTCTTATGTAATTATTCTATCGATTAGGCTTAAATAAAGTCCTAAAGATCCTTTGTACCCACGGAAGTTATTCTTTGTTAACCGACAACGCAACACTATTTTATTCAAATTAGAAATAAACATAATGACCATCATGGGTTACATATCACGAATTATAACTCGGTAGACTGCAGGTATAGAACAGGTCAAGTAAATTATTGACGGGAGAGGGCCCTATGCTTTTATATATCAATTTCCTCCCGGCAAAATTTCCATCTAAATACTGATCAGTGGTAATCTCAACTCTACTTTATTTCATACTGATTCCTGCGGGGCAAATCTGAATGCAGTTATCAATAAATGTCTGTTATTTCTGTTCGACTTGTAGTGCTTGTAGCATTTGATCACTCAGATGGCTATTTATTGCAATAGCAAGTATATAAATTTGAAAAAAAAATTGACATTCTTCTAATTAAATATTTTTAAAATATTTATTTTTAAAAGTTATTTGAATAAGGGAATTTCAATTATTTTCACAGGTATCACCTGTCTATTAAAATCAGCATCTTAAATCTCTAATGCTGTATTTTTTAGAAGTTATATTTGTTACTTTGGTGAACTAATTTTTAGGTATATTTGGATTTGTTTTCCGTGATTTATATTAATGAATTGAACATTGGATGTAAAATATAAGAAATTATAAACAGGTCAAAAGTCACTCTAACAAATCCTTAATAATGATACTTAGATCTCAGCTACCAGGCCGAGATCCATTTACTCTCCCAGACGTGGGGAATTCTCACGATAGTTATTGTTGGTTCGTAACTATAAATATGCTTCAACGATCGCTGTTAATATTTTGGGGATTAATATCCGATTGCGTGGCTCTGGTTGCTTAAAAAATGGTGGTTATTTAAAAATTCTTTAAAACATGAGCTATTTTCTAAGCTCCTGCTCCATATTTTGTATATCTGTTTTACTATAAATGCTGTTGATTTCACATGGATGTTTATCAGTAAATAATTTTGTGCATTCATCCGCTATCAATTCCTCTTGAAGAGCGTTCAATTCTCTATATTTAAGCATGTCAGTGGAGCAATATGTGAAGGAACGCTTGTTGATAGTTTTTTACCAGTGAATTTTATGGAAAAGAGGACCAAAGGAGTTGGCATGAAGATATACTGGTGAGTGGCTGGATTTTCTGTAAAAAGTTGATTGTAACTTGCCCAATTTATTTTAGAAATGTATATTCAAGAATAGTAGGAAGCCATTAGAATCCTTTTGAATTTTAAAAATGGGTGAAAGCTATTTAAAAATGCTAAAGTATTCTCAATGGTCTGTAACTACAATAGCCATTACATCATCAACATATCTTGCCTAGTATTTTATAGTGGTGTTAAATATTTCGTTTACCAGGATGTCAATACATTTTAAGTTAAAACATAATAGTCAAAAATATATATAGCATTTTATTCCTGAAGATACAATAATTCAAATTAAATGGTTTGGTCACACCAACATATGTTATATAAAACAACACTTCTTGTGCGCGCATCACGCGGATAATAAGCTTACAAGGTTTTCAATTTTTCCGAGAAGAAGATAGGAATATTTTGATCCAAAATATGCCCCTATTTTGATAAATATGTGTGTGTGAAAAAATGGTAAACATGTGAAATTGTACTGGGCTAAGATGAATAAATTAAGAAAAAGGCTTCTATTTATCGTGTAACTGAAAGTTGCTGATGGCTGGCGCCATCTATCGGAATAAATATCAACTAATCGTTGAATTTTAATTTTTCCATAATTGGCCAAATACGTGTGATTCACAGCTTGCACCAAGCTGACGAAGCCCCAAACTCGTACGAGGTTAGCTTTTCTTGAATAATCAAGAATGTGTATTTAGCGAATTCTGGGCAATAATTAAAAATCACCGATTAGTTGATATTTATTCCAATAGATGGCGCCAACCATCAGAAACTTCAAGTTGCACGATAAGAAGATGCCTTTTTCTTAACACATATATATATATATATATATTCATATAATAATAAATAGTTATTTAATTTTATAGTCCAGTTTTGTATTAAGATTATCTTCACTATTATGATCATTTAATTCAAATTATAAAATTTGTAAAATGTTATTAATTTGTAGATAGAGAGAGAGAAAAAAAAAAATCCTTTACTTCTACTACATCCTCAAGTTAATTATATATTTATAATTAATAACAATAAAAATTAACAAAGTAACGTCTATTACATCGGCTTTTACACGTCATTCAGACATACTCTAATCCTATATATAGAATAATCGAAGAGAGAATATATTTAATAGTTAGAAAAAAGAGAGAAAGACAGAACCATGCACTTTTAATCAAACTAATAATAAGGAAAAAAAAAAAAAAGAGTTTTATAAAGAAGGTAGATAAGATTGTTAGTATATATATTAATTTTTTTTTATGATTTTATATTTTATCCTTTTTTTTTTTTAAGATTTTTAAAGGGTTTTTTTATTTTATAATATGATTATAAATAGTTGTATTTAGTAATATATCTATAGTATAAATTAACATTTGTTATAAGTTTGGATATTATGTTTTTGAAACCCTAATGGTAGACCAGACATACACAAAAGACTTTAAATTGAAATGAATTGGAAAAAGAGATCTGCTGGAACGGGGATCTTCAGATAAAATTCCAGCGACATTTCACCCCTTCTTTATCTGAAGATCCCCGTTCCAGCAGATCTCTTTTTCCAATTCATTTCAATTTAAAGTCTTTTGTGTATGTCTGGTCTACCATTAGGGTTCAAAAACATAATATCCAAACTTATAACAAATGTTAATTCATACTATAGATATATTACTAAATACAACTATTTATAATCATATTATAAAATAAAAAAACCTTTAAAAATCTTTAAAAAAAAAAGGATAAAATATAAAATCATAAAAAATATATATATACTAACAATCTTATCTACCTTCTTTATAAAACTCTTTTTTTTTTTTTCCTTATTATTAGTTTGATTAAAAGTGCATGGTTCTGTCTTTCTCTCTTTTTTCTAACTATTATATATATTCTCTCTTCGATTATTCTATATATAGGATTAGAGTATGTCTGAATGACGTGTAAAAGCCGATGTAATAGACGTTACTTTGTTAATTTTTATTGTTATTAATTATAAATATATAATTAACTTGAGGATGTAGTAGAAGTAAAGGATTTTTTTTTTCTCTCTCTATCTACAAATTAATAACATTTTACAAATTTATAATTTGAATTTAAATGATCATAATAGTGAAGATAATCTTAATACAAAACTGGACTATAAAATTAAATAACTATTTATTATTATAATTAATTTAGATTTAGCTTGCTAATCTAATCAAATCTAACTGATATAAGTTATCATTATTATCAGTTTGCTCCTTAAGTTTTAAAATTAGAATCACTGTTATAATTTTGTTATATAGTTTCTACACTATATATATATTCATATATATATATATATATATATATATTATATTAATAAAAAAAAGAGATGATTTTCTGTTTGAATTTGGATCATGTTGAGGACTATAGTAATGCAGTTATTTGCTGGTTCTTTTTAGTATTATATGGTACTGGTGATGCAGTCGCGCGTGGCTAAAATCTTGAAAGAATAATAATAAAAACAGTTTTGATATGAGGTTTCTTTAATTGAGCTAAGTGATATATATGGAAACATAATTTTGTAAAAGTAATGCCTGGCTTAAGGCGTAAGAATAAAAAAAATGAAAAGCGTATTTACATAATGTACAAATTTTTTGGATCGACCATCGGGGAACAACAACAACCAGTTTATATAGTAGAAGCGTGACCTCTGGCGGTCGATTAAAACAGAGTATTTGAATTGATGAAATAGAACCCTAAATAAAATAATACTTTAATTTAACATAATTTTTAATAAAATATTTTAATATAACATTTTAAATAATACCTTTATATAACATTTCCCCCCTGTGAAAAGAATAATATGGGCAAAGAGAAAAGTGAAAAATATATAGTTTAAAAAATGATAAAATGATTAGAAAGAAAATAACATCATATAAAGTATGAATGATGATGAAATGTTTGGGAGAAAGTGAAAAATAAAAATGTGATATTCCATAATCATATTGGTTTGTTGTTAACCAATAGAGACAGGAAATTACAAAAATGATAATGTGAATAATGATAACAAAAATGTGGTGGAGAGTGAAAATGTGGTTGATTGAAAATTGTGGTGAAAAGTGAAAATTGTGGTAAAGAATGAAAATTGGGGTAAAGAGTGAAAATTGTGGTAAAGAGTGAAAATGTGGCAAAGAGAAAAAAATAAATTGGTGTTCCATCATCGTATTGGCTTATGGTGAACCAATAGATTGGAACTAGACAAGAAAAAAATACACATTTTATATTAATGAGGAAGGAAAATAAAATGAATAATAATTACAACAAAATATATAAATGAAAAATATAAATGATAGCATTGAAAATAAACATTATAAAAATAATGGTATTGGTAAAGAATAGGTGGCAACATTAATACATTGGGTGATTATAGGGGGAAAAAAGGCAATTGTGAAAAAGCAATAGATTGTGGATAAAGTTTATGTACAAAAGGCAAATGTGAAAACAAGGAATGGACATGTAAAGATAAATGAATTAATGGCAAGAATAGAGAATGGTCACTTGAAGAAAAAATAATCAAGGTGGTTAAAAATAAGAGCTAAATTTACATGTGTTTACTACGCTAAATTTGCCTATTTGTTAGGTGATATAAGAAATATGATGGAAATAATTGTGTTATCAAAAGAAAATAAAAAAGGAAAGGTTGAAATATGTTGAACAATGAAAAATACTAGCTAATTATTTAAAAGATATTGATAGTGTAAGAAAATGTAATTTATTTTTGTTGTTGTTTTCTTGGAGATGGCTATGTTTGATTGGAAATGGCTATGTTTGATTGGAGATGGCTATTTTTGGTTGAAATGAGCTATTTTTGTAGGTGAAAAAGTCTATTTTTGATTGGAGAGAATTATTTTTGATTGAAGAAGAATTTGAATATTAGTGAATGAACTATTTTTAGTTGAAGAATTTGCATAGTTGAATTTGAAAATCTCTGCTTTAGTCATTTTGAAACAAACAGGTAAATATCCTGTCGGCTAATATTATATAAAGAAAAAAAAAAAGATTGCTGTTTGAATTTAGATCATGTTGAGGACTATAGTAATGCAGTTATTTGCTGGTTCTTTTTAGTATTATATGGTATTGGTGATGCAGTCGTGGCTAAAATCTTGAAAGAATAATAATAAAAACAGTTTTGATATGAGGTTTCTTTAATTGAGCTAAGTGATATATATGAAAACATAATTTTGTAAAAGTAATGCCTGGCTTAAGGCGAAAGAATAAAAAAAATGAAAATGAGTATTTACATAATGTACAAATTTTTTGGATCGGCCATCGGGGAACAACAACAACCAGTTTATATAGTAGAAGCGTGACCTCTGGCGGTCGATTAAAACAGAGTATTTGAATTGATGAAATACAACCCTAAATAAAATAATACTTTAATTTAACATAATTTTAAATAAAATATTTTAATATAACATTTTAAATAATACCTTTATATAACATTTTAAATAATACCTTTATATAACATATATATATATATATATGAAAAAAACAATAGAAAAAAAATAAATAAAAATAAGTGGGTCAGATGTTGATATTAAAAATAAAAAAGGCATATCCTGACCAAGAGCACATGTGCTTTTTAGAAGGCAGAGCGTCATCTGGTGGAACAGAAAATATCATGGAACAGGTTAAATCAATGAATAGTTGATTTCTGTTCCACCAGATGCCGCTTTGCCTTCTGAAAAGCACATGTGCTCTTGGTCAGGATATGCCTTTTTATTTTTAATATGTATATATAAATATATAAGTATACTATATATAATAAAAACATATATTATTAAAAGTGTTATCAAAACAAAAAAATACATAAAATTAAAAAAAAAATTAATTCAAAAATAAATTAAATTTTATTTCTTATTAACATTAAATTGTTTGATAAAAATATAACATGGTTCTGTCTTCACTCTTTTTATTACCCTAATATCTTCAATTCTTCCTTTTTTCCCTTATGTTCTGCTTAAATGACGCGTAACTGCCGAGGTAACAGCGTGAACTTGTTATAACCCTATGTTGTTACGTAAAAAATTAAAACCTTTTTGATACCCAAATAGTAATATTTTATAATTTGTTTTTAATTATCATTAATTTACAACTATCTTTCATATAAATTATATTTAATTCTACTTTATCGTTCAGTAATAGCTCGCTATACTGACATTATACTCTCAATTCGACATCGAAATTTTCTATATCTTTCCTTATATATATTATAAAACCTTTATATATATTAATTTATATATAACAATTTTTTAATAAAAAAAATTTATATTGGATTTTATTCAATCGCTATAGATAAGCGTATTTTAATATTTCATATTTTAAATAAAGCTTATATATTCTAAAATGTGTTCATTTATATATAGCAATATATTTGTTTTCAACTAATCAAAATAGAATTAAAAATTGCACCTTTTTGGAATTTCCTGCACCATTTCTTCGAAAGGTTTGCCTCCAAAGATCTGCCGTTTATTAATTATAAAAGAGTATATGTGATTCTATAGAAGTTATCAGAGAGAGAACAGAATCATTGACCAAGATGTCAGAACTAGAGATATAGTGGTAGTAAAATATAATGTATAAGTAGCTAACTGCTTAGCTGCTAATAAGATAATAGAGTAAAAAGCAAAAACTCCCAAAAGCGACCTATTAGATGAGCGAGAACCTCTCACAGAGACCACCTAGGTAAAATAAGACTTTAACTAAACAAACCTCGCCTCCATTGAGAGAACACCTTCAAGATAAACTTATCTACGATATTAACAACATCGTTAATAGGAATTCTCACTAGAGTTAAGACAATACGATTTATTCTCCCCTGTTCTTTATCTGCCTTCATGAAAATAAAGTTTCTTTGAAAATATGGCTTTTTTATGTACATTTTAAGCTCAAATCCTTGTGGATGGATACATAGGAGGATATAAAAAATACCAGAAGAAAATGGGCCAATGACCTCAGGTCTAGAGTAGGATAAATGCCTCTGAAAAAGAAGGTTTAAAATCGTAGAAAGAATAGAACACCCATGAATGTCATTCTTTGAATCAGAGAAGTCACATGAATATGACGAGGAAGTACAATAAGTGATGACAATTGATTCCTAGCAGATTCTGGTAAAGCAATATCTAGCTTAACCAACAATCAGTGCTTGCCAACCTAAATTCTCAAAACTATGTAGAGATGGATCATCAAGATATTGGCTAGCATAAAATGATTCATCTTAGTTTACTCGATGACGAATTAAATTTATAAATTTTATAAAGTAGGCCAATTTTACTTAATGATATCTCCCAAGTTTTAATTGCATATATTTCTCTCTTCAGAATTGGTACCTTGGCCATAAAGGAATAAATTTCGCCTTTTATTTTAATTATTGGAGCCAGTTTCTCCAGCGATTCATGATGTTAACGATAACATCTAATATTGTAATGGTCAAGTCCATCTCCTTAATATAATTCTCAGTAATGCCACTTCTAAGCTGCAGATTGGAAGAGAATGGCCTCAAATAAAATCCAAATATCGTTCAAGCTTTATACAACGGCACATTCTGCCCTTCGACCATCTCAGCCCTTGACTCTGGTCTCAGAATTCTTAAGGAAACCTCTGACGCCCCAAAACACTCTGTTTAACTGACGACCATGTAGTCAGCTGACAAAGTCAGGAATATAATGCCTACACAATACTTTTATTAAGACACTCAGGTCTTATAGAAGATTCTCCAAAACACTCAACTTATCTGATGATCATAGAACCATCTGACCTAAGTCAATATCATTTATTAGAAAACATACATATTACCATGAGGTTACAATTTCCTAGAAACGTAGAATGTTATGGGAGTAATATATGAAATAACATCAAACTAATTAAGATTATAAATAAGTGTAAAATTCTACATTCTGAAAAAACCCAAAGGATTCATATCTCATGATTAAGCCTTTTTGATCCTAGTTAGCTGCAATTTACATTTTATTATATTTATATATATGACGTGGATATATATATATATTGATGCTTCTCGAATATATAGAACCTTTTTCACATATAATCCATATATAGAGGAATTTATATATGGAAAAAGTTTCAATTTAAATAGAAAAAAAGTTTATTGATGAAAACAACCAGTGAGGTTGTGAGTTAGATCTTTGTTTCTCGAACACACCAATAAGAGGGGTGAAGAGAGAAGTTGAGGAATTTATAATGACATTTTAGGTTAGCATCAAAGATAAAAAATGCGCCATCTATCGGGATAAATTTCATTTAAACGTTTTATTTCATTGTAAAGATATTGCCGCCTGGTCGGCATTCATATTTCTTGAAAATAAAAAATAATTTGGTCAGTAAATATTTTCATTTCAAATTTTATTATTATTTTATTATAAATAAAAATATTTATACTAGCCGAAGTATATTTGTTTAATTTCATAATATTCGATGACAAGCGGCTGAGTGTTTCTACTTGATTCAGAAATAAAGGTCAACCACATATATTTCTGACTTCTCGTGGTGCCAATGGGCATTCATTTAGACAAAGCTCTGTATAAAGAACACCCAGTTATATGAGAGAACATAGACGAGAATTTTAAATAAAATAAAATCAGTAGATATAAACCCAATATGAATAAATTGATTGCGACATGATATTCTAGGTGTAATGTTGAACTGAAGAAGGAGTAGAATCCAACCATAGGTACAGTGATTTCAAATAAAACAACCGGGCAATGGTAGAACAGAACCTTTAACGACGGTCCATAAGAGGGCCTGCAGTCATCAGATCACTACACACACTTTTATATTTGATAATCACAATTGATATCTTTTAAAATACAATCACATATATATACACTTACAATTTATAAATTGAAGATTTAAAATATTGGTGTGAAGAACCCTTCCAGCGGTTCGGCCAATTATATTTACCAAACAGCACTACTATTGTATTTACTTATATAGTCTGGTTTCTGCTGTTTAACCATTGTATCTGTTACATTACAGTAAGGCCAGTAGAAAATGAGTTTATTTAAAGAATCGTCATGAACGGTTCAACTTGTTATAACAGATGGCGACATCGTGTTTATATAAAGTCTGAATGAACTTTATTTGTTGTTTACGGAAGATCAGTGCCCGTGGTTAAACACTTACTAGCCGAATGACCCAGGCAACGCCCGTGTTTTACCCGATTGAATGTTTTGATTCAAATACTATTTGTTACAATTATAAATTGGCGCCTTAAATAAATGCATATTTTAGTTAATAACTATAGCCTATGTGCTTTATCTGTCTATGTACTGTTGGCTTCCGTAGGCGTCTCTTACTGGGAAAAAGAAAGAGAGGATTAAATTTGGTTATTAACTAATATATGCATTTATTTAAGGAGCGACCCGCTCCAACACAATAGTTACAGAAATGGGGGGAGGGGGGGGGGGGCAAAGGTGGCGTGATCGTAGCCGACCAATAGGAGGGCGCTATTCCAAAAAAAAAAAAAAGCAAACCGTGACAGAGGCCATGACGCTCGTAACTGTATATAGAATAATTATTTGTATTACTACTGTCTTCAATGCTCATGTCCATAGGTTTAGAAGATTATTCAGTTTAAAAGCAAAACATCAAAATGCAATAATTAAACGCGGAATAGTAGATTAAACTAGCGAAACCGCTGGAACGATTCAGCAATGATGAGCTAGGTCTTCCCATTATTTTTATCAATACAGTAAAAGCAGTACGCGTCATAAATAAATCAATTTTGTTATTTGTAAAAATAATAGATATTTTATATTTCGGGAACAGTTCCACAGTTTAAATGGTGGCCTTTATATTTTTTGTCTATTTAAAAGTAGAATTATTTAATCACAAAACATTTGAAATTAATAAAATAATAAGCGAGTAGAATGATAAATTATCAATTCTGCATAGATAGAAGGCGCTGTGTTTAAATAAATAACCACATTTTGACATCTTTGTGAGTAAATAGAAAATGCTGCAAGTGAGCAACAACAAGTCTAGAACCGCATAAAATAATCAGACTTGTTACTTATAAGGTGATGGAACTCTGTTTGACTAATTGCACTCCTTGGTAGAGTGAGAGCCGTGTAAATCTGCGGCCATCAAAACAGTTTATGATTTAGAAACAAAAATACCGAATGTGGAATTCTAACACGAGTCTTGGTTGTCGGAACTTTATATCACTTCAACTGCTGCTCAAATATGAAGTGTAAAACGGCGCTTCACGGCTTACAAGGAACTGTGACAGGGGCCGGTTGAACTTCTTCTTGAACGGTTGTAACCATTCATCCCGGTCTCCTCTATTTACATTCTATATTCTTAAGTATAAAACATTGTACATGCTACCGGCATAAGAATGTACAATTATACATTGTTTCGATTATTTTATTTTTGTTTCACGAAAATGTAGATATGTAAAAACTAGACATAGTAAAATAGTGGGAAATAAAAACAAATAGAATAGATATATTACAGTACTCTAGGACAATTTTTTTTTCACTTCAAAATACACAGAAAAAAATAACAGAGAGAGAGAGACAATAAAATTTTAAAATGAGTTTATAAAAACGAGTGAATACATTCAGTTTCCCCACTCTTGTACAAGGGCTAAGACTAAAAGGGATGACGGAAGTATGTATGAATTGTACCTCTTTTATATTAGAAAGTTTACTTTTGAATCAAATATTCAACCACTACTTGTAATTCTAAAACTGCGTTCTTTTTTGTTGTAAATGTCTGTTATATATTTTAGTGAAAATCTCAATATGGGAGGTAAAGTATTTCTGCCGTAAATTATGAGATTCAGTATAAATATAAAAGGTACTTCATTAAATGATCTTAAATTGAAAAGGCCTCTACAACCTAGTTTTGTTTATTTACTGATGAGACAATTTTTAAATATAAGTTAATTCATTATTGAAATAATACAATAGCTCTAAGTTAACTGAAAATTCTATCCCCTCCTCCCCTTGAAGAAATGAATTAATATTTATTCAATTTTAAGATTTTTGTGCATTAATTGATAATGAATGAGAAGCAATCCTTCTAGGTATTTTGAAAATTGTTTTTATTTCCATAAATGCATAAATACGCTTAGATTCACTTCTTAAACAGAATTGAGAGCTATAAAACAAATGACTCGTACACTAACTTCAAAAATACTTTCTCCATTTTCTCAGATTGTACATCAGCCCTGTTAGCACGTTTTCTTTGAAGTTTCTTCTAGAAAGAACGAGCTGACTCAATTCGATTTAATTCGATTTATTTCAAACAACAAAAGAGAATTACACTACGATTTAATGCGATTTAGTTGTATTTATAACACAAAAGAAAAGAGAAGATTAAAAAAACAACAAAAAGAATGATGATAAGTAACAATAAAATTCTATGAATATGAATTATAATTAATTAATAAAATACAATAATAATAAGTAAAAATACCTAACATACTCCACCCCGGTGGACTAACTTAGTCCTCAGCAAAAGGTAATGGTACTGTTAGTGAAAGGTAATTTGCGCTGGGCCTCACGTGGTCTGCGAGAGGCAAGGCACGCCCGCGCGAGAAAAAGAAGAAAACAGTTTGTTCTTTACTTTGATTTGTTTTGTTTGTATATAAAGTTGATCCTCTTTAAATATATATATATATTGTCACCTTTGCTTGAGACCATTTTTAATTTAAACGAACCAACATCATAGTGCACAAATCTAAAAGTGTACACCGAACATTGTGGCGAGCCTGACCAACAGGATTTAAGATGGACAAACTCAAGAAAGCTTGTGAAACGAAAAGGAGGACGTTGGAAAGTGTTATTGCAGAAGCAGATGGCGAACTTAGAAAGCAAGAACCCTGCCTGGAAATGTTGATGTCTCTACGACCAAAGCTCCTCAGATGTAAAGACAGGTTCTTAATTGCCAGTGATTGTCTCATCGAACAACTGATAAAGGCGGATAGAGAAGATGAAGAAATTGAAGATGTCGATATCGTTCAAGCGAATCTATTTGGAAAGTCTGAAGGCGTTTTGCAAAAAAGGGAACAATTGCTAGCAAAACCAACAGTAGACCGAGAATCAATAGTTTCTGGGGGGAACGAAGGAAAGTCAAATCTTCATCGACTTCCGAAGTTGGAACTACCGAAATTTGGAGGAGAAGCACGGGAGTGGCTGCAGTTCTGGTCAGCCTTTCAAAGCGTCCACGATGATGACTCCATTTCGGCCTGTGTCAAGTTCCAATACCTACAAAATTGCATGATAAAGGGATCGGTGTCGGAGGAAATAGTTTCATCCTTTCCAAACCCAGCGACAAATTATCCACTTGCCATCAGCACTCTTAAGGAACGTTTTGGCCGTGAAGACTTGTTGGTGGAAGTGTACGTAAGGGATTTGATTGCTATCATTTTGGAAAATGCTTATGGAAGGAACACGACATCTTTTTCGACTTTATACGTTCGGTTATCGTCACAACTAAGAGCGTTGGGATCTTTAGGAGTCACAACAGATAAATGCGCTGCTATTCTGTACCCCACGGTGGAATCAGCTTTACCTGAAGATCTCTTCGTCGCGTGGGAAAGGACTCGTCATCATCACAAGCCTGATGAAGATGGAAAGCATAAATCAAGTGAAGTCCTCCTGGAGAAGCTTATGGAATTCCTAAAACACGAAGTTGAGGGAGGTGAAAGAATGCGTTTAGCTCGTCAACCGTTTTCGAGTTCGTATCCATCACAATTTAATCGAGATAAGCCGCCCAAGCCGAAGACATCTGTCGCCACCGCTGCAAGTCTGGTAGTTGCTGAAGGGAAGTCAAATAACGCTTATAAATGTGTATTTTGTGATGGAAAACATTTGAGTGAACAATGCTGTAAAGCCATGTCAATGTCTCTTGAAGAAAGAAGGAAGATAATTCAAGATAAACGGGGTTGTTATTCTTGCTTGAAGCCCGGACACATTTCCAAGAAATGCAGAAACGTAATGAAATGTGTCATCTGTAGTAGAAAACACTGGGCAATCGTATGTCCAGTTTCAAAAGGCAGCCAAAAATCTGATGAGATTGAAGAGAAAAGTAAGAACACAGATGCATCCGTGGACATGCCGAATCGAGTTCGGTGTCAAGATGTCTTACTTCAAACAATCATGGTAAAGATTAATGGCGAAAATAAATCAAAAGTTGTTCGAGCAATGTTAGATAGTGGATCTCAGAACTCATATGTATTGGAACAAACTGTTTCTGAAGTTGGACTCACTATGCTCGGGAAAAAGGAAGTTGAACACTTACTATTTGGTGGAGTGAAATCGAGACCACAGCAACACAAGCGGTATCGAATTTACATTTCTGATGTGGACTCCAAGTACAACTGCAATTTTGAAGTACAAGACTGCTCAGAGATTTGTAGTGCAATGCCTTCCGCTCAACCTACCGAATGGATGACGGAACTTCGATCAAAGGGAATTGACTTGGATGTCTATAGGTCGAACACGGAGATTAAACTACTACTAGGAGCAGACGTATACGCCAAGCTACTAACAGGAAAGAAAATAGGATTGGAATCTGGTCCTGTCGCTCTCGAAACGAAGCTGGGCTGGACTGTTAGTGGAAAGGTTTTGGAAAATGTTCAAACAACTAAATCTCAATCATCAGTTCTGTCATGCTTAGTCCGTGATGCAACAATACAAGATCTTTGGAGATTAGATGTTATCGGTATCATGGAACCCATGAAGGAAAAGAGCAAAGAAGAGTTGTCAGTTGCAGCGTTGGAACATTTCAACCAAACAGTGAAACAGAATGAAGATGGTCGATATTCTGTCAATTTACCTTGGATAGGAGGACACCCACCACTCCCTAATTACAAGCTAATTTCGGAGAAGAAACTTGAATCTACTACTGCAAGATTGGAAAAGTTGGGAGTTTTGTCAACCTATCACGATGTTTTCAAGTCCTGGGAGGATGAAGGAATAATAGAGCGTGTCGACTCGGAATCTGGACATGTTCTGAGCCATCATGGAGTAATCAAACCAGAAAGTCAATCTACCCTGTGCGTCCAGTATTCAATGCCTCATTTCGCACAAAAGGAAATCCTTCACTCAACGATTGTCTGGAAGTTGGACCAAATATGTTAGAAAATATTCCAGATATCATTACTCGTTTTCGTCTCGGTCCAGTGGCAGTAACTTCTGATATTAGAAAGGCATTCTTGAAAATCGAGGTCTCTGAAGAAAACAGAAACTACTTACAGTTTTGGTGGTACAAAAATCAGAAATTGGAAGAAAAGCAAATGTACCGTCATTGTCGTGTCGTCTTTGGAGTATCAAGTAGTCCTTTTCTTCTCGCTGCGGTAATTTATCATCACCTAAGTACTTATGAAGATGAATACAAGAAAACGATCGATATTCTGAGAAGGTCAATGTATGTTTACAATTGCGTCGCTTCCGTTGGATCAAAAGAAGATGCTTTGAAGTTCAAGGAAGAATCATTTGAAATATTTGGAACAGCAAAAATGGACTTAAGAGAATGGGAAATTGGTCCATCGTCTGAAGAAAGGCAAGTACCCGTACTAGGTCTGTTTTGGAACCTGAGGACTGATGAGTTAACTTGTGATCTTAGGAGTTTTGCGAAGAAAATGGAACCGGGAAAAGTGACAAGAAGGAAGATATTATCGGCAGCTCATTCATTGTTCGACCCGATTGGATTCACTTGTCCGTTCACAATCATTCCTAAGATGTTACTTCAAGAATATTATGGGGTCAAAGCTGGATGGGATACAGACTTATCGGAAGACATCAGTCGAAGATTCAATGCATGGTTGAGTCAGTTAACTGAGGTGGACAAATTGAAAATTCCTCGCTGTGTTGTTCAATCTCAAGATAGAAGAACATGGACATTGCATATTTTTTGGACAGTAGTAACGCGGCGTTTGCAGCTTGTGCCTATTTACGAAGTGGATTTCCTGGGAGTGTTCAAGTTCAATTACTCATGGCTCGTTCGAGAGTAGCTCCTATGAAGAATACCACTATACCAAGGCTAGAATTGGTTGCATGTGAAATCGGATCTAGATTGGCTGTCCACATAAAATCTATGATGGAGTTCGAAGATATACCAATTACATTGTGGACGGACACTACTACTGCTTTAGCATGGATTAAACGTGATATGAATTGGTCAGTGTTTGTCGCAGGAAGAGTAAAGAAGATTCGACAAAATTCAAGCATAACTGATTGGAGGCACGTTCCTGGGAAAGAAAATCCTGCAGACATCCCCTCACGTGGAGCTTCAATCTCGCAATTGATTACTACTAGATGGTGGGAGGGTCCAGTTTGGCTTAAGAAAGAAGAACAATTTTGGACACAGTCTGTAGAAAAAGAGTCAATCGAAGAAGTCAATAGTGAACTGAGAAAGGCAGTCGTCACACACTTCAATATAGAAAAAAGAGATATGTTGGCGAAGATCACTCAGTTCTCCTATTATCACAAAATTCTTCGGATGGTTGCATACTGGAGAAGATTTCTGGATTGGCTGCAGAGAAAACGTTCAAACAAAATTACAAAAGGCCCTATTACGATGGAGGAAATGACATTAGCTGAAGAAAAGGTCATCAGATTGGTTCAACAGTGCTCGTTCGAGGGAGTCAAGGATAAGAAATTCAAGAACCTGCGTGTTTATGAAGATGAAAGTGGACTCTTGCGGGTAAAGTGCCGTTTCGTCTCTGTGGAGAAAGTAGATGCACACTCTTATCCAATGGTGATGCCTTCGAATGGAGTTACAGGTCAGCTAATTTGGAGTTACCATCGACTAATGTGCCATGCTGGAGTTCAGTCATTGCATGCAAATTTGCGGGAAAGGTACTGGATTCTAAACAGCAGACGCACAATTCGCAACGAAATTCGTCCGTGTGCACATTGTCGTCGTTTCCGAGCACAGCCTTGCTATGTTGAAGAGGGACCTTTACCGAAGGACAGAGTTCGAGTGGGACCAGCGTTTGATGTAACTGGAGTCGATATGACAAGTCCACTACATATAAAGGGAAACAAAAAGTACTGGATTGCATTTTTTACTTGTGCTACTTACAGAGCAATCCATCTAGAGTTGTGTACTTCCCTTACTACGGAAACTTTTATTGGAGCAATGCGCAGGTTCGTAGCTAGAAGAGGAAGGCCATCTACGATATACTCGGACAATGGATTAACCTTTGTTGGGTGCAAGAACCTGTTCAGTTCATTGGATTGGAACAAGATTGTGGAATATGGAGCAATCAATCGCATATCGTGGAAGTTCAATCCACCAACGGCCTGTTGGTGGGGAGGTTTTTGGGAGCGCACGATCGTCGTTAAGCAGCTACTTAGGTCAGTGTTGGGATCTGCACGTGTCACTAACGAATAATTACAGACACTGCTTTGTGACGTGGAAGCTGTAGTGAATAACCGTCCACTTACGTATGTATCAGAAGAAGATGATGAATTGGCGCCTCTAACCCCAAACAAACTTATTAACAACTGTGGAAGCTCAATTTTACCTGAAGCCGATGAAGTAGAACGGGATTCAATGGTTTCTCGCTACCGAAATATGCAAGCTTGTAGAGATGAACTTAGAGCCAGATTCACGAAGGAATACTTAGCAATGCTGGTTCATCATAGAAAAGCAAAGAAATCACGAAGGATCGAGGTAGGAGAAATATTACTTATAGGAAACGATCAAAAGAGAAGGATTTCATGGCCATTAAGAAAAGTGGAGGAGGTGCTACCTGGAGCCGATGGACAAGTTCGAGTCGCAAGAGTGAAGACATCATCGGGAGTTTTTCTTCGTCCAGAACAGCGACTTTTTCCATTAGAAATAAAACAAATTTAGATTAGCCTCTACTATATAGCCAAGAAATTATATTATTAGAATTTAATTTATATCATTCAAATTGGTGGGAGGAATGTTAGTGAAAGGTAATTTGCGCTGGGCCTCACGTGGTCTGCGAGAGGCAAGGCACGCCCGCGCGAGAAAAAGAAGAAAACAGTTTGTTCTTTACTTTGATTTGTTTTGTTTGTATATAAAGTTGATCCTCTTTAAATATATATATTGTCACCTTTGCTTGAGACCATTTTTAATTTAAACGAACCAACATCATAGTGCACAAATCTAAAAGTGTACACCGAACAGGTACTATTATAGAGACAGTTCTAGTAAGGCGTTCTTGGTGCTTGGTCTTCACCTCGACGACTCGAACTTTTCCGTCCGCTCCAGGAAAGACTTTGGTGATGCGACCAAGGATCCAATACATTGCTGGTGGTGATATGGTATCCTTGAGAAAGATGAGGTCACCTTCTTTAATGTTGAGTGAGGATTTTTGCCATTTCAGGCGTTGTTGCAAATTGTTGAGGTATTCTCGATTCCAACGTTTCCAAAATACATTTTGAATTTTTTTATTTAGGCTCAAGCGATCTAGGTAGTTTATCGGAAAATCATCATCATCATTAGATTCTGGAGGGGCAGTTAAGGGTCTCCCGATTAAGAAGTGTCCTGGTGTAGGAGGATTAAAATCGTCTGAATCTGAACTTAGAGGACAAATAGGTCGCGAATTTAAACAAGCTTCTATTTGAGTTGTCAGAGTACTCAGCTCTTCAAATGTGAGTATCTGAGACTTTAAGCATCTGAAAAGATAAAATTTGAAGGATTTTATTCCAGCCTCCCAGATACCTCCGAATTATGGGGCGGAAGGAGGTATAACATGCCAATTGATTCGTTCATTAGATATGAATTTTTGAATTGTTGAAGCTTTAAATATACCAAACTGCTCTCGGAGAATGTTGTTAGCTCCCCTAAATTGGCCCGTTATCACTTAATATATCAGAAGGTTTTCCTCGACGAGAAATAAACCGCTTGAGAGCTGCGAGGAAAGCCGCTGAATATAGGCCTGATACAATTTCTATATGAATTGCTTTTGTGCAGAAACATACAAATGAAGCAACATATGATTTTAATTTTACTTTGGATCTTTTGATATTTGGTTTCATCAA
Organism: Cordylochernes scorpioides; assembly: GCA_030710605.1. Taxonomy (NCBI): domain Eukaryota; kingdom Metazoa; phylum Arthropoda; class Arachnida; order Pseudoscorpiones; family Chernetidae; genus Cordylochernes; species Cordylochernes scorpioides. Next base: position 44,761,227 of record CP092883.1, read on the forward strand.
AAACGGTCCTACAAAGACGATTCCAATTTTAGTGAACGAATTTGATTTCACAAATCGGTGCATAGGCATATCTCCCATGATGTGCTTGGTAACTTGGCGTTTAGCTCTGAAACACACCATGCATTGGTGGATTATTTTCTTGACCAAACTTCTGTCTGCAGGAATCCAATATCGTAATCGTAGTGCTGACATGGTCAGTTGAAGACCAGAATGTAAATGATCCAGATGACACTGTCGCACTATTAATTCCGTGATAAAATGATCTCTTGGCAATATTATTGGATGCTTTTCATCAAATTGCATATTTGAATGACGTAATCTTCCTCCAACCCATAATAGTCCAGATGAATCATCGATGAAATTATTCAAAGATAAAAGCTTTGAGTTAGTTGGTAAAGATTTATTTTGTTTGAGACAGGTAATTTCTGATTGAAATTCAGAACTTTGAATGAAACGAATTATATTGTGAATTGAACTTATTAATTCGCTTGAAGATAGATGTCCTTTCTTTCTTTCATTGAAAGATCATTGGACATTGAATACAAATCTATAAATCCATTCTGTAATTCTAACAAGTTCGTTGATATTTGAGTATTTGAAAATGAAGTCTGGGAAAAGTAGAGTGGAATGAAAAACATAAGGTTTTTCGTCTTTCACCTCAAATTTCTCTCGGAAAATCATATTGAGTTTGAATTGGATCTTCAAAGTTCACATCCGAGAGCCAAGTTGGTCCTCGCCACCAAAGAGAGTGATCCACCAGCTCTGTGAAGGAGTTATACCTCTGGAAGCGCAGTCTGCAGGATTATCTTTCGAAATGAACTAATGCCAGGAAGAATGTAAAGTCAATCTTTGAACTTCAGCAATCCTATTTCCGACAATTAGTTTCCAATGTCTAGATTCATATTTAATCCAGCTGAGAACAATTTTGGAATCAGTCCATAAAAATACTCTATCAATTTGTAAGCATAAATAATTGAGAATAGTATCATATAAAGTTGCGAGAAGAAGAGCAGCGCACAGCTCCATCCGTGGTATGGAAATCATTTTCAGAGGAGCTACCCTCGTCTTGGAAGCAATCAGAGAAACCTTCACTTGGCCCGATTTGAAATGAGATCTTATATAAAATACTGCCGCATATGCAACTTCTGAAGAGTCACAAAAACCATGAAGTTCAACAGAAAGTAAAGCTCCCCTGCACGAGAAATATCTAGGAATTTGAATTTTATTTAATACGGATAATTCCTTTTCCATTTTCTTCTATTGAGAGCACAAAGTATCAGGCAAGGGATCATCCCAATTCAACTTCTGTTTCCAAAGTGATTGAAGCAAAATTTTAAGACGAATAATAACCGGGGACGGACAGCCAGCCTATAGGATCAAAGATTCTGGAGATGTGGGACATCAAATGTATTTTAGAATTTGTTTGTTCTGGAATGTCATTAACAAGAATCTGAAAAATGTCCAAGGAAGGATTCCAACAAATACCAAGTATTTTGACACATGAATCACTCTCAAAATCCCGAAGATTATTCCTATCTTCAACCTGTTCTGAAAATCCAGATAGGACCTCCAGGACGTTTAATCTCCATTTCCTAAGAGAAATTCCGGCTGAAGAAAGAAGATTATTGACTTCAGGAATATGACATGTAGCTTCTTCAATTGTGTCTGCACCAGAAAGCAAGTCATCAACATAAAAATCGGTTTGTACTATTTTTGAGGCCACTGGGAAAGTTGACACCTTGTCCGTTGCAAGTTGATGTAGAATACGCATGGCGAGATATGGCACACAAGACAATCCATATGTCACAGTCAGCAGTCTATTATCCAATAAAGGTTCTGATGGGTTTTTTCTCCATAAAATTCTCTGGAAATCACAATCCCTAGAATCGATTCTTACTTGGCGATACATTTTCTCTATATCTCCTGAAAAAGCTATTGGGCGTGTTTGAAATCTTATCAGAATGTTGAAGATATCCTGTTGTAGTTTTGGTCCTACATGAAGAAAGTCATTTAGAGATTTGCCATTGCTAGTTTTGCAAGATGCATCAAAAACAACTTTCAATTTACTGGTAGTGCTTTGCTCCTTAAAAACACAATGATGAGGTATATAATAACATTGTGCTGAAGGTGTATCCAGCTCATCACTGGGAATAAGCTCCATATGATTGATTAAAAGATATTCGTCCATGAAATCACAATATTGTTTTAGGATACTTGGCGATTTTTGTAATTTACTTTCAAGTGATAGAAATCGTTTCAGAGCATTGATACTAGATTCGCCAAGAGTTGGCAATGTTCTAAATGGCAGCCCAACAGAGTACCTTCCATCTTCCAGAATTTTGAGGTTATTGATATATTTTTCTTCACACGAAATTTCTTCTCTGGTTAAAGATTTGGTAGAGGGTACTGACTCCAGCTCCCAGAATTTTTTGAGAAAATCATCTTGTTCCTCCGACATGAACATAGTTATATCTTGATTGGAATTTTCACCTGACAGAAATATTTTACCTGTAAGTAACCATCCCAATTTGTATCCGCACGCAGTGGGTCCAGATAAATTTTGGAATCTAACCTTCCCGTTAAATAAGCATGGAGCAAGCTCTGCTCCTATCACTAAATCAATCGGGCTAGATTTGTCAAAATTGGGGTCAGCCAAAAGAAGATTTTTCAAAAAAGGCTAATTATCCTTTTCTATAAAGAAATTGGGCAATTCTGATGTGATCTTATCAATGACTATAGGATTCTCGTGAATATTAGGTTTGAGAAATGTGGGCTAAATTGGAGAGAGACCTCACCCATTGATTGTTCTACAAGTTTGTTTCCCAAACCAAAAACTGTAGTTTTACATTCAGCAAGAGGAAGATTTAATTTATTTCGACAACTATTTGTTATAAGACACCTTTGAGAGCCTGTATCTATGAGGGTTCTAAGTAGTGAATATAAGTGGGTTCCCAATTCACTTTAATTGCCCTACGTCATAGTTGACCATTCCTTATGGCCAGATCCGGAGTCAAATATCGTCCACAAAATAAACTTTAAATACCACTTTTTAATTGCAGCGCGTCGTGTCGTGGAATCATGTTACAAGTATATGACGTAATGTCAGGGTCATATATATATATAGGCCGATATTTTCTCAAATTGCAGTCAGATCATGGAGGCATTCAATAGTATTACTTCTTATCCACCTCTCATAAAATTTGATGAGCTGGAATTAGGTAGTTATAAACTGATAGAACTCAAACTAGTTGAAACCCGCTTCGGTCCATCAGTCAGTACCGCCAAGTAAAAGATTCTCAGCGGACACTATTTCTTCCAAAAAGATATTCAAAGCTAAAGCAATTTCAATTAGACGAAATCATTAAAGAAGAATGCTGCTTAAATTTCAAGGAACGCATCGGGAGTACGACAAACTTAGAAATCCAAAGTTTGTAAATATGCTCCGTTTGTGTGCACACTTTTTTCTCTTTGAGTCTAAAATGTAATAAAGTTCATGTTGAAAAAAAAAAAGTGTTTGTGTGCTCATTTTTTTAAAATCTGTCATATCTTTTACCAACTGATATAATGATATAATATTTATGGAAATGTGTGTCAAAAATATATATTTAAAAAAAAAAAAAGTGTACATTTTTAAATGGCCAAGCTTTTCCATCTAACTTTGGCACTAAAGAGGAAGAAGAAGAAAACAAAGTTTAATATTTTAATAGGATTTTTCAAAAACTATTTATTTCAAATGTATAATGAAAGAAAAAAAATATTAGGTAAAGATTTTTTATTATTTCAAAAAATGGGGATTTATATAAGTCTTTTTTTTATATTAGAATTAGGATATAATTTTAAATTGAATAATCTTTTGTTTATTTATTTTGTAAAAAAAAATGTATACCGCATTTTGTTTAGGGTTATTTGAAAATTGTATGAAAAACACCGTCAATGCATGTATTTTAGTGTAGAAAAAAAAAAAAACACAAGAAGATTAGTTAAAGATTTTTTATTATTTCAAATAAATAGGGATTCATATAAAAGTCGTTTTTTTTTTAATATTAGAATTAGGATATAATTTTAATTTGAATAATCTAGATAATTTGACACATATATCAATATACTTGTCAGGAAATATGCTATTTGCAGCATTTATAAGTTCTTCCGCAGTTATTTGAGGAAAAATGACAAACATAATTAAATCCAAATACTTGAAGAATATATCAGCAACTTCAATAGGTAAAAAATAGTCTTATAAATTCCACGAGCCTTCTTCATCATGATAATTTCAAAATCACTTCTTAAAATTCTCAATTTAGGTGATTCTAAATAATAAAATAGATCCTTTATTTCATTAGCGTTGAAGACTAATCCGACTCGGGTGGGTTTGCCGTTCGATTTGCATTTCCGGAGCTCTACACGTCGATGAGATTTGAAAAAAAGTTTATAATTTCGAAGCAGAGGAAGAGCGAGAAGCGTTTTGTCCAGCATCATATCGCACTCTGAGCTTTTTATTTCCATGTAGACCCAGGAGGTAAAAAAGCCAAACTACTCATTGGGGTTTTATTTATTTATTTATTATTTATTTTTTTTTTTGCTTTAAATTTGATTTTTTTTATCATGAAAGAAATGCCAACCCCATCGCCAAAAAAATTTAGCACGAAGCTTTTTTTTTAGCTCTACACAAGCATTTCATTCATTTTATTGCACAAATAGTGGGATTCAAGAAAGCTTTTATACGAACACACATCGCAGAAGCTACAATGTTCGATATATACGGCGTGAAATTTGCAATTCACGCCTATTGTTTTTGATTTGGGTACGTTATACTTTTTTTCAAGATCGATCGATGGAATATTTAATTTATCGAATATATTTTTCTCAATACATCCGCCTTTATATGCGAAAGTGCCTCCAAAATTTGAATATAATTCCAAAATATATTTTTCCACTTCGCAAATCCAATTGCCTTCTCTCCTTGGTTTTTGACACATGAATAGTCCGTGAATTTTCTTCGTGCAATATCTAACTGTTATTTTGTCCCTCTCACTTAAATGACAATATCTATAATTGGGATTATATATTTCAATTCTTTCACCGAGGTCGCGGTGTAGGTGCGTCCAAGAGAGTTGGCGAAGTAGCATACCGCTCTCTAGCGGAAAAGCTTCAAAATCAACGATACAATATATCTCGTACATGACACAGGCAGGAGAATTCCGAAATAGTCAGCTGTACGCTTCGTTCACCGGGCTTCAACTGTCCCTTCCACAAATAAAATTGTCTTATGTCAATGACGTCATTGCACAAATGTGCGTAGATCTGTCTTCCTAAATGGGTACCGTTCAAACAAGGATTCAAAATCGCATTAGAGATTGCACAACCCATAGGTCTTTCCGTACTATTAGAAGATGGGCTGGGAATTGTCATAATGGGAGATACTGACATTATTATTATGCCACAGAGGAGGAGCGTTATCACAATTACCCATTTAAGAAAACCAAATAATTTTCGAACACCCGTTGCGGAAACTCGCTTTAGGGACACATACCTCTGCATCGTCACGAGTTTCGAGGATAATTATATTTCCCGATTCTAGTTTGTGCGTTAAATAGCTGGAATTTTCTTGGCGGTGTCTGAACGTAAGAGATCTTTCTTTGCCTAAGCACAAGAAGGCATTGACCCCGATTGGAAGGGGCCTCCAAGATTTAAAAATTTCTCCTCTATTTACGGAAATAACTTCGATAGTATGAAATGGATGAGGAGTTATATTACTGATTCTTTTACTAAGAAATTCAACGTCTATGCTTTTTTTACGCGCTAAATGCCATGAAATAGAAGGCTTGAATAATTTATATTTATAGATATTGATATTTAATGGAGGGACAAACTGCCAAATGTCGTCAACAGCGTCTTCCATATCTCTTACACACCCCCCTACTGGCGAAAATTTTTTCGCACGAACCGAGTAACCTGCTCGGAATTCAGCCTTGTCATTTTTTTATTTCTGCTTACTCTATTTAGGAAATACAAACAATATTCGCCGCATCTTTTACTATTGCGAGATTGCATCTGGAGCTTATTGTGCAATATTCTTTTCGCATTGCGTTTCATAAAATTTATGATCGCGGGCATAAAAGGTTTAATACCATAAGGGTCGAAATAAAAAACTGTTCGTTTATTCAAAAAGGCAATCGCGACCCAATGACTTCCCTTCATTGTTGACGGATCTAGATTAACAACAAAATACTTACAGCAGCGACCATCGATATATTTCGGTAGCGAATCTGACGGAAACACGCCCGCAATTTTTTTAGAAATGATAGGGTCGAGCGTAGCCAATCTTAAGAGTTGTTTCGAATTCATCGTAAGGTGCCAATGTAGTCGACGTATAATTTTAACGACACTCTTACATTGTTTTTTGCGTGAAAATCTGTATAAGTAAGGTTTCCCAATACCGTATCCCCGCTTTTAAATGAGATATTTACATCATCCCTGACCGATTCGCTTAAAAAATGTTGCATTTCAGGAGCTGCTTCTTCTTCTTCTTCGTCATTTCTAAAAACGATATAACACCCGGGGTTGTTAATATCTGTCGGCACGTTTTCATATCTGAGCCGATACTTCCTAATTTTTCCATCGAGAAAGAATGTGTGTTGTGCAAATTCACATTTTAACGTTATCGAATCTCCTTCCATGAGCATAAAACGAAAATCTAAGGTTTAGGTACTAGTAACTAATTTACCTAAATAATCACGGAGATATAAAACTGTGATGGCGTCCGTGTCATTTTCAGCGTTACCTAAATTTGTTACTTTATAACCGTTGCAATCAAAGTGTTTGTTTTCTTCGTCTAACAATAAAACTTGCTTTTTCAAACGCTTAATTTTCTTGGTTAAAAAACCTTTTGGAACGACATCTGTGTCGTCTGTTGATTCAGGAACATTGGTAATTTTTCTTTGCTCAACGTCATAATACGAATTTTGTTTTAAAGGTAAAGATTTCGGAACGTATAAGCCATCGTTTAGTTTTATCAACGCGTTTTGATCGCAGCTATGAACTAACGTCGCCTCGTTTATGTAAAAATATTGGTTTTTTACCTGTAAAGAGTTCTTCAGGTGTTATTTTCAAATTATGTTTGTTTGGTGTTCTATTTTTAGTATAAACAAAGTTATGCATGGCTTCTGCCCAAAATTTGGTGGGAAGCTCTGATTCTACAAGTAGTGTTCTTGTTCCATTTATGATGCTTCTATTAGCCCTTTCTGCTATGCCATTTTGCGGTGGAGTGTAAATAGTTGTTTTTTGGTGTATAATGCCTTTATTTTTCAGATAATTCTCAAATTCTTGATTTACAAATTCAAGCCCATTATCACTTCTTATGCATTTAGCTCTTTTATTCAATAGGTTTTCAGTACTTTCTAAAAATTCTTTGAATATTTCTAAAGTATCAGATTTTGAATGTAAAAATTTAACAAATATTTTTCTTGAAAAATCATCTACTATAGTTAAAACATATTTTGCAGATCCAATTGAGAGTTGTTTGATTGGACCTATCAAATCCAAATGTAGTAGCTCAAGTGGCTGGTTTGATTGATTTTCAGTAACTGTCTTAAAGGGTTTTCTTGAATACTTTCCTTTTATACAGCTGATGCAATTTTCCATTGATTTCTGTTCATTGTAGTCAAATTTATAAACTAATTGATTCTTTTTCATTATTTCCATGTATTGATCATTTATATGTCCAAGTCTTTTGTGCCACACCTCCCATGGGATATTAGTTACTTTGAAAGTGATATCTATTTTATTATTATTTCCTTTTATAAAATATAGGTCTCCTACTTTGTTTGCTGTAATTATAGTATATCCAGCTTGATCAATAATATGTCCTCCTTTTTGATCAAAAATCACTTTGTTATTTTCTTGTACAAGTTTGTTTACGGAAATCAAATTATCAGTTAAACTAGGGACATGTAAAACATTATTTAGTATTAAAAAATGATTCACACCATTTAGTTTCACATTTCCTATGTAATTTGATTTGGTGTAGCTCCCATCAGCTAGAACAATTTTTCTTTCATCAGGTTGAATGTCTTTCATTTGCTCAAGAGAGGATGTCATATGACAAGTTGCTCCACTGTCTAGAATCCAACCTTGATATTTATCTTCCTTTATCTCCTCTTCTTTACTGATTGTGGTAAATGTCTGTTCTTCTTTTACTTTAGCAGCTGTAGCTCTGGGCACATTTTGTCTTGTTTTCCAAGAATGTGTGTTTGATTGTGGTCCATTGTTCTTTCTTGTGGAATTTTCTCCTTTGTTTTTTGGGTTGTACCAACAATCATTTGCTTTATGTCCATATTTACTGCATATGAAGCATTGAATCTTCCTTTTAGGTCTTGTATTTTCAAATGTTGTATTCCTATTAAAGTGCACATTTTCTTTAGTGAACATTTTATATGCATTAGGATTTTCTTCTTTTTCCTGAAATTTGTATCTCTCTAGATAAAGTTGTACAATTCTTCTTATGTCTAGAATTCCTGGATCACTAATGCTGCTCAATTGCATCACTATGATATTGTATTTTGTTGGTAAAGCCTTTATAAATGCATCTACAAATTCCTCTTCTTCAATACTGTTTCCCAATATCCTTGCAGTTTCTAGTAATTTTTCTGATCTAAGTAAGAACTGATTTAAATTTTCATCCTTTTTCATCTGCATTCTGAAGAGGTTATTTTTAGCCTCAATTTTTTGTTTTTTTATATCTCCTTCATATCTTCTATGAATTGAGTTCCAAATGTCTTTTGTAGTTTTGCAATTCAAAATTAAACTTACTTGACTATCATTCATTGCACTAGTCATTATTCCTTTTGCTTGGGCATCCTTGATACTCCAATCTGTCTTATCATCTAATTGTGGCGGGTCTTCATATAAATACCTTTTTAATCCCTTTCCTTCAAGGAAGGCTTCTATTCTGAATTTCCAGCTATGGAAATTTTCTCCATTAAATTCAGGAATTCTTATATTTTCCGCCATTTTGAATGTTCTTATTTTAATTACGTACCGCTTTAGATTTCAGGAAAATATTTTATTTACTTACTTTTATCAACCACGCTCTGCTACCAATATAAGAATTCCTGAATTTAATGGAGAAAATTTCCATAGCTGGAAATTCAGAATAGAAGCCTTCCTTGAAGGAAAGGGATTAAATGAAGTCAACAATCTGTTAACACTTCATATGAATATAGTAAAATATGCCTTATATTATTCAAGTTACAATAACCTTTAGTTATAGGCTAATATTTTCAAATTTTATTAAAGTTCAGTAGTTAAAGTTATGAGATAATATTGCAACAATTTAAAAATAATGAAATTTCCCTTTACTTAAGGGTTTTGTTAAGATGTCAGCAACATTTTGATCAGTATTTATATACATAATATCAAAGCTATTATATACACATAAGTTGGTATTTAAAAAATTGATGGTTCTAATCAAGTGGTTAGATTTATTGCTAGTTTGTCCAGATTTTATCAAAGTAATTCCTGATTGATTATCACAAAATATTGTTGGCTTACAATTTTTGCCAGTTAATTCTTCAATCAGATATCGTATGTAAATACTTGTCTTTACACCCAGTGTAAAAGCATAAAGTTCAGAATCTGTAGTTGAGAGACAAACATTTGGCAAGCTTTTACATGACCAAGAAATAAGATTATTTCCAAATTTAAAGGCTATACCTCCAAATGAACATTTAAAATTCTTTGAATTCCAACTTGCATCTGTAAAGCCTTCTAGCTTGGTGTCACCCACAGTATAAACTAAACCTAATTTTTTTGTGAATTGTAAATATCTTAATACTCTTTTGGCAGCATTCCAGTGAATTTCTCTGAGGTCGCGGTGTAGGTGCGTCCAAGAGAGTTGGCGAAGTAGCATACCGCTCTCTAGCGGAAAAGCTTCAAAATCAACGATACAATATATCTCGTACATGACACAGGCAGGAGAATTCCGAAATAGTCAGCTGTACGCTTCGTTCACCGGGCTTCAACTGTCCCTTCCACAAATAAAATTGTCTTATGTCAATGACGTCATTGCACAAATGTGCGTAGATCTGTCTTCCTAAATGGGTACCGTTCAAACAAGGATTCAAAATCGCATTAGAGATTGCACAACCCATAGGTCTTTCCGTACTATTAGAAGATGGGCTGGGAATTGTCATAATGGGAGATACTGACATTATTATTATGCCACAGAGGAGGAGCGTTATCACAATTACCCATTTAAGAAAACCAAATAATTTTCGAACACCCGTTGCGGAAACTCGCTTTAGGGACACATACCTCTGCATCGTCACGAGTTTCGAGGATAATTATATTTCCCGATTCTAGTTTGTTCGTTAAATAGCTGGAATTTTCTTGGCGGTGTCTGAACGTAAGAGATCTTTCTTTGCCTAAGCACAAGAAGGCATTGACCCCGATTGGAAGGGGCCTCCAAGATTTAAAAATTTCTCCTCTATTTACGGAAATAACTTCGATAGTATGAAATGGATGAGGAGTTATATTACTGATTCTTTTACTAAGAAATTCAACGTCTATGCTTTTTTACGCGCTAAATGCCATGAAATAGAAGGCTTGAATAATTTATATTTATAGATATTGATATTTAATGGAGGGACAAACTGCCAAATGTCGTCAACAGCGTCTTCCATATCTCTTACACACCCCCCTACTGGCGAAAATTTTTTCGCACGAACCGAGTAACCTGCTCGGAATTCAGCCTTGTCATTTTTTTATTTCTGCTTACTCTATTTAGGAAATACAAACAATATTCGCCGCATCTTTTACTATTGCGAGATTGCATCTGGAGCTTATTGTGCAATATTCTTTTCGCATTGCGTTTCATAAAATTTATGATCGCGGGCATAAAAGGTTTAATACCATAAGGGTCGAAATAAAAAACTGTTCGTTTATTCAAAAAGGCAATCGCGACCCAATGACTTCCCTTCATTGTTGACGGATCTAGATTAACAACAAAATACTTACAGCAGCGACCATCGATATATTTCGGTAGCGAATCTGACGGAAACACGCCCGCAATTTTTTTAGAAATGATAGGGTCGAGCGTAGCCAATCTTAAGAGTTGTTTCGAATTCATCGTAAGGTGCCAATGTAGTCGACGTATAATTTTAACGACACTCTTACATTGTTTTTTGCGTGAAAATCTGTATAAGTAAGGTTTCCCAATACCGTATCCCCGCTTTTAAATGAGATATTTACATCATCCCTGACCGATTCGCTTAAAAAATGTTGCATTTCAGGAGCTGCTTCTTCTTCTTCTTCGTCATTTCTAAAAACGATATAACACCCGGGGTTGTTAATATCTGTCGGCACGTTTTCATATCTGAGCCGATACTTCCTAATTTTTCCATCGAGAAAGAATGTGTGTTGTGCAAATTCACATTTTAACGTTATCGAATCTCCTTCCATGAGCATAAAACGAAAATCTAAGGTTTAGGTACTAGTAACTAATTTACCTAAATAATCACGGAGATATAAAACTGTGATGGCGTCCGTGTCATTTTCAGCGTTACCTAAATTTGTTACTTTATAACCGTTGCAATCAAAGTGTTTGTTTTCTTCGTCTAACAATAAAACTTGCTTTTTCAAACGCTTAATTTTCTTGGTTAAAAAACCTTTTGGAACGACATCTGTGTCGTCTGTTGATTCAGGAACATTGGTAATTTTTCTTTGCTCAACGTCATAATACGAATTTTGTTTTAAAGGTAAAGATTTCGGAACGTATAAGCCATCGTTTAGTTTTATCAACGCGTTTTGATCGCAGCTATGAACTAACGTCGCCTCGTTTATGTAAAAATCCTGCATTACTCGATCAAACTCACTTGCCGCAGTTTATCGATATGAATTTCGGATTGGAATTCGGAATAAAGGATGATGTTAATTGTCGATGTTAGTGCGCTCGAAAATTTCACTTCCAAAGAAATATTCGAATTTTGCGTAGCGCTAGAATGTAGATCCGAAGCACACAAATCGGGAGTCGTATCAAACGCGAACAGAGTCAATCCGTTTTGAAATTCTTCTGGAGTTATATTCAATTCTCCTGAACTTAAATACCGACCCATGTTGGAAAAGAGATCGACGTAGCTTCTGTAAAATTCTCCTTCGGAAAATTGCGGAGTAAGCGGACGGTTTGGAAGAACTCGTTGTCCGATTTTTAATGAAATATAATTTATGTTAAAATTTTGAAAATTGAACGGTTTTTTTCGTGAAATCTCCACTATATGCACCATTCGTCACAAATCCGATGACAATACGATTTGGTACTGGACCTAAAAATAGGTTCGGAAGGATTGTCGAATGGGTTCCGCTGGGAATCGTTAGAGTTTTTACATCTACTTTACGTATTGGATATTTTGCGACGCCATTCTCCAAAGTTTTATTATGCGCGAGAACGACGGACGGTGAAACAGTCACTTTTCGAACGAGAAGAGAGGCCTTTGTTATCTTCAGAACGAAACCTTGAGTATTGGACATCAAAACAAAGGAATTTTTAGCTCTATGCAAACGGATTTTTAATGAGACGCCATTTAGAAAGAGTTTGTGCTGAAAACTTAAATCTAAATTCATCGCGCTGAAAAGTGTTATTTCTTTATTTAAATCCATAACTGCATGTCGAGCTTTCAATCCCAAATTATTACCGTTTGGGTCTGTTTCGTCAAAATATTTCGCCGTGTCCTTTTCAAATAAGCTAGATTTGAGAAAAGTTTTCTGTGCATTTTCGGGAAAGTTTAGCAAGGCGTCTAAAATACTTCTATACCCGTAATTATTTTGCGATACGATTTGCTTTTCGTTTAAAAAAACTTCTACATTCTCAAAAGCCGTATTCAGGAGATAATTTATAGGTCCGACTTTATCCGTGGCGGCTAAGGCGCTTCCATCTCTCTTCGAAATTTTAATCGCGAGTTGTAAGAAAATGAACGACCGGTCGATGTAGTGCTCAAACGTGCCCGGAATATAGAATTCGATTGGACCGTCCGATAGAGTCGCTATAAGATGGACTTCTTCAAAATCGGAGTTTTCTATAGCTACTTGAATCGGTAAACCCGAAAATAAGTCCAGCTCGGATTTAAGACACAGAGGTTCCATCATGCGAATATGTCCCTGTTCTGCTTTCTTCTTCGTTTACGTACGGTTTTTATACGTTTGCCCTCTCCGCTTTGAAATCGTTTGAGAGCGTCGTCTTTGATATCCCTTCCAGTTTCAAATATTCGCTTTTTTATACTCTGCTTGAAATTTTCTCCGCCGCCGACATCTCCCGCTACTTTAGAAGCGGTGGATAAAAGTTTTTTGCCAAAGTATTTCCCCGCGCGTTTCAAAACGGGCGTTACAGTTCGAAAAATATTTCCGAACCATCCCCTTCCGGCCTGTGTGGCGTAATAATATGGAATATTACCACCCTGTTGCAGCGCATAATACTGACAGCATGTATGCGGGTCGATAGAGCGATGTTTATGCATCGTCATCTCGTTTGAAATGCAAAGTCACGCTGACGCTCTCGCCTAAGAATAATACAAAATCGCCGTAGCGGTCTCTTATATTTATTTCGATCGTCTGAAACTCGCTCTTATTAACGGGTTTATAGAACAAAGTTTCAAAGTTTACGCTACCTTTGTCTCGAGGAAGAAATACGTGCCGAAAAAGTGGCGAAGCCGAATCTCCCACAATACCAAACTTACATATATCGGAGTAAACAAAAACCGATTGTATATTCTTATCCGTTCGCTCTCGAATGATCGGCTCGGTCGATATTGTCTTTTGTTCTTCAATCAAGATCCCTAATGGTAATAAAGTTGTTGCTTCGGGGAATTTGAGATAATTATATAAATTCCTAGAAATTATCAATTTATGATTAGGAGGTAAATTCAAAGTTGAAATGTCATTCCGAAAATCGAACTGTCCGTGGTTTTTAATGTTGTGATCCCACAATAATTTGACGATATCCTCGTTAAATTTGTCGAGGGCGATTAGCGGATCGGTCGCTTGATATTCGAATTGATGAGACAAAAGCGTGTCACCCTGGTCGTTCGAAACGATGTAATAAAAATTAAAATGTTCCTTTTCTTTGACAATTCTATCAAATCTTAATTCGGCAAGGGCGACGAGCCAGTTTCCCTCGAGTCTGATACAATGGGGCAAACGCGTTGTATAATTTGAATGCGTATTATTTGGAAAATAATCCAAACTCGAATCCGAAGGTAGGTTCACATAGAATTCCTTCGTAGATCTGTAACCCATGAATTGAATCGATCCGAAAAGCCTTTAAAACTGACAAAATATTTTTTCGTCTTACCCTTCCCTTTTGTTTTGATAATGCGATCTATAAGCCAGAAATCCTCGTCTCTCTTATGTACTCGTTGTAATTCGAAATCGTAAAAACTTCCTTTAATTAACTCGTTTTTCAAATCGCGCAATATATAGGTTGCCGGAACAGTATTCTTGCGATCGGAAATGACGAAAACCTCGTCGCTCCAACCCGGAAGATAGCTTTTGCGGAAAGTTCTTCTAAGTTTAGATATCCTTACTCTATCTCCGACCTCGAACTTGAAACGTTTGGCGGTAGAAGGCGGATACAAACGATTAAATATTTCATCCCTCATGAAAGGAGTCACATCATCGGGGGCGACCGTTGTAACTCGATTTACAGTTTTATTATAGCTTTTAATTAAATCCGGCAACGCGTCTATATATTTGTAACTCCCCCTTCGAGTAAATAACCGCCACATTTTTCCTTTAAGCGTTCGATTGAATCTCTCCACATTAGCGGCTTTCTTATCGCTGTACGAATGATAATGTTTGATATTATATTTTTTGAATAATGTCTGCACAGGCTTATTGAAAAATTCGGTGCCCTCGTCCGTTTGCAAGAGTTTGGGAACGACTTTTTCCTTCGAAAAAAGGTTTTTGAAGGCCTTTACAATTTCGGAAGAATTTTTTCGTTTGATAGGAATGGCGTAGGCTCGCTTGGAAAAAACATCGACAATAGTTAGAATGTAACGATAACCTTTGTTAAATTTTGAAAATTTAATCATGTCCACCAAGTCGCCTTGCCATAGTTCATTGATATCTAAGGCGATAATTTTTCGTCGTTTGAAATTTAACTTAACGGGTTTATGAAGGGTGTAAACGTCCTGTGTCTCCAACCATTTCTGCGCAGATTTTTTCGATATTTTAGCGCTCTAAGCCAATTGATCGATTCCGCCAAAACTTCCCGGTTCTTCCGCGTTGTAATACACTTTGGCTAAAAATTGATCCATTTTTTTTCTTTTTTTGAAGTCGATAAAGAAGGCGAGAGCTCTTCCCGCTTTACACTCGGCGTTTGTTTCTTAAATATGAGATTCTTAGCGGTTGAATTAAAAATCCACTGTTGTGGAATATTTATTTTCTTTAAACTTATCGCTAAATCTTGAAAGCCCACAGGTACATTTACGTTCTTCCTTTTTCGCGTCGTAAGAAACGTAAAAATATCGACGACGTTGGACTGCGGAATAGGTTGATTATTGATTATGATTTCACCATTCTGATTCCAAATCACTTCGTTAGTAGATCTTAAACGTTGAATAATCATGTCTACATACTTTTTTGAAGTGATCAGGACTGAATTGATAATTTCTGCATTTATATTTCGTTCATTTAAAGGTTCAATGGGTTGCGGCGGCGGTGGCGGAGTGTCGAATGAACGTTGATAACGTCGCATTAATTCTGCTAAGAGCTTCACTTTCTGATCGTCCGGCAAAGACTTCTTTGTTAATAATGCGTCGATCTCTTGTTCGAGAGATAACGTTTGTGTATAAATTGGATATAATGACGGATTAGGAAATGCAAATCTTTCGGCCATTTTTACAACTTTTTACCGATCCAGGATCCCAAGGCCGACAGAATAGGCGCTAAAATAAGGGGCAAAAAACCTCCCTTCTGATTATTCAGTAGACGTCTCCGTTTGACGAGAGAAATCTTTCTGTTCGCGAGAGTTCTCATCATATTTTTATAGCGACGAAGTTTTGTTTTGCGTTTAGATGAAAGGTTAACATTGCCTTTTAAAATGTTGAGACATATTTCGCAGAGACAATCGGTCAGGGCTGGAGTGAGTATTTTTTTTCTCTCTAGCACATTTTGCGCCTTTGCTAGAGACTCTAGCGCATATCTATGCTTGTATAATCGATTCATTTTGGTGAATAAATAAAATTAGGTTCCCCAGGAAATATATGCGAACGGATCCTCAATTGCTCAGGCGTCTGAGGTTTCAAATCTATGCAGATAAATTTATATAATTCCTCTGCAGTTGCCATTTTTAGAGCCGCTTCTAAAAGTTTTGGATTATTGGGATACATTTGTCGCCCAAGCGTATATACCTGCTGGGCATCTCTGGGGTTTCTAAACAAGAAAATGTAATGACTATTTAACGAAATGGTTCTAAAATGCGGATTTTTCGGAAATAAATTTTGCGCTAAAATTATAATAGAAGCATTCCGGTGATGAGTATAATTGCAAAATATTTTGACAATGTCTTGATTAATATCAAAAAATAATTCATCGAGAATCAATAAAGTGCGCTTGCTAACGTCCCAGTTATTGGGTGGTAAGCCGCTTATGTAAACAAAGGGGGAAATCCTTAAACCACGGTTGAACAGACGAATAACACCAAATAACTTTCTCGGGAGGGGGTTCGATTAAATCAATTAATCGTTTTGTTAAACTTGTTTTTCCCGATTGAGAGGCACCCACAACCAACGCGTTAAACGGATGTCGTAAATGAAATTGAATATCATCTTGAGACGACATGACTGAGAGATTTCTTAAGCGGAATTTATATTTATACCATCTATGACAAAATAATAAGTCTTAACATAAGATCTTCCAACAATGCCGACTCCTTGTTTATAAAGCGATTCCTTACAACATTTGAGATAATGTGAAAAGTCTCCAATAGTCATCTTTATTGAACCGGGATATTGAACAGTTGTTAAAAAACCATAGCGTCGGTTCATAGTCGGAAATTTTTTTTTCAGTCTCGGAAGTTGAATTAATGCGTCCCCTTCAATCTTGAAATAGATTGCATTTTCGACTTCGGGAAGCTGACATTCGCATCTGAAAAGATTTTTCGAAATCTCAATTATTTCGTTTTCTCTGAGTTGCATAAACCCGTACCACATTTTCCTATATGTAGCTGAATGTCTATGAGTTTGGAAAAAGCAAAACCTGAGCCTCTGCTTTGGAATGTCTATATTGGCTTGTATCTGTTTTAAAATGTTGTCTAAGACAACAGAAAGGCTGCCCCAGTTTCTTTGACAGCGTGATGAGAAATGAACTCTTCTAAGATCCGTTTTTTCTTTATAAAATTCCAAAGTTGCTGAAATAAAAAAACGACATCTTTGACGACTAATTATGGTCATCAATTCTTTTTTAATTTCATTCATATGATCATCGAATAATAAATTATGAGTTCTTGGTTTGTAAATATATGTTGAAAAGAAGCCAGAGAAGGCATCATTTATTTTATATAACATTTTTTTCCCTTTAAGACACATTAAGGACACAACAATTGAACCTAGTTCGCTGACCGATCCCCAATGATTAATTTTTTAAATGCATTTATTTATTTATAATTCAACTTTTTTTTTCCAGAATAGGATGTTAAATTTAGGTGAAGTTTTTTTTATGCACTATTTTTGATGTTTTTTTTTTTTTTTTAAGAATACAAACATTGAAAAGTGCATTTATTTACAATAAAGAATACAAACATTGAAAAGTACATTTATTTACAATAAAGAATACAAACATTGAAAAGTACATTTATTTACAATAAAGAATACAAACATTGAAAAGTACATTTATTTACAATAAATAATACAAACATTGAAAAGTACATTTATTTACAATATCAATAATCAAATTTTAGATAATGTTTGTAATAATTTCATTTATTTTTTTTTCTAGTGATTTACAAACAAATTTTATAATGTCCGTGAGCTAAACTATTGATATCATCTAACAAATGACGCTTGTCGTCGAAGGCATTTAAGCCCAACTTTGTTTGTTCTATTGTATACAGCGTGTGTTTACGGGATTGTATTATATTTTGTTTTAAAAAATGCCGTTTGTGTGTTTCAAGGGTGTCCTTATAGTTTTGAAATGTCAATTCATTTTTTAATATATGTTTTTTAACCCCCTTTCCTATGTTTTTCTCGTCTCCTCCTAAAACCCTATAACTATACATCTTTGCTTTGAGTCCAACAAATTCTGTCATAATTTGTCCGCACAATTCGTCTTTCCACTTACCTATTACTTTTTTATTTACTTGCGAATATAGTGGGTGGCTTAAAGGATAATCTGAAGTGTCTAACTGATCTCGGATTTTATCGAGAATAGAAAAAAGGTCGGCAGAAGGTGGAGTAGTTATATGATAGAGAAAGCTGTCAGTATCGGTGAAGCATAGACTTATTTTGAAGGACGGAGCTTTGAATAAAGGAAGCATAGTGGAATAATGGAATTGAAAAATTTTTAGTTTAGAAAGTTCTAATATAGTAAAACCGAGATAGACTGGCTTGTTGAGAGTCAGATTTCTTTTTTTCATTTTAAGAATAACCAAATCTTCTTCTATAATATGAAAACTATCGAGAGTGGGTTTTGCCATTAGTTTTGCGGCTCTTTCCGGCTCTGTTACAACTTCTACTCGAACCCTTTTCCTTAGATTTTCTATGGTTTTGCCGTAGACACTATTGTTAAGCAACTTCCAGAAACTCTTCTCAAATTCGGACTTGGCTTGTTTACGTTGATCTGTGTTAAAATCTATATAGGGTTTCAGCCAGGGACTCTGATTAAACGAAAGAATTTTATGAATTTTTGTTAGTATAAGTCCCTGACTAAGGTAGAATTTCAAAGTTCTGTAGTGAACCGTGTAGGAAGATTTGGGGAAAAAATTGGGACAGAGTTTGATCGAGGAAGCGATGCTGTGTGGAAGAGACTTTTGAAAATCGCTCAACATGGATTCTACTATTTGTAAACGTTCTGGAGCGAGGGGAAAATCATTGTGCGAATCGTGGAGGTGTTCGGGATAGCAAAGATCAACGACAAATATATAGCCGATCGGACTGTCGTCCTGGAGAGCTAAAATATCGATTTGGTTGCATTCTTCTGAAGTCAGCCACCGAAACCTACCAGTTGGAAGAGGTTGACACATACTCCATCCGTATAAATTATTGCAATCTGTGTAAAAAAGGTATGATGTATCTTTACTTGAGTCAAATTCATCTCCCATAAAAGGATTGTTTGCTTTGGCATATCGCTTTGATATCATGGAGACCCCTCCGCGAATTTGCTCGCACGTCAGATACATGTCAGGATCACTGATTAGATCTAACGAAACATTTGTCATTTTTAGTGCTGCGTCAAGAGAGAGAGACGGTGAAGAAAAAATTTAAATTGGGTCCAGCTGATAGTGTCTTAGACAGAGGTCTCTGAAATATTGAAAAATATCGGCTAGAAGAGCCACGTCGCCAATTAAATATATATCGTGGTAGTCTCCGAGCGTTGTACAGATAAGTTCCTCCCAAACTTGTTGCGCGAAAGCGTACGATTCGTTGGAGCAGGATTCATTTAAAAGTTTGCTGGAAAAATATTCAATGGGAGGGAGGCTTGTTTCTGAAAATTTTGAACTATCCGTCATGTACTCGTAAGGATAGACACCTTTACGACGAAGCAGATCGGTCTGGTACGGAAAACATTGGGAAAGAACCTTGAACCCATCTTGCGGTAAATTTGAACTAAGAGTATTTAACGATGCGGATAGAAATTGGAATGAATCCAAAAATATGACATCATCTACCAGAATGACCGAATATTTTTCTATATTCATAGGAATAATTGTAAGATGTTTATGAGGCACATGACGGAGAGCTTTGATTAAAAAATGGTCGTCGTAGTTCTTTGCTCCGTGTAATAAGCATCGAAATTTTGAAATATTGTGGTAATTTAAATTACAGATCTTGTGGGCGGCCCCTCTATACCGACTACTCCAATGACAATGATCGATTACTTTTGTCTTAATGTCCAATTGTTTTTTACAGATGTGGCAAGTTTGCTCGTTTAGAAAGTCAATTTTTTGTTGCTCGTTCATATCGACGGAAGGATAATTTCTGAGGCGTTCTTTTAGCTTTGAAACTGTTGAGAATAAACTCAACAAGAACTTTTACGCCGGATTCTCGCCGCGATAAATTTCTTTGTGGACGATATTTGACTCCGGATCTACCACGATATAGCAATACGAACACGGTACGTGGACAGAGTATTTGGAAGGGTCGAGGTTGGGCTGTAAAATGGCTTCGAAATCTGCGTATATAGCGAAGATCTGCTTAAAATTATTAGAAAATTTGGAAAATGAAAGCTTAGAACCTTCTTTTGGATATTTGACACGTTGAGCTCCGTGAACCCTACATGTTTTTTCATGCTCCATTACCAATTCTTTTGATTTGAAAGAATACAGACAATAGTGACAAACGTAGAGCGATTTTGAGTCAAAAAGACGATTGAAGTGCCTAATCAGAAAATAATGGCTTTTATATATAAATAAATTCATTTCTTTGCTATCTACATTTTCGGAAAGCTGGAGGGGGAAGATTTATTTTTCCTCTACACTATAAACATTGATCGCGAGAGAATTTAGCTCCTCAAAATGTTTAATGCGTTCGCGTGGCATTGGAGCTGGTATAACGCCTTTGAGATTAGAAAGAAAAGGTTCGTAGTGCTTAGAACGGTGAGGATTGCTAGATACTGAGTATAAGGCGGCAAGGATAGAGTAATAAAAACACATGTAATCGGGTGCATTTATGTTAAGAAGTGCCCTTCTATTCGCGATAAAAGCCGGTGGTTTAACACCTTGACACCCAGCATACATCGGCGTATATCTACCTATATTTAAATTAATTTCTAATAAGTTTATAAATATAAAAGATGACCCCTCTTTATTGTATGTTAATAGTCTATTGAAAATTTGGCTTAGGGATTCTTTAACTAACCTATTCAACATTGATGGGGTAAACACACGCTGACACTTGGAAACAAAATGGGCTCGCCTACCTGAAGCATCATTTGTCTTGATAAGTTCCACTTCCGTTTGTAGAAAAAATCGGATGGTCTTATGTCGCTGCAAGGCCTGTTGCAGAATGTCGATGATATCTGCTTCGAAGCTGTCGAGTTTTTATTAATTTAGTATTTATTAAGTATATAATTTATAATAAATATTCCTTCTTCTTACCTCGAAAAATGAAATTCCGCCTCTAGAATCCTGCTTAATGTGAGGTCGTCGACTGTGGGAGCGTTGTCGAGCCCACCCTGCTCGGGAATTCCGAGCACTTGAAGTTCGCCTGGCATACACACATCCTGTGGTGATCCGAGAACATGCATCAAATCGTTCGCTGAAAGTTCTTCCATACAGATGTCTCCCGATGGTCCGAGAACTTGTTCCAATTCACAAGAGAGGTCTCGGAGTTCATCTTCCACACCTTCGGTCGAGCGGACGAGCACTTGCTCTATATCTAGTGGTGAGAGGTGAGAAAGTTCATATGGCATACACACATCCTCTGATGATCCGAGAACATGCATCAAATCGTCCGCTGAAAGTTCTTCCATACAGACATCTCCCGATGGTCCGAGAACTTGTTCCAATTCACAAGAGAGGTCTCGGAGTTCATCTTCCACACCTTCGGTCGAGCGGAAAGACCACCTTTCTAGATAGCCATTGAGCGCACTTGCCTCCAAGCGTAGACACCTAAAAAATAATAATAATAAATATATATATCAGGTTAATTCCATTCCAAATGAAAAAAAAAAAACATTAGCGTATTAGTTAACTCCATTGCTCTAATGTTTTTTTTTGTTTTGTTTTGCTAGGTTCAAATCTCATTGAAATATTTTTTTTAATTACCTAGTAAAGTTTTTCTGATTATGAGAAAAACACATTCAATAAAACAAGAAACAAAACTTACCTCATGTTGGAAAAATTTAAATCCGAAACTGCTTGGTCCAGCTGATAGAAATTTAACACCGTCACTTGCTCCAAAAACCAAAAGGTGAAACTGCTTTTTATAATGGAAGGGGAAGGAGTTTTCTTGTCGTCAGCATGTGGGCGGATTTTTTATACTCGCTTTTTGTCGTCATCATGTGGGTAAAATTTTACAATAGTAAAGCTAGGACATTTAAAAATATACACTTATTTTTTTTTAACATATTTGTGACACATATTTCCATAAATATTAAATTAGTTGGTAAAAGATATGACAGATTTTTTTAATGAGCACACACTTTTTCTTTGTTTTTAACATGAACTTTATTACATTTTAAACACAAATATGTTCATATAAAAATGCATTACATTTTAAACACAAATATGTTCATATATAAATGCAAATTATGTATATATAAGTGTTCATAGAGTCCTTCTATACATTTTTCCTCGAAGTGTCGTTGTCTTCTTCGTGATTGCAAGCCTGGATTTGCAAGACCGAATTGCAAGCTTGGGAATAAGCTTCGATTATTTTTTAAAATAATTCTTTTGAATAAAACCATGCATCACCTTCACACTCAGGTGTGTGCATAAAATCGTCCAAATAATCTTCAATAAAATTTCCACTTTCGTCATACATTTGAAATAAATGGTTTTTAAAAAACCTATTAAAATAGGAAACTTTTCTTTCTTCTTCTTTAGTAGAATATTCAAATGAAATAGGGAATTCATAAATTACATCTACAAATTGATTCTTTTTTAATAAAAGACCTTTCTCCAAAATTGTTTCAATACCTTCTTTAACTAAATTAGGCAAAATCTTTACTTCCATGTTTCTGTCACTCTGTATGAAAGCTGACAATTTGAGAAAATATCGGCCTATATATATATATGACCCTGACATTACGTCATATACTTGTAACATGATTCCACGACACGACGCGCTGCAATTAAAAAGTGGTATTTAAAGTTTATTACGTCCATCGAATGAGCCAGGTCAAAGGTCAAATATGCGTAGGGCAATTAAAGTGAATTATTACGGTCTTCGAACCGAGCCATAAGGATCGGCCTATATATATATGACCCTGACATTACGTCATATACTTGTAACATGATTCCACGACACGACGCGCTGCAATTAAAAAGTGGTATTTAAAGTTTATTTTGTGGACGATATTTGACTCCGGATCTAGCCATAAGGAATGGTCAACTATGACGTAGGGCAATTAAAGTGAATTGGGAACCCACTTATATTCACTACTGCTCTACATGTTTGAAAAACCCCATTTTCCGATTTGACCTTTATTAAAGCCGTAGAGAGTAATATCCGATCATGACTTTTGTTGTCTGCAAAACATGAGACACTGGCATGGGTCAATGGAGATATGTCCGCAACAGGACTTAACATTTCCGGTTTGAACTGATGCAAAAAATATGATGTCTCTTATTACATGATTTGCAATTTTGCGTGAAGACGCATGAAGATACTCTATATTAGATCTTAGACAGTTGTAACATAGACGATTATCTTTTACAAATGTCCATCTTTCAGATAACATCATACCATTAAACTTAGGACATTTTAACAAAAAATGTTCACCTTTACATAAGACGCATGACTTGACTCTGCTATCTATACTAGAGTTATGGGCAAATGATGCTGATTGAGAATGAGTGGATTTATTCATTTTGTAGAATTGTTTTGAATTTTCTTTATTCTGAAAACTCCCGATACTTCCAGGAAAGAAATCATCTTTTAATACGATGGATATTCTTTCTCAAGCAAACTCATCTCCCATTCCTTTCTTATTGAACGATCAAGTTTTGATTGAATTATATGAATTAAAATCATATTTGATAAATTATTACGTTCCAATCCGAGGATAGAGAGATACTGAATGCTTTCGTTACAAGTGTCCAGGAGATCAAGTGAATCTTTAGTCGATTCTTGTTTTACATTTTTAGATCATACAAATTTTGAATTTGTTTAAAAGCCAATTTACTTTTTTTGTCGAATATATTGACCAAGGTTTGCCAGGCAATAGGATAATTTTCATCAGAAATATTGAACGCCCTAATAAGTCTAGCGGCATTTCCTTTTAGCGCAGAATATAAATATTGAAGTTTTTGAAAATTTCCCAGTGTTGGATTTTGATCAATAGATCTAATAAAATTTCCTTAAAACTCAGCCAATCTGAACTATCACCACTAAAGGTGGGCAATTGAAATTTGGGAAGTTCTAAATGCGTTTCACCAGAAAATTTATTTTTATTTAAATTTCCCAGCGATCTATTTATTTTTATATAAAAAAAATGATTTTAGACTTTGCCTCAAAGGATATCTTAAATATTTCTTCAGCATTAATGCCTTTATATTTTATTAATTTCACATATTGATTATCAAAGCTAGCTTTTAAATTTAACAAGTTTTCTTTATTTTGCATAAGTGTGTATTTATCATTGACTTCTAAATTATATTATACATCTGCTTTTATCAATTCTAAACTTTTAATCAGCGATTCAAAAATTAAGATTTCTGTTTCCATATTTTAAAGATTAGTATTCAAAACCTTGCCTTTCTTTATTTCTATGGCTTCTAAGAACTTTCTATTTCTTCTACTTCTTTCCCGGGTTTCGGCACCAAAAAATGTTAGCAAGTTTTCTTTGAAGTTTATTCTAGAAAGAACGAGCTGACTCAATTCGATTCAATTCGATTTATTTCAAACAACAAAAGAGAATTAAAAAGAGAAAAAAAAGTTAGAAATGGTCGCTATTTCTCTTTGAGATAAATTTCGATTTTTGTATAAAAGAAACATTCGCGGTATAATTGCAATTTTCGTTTTAAAAGAGAATTACACTACGATTTGATGCGATTTAGTTGTATTTATAATACAAAAGAAAACAGAAGAAAAAAAAACAACAAAATGAATGATGATAAGTAACAATAAAATTCTATTAATATGAATTATAATTTAATTAATAAAATATATACAATAATAATAATTTAAAAAACCTAACAAGCCCTGTCTGCCGTATGTCTGCTATCGCTAATCAACCGGTGAAACATGTTTATTTGTGGTTTTATGACGGTCTAAATAACTTAACGCTCTCCCTCTGTCTCCTGTTTTACATTCGCGAACAACACTTTCTCAAGCGTCGGCGAATAGTTCTTCAATAAGTACTGCTGCAACTGGATATTGAGATAGACAGGATAGTCAGACCTGCAGCAATTCTAGGACTGTAGAAGATCGTCCTCACCTTCCAGAACGACGGCTTGATCAAACTATGGCATACAGTCCTCTACAGCTGCGTCCTTCCGTCACCATCCGCTAATTTATGTGGCGACATCGCGACATGAGGACAAGACACCTCGAGACCTTTATTTCCACAGCCCAACTGGCAATAACTGGTATCAAATATTGTGTGATTTATAGTTTGAATTATAATTGTATTATATAGATATACATTTTATTAACTTTTTACATTTTCACATTTATTATATTTACTATTCTTGATTTTTATTTATTTTGAAAATATTCAATCCTCTACTCTATATTTGTCATTTTGACACTAAGCGTTTGTAAATGCGATTAGTTTACTTTTGCTTTCCTAAAAACATTACATATTTTTAAAAGGACATTTTACATATGTCCAAATTCCCTTTATTTATATATATATATATATATTTTTTTTTACCTCGATATTTTAATTTTCTTTTCTTCTCAATCTTCTTTATTTATTTACGAGTTTATTATGCAGAAACATTTACATATAAGTATAAAAAATAATAGAGATATTTTATTTTTCATTTCAATAAAAATGGTATATCTGGAAACAATCTCCCAAATGAAGAGCTGGTTTGCCACTACAGGTTTTACAATAAAAGCCTGTTATTTTAAATCCACCAGGTGTGGATTAACACGAACAGACCTTGAACTCTTTGACAGACTGCATATTAACATTGTGGGACCGAATATCCTTCCTTTGCAAGCATTCTGAAGGGGAAGCTTTCATAGGTTTTGGACTTCATTCTTCCAAGGTTCTACAAGCTCTTCCACCAAAATATCGCGATATATTTCGTGTACTGATTAGCGTTATTCCATTTTATTTTCATGTTCTAGGTGTACACGATATATGAGTTGACAGTAGCCACATCTAAGCCCTAGAAAAATAAAATTCTCCGCCATTTTAAAGTTTTTCTGAGAAAGTTGTATGTTGCACAATAGTAGCCAGCAACATCCACACCTCCCATATTAAAAGTTATGTTTATAATGGCAATTGGTTTCTTAATTTCTTCTGAACCACGTCTAGTTTTACTGGTGGCTAGCTGTGTTGAATCTATGTGAAATTAAGAGGCAAGATGAATCACATATTCGTCCTTCCAACAGAGTGCAAATATGTTTTTCTTTCTAAAGGCAAGCGTTTGCCTCATCGAAAATCGTTTTTTTTTTTCATATTCCGTGGCATTCCTTGTTGGTTCGGCATGATGGTCTTACTTAACTCTCATTTATATCTACAAGTCTGTTCTGTGCTTATATAGTTATCTTTCTATAGAAATACTATGTGGGAGAATAACAACATTAATGTATGTTTTCAAAGGTAGATGTCCTCCTTTTGTGGTGCACACAAACATAAATTAACTGGTTTTTTAAACATGGAAACTTTCTCCTTGGATTATAAATACTATAGAATAAAGCGTTAGGAGAAAATAATTTTTAATAATCGACTCTATATATTTAAGAATTATTTTCTCCTAACGCTTTATTCTACAGGGTGTACCAGGTATATTGGGAATTTCAACAATGGTATTTTAACTGAAATTTTTTGCAAGTAAAAATTAAAATATCCGAATGAAATTTGACACAGTAGTAGATAAAAGGATATAGTTTTTATTTATTCAATGTAGTTTCCATTATTAGCTACAACAGTCTCGAGGCGAGTGCGGAATGAAGCACAGGCCTTGGCGATGATGACCTTGTCCATTTGGGTCATCACCGTGTGAACTGCTTTCTTGACAGACTGGATGGTGGTATGAGGAGCTTTGTTGACATCTCTCTCAACAACGCCCCATACATAGTAGTCGAGGGGATTGCAATCTGGAGAATTAGGGGGCCAAATATTAGGACCCCAGTGACTAGGGACGTTAAGTGTCAGCCACGATTGTGTCTTTTTTGCCTTATGGGCTGGAGCTGAGTCCTGTTGGAAGACATACTTCCTTCCTGCGGCCACCATGTCCATCCAAGGCTTCACAATGGTCTCCAGAACATTGATGTAGGTGTCAGCGTTCATCCTAAGGCCCTTCTCAAAGAAATGGGGAGGCATGACATCACCTTCACTGCTGATAACGCCAAGGACCATTACGGAGGCAGGAAATTTCGTGTGCATCACGACAGGTATCTCTGAGGGGTCTTTACAGATCCAGCGATCATTCCTGGGATTTACCTTTTGGTCCACGTCAAAGTTCTTTTCGTCAGAGAAGAACCTTAGCATGCCAAAAGAGTCGTGTTTCAGGTTGTTGAGGAGGGCAGCAGCCTTTCCTTTTCTGTTATTCTTCATATTCTCAGTCAGCAACTGACCTTTCCGAAGGGCATAAGACTTGAGACCAAGGTCCTCATGGATAGTTCTGACAATTGTCATAGAGCCAACGTCCATTTCCTTGGCTATGGCCCTCATGCTCTTCCCAGGGTTTCCATCAATCTTCTCCTTGACATTTTTGACAAATTCTTCGCCTCTTACCCTGTCCGATCGACGCGAGTGCTTTTTCCTTGTAGCTATCCCCTCTTTGTTACTGTCGGCCTCATCAAACTGCTTCTTGACACGATAAATAGTGGTTTTGGGCAACTTAAGAAAATCCACTATCTCTTTGGGGCTCCTTCCGGCGCGCAGAGCAACGATGATGGCAGCTCGATTTTCAAATTCTCGGTTACTCTTCATGACTACACTGCGCACACATGTACTGTTGCATTTTACATGAATATGGCTACATAATGAAAAAAAAACAAGTTTTTAATCTCAAGTAGTTTTTGTTTTATGGACTGTCAAAGTTAGTCCCAATTTACCTGGTACACCCTGTATAGTATTTATAAATTAACTGGATTCATTAATAATTTATTTTATTGTAGAATTTTATTTGATTCCGATATTTTCATATAAACACATCTATATATTTTTAAATTAAAATTGGATATATTATATAAAATCATATTTACCAATTTATTTGTTTAGTGAACTTCAAACCTGTCAAGGTACAACAACGTATCTATTTTATGTAAACAACAAGCTCAAAGCACACTAAGTAACGTCAATAGCTCAAAGGTAGTTTTGCTTGTTTTGTGGCCGACTTTCTACAGTACATACTGTATACTTAACACTGGTGTACTAGCTACTTGTGTTAAAAGAACAAATGAGACAGGGTGTTTCTTGAGTTCCGCTAGTTTATTAAATAAACCAATTATTATTTGGAATGTTGTAGCTTGGTAACACATTTTTGCACTTTTGTACCTTGACGATTTGCATTTCTTCCCCAAAATCTCGAACTTGAGATTACCTTTTCAATTTTACCGGATCTTTGACTTAGGAGAGAGGAACTTGACATCCGTTCTTTACTTGAGAGGATCGATGTTAGTACTTTCAGCAATTTTGGTACACAAGACTTATGCTGTATGTGTTTTATATTAAACTTATTCTCCCCCAATATCTTTCAAACCCCACTCACTACAGTTGTCGGCACCATGGTACACATAAATGGTGTCTGTCCCAATATTGTTGTAATCTAATTTTGTAATTACTATCAGATTTGAACCACTACCTCCCTACTGTTACTGCCTGGGTTTATCTTGCATTTAGCTATTATAAAGACTTTGTGAGGGTATTGAGAGAGTACTGATTGACCTGATGAAATGCGAGTTGTGGCCCCTTATGGTTTGTTGAAGTTATAACACAGATAAATAACAAAAAAAGGGTTTAGATAAACATCATACAGTGAGGAGAGTGTGTCAAGGAAGAGCGGGAAGGCCAAAGAAGATCCCAATACAATCTAGCGGGGATAAAGGCAAGTATATGGCAACTGTCCCGGACATGGCAACGACGCACCATGCCTCTCAGGAAAAACTTAGGGGTGAATAAACGTTGATCTAGGTGGAACGGTGCTATCAGATCCTCTGACGATACCAGTTGAGCAACGTTGAAAATCATGAAAGAGCCTGACAGAAGTGGACAGAACCAGGCCGAGAGGATGAGTTCCCAGTGGCTTAGCGTTGGTAACGTTGGTTGGAGGACGGGGCCCGAGGAATCACTCATCTCGGCACTACTGGAAAACACAGCGGACACGACTTTGAGTTAAGTTAGCTAGCTAAGGTGTGGGACTCTTTGGCCTTCACCGCTCGTTCCTGGCTGTAATGGTGATTTATTGTTACAAAGTGTTTTCGAAATATGTAAAATGTAAATCTAGTTTGAAACTCTACATCTGCTGTGACACATAATCAAGCCACCAGCCCTACTTACATATAGAGAGAAATAGGATGGCTTCACTCACAAAACTAACATCATCTATATATATAAAAATGAATGTTTGTATGTCTGTATGTCCGGTATACAAATTCGCAGTAGTTCACTAATTCAAACCAAAATTTCCATACATAGGTAAAAGAATACGGGGAAGACGATAGGCTATTTTGAAAAATAAATAAATCAATTTTTAAAACTATATATTCAAATTATACAACTTAGCTCACAAACAGCGTCCTCTAGAACGCGTGGGGATCTGACGGCGGCGCGCGCCCATTGGCTGCTTTATACTCTTTACTTTTGTTTAGCTTTTAAATAACATATTTTTTCTCTACTTTGCCTATTTTTATTACAGTTTTATACTCTTTTCTTTTGTTTAGCTTTTAGAGATCTGAGATGCCTCCCAAGAAACGCAAACCTATTGGAAAAGTCCTACCAGAAGTGAGTAAAAAAAGAAATGTGCGAAGTGCTGAGACTGCTGTGCAACGTGAGCATCGTCTTAGGATTAATCGAGAAAGGGCCAGTACTTCGAGAGCGGCGGAATCCGTGGGACAGCGTGAGAACAGGCTTCAACAAGATAGAGACAGGGCCAGTACCTCAAGAGCGGCGGAATCCGTGGGACAGCGTGAGAACAGGCTTCGGCAAAATAGAAACAGGGTCAGTACTTCGAGAGCGGCAGAAACCCCACAAGAACATACGGCCAGGATTCTGAATGTCAGGGAAAGAACTTTGGCCTCACGAAACTCGCGTGATAGACTTTCCAATTTACTTTTAGAAGGTTTTAATTATGATTCGTGCAAAAATTACGAACAGCACCCAATTATATTGCTGTATCATGTTTGATTATCAGATACAAAATTATAACGGGAAAAATTCCAAAAAGCAGAGACCACGGGTGAAACCAGTTCATTATTTTGTATGCAGGAACAAAATTCTAACAGAAAAACATTCATTCGAGCAGAAAACAAAAGCCAGATCATCTTTCTATAAAAATATCGCTTCTCAGACACAAAGTTTGGAGCGGTACGTTTCACAAGAGTGACATCCACGGCGCCAATTTATAATTGTAACGAATAGTATTTGAATAGGGTACATTTAATAGGGTAAAACCCGGGCGTTGCCCGGGTCATTCGGCTAGTATAATATATAAGCCATTTGTAATTTTTCCCATAAACATTGTGTCCGCGAAATTTTAAAAGATAATGAATGAATATTATCAGTTTTGGAATGTTTTTAAAAAATATATTTCTTCCTCTCTAATTTTTTACTTTTACCAATCAAATAACATAATTAGGAGATAATTAATCTTACTAATATATATAAAGATTCGATTATTCACATTGATTCAGAGCTGAAATATCGGTGAAACATTCCTGAACCAACATTCGCCATGTCATGAACGTGTTCATAATGTTAGCGCGGCACATCTCATCCTTTATGTGACAGAGGCAATCAAACTTCAAGAATTCAATCATCTATGGTCCAAACTGGGGGAGTGTTTCTGAATATCTTGAAATTCTGAAGGTTCTTGAGAACATCTTGCTTCATCAAGAAGGATTCCATTGTTTCAGTCATCGTTGAATATTGGCAGCTTGATGTTCACGGGAAACAGCATCACAAATATGTATTGTGGTTCAAGATTCTGTATGGTTTTACTCTTTAGATTGCTATCTGTTAGGGCCTGGCATTGAAGGGCGGGGCATCAGTTCAACACGTTCCAGCTGGTGATACAGAAGGTCCCAGATTTATATGTACATCTCCCAGAAGCCAGCACAGAAGAATGGACGGCAGATTGTCAACAATTATCTATCAGGTTCAGTGGCCACAACAAACAACATCATGTTGCCAGGTTCAATAACACACCCTCTCCACTCTATAACTTCGGCCTTACGACGATGAAAGACTAAGTGTTAAAAATAAAAACAAAACAAAAAAATATTGAATATAAAAATTTCATTTTAAAATTTTTGTTTTAAATGCACTACAAATATATAACGGCAAATATACCATTGAGAAATTAGGTTTATATGAGTGAAAGTAAAAGCGGCAGGGAACGATCATCATAAATTTCGAACTTAACGTATGAAGCGAATGGATGTCGATTTTTATGTGTTTACCAAATTTTCATCTCTTCTCTCAATGTGATCGTTCTCTGCGGAAATATTTTTATTGTTTCCTTTTTCTGTGCATTTGATTAAAATCTTTAAAAAAGTTATTTTTAATTTCTTATATTTTCAGTTTTATTATTTTTCATGAAATGACAAAACTTAGAATCAAAATTTAAAATATATACGAAATATAATGTTTAAATATAAACATCAATTATTATCTATAAATAAAACCATTCACAGACTATGATATGTTAATACAGAGATAGAGAGTATTATAATAATAAACTCATGTCGTGAATAGGTAATCCTCTGATTGATGTGGTAGGCAGGTTGATGGGGCCACAGTGGTTTCAATAGCTAACACCAAATAACAAGGCAGGTTGAATGTCACCTAGAAGAGACGTCAGCGCCGAAGACGCGGCCAAGAACCAGGAGGGTGTGATCTACCTGAGAAGCAGAGATGAACTGATGCTGTTCGATATTTTTGTCGGTGTTTAGTGGCAGACGTAAAACTTCTTAGAAATAATTTTGACGAAATCCTGCTTCCTGCGTGGCCGTCTCAATAAAACTTTATTACTTATATTAAAATATATTATATTACTATATTGATATTTCAAAAATTCGTGTATTGATATCAAAAGTGCTTTTCAGACATTCAATATACGAGGGGCATCCAATAAATAAGTTTCCCTATTTTTTTTTCGGCGAACGAAACGTTGTAAAAATTAGTTAGTAGGTAAGAAATGGTCACTAGGATGCGTTGGAAGCTGGTGACCTTTCAAAATCACTCTACTCGTACGCGCAAGTCCGTAGCGCTTCAGTTTCCATGGAGCTACCACTGGTGAACGTGTCCACTTGCGAACTCCGTTCTGTAATTCGTTTTTTCACAGCGAAAAATGAAACTGCGGTCAATATTCATCGCAATTTAGTGTCAGTGTATGGTGAAGGATGTATGAGCATCCAAATGGTTCGCCGATGGCGTTCATGGTTCTTGGAAGGACGGCAAAACGTGCATGATGACGAGCGAAGCGACAGGCCCGTTACTGCTACGGACAATGCAGCCGTGGCTGCTGTTCGGAATGTGGTGGAAGCAAATCGCCGCGTCACCATTGACGAAATAATGATTCGACTGCCTCCTGGAATCGAAATTGGATGCTCTTCGATTGGAACAATCATGTCAGATGTTTTGAATTTGAATTGAAAACAGGCGGAGGCGAACCACTGGCTACGAAGACAGGACACGGCTTGGTACAACAGTGGTATCAAAAAATCGCTACAACGGTACCAAAAATGTTTGGACAGAAATGGTGATTATGTAGAGAAGTAGTCTATGAGTTGTATAATGAAAATAAAATAACTGCATAATTGTAAATAAAGTTGTTTATTTGTTACAAAATAGGGAAACTTATTTATTGGATGCCCCTCGTATTTCACTAAACTCCATCTAAAATATAAATAATTTTTGCTAAATGTTTCAATTTGCATATACCTATTTTACATATCTCAGATTGTATTTAAAAATCGTCAACCAATTCTTCTACTTTTGGCGAAATGGTATTTTATTAATTTATCATTTGATATTGTAATGTTTTACTTGTCAAGCCCGATTTTTACAAGACAAGAGAATATTTAAGGCAAAAGAAAACTCTTACTTTATTACTTTCTTCACCTATATATCTATATATTGAATAGTAAACAAACAAAGAGAGCAAAGAAAAGAATAAGTCTCGTGGCCACGCGGCCTCGCATGGGTTACATCCACAGGTAGTGACGTCAGAGCTCCAGGGTTGCCGAGCCAGCAATTTCGCGACAATTTTATGCAAACATCTCAAGGTATGCGACAGACTCCCCCTCCATGACCTCTCATCACTCCTGTGATGGGACTCCTGGTGGTCTATGATGAAATTTAATGATGTTGGTGATGTGGGCACTCTGGGTTCCTCGTTCCGATTCATAAAGGACATATTTAACATAGCCGTCCACCATCTTTACATCAGTAACAACATGGGGTCCAGTCTGCAGTCGTTGTTTACCTGTGTATTGGTGTTTCACCAGAATCGAATCTCCAGGTTT
Organism: Cordylochernes scorpioides; assembly: GCA_030710605.1. Taxonomy (NCBI): domain Eukaryota; kingdom Metazoa; phylum Arthropoda; class Arachnida; order Pseudoscorpiones; family Chernetidae; genus Cordylochernes; species Cordylochernes scorpioides. Next base: position 44,794,961 of record CP092883.1, read on the forward strand.
GATATCAGTAGGTCTTCTTCGATTTCTATTATAATAATATTTAGTGCGCAGACGGTATTTATGGCGCTGTTTTTCATTATTCTCCGTTTCAATTCTAAGGAGTTGTAAGCCCAATTCCTCGTCAGCAGGCACTATTGGTACAGTTCCCTTCCATTTATACCATGGAGAGCATCCCAGATAGGTATTATGATGTATATTGTGATAATTGACGGCTGCCTCCAAGCAACATTTCCATCCTTTAGGAAACTGTGGATAGCACTCCATGAAGGCCTTAATTTCTTGAATCACTCTCTCGGCTAGACCATTTCCCGCAGGGTGATAAGGACTGGTATGAAGAAACCTGATTCCCCTCTCCTGCGTCCAGTTGTAAAATTCCCCTCGAGTAAAGGAGGTACCTCTATCGGAAATAATTTTCTTTACATTTTTAAGAACGGGATGGTCCGTAAAGTATTCTTTTAGAGCTTTACCCGACTGTTTCATACATTTAGCGTATACAATCCGAGTAGCTTCATCAATCACTACTAAAAATGACTGGGTAGAGGCATTGGATTCCGATTTCTTTTTGAGTTCTGCGAAGTCAACATGAACCGTATGAAATGGAACATGAGATTGAATAGGCAAAATCATCTGATCAGAGGTAGATCTATAGTTGGCCTTCACCTTCTGACAGGTAGAACACGATTGAACATAACGTCGAATGTCCCCCTTCATATTTCGCCACCAAAATCGATTCTTAATTGTATAATAGGTTCTCCAGAATCCCGAGTGGCCACCAGATTTAGGATCATCATGATATAAGTTGAGAATGCTAGGAACCTGTTCAGGAGTCACCAAATATGATTTTCTTTGTTCGTCGTATTTTAGCTCTAAAGCTTTATGCTTCAACCAGAACGTCTGTTCATCAGACTTGTCTGGGACGCTTACACACAATCGTGACAACGCGTCGGCGTCCCTCAGTTCCTTTCCCGAACGATGATTTATTATGATATTAAAGGAGCGCAGGAATAACTGCCACCTGGCCAAACGGTCTCTAAGTTCTCCACAACTTAAAAGTTGAGTTAAGGCTCGGTGATCAGTATGCACCACAAAAGGGCGACTTTCCAAGTAGGAACGAAAATGTTTCACAGCTTTTAATACCGCCAAGCACTCTTTCTCGGTAACAGAATAATTTTGTTCGGCTTTTGTAAAGGTGTAGGAGTAATAGCCAATCACCCGGAGTTGTTTACATCTTTTTTCCTGGAAGTCCCTTTGATATAAAATGGCTCCAGTTCCATAGTAGCTGGCATCCGTTGATATCTCGAATGGCAATCTCCCATCAGGAACCCTAAGAATTGGTTCCTCAGTAATAAGTGCGATAAGTTTTTGATAAGCCGTCTCGCATTCAGAATCCCACTCGAAGGTTACATCTTTTCCTTTTAATATGTCTAATGGTCTTACTATATGAGCATAATCTTTTATATAGGCGCGGAAGTGGTTAGTTAATCCGGTGAAACACTGTAAGGACCTCAAATTGTATGGACGTTTCATATTTCGAACCTTTTCGGTAACCTCAGACCTTATTTTCTTTGTGTCTCTCCATCACTAACTCTCCCTAATAAGTCTATGCGAGGGACGCAAAATTGACATTTATCAATATTTAGCACTAGGCCCGCAGTGTTCAGCCGTTCAAGAATTTTATGCGTCAAAATGGAGCAATCCTCCTGAGTGTAGCCACCACAACAGATGTCATCGATATATGCTACTACCTTTTCATTTAGTAGGTCTTCTAGAATTGTAGTCATTATTCTCTGGAACTTAGCTGGATAATTTTTCCATCCAAACGGAAGCTTTGAAAACTCGTAATGACCAGATGGAGTTACGAAGGCAGTGTATTTTCGAGTATTTTCTGATATACCAAGTTGCCAGAATCCGTCCTTCAAATCGAGCTTTGAGAAAAAACGACATCCTCCGAACACATTGATAATGTCATCTATTCGAGGAAAGGGAAAAGGATCCAAGAGTGTTTCATCGTTAATTTTTCGATAGTCGATACATAATCGATAGTCTCCATTCTTTTTTGGAATTACTATGCAAGGAGATGCAAATGCCGAGTTTGATGGTTTAATTATTCCTTCGCTCAGCATCGATCTAATTTTCATATTTAACCAGTTTCTTTTTGTATTTTCTAATTGATATGGCTTTGTACTGATAATTCGAAAATTTTCTTGCAGTCCAAAGTCAACTTCAAATTTTGAAATTATTGGAAAAGTCCTTTTGCAAAGGCTGGGGTATTTGGCTTCGACATCCCTCCTGGTAACGAGGTCCGGGCCAGTTTCAGAAAAAAAACTGATTTGATCTGTAAAGAAGTCCCACTTCAATTTCAGGGATTTTAACGTAGGCTTACCAATCAACAGATCAAAGGGCATATCTTGGAGGGCAATGGCCTGGATTTCGATTGATTGTTCCCCAGCCTCCAAAACCAGATTAATGGCTTCGGTAGCAGTGAATTTACTATGGTTGATTGTGTTTATTAAAATCTTGGTAGGGTATGTTTTCCACCTGTTTTTTTTGTATTACATTTTTATGTATCAGATTGAGAGAAGAACCGCTGTCCAGATAGACCTTTACCAAGTGAGAGTTTATTGTCACATCAATGAAGGAATGGGGAGAATCACAAATTGAAAAAATGGTCGATTTTGACCATGGGACCGGCGAGCCCATACTCGTCAGTTTTTTGACAAGAACGAAACATTTCTATCATTCGCCGCCTGGTGTAACCCCGTGTCACTAGATTCAGTAAAATGAACTGGTTTCTTGACTGTGCCAAGAGTTCTTGCAGATGACCTGGATTCAGAATAATTCTTTTCCGATATAGGCCTGATGTTCTCCAGGAGTTTGAGTAGATTTTGCTTGCATTTAATATTTGCCATGGCCAGTTGCTCCTGCATATACTGGGGAAGTCCATGGATTATCCCAATAATCAATAATTCCTCGCTAAGGCCAGGCATACCAAGTTGCATCTTTATTTGCGTCTGGTAGAAATATTCCACCAAGGATCCTCCTCGATATATCCAATTGAAAGCACGGTCGTAACTCACAATTGGATTTTCGTTAAAAGAACAAATGAATTCTTGCTTCCAATCTTTCCAACAATATTCCTCTTCATCCTGAAATTTGTTGTCGAACCTTAATAGAGCCGATCCTGTCAGATAGGATCGCATTCCATTGATTCTAGCCTCGTCTCCAACCCATCCATTGTTTCCACAAATATTTTCATATACTTTGATCCAAATTTTAGGATCCGCATTTCTTCCATCAAAGGTAGCCACATCCATTTTAACTGGCCTACCTACTCTAATTTCACTCTTACTTTTAAGAAGAAAGTCCGTCATCAAGCGCTGATGATCCGCCATCGTCCTGATGAGGCTTTCAATGGTCGAATCTGATAGTTCTTTATCCTCATCTGCCAAGTCTGTTTCTTCATCTTGCATGTCTTGCTCAATAAGTTTAAGCTTATCAAATTCTCTATCGGCATACCATTGTATAAGGCTAGGTGGAACACCAACAAATCGGTTTGAATTCTTTTTAAGATAAAATGCCATTGGTTTCTTACCATACTTAAAAGTCCTTTCATGATGCTCTGGTGACTGGTATTCTTCTGGAATGTCAATAATCTCCTCACCAGAGTGGAAACCAAATCCATTCACCTTTTCATCCCTAAAGTATAAGACTATTGATCCTGCCGGCTGCGCCATTTTGTAATGTTTTACTTGTCAAGCCCGATTTTTACAAGACAAGAGAATATTTAAGGCAAAAGAAAACTCTTACTTTATTACTTTCTTCACCTATATATCTATATATTAAATAGTAAACAAACAAAGAGAGCAAAGAAAAGAATAAGTCTCGTGGCCACGCGGCCTCGCATGGGTTACATCCACAGGTATTGACGTCAGAGCTCCAGGGTTGCCGAGCCAGCAATTTCGCGACAATATTATGCAAACATCTCAAGGTATGCGACAGATATTATTAGGGTTCTTTCCTGGTATTCAAAAAGGAAAACTACGAATAAAATTGCATCTAAAATCAATTTCGAATTTTTCGTTATTTGCCATAAAAATCCCATTGCATCCTGAAGACAATGGTGTTTGCCGCATTGCTCTAGCGCAAATATTCGCGGAGTTATTCATTTTTAGAGTTGTGCGAGACTTTTGGATCACCCTGTATATATATTTTATATGCGGTTTTGTGAAATAAATTAAAATTTTGAAAACCATTGCTTATTCAATACAATTTTTTTTGAAAAGTTAATATAGTACCAAAAATTATGATAGCACTACTAATAGGATTTATTGCTATAAGAAATATATAGTTTCTTGACAAATCGGCGTCATTTGACTATTTAACTGGATATTTGTCATGATCTAACAAATTAAATAAATAGAGGGGTGACCAAATCTATTTGTCGTACTTTATTCCAAATATCCAATGGGCGTGTCAAATATTATCATTGCTTATTATACTGTACAAAAATTTGAAAATGTGTACTCTCAAATAAAAATTATTTTTAAATAGAAATTTTGCGTTGATTAAGTTGGTAGTGATATCATTTTTTTCGCAAAATTTCTAAAGATAAGGGTGTACAGAGAATATTCCTTATGCTATTTCTTCTAATGAGCGAAAAGCGATAAACAAAACATAAGGGGTAAAATTGTGTGTACCAGTGTTATTCGAGAAGTTATAACACACAGGTGATCCCGACATAATGTAAGATGTAAGCAAATGAAAAACAAAATAATTACTTAAGAAAAAGGCATCTCCTTTTAATGCAACTTATACCAGTACAATATAACATTTGTACCATTTTTTCACAAAATAATTACTATTCCTAAAAAGTAGTCAGGATGTGTGAACAGCATTCATTAATATAATACACGGCACTTATATAACACATATAACACATGAGGTAACTTCTTTCTCTCTTGAATTAGGTCACAATCCTTGCTCAATGTGGCGCCCTTCATTCTCAAACACCGCCGGCAGACGATAGATGACAGATTGGACAGCATTAAATAACATATCTGTTGAAATTGATTAAACGTGCCGTCTGATAGAAGCCTTCAACATGGCCAATGTAGTAGGCCGGCATCGAAAAACACGCGCCTTAATGTACCCCCATAGCCAAAAATCGCAAAGCGTCAATCTGGTGATCTTGGAGGCTACTGGTGTATAAAGTGGCGACTTATATATATATCACACGATCTTCGCCGAACGTATCCTTCAGCAATTGTTCGGCACCGCGGGAGATATGAGAAGGTCCTCCATCTTGCATGAATGTTATTTCGCTTAGTGATTGTCTGTCCAGCAATATGGGAATACCCTTTCTCTCTAAAGTTGAACATACCGTTAACCAGTTACAGAAACGGTTTTAAAAGTTCTTCCATTGATTTCTTCAAAGAAAAATGGCCCAATAATAAAAGAAGTGAACCCACGTCAAACTGTAAATTTGGGCTGATTAAGTGGCATTTCTGCAAAAGTCCTTGGGATTTCGATATTCCAAATGCGGCTGTTTTGAGTGTTAACATCTCCGTTTAGAAAAAAAGTGAGCTTTATCTGTCCACAGAACATTCGAAGCCAGTTTTCATCAATATCAATAAAACTCATGCAGCAAATTTTTGACGCTTCTCACAGTCGCCGACTTTTAGCCCGTGAAATCTTTGAATTTTTTATGTGTAAAAAATAAATAAGCAATAAGAAAAATTCTTATTGCTCTCCAAACTGTTCCATACGAAATCCACGTTTGTCGAGCAACTTAGAGCACACACTTCCCATACGTGGATAACGTCTCAATAGCTTCAACATTCTGCGAAACCATAACAGCCACTGACTTGCATGTCGATAGTCTTCCACTCCGAGGTTTTGCTTCAAGAGATCCAGTCTTCTCAAAGTTTCCATCATTCGTCTTTGAGAGTAGCAACTCATGGGTCCTTTACCGCTTCGAATATCTTTAAAGGTACTGTTGTGTTTTAACTTTAAAAGCACACAAAAATATAATAAACTTGAATTTGTTTATTCAAGTATCAAAAAACAAAGCTTTACATATAGAACAAATAATAATTAAGAAGAAGAAAGAAACATTTTAGGAAAAGGCAAAAACAAAACAAAAGTACTGGTCAAAAAGAAACATTTAAAATCACAGATTAATATCTTCAACACTTCCCCTTAATCAGATTTCAAATGTCCCTCATACCCAGTAGATATCTCAGCATTTGGAAACGCGGCTTAGGGAGCCCTTTGGTCATAATGTCAGCAACTTGATCTTTCCCAGAAATATGTTCTACATTGAAAATACCTTCTTGATACTTTTCTCTAGCAAAATAGTGTCTTACTTCTATATGTTTGGTTCTCTTATGAAATTCAGGATTTTTGATCAATTTAATTGTACTTGCATTATCAACTTTTATAATTGGTTGTTCATTTAGTGGAGAAATTTCACTGAAAAGTCTATTTAACCAAATGACTTCCTTTGCTGTATTGCTTGCTGCCACGAGTTCGGCCTCAGTTGTTGACAAAGATACTGATCTTTGTTTTTGGCTAAGCCAAGAAATAGCACCACCAGCCAGTTTACACACAACTCCACTGGTAGATCTTCTAGTTTCTGGGTCTCCAGCAAAATCTGCATCACTGAAAGATTCCAAAACTCCTACTTTATGGCCCTTTTGGTACATAATTCCATTAGCAGCAACACATAAAATTCCGAGGATAAGTTTCTTTTATTTTAAAATAATAATTCTTTGAGCTTTCGGGCGTAAACAGCCCTTCTTCAGGAATATTTGAAAACAAATTTTTTGAAAACAATTTCAAGTAGAAATGTTTGTACACAAATGGATGGTATCCTTCTTTGGTCTCGTATAGCGTGAGTGAATTCCATGCCCACGTGATTTAGTTTAAATCTAAAAAGCCTTTATAAAGAGATGCGTTTTTGCCCCTAGAAACATTGGCCGATTATATTGAATATATTGAAAGGATTACCTGTCTTAAAATGATATTTTATGTCTGAATTAAATTTATATACATAAATTAATCGGGAAATTGCTATTGTTTATCTAGAATGTAGTTTTATGTATCAGGATTGTGTATTAAGCTATTGTATATTTCTGGGATATCTATATGTCTATTGATGCTCTGGTGTTTTTTGGATACTATTGCTTCTAGGATTAGTCTTTTATGTTTATCTTTTATGTTGGTGTAGTAAGTTTTTGGTTCAGCTAAATTAAAAGTATGGCCTGTTGTTTTAATATGTTGAAAGATAAGTGATCTATTGTCTTTGTTTTTTATATTTCTATTGTGTTCATTAATCCTGTCCTTGACTGACCTACCTGTTTCTCCTACAT
>CP092883.1:44802430-44819626 GCA_030710605.1 Cordylochernes scorpioides
TCTTTTCAAGTCACATGGAGTATATCGTAGCTCAATTTAACAAAATAAATAACATTGTTTTTCTCAATTTGTAAAGAACCTTGGATGTTTGACTAAAGAAAAGAAGTGAAATCTATATATAACTCATTCGCTCCTTCCCCCTTTTTCATTAAATACTATTTTAAATATAAATAAATAAAATATATAAACTGAAAAACAAAATTTATACCAAGAGAAATATTTTCAACAATTATATCAAATAAAAAAAAATTATTATAAATCCTTTGTATCAAAATCCATTTATAATGCTAACACACACTACATATACACTATACAATTCGCACTATATTTTCGAACGACAATTCTCTACAGTCACATCCAAATTTTATAGTCACTCAATTTGTCATATCACACGGAAAATTCCAGAAATACTTACATAAAAGAGGTCTATCAGAAACACCAAATTGTTCCTGCGGAAAAACTGAACAAACTGCTCTCCACTTTCTATGAGTTTTTATTTATTTATTTAACAGTTGGGAGAGACACGCCATATCCACAATTTGGATAATTGCGTGTATATTTTAAAATATATACAATTAAACATTGGGAAGCATGAAAATTAAACGTTCGATGTCAAATTTTGCATATAGTAATTATAAATAGTAGCTTGAAATATGTACAGTCAACACTTTCGCCTCAAAATATACATCCTGGAGAATCTATTAAACTTAATGTATTGGTCTTTATTGCAGGCAACTTGTTTTGTATTAGTCAGGTAAAGTTGGTTTTCTTCCCTTAGATCAGAAGTTAATGGACAGTTTATCAGAAGGTGTTCAGGGGTTTGTTGTTGTTTCCACAAGTGCATGCAGGTGAACCAATTTTGCCAATTCTAAACAAATATGTGTTGAAGTCACCATGTCCAGTAAAAAAATGAACGTTATAGAAGTTGGTTGAACATAGTTAGGAATTCTTGAAGTTTCAAAGAATCCCTTGAAATTATCATTGGCACCTCCATAGTATTCCTCAAATATTTGGTTTATAAAATTAGATATAATTTTTCTTTTAGTTGGATCTGATTTTTTGTATCCAATATTTATTCTTAATATATTTGTTTCAATAAAATCCGTGAGCTTTGGTGTTCTAGCATCAATATGAGTACAGTTTGAAGATGTTGAATTATAAACCTGTCTACTGTGCTTCAAAATTTTGTACTGCAGAGAGTTTAATTTATCTTTGACTTTTTTGTGTATAAAGTTCTACCAGATCGTGGAACCATAAGTTAGTGAACTTCGAAACAGTGTCTTATAGAGTTCTATTCTTCTTTTACTGTCCAATCCCCATGCTTTCCTTGTTAATCCAATTAGGTATCCACTAGTTCTATTTGTCTTAGTAATAGTCTCATCAATATGGGGCACAAAATCCAATTTGTTTTTATTTCTATGATTTTTAAAAGTTATTCCCATAATCTTCAGTTTTTCCACCCGATTGGCAGTGATAGTGTTCGGATTTTTGCAGCTATTTTGCTATTAAACAAGTATAAGATTTTCGTTTTCTCTTCAGATACGGTCAACTTATTGTTCCCACACCAGTCTAATATTCTCCCCATGACCTTTCCTGTTGTATTCCGAAGTTCTGTCAAGTTGCTTTCCCAACATATCACAGTTATATCATCCGCATAAGCAATGATTTCACTGTTTGATTCTGAATAGTTATTCAATAAATCTTTTAGAATAATATTCCTGATCTGAATAATTTAACTCTATTACACTAACCACTTCGTTTATATGAATTATATGAACTCTGTCGCTAGTGTTACATGTAAAATTTTAAATATCTAATCCTAAGTTCCAGTTTTTTTTGTTTATGTGTTCCATCTTTTTTTCTTTGTATATATATGCAAATTCTTCAATATCGCGACTTTTTTGGATAATAAATAAAAATTAATTCTGAAAATTGTATACATGTTGATTTTTTTGTCTGAATATTCGAAAACACGCGTTGTGGCTCATTATTTATCAGAACTTGTAAGGGAGATGTGCCTCTTTATGTATATGTATTTATTTATTTTTCTGTAGGGAATCATATCATTTTATTTCTTATAATTTTAAATCATTTTATTTTATTTCATATAATTTTATTTCTCATTATTTTAAATTAATAATTGTAAATACCAAAAAAAAAAAAAAAAGCTTAATTCTAAAAAAATATTATCATCATCAATTCTCATGTTATTGTTGTAGACGAAGAACACGCTTGTTTTCGTATAAAAACGATAATAAAATTACTAGCTAAATTTAATGTGATTTAGTAATTAATTCTTGAATTATAAATATATTGTAACCCACCTGCAGACGCCCCAACATTTCTACTGTTTATAATTGCCACCTTTACTTTTCTAATTAAACAAATTTATTTTTTGATTACTGTGATGTATGATTGTACATGACTCATTATAGATGAACCAACCCTCCTAGCGATTTCGACAGTTTAATCTAACAAACCGCCCCAATGTTATAATGGTCTATCCAGTCTATTTATATACAAAACCCTTGAGGAACCCTTGGTTAACTTATTTAATTAAAAGATAAACGTAAGCCCTGAGAATAGTATAAATACATAAATTTTTATTTTGATAAAAAAACTTAGCTAAATAGAGTTTCATTTTTATATAGATCGCGCGCTAAAAGGCTTTATGCTTAATTTATGACTAACTGTCTTTTTGTGACAATTTTGACAATTGAAACAATTTTATTGACATCTTGTCAATTTTGCATTCAACAAGAATTATTTAGCAGATATATTAAGATAAGAAAATAATATAATAATAATAAATAGATAATTAAAATATACACAAAAGAAATTATATGACAGATGATGAAGGAAGGCATCCTCGGCGTGCGAGTGTTCTCCTCCAGGCGATGAGTGGGTCCTCCGCGCCACCGAGCCCAACCTGAACAAAGTGGCGGTAGATCCGCAGCTTTGCCGATGCGAGGATGGTCAGGGCGTCGTCCTCAAGGCCGGACCCGAAGATCCAAGCCTGCAGGTCAGGGGGCCGCCCGATGATGTTGAAGGACTCTCGGATGAGGGGCATGATGGTCTGGCAGTTCCAGTAACGGTGGCCCAGGGAACGGTCGACGGACCTGCAGGCAGGACAAGAGGTGCCGGCCGAGGCAGGATGGGTCGGATGGGGTAGAGCATGGAGGGCCAACTTGAGGGCGGCATCGGCCTCATGGCCCGAGAAGGCGCAGCGCCGTAGCGAAGCCCAGTCGACCCTGGCCGGGGAGCTGTGGTAGCTGTCCATCTCGCCAGGTACCAAGAGATCGGCGTGGCCGCGAGGCGCGGACGATCCAGGGCCCGTCGGGCCGAGCAGGTCGTGATGCCGAGGAACGGCGTGGCCGTCCCGGGCTCCACCACAGCCCCAGCCAAGGTAGTCTCCCGGAAGCCATCATCCCGAATGTTCTCGGTAATCACCCTCCGGCAGAAGGCGGCGAGGGTCGCGGCGTCAGCAAGGGCAGAGCGCGTAGGGCGGGCGATGTGGGGGTCCCCCAGGTCCCGGACTCGGGCCTCGAGCCAGCGCGCGGGGGCCAGGAGGTCGGGAGGGCGAAGGAACCGGCAGCCGCCGATGATGGGGAGGTCCAGCAGCTGGGACGTGGGGACCGACCGGTGATTGAGGCCCAGGATCTTGGAGGCCTCCTCCCAAAGTTTCAGCAGCCGGAGACGGCGGGGCTGGAGTCGCGTGCCGTCAGGTGGAGGGCGGATCCAGGCCTCGCTGGCGACCAGCCAGTTGAAGCCGTTCTTGCCTCCGCGGAGCGCGACCTGGTAACCCTTAAGGCAGGCCAGCTGAAGCTGAGTTGCCACGTCGAGGAGGCCGAGGCCTCCGATGGCTACGGGCCTCGCCATGACGGCGGCGGGAAGCCACGCCGTGTGGTCGGGCCCCCAGACGAACCTCGCCAGACGGGCTTGCAGCTTGGCGATGGTCGCCGTTCTGGGCAGGTACCCGTGTAGGTGCTGCTGGATGGTGGAGCTCACCAGCGAGTTCCCGGCCCTAGCTCGCCCGACGAGGGAGAGGCCGCGGGTGAAAGGCGTCCACTTTCGGCAGGCGGACTCCAGGAAGGCCAGGAGATGCTGCTCCTGGGGGCGATGTCGATCCCTAGGACCCCGATGGAGGTGGACAACCAGGAGGCGCCGAGAGGAGAGTCGCCGCGGTTGCGCCAGGCGCCGCACCAGAGGCCCGCGCTCTTCCCGAGGTTGACGCCGATTCCGGAGGCCCGTCTGAAGTCCTCGAGGACGGCCGCCACCCGCTCGAACTGGTCGTCGCGATGGATCAGGTGGACGATGTCGTCGGCGTTGAATAGGCATTGTTAAACGCTAGTATTTATATATTTCTACTGTCCTTTAATCTAATGTCCGTCTTTTAAAGGTTAAAGTCTAATACAAAAACGTATGCTGCGCTAATACTCTTACTTTCAATATTTCCGCATGTTTAGCGTATTTACGCAAGTTTAGCCTTAAATACCCATTTCTTGATTTCTCAGGAAGCCTCTAGGAACAAAATATTTTTGGTCGTAGAGGTACAGTCTGCACCATGCTAACGAGAGACAAAATCCCGAAGCGTGTTCGTGGTTGACTTTTCTTTATTTATTAAGAAAATGGGTTGGCCAAATATCAGGGAGCAGGTTTAATCAATGTTTAGTTGATTTCTGTTCCACTAGATGGCGCTCTGCCATCTAAATGTTCATGTGAACGTGGTCAGGATATGCCTTTTTTGATTTTTAATATATTTATTTATATTAATATTTTCCCCGAACGTATATTACAAATGGTAGAAAATTATTGATTATAAGAAAGTAAAGTTTGTAAAGTTTAGATTTTCAGTTTAGTTATTGTATGTTTATAATTGTGAAATTATTAAAATATCATTTAAATAGGATGGTGTTGTTGTTGTCGTGTCTAAAGGTTTGCTCTTCGTTGGAAAATGGGTGCCGTTGTCACGTTAGTCACCTTGGACCAGAATTTGGTCAAATATCAATATTCACCAATTCTGGTCTCTCTCCAAGGTGACTTAGGATGGTGTTTGAGTTGAAAATGATGGCTCTTCGCATATACTCAGAAGGTAGCGTCAGCGCATTCCAGCTTGAGCGGCGCCAAATATGGCCGTTGGTTGAGTCCGCATAGAATGCAGGGACCTGGACTATAAAATGACCCTGGCATACGTCGAATAGATTTATTGAGGTATCATTTCGAGGTATCATTTTATCACATATAGCAGGTGATCGCTCTTATGTAGCGTCAGTGCTAACAAGTTTTGGCTTTTGACAAAGGCCACAAGAAACACTCTTTTGGAGCGACCTGGGCTGTAATATAATGCCATTTTTAACGAAACCAATTATAACTGACTCCTTTTTTATGTGAGAAGGAATGAGAAGATCGCGTCTTTCTCAAATAACAAAACTTTTGAGAAACATTTCAGGAATATCATTGACTTCCAGTAAATTTTTATATTTGTATGACAATACACATCACTTAGGGCAGTGCTAGTTGTTTCTTGAGAGTGAGCATATTCGGGGGATGAATTGTCTAGATAGATATTTGGACCTGATTCCAAAATAGCATATCTTGGATATAGTAAGGAGGTACATTAAAGCGCGTCAGCTCTTTCTTAGAACCATTCTTCAGAGAAGGTGGAATATTGACTAGAGAAATTTCTATTGAATTAGGGTGAAATAAATGTACTGGTGTAAGGATTTGGTCTTAGTGTTAGAGGAAGAGACGAGTTCGAAAACCTGGCTTAGGTCGCCCTAGAATAATACCAGAGAGAGAGAGAGAGATAGGTTAAGAGGATTTGAAGGATATTTGTAGCGACAGGAAAACATCTGTACCAATGATTCGAGCAGCTCTAAATATTCAGAATGAATCAGGACCATCTCTGAACACCATTATTAACCGTCTTATCGAAGCAGTACTCCGTGATCGCCGGCATTAAGAATTACTCTCTCTACAAGACACAGAAGCGACAGACTCAGCTGTTGTGAAGAGAGACGTGTTTGGATTCAAGAATGACATTCTATCGTTTTTTAAAAGCCAGATTCAGTTTGGGGGTTCATGAAGGCTGGATACAGACGTAGGCCTAAAAATATCTCATCAGAAATGCATTGTGGTAAGAAACAGAATGAACCCCTAGCTTCGTGTGTGGCGTGGCATCAGATATGAAAGTAGAACCTTTTAAGTATTTATTTGAGGCACAATGGCTGCTCAGCTATACATTGCAGAGGGGTTGGAACCTGTTGTGTTACCATTTCTCTTTTGAGCAGACTGATAATGTCATTTTACAACAAGAAAATGCTCGACCACATACAGACACATCACAAGCCTTCCTTCAAAATGTTGACATTCTCCCTGGCCCGCATGTTCCCCAGATCTTCCCCCAATTGAGAATGTATGGAACATAATGGGGAGGAAAATTTGGAAATCTCCACTGCCAAGTAATCTTCAACACCTTCGGTAAAAAAAAATTATATAACTTTGTCTAGCACGGCAAACAAAATATTCCAATGGGAACTCCAAATTTCATAATAAAACCAGTGGAAGAAGTAAAAATTTTAGGGATAAAATTTTCTAATCACAGAATTAAGTCAAAAATTAACTTCACACCCCACATTAATGATATTCTTTGTAAAATCAACCGTATGAAAAATCTTTTATTTTCACTCTGTGGGAAGATGTGGGGATTGGATGCTAAAAAAAGATTAATTTTATATAAAACTCTTTTCAGGCCAATACTAACCTATGGATCTGAAATATGGTATAAATTTATTAATAAAAGAAGTAAGCAAAGATTAAACTCTCAGCAATATCAGATTCTTCTTTGGGTAGTGAGAGCCTATAAAACGACCTCATCAAATTGTATTCATAGTTTGGCAAAAATACCTATTCTCACAGATCAAATAGAATCGTTGATAATAAAATACGATTTGGCCAATTTATCAAAAGAAGAAATTAATGTATTCAGACCGCATGCCCCGACTATAATTCATAACTACATAGAATCAAGAATGGCTGAAACAATAGCTAACACTAATGAAACATTCAGAAAATTTTTCCCATTTGGAATTCCTTTCTATTTTCGTCCGAATTTTTATAACTCACAGTTCGTCACGGGTCATGGTAATTTTGGAGAATTTCTGTCGAAAATCGGGGCAACGGATGATCCTAGCTGTTTCTGTGGAAAAGAAAACCAAGACTCAATGCATTTATTGATGGAATGTCCGATATTCCACAGCTACAGAAGTAATCATTTTTATCCCATCGAAGAGGTTTGCGAATTTGTATATAACAAAGACACTTATGTAAAATTCAATAGTTTTTGTAAGTTCATTTTAGATTTTCTCTTCTGTTTGAGAAAACCATAGTTTCAGTTTTAATTGTGTTTTTAACCGGTTATTGTGTTGTATATACTGAATTGTATATAGGTTGCTAAAATAATTTATTTTGGATTTTCTCTTCTGTTTGAGAAAACCATCGTGTGTGTTTCAGTCTTAATTCTGTTTTTAGTCGGTTATTGAGTTGTATATAGGTTGATAAAATAATCCATTTTGGATTTTCTCTTCTGTTTTTAGAGTGCCATCGTTTAAGTTTTAATTATGTTTTTAGTCCGGTTATTGTGTTGTATAAAATGAATTGTATATAATCTGCTAAAATGTATTTAGGCGCAAGTATCCCGAGCTGGGATATCGCGTCCGATATGTCAAATAAAAATAAAAAAAAATCTCAAAAGAATCTATAAAAAAAAACTCTATAAAAGTATAACTCACCTGTAGCTACTTGTATACGTGCCAAAGGAGAATACACCAAATATTGATAAAAGCTGTATATCTAAATAAATTTACATACCTTTTATTAAAATTTCAATCAATTATTTTTCACATACCATTATAGAGATTACCATTTTTCTGAAAAATTTGCATGATGCATTTTTTATTGCCAATATATATACCTCATATTCATAATTATGTTTTTTTTTTAATTAAGAAGGCATATATTTATTTACAAATATTTCAGTTAGCTGAACGCCAACCTTTTTCAAGATATCATATTATATATATCTGTGTGTGTCAACATCAAATTTTTGTTGAGATAAATATGTTATAATACCTTGAAAAAGGTTGGCGTTCAGTCAACTGAAATATTGGTAAATAAATTATATTTTGATCCAATATATTTCTTTTTAATTAAAGATCTATTTATGGATTGCTCTATTTTAAAAACATATATATGTTAGACTTTTTTATTAAGCTGGATAATAACAAAATCATATCTCTCTTCAGGGATTACATGATATTAATCCTCAAAGATTGCGCAAGCCAACATCAAGTATCAATTGTATAATCCGAAAAATTACCTTTATTCAAATTGTAACTTTCTCAAAAATAGCTTTCAAAATAAATATTTTCTTGTATTCGCTGTTCCATCCGAGAGGTCTTTATCCTTCTTAGGTCCCCAAACAAAATTGTAAAAAAAAAAACACTTTACAATATTGTAAACAAATATGAAATATTTTAAAATTCGGCTCTAGATTAAGGATGAAAATACTATAAAAGCCAACAGGGGTGATAGTGAAATATATTAAATAATACAACAACAAAACGCTTTATTAAGATCTCTTAGTCTTATACAGAATCTCTGAGCAGAAATGTAGGATACATGCAGGAATAACAGCAATCATAACAGTAATAAGCATTGTTATTATTATAATTTATAAAGCTAATCACATATAATGGTAATATAAAATTTATATACAGGTAATCTTAATTAAGACAATCAAGCTAATAAATAGATTAGTCTGGGTAAATTGGAGGAAAATAAATTTCTTATACCTGGATTTACCACGGAGTCTCTGAAAATTAACAAAAAAAGTAAAAGTTAATCATATATTTAATATTAATATTTATATATACAAAAAAAACACACAATTAAACAATTGTGTTCGTAAACAGATAGATCTGGGTAAATCCGAGGAAAAGAAAAATAAATGATTAAATAAAAGAATAAAAAAACACTGGAATTTATTTATGAAATAATAACGTTAACTTAAAAAAAATTAACAAATAGTTTTAAGCAACGAATTTGTTGACGTATCCAGTATTATGTTAAAGTCAATTTTTACCTTTTGTCTTATATCTAATAGCTCAATATTTATATGGAATTTTTATCTAAACTCTCTATTTATATAACCTTACATCATATATTGAAACAAAATAATGTTTTATTATTTTTTTATAGATATTTGTAACAGATAAAACATTTAAGTCTTAAATTGTTCACCATAATATTAATTTTCAAAACAATGTTGATTACCGCTTATATTAAAATCAACGCACAGAATGCACAGACCAACATATATGTCAAACTGATAACTATTCTATTACTATTTTCTTTGAAAAGTTTTTTTTCAGGGAATAATTCGAAACAAAAAGTAACTCGTTTAAAAATATATATATATAAAAATGAAATTTATATTGAAAATAGTCTCATCCTACAAATATAAAAATAGTATTTGCGAAATAGGAAATCAAAGTAAAGATATTAGCGAGCTGAGAAAGATGTATTTCGGTCATGTGGAGGCTCAGTGACGATGTGAAGGAAGAGTTCAGAGGCCGATAGAGAGGGCGGGGCAAGCTTCAGGTCGATTAGCGTTCGATAAACTGCCGTTATATAGGAGCCACTCGGGTGCTGGCCACTCACTTCTCTACTGCCACTGCTTGCCGTGTACTGCCTCTCCGTGAGTACCCACTCTTCCGTACTTACTGCCATCTACCATACTTCACCCAGTACTATAGTCATCACATCTTCATGATGAACTCTTTCAAGTTTTATTGGTTTCAACAAACTATATTTTTGAATTATTTTATATAATTTTCAAATATACTCTCTATAATTTTCTAATCCCTCTATAATTATTAAATCTCTCTATAATTTTTGTTGTTCTCCCTTTATCGAATACTTCCAACTTCACCCAGTACTATAGTCATCACATCTTCATGATTAACTCTTTCAAGTTTTATTGGTTTCAACAAACTATATTTTTGAATTATTTTATATAATTTTCAAATATACTCTCTATAATTTTCAAATCCCTCTATAATTTTTAAATTTCTCTATAATTTTTGTTGTTCTCCCTTTATCGAATACTTCCAACTTCATCCAATACTATAGTCATCACATCTTCATGATTAACTCTTTGAAGTTTTATTGGATTCAACAAACTATATTTTTGAATTCGTTAATATAATTTTCAAATCTCTTTATAATTTTTGCTCTCCCTTTATCGAATACTCAAACAATCCTGCTTTCATATGGGACTCCTTCAAGTTTTCTAAATTGAATTTTCTAAGAGAAATACCAACAAAAATATTTATATTTCTAGAATAATTAAATCTATTTCTCAATACATTTATACTCTTCTTTCATTAAGTACTTTATCAATATTATTTATAATATTCTTTCTTTTATATTTTCTACCCCTCTCTCGCTCTCGTTTTCATTAATTGTTTTATTCATCACGTCTTTTTTTAAAAATTCTTTCAGATTTTATTTTTCAACCTATCATTAAGAAATTACTAACAATATGCATTTGTGTCAATAATAATACTTTAAATTGTCTTTCTTTACTCTCATTCTATCACTTTATTTATTTTCTACTTTGGTGAACAAAGTTTTTAGATGTGTTTCTTTCGGATTCTAAATGGCAACTTATTTAGACTAACTTTAAATACAAACCTTTGATTTTTTTTACGAATGCTTCTAATTCAATTTCCCAAAATAGTTTTTGATTATCTAACTCGAATTAGAGAAATTTGAAATGAATCTATATATATTTAACATAGTTGTTAAATATAATTATATATACCTTCTAATTCTCTATTTAGGAATCAACATCTGTCTCTCTGATTGTAAAGATTAAATTAAAAAATAACAAGGAGAATAATCTTGACTGCAAAATAAATTGAAAAGTCAAAAAACATTTTTCATCTTTTTTTTTTGCTTATCCCTAGTACATATGGTACAGGCCATTATAATCATGGTGGGTAGAAGTAGACGACTGCTTTTACTGTAAGTGCACCACATGTCTACACATGTGAAAAGTTTAGTTACTTGCACTCGTTGGTGGGGTTGGACTTTTGCAAGAATCGGAGGCAATTGGAGCGTTTTTTTTTATCAGAAAAAAAGTGTCAAAAGCGGGATTCGAGCCTGGGTCATAGCGGTCGAAAACCAACGGTTTAGAACAACCTTCCACCGACTTCCTTCTTCATCTAAATAAGGAGAATACACATTTATAAAATATTATTTTATATATATTACATATTATTGCAATGATTTTAAGATATTGTGTAATCCATAGAAACAAATGCCTATTGAATTCGAAGCATGTATTGCCTTATGACAGGTGTGTTAATCATTTATAATTTGATATACATTTCTTAAAAAATATTTTAAGAATATCTTGAATATTTTTCCTATGTATATGACTGGGTAGAAACCTACAAGGGATTTTGTAAATGACATTTGTCTCTGTTCTGAATATAGAGCAATCCATATTTATATATACACAGTTCTCTGTTCTCGTTTTGTCTCTATTTCTCTCTTTTTTTAATATCATTCTCTTTACCTGGCCTAAAATTATTATAAATAAATATGTATAGACAAATGTCGATACATGTATGACATCGCAAGTGTCCCTAGGGAAACATAGAGCTTTAAATTGAAATAAATAAATATATTTAAATCTTCAGATAATAAAAAGGCATATATTGGATTGATTAAAATATTTTTTGCCAATATATGCCTTTTTATTATAAGAAGATTTGTTTCTGTGTCAAGGCTGGAGATAGGTTTGGTGATAGAATGGCAACATTTTGTTCTCAGTTGTCTGCTGTTACAGTACCGAGTCAATAAGTCATATCACCCTTGAGAGACCCACTACTTCGTGGCTTTAGTGCAGAATGCTCAAAATATTTTTTAAATAATAATTTTTATAAAATATAATATTATGATGCATTAGCGCGCCATCTGTTATCAAAATTCGAAACTATTATAGACGCGTATGATTATTTTTTTAAAATAAACAAATTCTACTGCCCTTACTGCATTGTAAAAATTGATGGGAGGGCCTGGCTCATCAGTGGTGAATCCTCCTTATTAAACTGGCGAAACCGCAGGGACGGTTCAACACTGATGAGCCAGGTCTTCCCATCAATTTTTACATTGCTGTAAGGGCAGTAGAAATTGTTTATTTTTAGAAAGAATCTTACGCGTCTACAATAGTTTCGAATTTTAATATATAATATACTATTAAAATCAAAAATAGGCATATCCTGACCACAAGCACATGAGCATTTAGATGGCAGAGCGACATCTAGTGGAACAGAAATCAATTAAACGTTGAATCAGTCTTTTCCCTGATATTTGGCCAACCGCCTGCTCTACGCTGACGAGGGTCAACAGTCCGAAACGCGTTCGTGAAAGGGTATTCTTGATTTATCAAGAAAATGGGTTGGGCAAAAATCAGGCAATAGGGTAAATCAATGCTTAGCTGGTTTCTGTTCTACTAGATGGCGTTCTGCCATCTAAAAAGCTTATGTGCTCGTGGTCAGGATATGTCTTTTTTGATTTTAATACTAACACCTGACCTCTTTAATTATTTTATTTTTAGAAATATTTCACACATATAATACACAGTATATGAAGAGAAATTTGAAATGTAATTGCAAAAAGAATATGCGTATTTATGGCTGTAGGACAGAACACTGAAACTATTTTATATAATAATTTTCATGATATATAATACTGTATGGATATAGAATTTTAAATATAAATGTAAAAATATATGCGTATATTTATAATGAATAAAAGGATTTTCAAAGCGTTTCTTTTATTTATACATACATATAAATTTTTTTGAAAATAGAGCAATCCATACTTAATTCATTAGATAATAAAAGGCATATATTGGATTTAAAAATATATTTATTTTGCCAATATTTATTGGCAAAATAAATATATTTTTAAATCCAATATATGCCTTTTATTATCTAATACATATAAATATAATTTGAGATAATTATTGTTAGTTTTAATAAATTTTAAGAAATAAATTCATCTATAATAATTATGACGTTATTTATAGTTTGAATTCTCTCAAGCCTTATATAAAATTATAAATTCAATTGCCAGCTATCGATGATTTGTTACAAATAAATTCACTGGCAATGTGATTCTTTTTAATAATATCGTCGAATACTACCTCTACAGACCTTACTGCAATGATATAATTTATTGAATGAGAGAGGGCTGGAAAAGGTTCAGATATAAAGAATGTGAATTATATATATATATACAGTTGCCCGGCCATCCTTGCAGCCCTCTATATGGCAGACATCAATCCAGAAGAGGACATCCATACGGACAAGGCACCTCAGTTGGTCGATATTGTGATCAGGATGGATGGACCGATCTAATTTGCTCCATTGACAAGACACCACCACCATATATATATATATGTCGTGATCGAATGGAAGGGTGCAACCGTTATGCATGTAAGCTTCGAAAATAATTCGTTCCACACAAGTGAGCGCGCGCACGTGGCGGCGTGCCGTAGCATTCGTCCGCGCGCACTGGCTCCCACGTTTATTTTGTACAGTGTATTTATAGATGGATGAATTTGAATTTACAATTTAACACGAGCTTAACATATATACAGTTTAATATTATTATTTTGGTGAAAGGAAGTTTTTACTTTTGGGTATTAGGCAAATTATGATAGATGCATATATATATATATATATAGGATAAAAATTCGCTATTTCACTGAAATCTGAAGTTTAAACAATGATTTTACCTTTTTACAGAGTGTTATTCAATGTTTATGTGATGTAGTGACATATTGTGGTGTTGGCAGATGGACAACACCAGCTGGCTCCTTCTCCTGCTTCTGGTGGCCTTCCTGGTGACCACGCTGCAGGCCGAGGAACGTGAGTAGTCCTAGCGCAAACCTTTTTTTCCAAGTTCGAGCTTTGCCTACAGTCTAATTATTCATTCTCTTTTAGACTGGAAAAGTTAAAATATTAAGTGTGGATTGATTATATATATTTTAAAAAATCGAATCGGCCTGGCTCATCCGTGGTGAACGCTCCTAACGGTTTTTCCAATTTAATCTATATCATACCGTTGTTATAGTGCATTTTTCGATTTTACTTTAATAGTGATACTGATACCATACTCTTGGAATGAGCATTTTAGATGAACTATGGATTAAAGCTTTGAGGAAATAATACAATTATAATATTTATATTCAATTTAAAAGGCATATATATATATATATATATATATATATATATATATATATATATATATATATATATATATTAGATCAAAATATAATTTATTCACCAATATTTTAGTTGTGAATGAACGCCAACCTTTTTCAAGATATTATAACATATTTATGTCAACAAAAAACTCAACACCACACATATATATAGGATAGAATTTCGCTATAACGCTTAAATTTGAATCTGAAATATTTATTTTTCCTTTTATAGTGTATTTTAATAAAGGCTTTTTAAAAGAATTATTAAGTAATCACTTATTTAAAAGTAAGCAATTTATTCTAAATTTATGAATGATTTTTAAATTTACCAAATATAGCAGAATAAATAGTTGAAATGTATATACAAAATTTGAACAAAATATTCAAAAAATACATATCAATATTAAACCCAGTATTATATAGGTACAGGAATGTACATAAGATGTCGCTAACGAACCGGATTGTTCGTCACACCTTTTTGTTTTATTTACAAAGGCAATGGAAGTTCAAGATAGTATAAGATTATCCCAAAAGTTCGTGTTTTTCTTTAAACTTTGTTTTTCCTATTTCTTGGCGAATAATATTATATTACAGCGAATACGAAGACTTAGATTTTTCGGTTGGTAGTTTATTTCCCAGAATACCGCTGTGACCTTTGAGATGTCAGATTTGACATTGAGTGAACGATGTAGGCTACAGATTGTTTCTGCAACGAGTTTGATTTTTGGGGGCCAATGATTGCATATGGCAGAAAGAGCCAAATGGATAATTCGGCAATTCGGAAGTTTTCATGTAGAAAATGTTGATATCTCTTCAAAATGCCCAGGAATTCTTGTTGGAGAACTAGACATCCGTGATATCAGAGTAGCCAGCTCTTCATTACGCCAAAAAAAAAAAAACGACTGCGCCTATTTTCTTCGTTTATATTGTTAGCGGTATTAAGCGAATATACAGAATTTCAAACATCTACATGGCCAGGAAGTATAGTAAAAATTGATCACAATAATTATATATGAAAGGAAATATAGAAATTATCCATTCCTGAACACCAAAAAAAAAAAAATCATTTTTAAAACTTTATTGTTAGTTTTGGATATATTTATTTATTTTAATTTATAGCGTTATGTCTCCCTAGGGAAACTTGCACTGTCATACATGTATGTCTTTAAATTTGTCTTTACATATATATACAATAATTTTAGGCCGTGAATAGAATAGTCACTTTTTGATACTTTATTATTAGTTGGATGATTATACAAGGTGTGTCCAATAAATAATGAGACCGGTCAAAAACAAAGAAAAAATGAAATGATATATTTTTTTAAAGTCTATTAAAAAAATAGAAAGCTTCAGCTACACTGCGGTATATCACATCCCGTGATTGCGCGCGCAGTTGATATATTGTAAGCTTGTAAAAAGAACGCCTTGCATAACAATTCAAATTTGTAATGGATAGAAATTTCGAACAGCGAATTTGTATTAAATTTTGCTACTAAATTTGGAAATCGGCTTCAGAAACTTAGGAATATTTGAAATTGGCATTTGGAAATGAAAATGTAAATAAGCCCACCATATTTAGATGGTTTACACGATTTAAAAATTAAATGGATCGGTGAAAGATGAGAAGCGTGTTGGACGTCCAATTCTGCACAGGAACCCTGAAAAGGTGAGCCAAATTTCAAATTTGATAAAAGAAAATCCACGAATAGGGTTACGGGACATTGAGGAAGAAACTGAGATATCAAAATCATTAGTTGGATCGATAATTAAAAAATATTTTCAGTTAACGAAGACACCTTCAAAATTTGTTCCTAAAATGCTCACAATCCAACAAAAGGAGAATCGCGTTGAAGTTGCTAAAAAAATGCTTGAAATGGTGGAAGAAAACCCTAATTGGAAGGAAAAGGTAATAACTGGAGACGAGACATGGGTTTACGGGTATGACCCGGAAACAAAACGCCAATCCATGGAGTGGAAAGAAAAAGATGAACCAAGAACGAAGAAATCCCGACTTTGCAAGTCAAAAAACAAAGTCTTATTGCTCACGTTCTTTGACAAAAAGGAAATTGTGTATTGTGAATATCTAGAGGAAGGTCAAACAATCAATAAGGAGTCTTATTTAAACATAATGAAACGTGTACGTGAATCAATTCGTCTGAAAAGAAGTGAAATGTGGAGAGAGTTCCAAAAATTAGATTAATCATCATGATAATGCACCACCACACACCGCTACATCTGTACTGACTTATTTGGCTAAACACGGCATCAAAATACTTCAACACAACCTCCCTATTCCCCAGACCTAGCTCCAAATGATTATTTCTCTTTCTAAAACTCAAAATGGCTCTGAAAGGAAGGAGATTTGACACTAGAGAGTCCATCATAGCGGATTCGAAAAAGGTCTTGAAGAACATCCCGAAAGATGCCTTTTCTAAATGTTTTAAATCATAGGAGAAGAGATGTAAATTATGTATAGATGCGGGAGGGGACTATTTTGAAAAATACTAATAAAATATTTTTTAATCATTCTATTTTTCTTTATTTTTGACCAGTCTCATTATTTATTGGACACACCTTGTATGTACAAAATTTCAGACATTAAGAATTGAAGAACGACGTTTGACAATTTTACCGCAAATGTCTATTTTGAACAAAAAATCGTAATTTATTTTATGGAGAAATAAAGACTATTTCTATCCTTAGGGATGAAGTATGAAAGGATGAATTTTGAAGAGTAATGATAAACGGAAAAATAAAAGTGTCCAGGGGTGGGATGGGTAAAATTGTCAAACGTCGTTCTACAATCATAAGCCGCATCATATTGTATTATATATTAAGGATTGATCACAAGA
>CP092883.1:44819726-44848582 GCA_030710605.1 Cordylochernes scorpioides
TCTGAAAAATAATTTCTTGAATATCTGAATATCTTTAGAGTTATTTGCAGATTTGTAGATTTAACTCGCAAGCAGCGCCACGATTGCGACGATGATAACAAGTTTTTTATCTATAAGTTTTATTATCACTAAGTTTATTATCTTAAAGATTATTTATCAAAAGTAAGATTATCTCAGGATGACACGGCAATTTATTTGAGACAAGAATAATGATACAATTCCAAGGCAAAGATACTATTCCTTTAACTTCCAATTACCGAGGGAACCATTTAATATTGATTTTATTCAATTTATCGAGTATTTTTCAAGGGACCGGGAAAAAATGTTCACTAGAAAAAAAACGATGATTTTGTAAGGTGGAAAATTAGGAAAGACAAAATTCAGGATGACACGGCACACAGGGACCGGGAAAAAATGTTCACTAGATAAAACTTGATTTTGTAATGTAGAATATTAGGAAAGACAAAATTCAGGATGACATGGCACACAGGGACAGGGAAAAAATGTTCACTTTATCGAGAGATTCAAATTTACGAGTCTCAAATTATCAAAATATATATATATATTTTTTTTATAAGTTTATAGAGAATTTTTTTAACAGATGTTCGTTAGACAAACCTTTACTCGGGTAAAACCCGGGCGAAGCCGGGTACATCCGCTAGTATTTTATATATATTTTACCTCAATATATTGAATAAAATTTTATACATTAAGAAAGATAAAACCATGTTGAATGTCTTTGTTAAGCTAGAGTTACAGCTGAAACTCATAAGTCTATGTATTTTTGAGCTACAAGATAAATCTTATCTTTATAATCATTATTTTCTTCACTTGAGGATTATCATTTCACAAAACAACTAGAGGTTTGCCACTGCCTATCTTGTAATTATACCACATAGAGATCCAAGACGAATCAGATCGATCTTTGCGGTTAGAAGCTGCCAAAAACTATACAATTTGGTCTTTCGTTTGAATTTCCCAAATCTGGCGTTGTGACTCATTCCCGATTAGAACCGCAAAGTTTATAATTATCATGAAGCCACTTAGCCAGCTAAACACCTCTTTGGCAGATTGTTAAAATTCTATTAGATCCCTTGTGGATCTCATGGAATGAAGTCCGTCCTAGTATGACGAGGGCCATTAGCCCGAAACCATGGTTTCTAGGTTAACGCATTTCAGTTTGCCAAAGCGGGTGTTGTGGCTTTGTCACCGACCCGAGGTCGCTAGTGTGCAGCGATGGTCAAGAGATGGCATCTAGCTTTGACTTTTTTTTACAGGAAAGACGATCTTTGTCTTTTTATATCAAAATTATCCTCAAAATCCCCATCTATGTAATATATGTTCACGTTGTACAAAAGAGAGATTGTTCCGGAATTTTGAAGTCAAACCTGTGGTAAATGTGAAATCAAGGATGTACAAGAAGAAGTTGTACCGGAATAGTTAAGCGTACGGGTTATATGGAAACAACATTGTAAAAGATGGAGGTTATACTGATATATCAAAGTTCAGCATGTGTATTATGCAGAAACTTATCTATATATATATATAAATGAATGTCTGTGTGTGTGTCCTCTATAGATCCAAAAACCATACATCCAATCGCCGTGAAATTTTGGGATATTATTAGGTATATCCCCGGAAAGGTTTACGAAAATAATTTCTTGAATATCTTGAATATCCTTAGAGTTATTTTCAGATTTGTAGCTTTAACTCGCAAGCAGCGCCACCATTGAGACCGAGAAAGGCTTAGGTTTTGGTCCACGCCTGATGACCTTGGGTCTTTCAGGGCTAATATATTAAGTAAAACTAATTCAAATATTAGTGCTTTAGTGCTATCTCCTTGAGGTTACCGATTTAAAAGTTTATTTTCTAATTTTAGATTTATAAGAAACATATTTTATTTTAAGTATTGTACTTTATGAAACATATTTTATTTTTAGTATTGTACTTTATTTTAAAAAGTTTAAATAATTGTGCAAGACGATATATATGATATATAAAAATCAAAAGAAATAATGAATTACGTTTAAATATAAAATTAGAATAAATATAAATGCGATACTAAAAATTAAATTTCTATTCACAATAAATTAAATAATTTATTCTTATAAAGATTATCGATTAAAGATACTTATATATAATTATATATATATATATATATATAATTAAAGGTACTCATAAAGGTTACCGATTTAAAAGTTTATTTCATAATTTTAGATTGTATAAGAAACATATTTTCATTTAAGTAGTGTACTTTATTTTAAAAAGATTAAATAATTGTGGGGTTAAATAAAACGTTATTTCAATTATTTTCTTCAGCTAGAAATCAATAATATTTTTATTTATTCACGTAAGTTAATTTGTTGAAATCTAAAAGGAAACACGGGAGACGGGGAGATATTTGGCCGAATGTGGAACTTGCCTTTTCATTGGTCGTGACGTCACGGTGGCTATTGCATCATCTGGTATTGCAGCAACTCTTTTAGACGGTGGTCGAACAGCACGTTCAACGTTGAAATTGCCATTAAATATGCAGGTAATTGAAACTCCAACATGTAATATTAGCAAATATTCTGGGATGGGAAAAGTACTAAGATCATGTCAGCTTATAATATGGAATGAATGCACCATGGCACACAAGAAATCTTTGGAAGCACTCAATCGTACATTAAAAGATTTGAGAGGAAATGAGCAACTCTTTGGTGGTGCACTCATTTTGCTAGCTGGTGATTTTCGACAAACTCTAACAGTTATACCACGTTTAACACCTGCAGATGAATTGAATGCATGTCTAAAATCATCAGTGTTATGGCGGATTGTTTGATATTGGGAATGGTAAAATGGAGTCACAGCATGATGCTACAAAAACACTCTCTCTGGAGAATTTACGGCGTCGACACCCTGTAAGATTGCCTCTCTCATATATTATACTTTAAACATCTGCTTAATTAAAGCATTTTTCATTTGAAAGAGACTGCTCTCTTAACCCCCTTTAGACAACATTAAATGATATCCCGTGTCGTTTTTTTTTATGATTTGAGAGCCACCCCTCGTTTGAAGCAAATCCTTTAATCCCAAGAGACTGCGCGAAAGACTTGAACATGAAACCGCCGACGGAACGTTTTGTCCTCTACACTGACGAATCCACTTAACCAAGCTCTGATCTCCGCCCGTAGAGCGTGGGAATTTTGCGTACAAACCAAAGTTAGTTTTATCATTTATCGACACGGCAATTTATTTGAGACAAGAATAATGATACAATTCCAAGGCTAAGATACTATTCCTTTAACTTCCAATTACCGAGGGAACCAATTAATATTAATTTTATTCAACTCATCGAGTATTTTTCAAGGGACAGGGGAAAAATGTTCACTAGATAAAACGATGATTTTGTAATGTATAAAATTAGGAAAGACAAAATTCAGGATGACACGGCACACAGGGACCGGGAAAAAATGTTCACTTTATCGAGCGATTCAAATTTTCGAGTTTTAAATTATCAAAATATATCTTTTTTTTTAATATAAGTTTATGGAGAATTGTTTTAACAAATGTTCGTTCAACTTATCGAGTGTTTTTCGAGGGACCGGGAAAAAACGTTCACTAGATAAAACGATGATTTTGTAATGTATAAAATTAGGAAAGACAAAATTCAGGATGACACGGCAATTCATTTGAGATAAGAGTATTGATACAATTCCAAGGCAAAGATACTATTCCTTCAACTTCCAATTACCGAGGGAACCAATTAATATTGATTTTATTCAACTCTTCGAGTATTTTTCAAGGGACCGGGGGAAAATGTTCACTAGATAAAACGATGATTTTGTAATGTATAAAATTGGGAAAGACAAATTTCAGGATGACACGGCAATTTATTTTGAGACAAGAATAATGATACAATTCCAAGGCAAATATACTATTCCTTTAACTTCCAATTACCGAGGGAACCAATTAATATTGATTTTATTCAACTCATCGAGTATTTTTCATGGGACCGGGGGAAAATGTTCCCTAGATAAAACGATGCTTTTGTAATGTATAAAATTAGGAAAGACAAAATTCAGGATGACACGGCACACAGGGACCGGGAAAAAATGTTCACTTTATCGAGCGATTCAAATTTACGAGTTTTAAATAATCAAAATATATCTTTTTTTATATAAGTTTATGGAGAATTGTTTTAACAAATGTTCGTTAGCAAACCTTTAGTCGGTTAAAACCTGGGCGAAGCCGGGTACGTTCGCTAGTATAAGGATAATAATGCAGCGAAAACAACGTGATATAGAAAAAATATTCGAGCCTTTTAAATCCGATAATGTATACTATGTGACTATTTATAATAGTGCACTTATACAGTGAAGGCAGCGTTTTGAAGAGATAAATATGGTTGTTTCAAGACTTTAAAGTCTAGTTTGTGTTTTATGACCATATGTGGAAGTCCAGCAAATATAAAATGTGACATTGTGATAACGGACCATTATACATTGAACACAACGATTTACATCAAAGAAAGTTGCCCTAGTACTTTAAAGTCCATCAAGTATTATATGTGACATTGTGATAACGGACAATCATGCATTCAACACAACGATGTACATGAAAGAAAGTTGCCCTAGTACTTTAAAGTCCAGCAAGTATACTCTGTGACATTGTGATAAAGGACCATTATACATTAAACGCAAAATCTACATGAAAGAAGGTTGCCCTAGTACTTTAAAGTCCAGCAAGTGTACTATGTAACATGTTGATAAGGGACCATCATACATTGAACACAAAGATGTACATGAAAGAAGGTTGCCCTAGTACTTTAAAGTACATCAAGTATTCTATGTACATTGTGATAACAGACCATATAAACAACGTTGTTCAAGAAATAAGTTTGTCCTAAGACCTCAAAGTTTAGAATGTGCTATGTACAAAGCTATCTGGAATGTTTGTAAACAGTTCTTTTCGAGAAAGGTCTATTTTATCTCCTTGAATGTGTTCCACGCTGATTGGGCCAAGCCGATTCTTACTTTGGCTCAACTTGACGGTTCCTTATATAGTGCTTTGATAAGTGTGTGCGTACTGTAGTACATAATATCTATTACAAATATATTTATAAATTTACTTTTTCATTCGCTTTTTATCGCAATAGCGAGAAGAATGAATTTTAACAAATGTAAAATATTCAAATAACATTATACTTTTTCTTTAAAATTATTTTAAATTTCGAAACATTTAGTAAAACTAAGATTATTATTTTATAAGTGATATTCTCGAAAAGACAAAAAAAAATCATTTCAACTTTAATATTAAGTTTTCGGGTGTCGACCAAACTGATTATGTTTCATTATCCCATCTGTGAATAATAAAAAGGAATATTTATCTGAATGTTTCAGATAAAATATAAAATAATTTTATGGTTAACTCACGAATTTTGTAATGTTCTATATGAATTTTGAAAACGTATGAAATTCAAATACATGTTAGACTATCAAATATAGATTTTATATAGCTATTTTTAGTTTGAAAATATAATAGTGGCCGTTTTTTATGAGCTATATAAACAAAATATATACGCATTTTCTCTATTCACAGCATTACTCTGGAATAATAAGTATTATAGTTTAATATATATATATTTCTCTTTTTTATAGCTTACTAGACGAATTACCTGGCTTTCCCGAGAATTCCCCCGAGTGCAATTTCGTTTATACAGAAAGTACATCAATAATAAATATCAGAGTGCCATAGAATAGCAATACAGAAGTAACACATAAACAACAGGCGAAAAGTTTATGTGATGGCAAAACTTGTATTATATTAGTGTTTATGTATTTGATTTAATTATTTTTTGCCATCCATTTACTTGTTTTAAAATCAATATAGTTTAAATAGATGGCATCTTTTCCACCCAACCCCCGAGGTACCCGTTCCAGCGCAATAAACCTAGAAATTGCCTCAATTTAGTGAGTGACTGCGATGAATCTTGACTGCTATGGCCATCTTCTCAATAAGAAAAAAAAAAAAAGGTTTATAAAATAATTAATCCAAAATACTGGCATGTAATAATTTTTTTTGTAAAAAATAAAAGAGCACATGGAAATTAGGCAAACATATGTGTTTGCTAATGACTATAACTGAATTTTAAACGATAAAAAAAAAGAGATTAAAAAAACAAAGTCTAGAAAAAAATTAATAAAAATACGAAAGCCATTTTTTACATACAGTAACGCAAACTTTGTATTTTTTTTTTTTTAATTTCATTGTGTGCACTCTTACCGTAACTTAGTTAGTAGTATAAATTTCTTTCTTAATACTCAATACCTTTGTAAAAAAGAAGTAACACTCGTATAAAAAGATATTTCAAAAAAGGTACGCAAGCAATTGAAAAAAAATGCAAAACGCTCATTAATCACTTAATTGGCCTGGTGTTGTTACTTCGCCTCGTATTTACTCCGCGTAACAAAAAGGTTTTTCAAAAATGAAAAAAATTAATATCCAAAAATATTAATTAAAATGTAGCCAAATATTTAATCAGGATTGGAAAAAGCGACATGCAAAATTTGGTACCAATTGGTTCAGTAGTTTTTGAGTTTATCGCGAAACAGACAACAGACATCGACTCTTATATATAAGAAGATTTTGGAAATAAATAATAACACACACACAAAGACAAATCACGTTTATAAAGTTAAACACATACAATAATAAAATTATTATTTCAAATAAGTGGAATATTTAGCTTTAAAAAAGAAAGATGAAAAGGGGAATGTAATTTAAAATAATTTAGAAGTATAAAGAGCTTGGAGAAAGCTTAGATAAGAGCTTGGCTCTTGCATAAAGAATATTTATGCAATTTTTTTGCATTTGCAATTTTTCCTGTTGCTGTTGCACATGCATCTGTAGCCTCCGCAGCAAGATCGTGTGGCCCAGGGACGACATCTGTTGTTTGCCTTTGAACACCTGGACAGAACTTTGTTCATATCCTATCCACACATGTTGGTGTACTACACCTATACTATATACTAGTAACAGCTGTAATGTAGTATCATTTGTGTAAATTTTAATTACAACGATTCTCTGAGTACAAGTATAATAATTTTTGTGATTTATTTGATTACTGGACGAATGCTCGTTCAAAAAAAAAACTGTTCTAGAACTACGGCCAATGCTCTTCAAAGTTTACGTAAACAATAATTATTGTTTTATTTGTATACTTATGAACATTTGTATCATAAAAATTAATATTATATTTTATATATATTTTACCTCAATATATTGAATAAAATTTTATACATTAAGAGAGATAAAACCATGTTTAATGTCTTTGTTAAGCTAGAGTTACAGCTGAAACTTATAAGTCTATGTATTTTTGAGCTACAAGATAAATCTTATTTTTATAATCATTATTTTCTTCACTTGAGGATTTTCATTTCACAAAAGAACTAGAGGTTTGCAACTGCCTATCTTGTAAGTATACCACATAGAGATCCAAGACGAATCAGATCGATCTTTGCGGTTACAAGATGCCAAAACTATACAAGTTGGTCTTTTGTTTGAATTTGCCAAAACTGACGTTGTGACTCACTTCCGATTAAGACCGTAAGGTTTATAATTATCATGAAGCCACTTAGCCAGCTAAACCCCTCTTTGGCAGATTGTTAAAATTCTATTAGATCCCTTGTGGATCTGATGGAATAAGTTCGTCCAAGGCTGATGAGGGCAGTTAGCCCGGAACCATGGTTTCTAGGCTAATGCATTTCAGTTTTCCAGAGCGGGTGTTATGGCTTTGTCACTGACCCGTGGCTTTTAGTGTACCAAGAGATGGCATCTAGCTTTGACGTATATTTTTACAGAAGAGACAATATTTGTCTTTTATATCAAAATTCTCCTTAAAATTTCCATCTATGTAATATGTGTTCACGTTGTACAAGAGAGAGATTATTCCGGAATTTTGAAGTCAAACCTTTGGAATATGTGAAATCAAGGATGTGCGAGAAGGAGTTGTACTGGGTGTCCAGTGTGCGGGCTATATGAAAACAACATTGTACAAGATGGAGGTTATACCAATATATAAAAGTTCAACATGTGTACTATGCGGCAACTTATAAAAGGACAATCATACAGCGAAAATGCGTTATAAAGAAAATTATTCGAGCATTTTAAAGCCGATAATGTGTTCTATGTGACTATTTATAATAAGACACTTATACAGTGAAAGCAGCGTTTTGAAGAGATAAATATGGTTTTTCAAGACTTTAAAGTGTAGTTTGTGTTTTATGACCATATGTGGAAGGGCCATCATACATTGAACGCGACCATGTACACGAAAGAAAGTTTCCCTAGTACTTTTAAAGTCCAGCAAGTATACTATGTTACATTGTGATAACAGACTATAATACATTGTACGCAACGATTTATAAGAAAAAAAAGTTTCCCTAGTACTTTAAAGTCCAGCAAGTATACTATGTTACATTGTGATAACGGACTATGATACATTGTACGCAACGATTTATAAAAAAAAAAAGTTGCCCTAGTACTTCAAAGTCCATCAAGTATACTATGTGACATTGTGATAACGGATCATCATACATTGAACACAACGGTGTACATGAAAGAAAGTTGCCCTAGTACTTTAAAGTTCAGCAAGTATACTATGTGACATTGTGATATCGGACCATCATACATTGAACACAACGATGTACATTAAAGAAAGTTGCCATAGTACTTTAAAGTTCTGCAAGTATACTATGTGACATTGTGATAACGGACCATCATACATTGAACACAACGATGTACATTAAAGAAAGTTGCCCTAGTACTTTAAAGTTCAGCAAGAATACTATGAGAAATTGTGATAACGGATCATCATACATTGAACACAACGATGTACATGAAAGAAAGTTTCCCTAGTACTTTGAAGTTCAGCAAGTATAATATGTGACATTGTGATAATGGACCATCATACATTGAACACAACGGTGTACATGAAAGAAAGTTGCCTTAGTACTTTAAAGTTCAGCAAGTATACTATGTGACATTGTGATAACGGATCATCATACATTGAACACAACGATGTACATGAAAGAAAGTTGCCCTAGTACTTTAAATTTCAGCAAGTATACTATGTGACATTGTGATAACGGATCACCATACATTGAACACAACGATGTACATGAAAGAAAGTTGCCCTAGTACTTTAAAGTTCAGTAAGTATACTATGTGACATTGTGATAACGGATCATCATACATTGAACACAACGATGTTCATGAAAGAAAGTTGCCCTTTAAAGTTTAGCAAGTATACTATGTGACATTGTAATAACGGATCATCATACATTGAACACAACGATGTACATGAAAGAAAGTTGCCCTAGTACTTTAAAGTTCAGCAAGAATACTATGTGACATTGTTATAACGGATCATAATACATTGAACACAACGATGTACATGAAAGAAAGTTGCCCTAGTACTTTAAAGTTCAGCAAGTATACTATGTGACATTGTGATAACGGAACATCATACATTGAACACAACGGTGTACATGAATGAAAGTTGCCCTAGTACTTTAAAGTTCAGCAAGTATACTATGTGACATTGTGATAATGGATCATCATACATTGAACTCAACGATGTACATGAATGAAAGTTTCCCTAGTACTTTAAAGTTCAGCAAATATACTATGTGACATTGTGATAACGGACCATCATACATTGAACACAACGGCGTACATGAAAGAAAGTTGCCCTAGTACTTTAAAGTTCAGCAAGTACACTATGTGACATTGTGATAACGGACCATCATACATTGAACATAACGGTGTACATGAAAGAAATTCACACATCGTCACTTGGAATATTAAATATAATAGTTTAATAAATATATATTACAAATAAAAAGGTCATATCCTAACAAGGAGCACGTGTGATTTTCAGAAGGCAGAGCGCCATCAGGTGGAACAGAAATCAACTAAACATTGATTTAGCCTGTTCTCTGATATTTGGCCAACCTAATTTCTTGATAACTCTTTTGATTGGCTTCATCAAATTGCATTCATATTTTGGCATAAATACCTATTTTAACAGATCACATAGAAACCTTTAATAATAAAATACGAATTGGCCATTTTTTCAAAAGAAGAAATTAAGTTATTTAGACCGCCTGCCCCAACACACACACTATAATTAAAAACTTCATAGAATCAAGAATGGCTGAAACTATAGCGAACACTAATGCAACATTCCGAAAATATTTCCCATTTGAAATTACTTTTTATTTTCGTCCGAATTTTTATAACTCACAGTAAATCACAAATCATGGTAATTTTGGAGAATATCTGTCTAAAATCGGGGCAACGGATGATCCTAGCTGCTTCTGTGGAAAAGAAAATCAAGACTCAATACATTTATTATTAGAATGTCCGATATTTCACAGCTACAGAAATAATCATTTTTATCCCACCGAAGAAATTTGCGAAATTGTATATAACAAAGACACTTATGTAAAATTCAATAATTTTTGTAAATTCATTTTAGATTTTCTCTTCTGTTTGAGAAAACAATCGTGTCAGTTTTAATTGTGTTTTAGTCAGGTTTTTAGTTGTATATGATTAATTGTTTAGAGGTTGTAAACGCTTGTTCGGCGGTACATATACTAAAATTGGAACGATACAGAGAAGATTAGCATGGCCCCTGCGCAAGGATGACACGCAAAATCGTGAAGCGTTCTCTCTCTCTCTCTCTCTCTCTAAAATAATTCATTTTAGATTTTCTTTTCTGTTTTAGAATACATCGTCTAAGTTTTAATTATGTTTTTAGTTCGGTTATTGAATTGTATATAATGAATTGTATATAGCTGGAGATATCGCGCCGATATGTCAAATAAAATCAAGAAAAGCCAATCACGAATGTTTAGTTGATATCTGTTCCACCAGATGGCGCTATGCCTTCTGAAAGCACATGTCTCCTGATCAGGATATACCTTTTCATTTTTAATATCAACACCTGACCTTGTTATTTTTATTTTTTCTATTATTTTTTCACACACACACACACACACACATATATGAAATAATGGAACAATAAATTCATTATAAATCCAATATATGCATCTTTTTTAAATATATATGTGACAATATAATAATAATGTGGGGAAAGAGAAATAATCACACCACAATTTGGTAGAGAAACCCTAGACAACCAGAGAGAGATGGAGAGAGCTGGGCCCGGCCGCCGCTGAGCGGCCGACCGTTCGTATCGCACAAAAAAAAAATCCTCCACTGTCTTAATTAGTCCTGAGGTTCCAAGTACGGCCCCTGTGGTCGCCTTACCCGCCCTCTCTCTCTGGGTTGACTGTAGGTTTCTTTATTATTCCTGGAAGAGCATATATTATGACATATGGCCCCCGCTGAAGAAGGCTGAACATGGTTTAAGTATACTTAAAGCTGGTGAAGCCAGGAATAGAGAAAATAATTTTACAGTGTGTTGAAATTAATTAAGGTTATGGTGACATAGTTTTATGTAAATAAAATATTGCATAGTACACAAGTAAATATTATTTACAAGCAGTTTTACAACACCGGAGAGTTTGATATTTAAGGGAATTTTTGAAAATATCAAGGTTATAAAAGGCTATATACAATAAATTCTAATGTATTATAAGGGAAATGCTATTGAGAAGTGTGAACAAGGAGAACAAGAGTCACATACACATGATGAAAATATTGAGCCATTAAGACTGGGGAACTCTACACTTTAAGATATGTTTTCAGGCGGACATGGCAAGGGGAAGACTTGGCATGGGTTTTCTATGCTATAGATGTAGAGTACGAGAAATGAGGTTGAGGCTGGAAATTGCGTGAGCTCAGGACTGAGGTAAATATAGAACTACATACAATGTTAGAATTTTGGCGAACAGAGCGAGGGGAAACTTGCTTTGGGCAATTCTACCTTATCTATGCAGTTACTTGTGGAGCGAGTTCGAGGGAAAAAGTCCCGTGTGTAGGTGAGGAAGTCGAATGGACTTATAGTTAATTTGAGAAGATAAAATAGTTAGAGATACAAAGGTAGAATATATAGGCGAACAGAGCGAGGGGAAACTTGCTTTGGGCCTTTCTACCATAATTATTTCGATACTATAAGACTTTAGTAGTTTTAACTAATTGGAGGAAAGTATGCGCGCACAGTGCCAAAAATTGGGACGAAGACGGCGTTGTCCTTTACAGGTGACAAGCTGCTCGGACACGAGGTGTTTGAACCGTCGTGGGAGCTTGTGCGAGGCGATGATTTCGCGGTGGGTTGAACGTAAAACCCATGTCTGCGCGAAATGGTGACGGACCGGACATAATCAGCGACGATGTTTAACGTACCTCCGTGGGAAATATCGGAGGTAGGTTATATCGTGCTGGTTTGGACAAGGGACAAACATAGATTTGAAGACAGGGTCCGTGTGGCGAACGTGTGGCGCGAGAAGAAGGAGCGAACTGTGCCGCTCGATGCAGATTGTTGAAGTGCGAACAAAAGGGAGTTGATAACCATCTAGCAGTTAGTCAATCCGCATCCTGTGACGAACACACCAGTGGCTAGATAGTGTGGGTCGGTGGATATGCTAGAGAGAAACTACAAAATATATTATCGTAAATCAAGGGTGAAGATTAGAATTTTGAAATGACAATATAGTAGTTTGATAATTGATCAATCAATAATTCTATAGAAGGTCATAAGCTGGTAGAAGGTAGACAAGTGGTAAGGATGAGTGGGACATTAAGGTGAAGATAATAGTCACCAAGGGTTGGTTGTAAGCAAGGCTCACGTGGTGGTTGGAATTCTTCGACGCCTGAATTACAGAGTGAATTTTGAGTCGTTTAGGGAAAGAAATTATATTTCGTGAGCCGTGCTTACAAGTAGGAGAGGTCATATACAAAAGGGTAAAGATGTTTAGGTACTGGAGCCCTATTGTGATTGAGCACTATTATGAAATTGATTGTTGTTATTATTTAAAAATCGCAAAGCATGCATAGATAAAATGCCAATTTTAAGGAATGACTTTAAAATACAAATATTTCATTAAAGTGTCTATTATTAATTCGATTGGTAAGGTACAAATTTAATGGGTCACAAATATCAAGATAAATAGTATTGAGAATAAAATCATTGTTAATAGGCGTGGAGAGAATAAATTGAACTAAACTAATTATAGAACATATTGGCATCAGAGTTTACAAGGAATGACATTTTTGAAGAATGAATGGTAGGGGTGGAAACAATTACACTTACAGGTTATGTTGGTTTAGCGCGCAAGTAGATTCATTAAGTTCATTGAGGGAGGGTTCTGTCTGCTGTACGTGCCAGTGTTGTGGGCCACAGTAGCGGCAGGGGTATGGCGGAGTCCATGGTGGGGGAAGGTGTCCTGCTCTGGCGCGGCGATCGTTCTTGAGCAGATCTAGTGCTGGGAGAAGTGGGCGGCAGTTTCATCTCCGTCGTAGGTGATCACTTCTTCAGGGTAACGGTTCAAAGGTTGGCGAGGAAGGGGGTGAGAGCTCGAAGTAAAGTGGCTACAGTTGAGTTGGGTTTGGCCGATCATCGTGGCTTGGCTTCTTGTTTTCTTCATACTCTGGTATATGAGGGATTTGCTTCCCGGCCAGGTCTTATCCTGTCGACTTTCAATGTAGCAATATAATAATAATGTGGGGAAAGAGATATAATCACACCACAATTTGGTAGAGAAATCCTAGACAACCAGAGAGAGATGGAGAGAGCTGGGCCCGGCCGCCGCTGAGCGGCCGACCGTTCGTATCGCACACACACACACAAAAAAATTCTCCACTGTCTTAATTAGTCCTGAGGTTCCAAGTACGGCCCCTGTGGTCACATCTTGGAATGTCGCTACTGTCTCAAGTGACCGATCCTTACCCGCCCTCTCTCTCTGGGTTGACTGTAGGTTTTCTTTATTATTCCTGGAAAAGCATATATTATGACATATATATACATATATATATTAATTAAATAGCATATTTTGGATCAAAAATAAAATAAACATTTTATTTAATATAAATGCCAATATTTCAATAGGCTATACGCCTAACTTCGTCAGGGCTTTTCTTGTTTTTGAACTGCTTTGGTTCATCACGTGATGCCTTCACGCGACGATATATAAATATTTGCAACTCTGTGGGGATAAAATTTAAAATATATACACACAAAAAATATTAATAAGAATAGACTATATATGTACATTTATAAAAATTAAAAAATAATATATGATTCCTAATAAGTATAATAAAATAATTTTAAATCGATTTGAACTGTAGATATAACGGAGGTATGTCAATTTTTCTATTAATACTGCTGGTATCTTTCATTGAGGACCAACTTTCTAAAAAGAGTCTTGAGTGTTTATCTTGAATGTTGTTATATATAATTTCTGTTTTTTCAAAATTTGGTGTATGGTCCTGTTTGAGTGCGTGATCTACTAAAATTGATAATGGGCTATGGTTTTTAAAAACTGTTTTGTGTTGATTTACTCTTTCTTCAAGAGTTTTACCGGTTTCTCCTATGTATGTTGCAGGGCATGATTTGCATGGAATGCGATATACTATGTTTGATTTAAATTGATGTTTGCTATTATGCTTAGTGTTGGGATGGCGTAAAATTTCTTTTAGATTAGCTGTGGTTATATATTTCTCCTTTTTCATATATATAGTTTATTTTGTAAATAAAAATAACACACACAGACGAGGACAATTCACGTTTATAAAGCCAAAAAACACATGCAATCAGAAAATTATTATTTCAAATAAGTAGAACATTTAAGTTTAAAAAAAAAGAGATATATAAAAAGGTTATCTAATTTTTTAAAATAATTTATAAGTATAAAGAGAGATTTGGTTCTAGCATAAAGATTATTTATGCAATTTTTTTGCATCTGCATTTTTCTTGTGTCTGTTGCACCTGCATTTGTAGTCGCCACAGCAAGATTGTGAAGACCAGGGACGGCATCTGGCCGTTGCCTTTATACACCTGGACAGAACTATGTTCATACCCTATCCACACATGTTGGTGTCCTGCACCTATACTATATACTAGTAACAGCTGTAATGTGATATCATTTGTCTAAATTTTATTTACAATGACAGAACTTCGTTCAAACCCTATATGTTGTGGTACTACACCTATACTATATACTAGTAACAGCTGTAATGTAGTATCATTTGTGTAAATTTTAATTACAATGACAGAACTTCGTTCAAACCCTATATGTTGTGGAACTACACCTATACTATATACTAGTAACAGCTGTTATGTAATATCATTTGTGTAAATTTTAATTACAATGACAGAACTTCGTTCAAACCCTATATGTTGTGGTACTACACCTATACTATATACTAGTAACAGCTGTAATGTAATATCATTTGTGTAAATTTTAATTACAATGACAGAACTTCGTTCAAACTCTACATGTTGTGGTACTACACCTATAATATATGCTAGTAACAGCTGTAATGTAATACCATTTGTGTAAATCTTAATAACAATGATTGTCTAAGGATATATAGGATGATCTAAAAGTTTTCCACAGCTTGAAAAATTAATACCTCCGCGAATATTTGCGCTAGAGCAATGCGGTAAAACACCATTGTGTTCGGGATTAAATGGGAATATATAGGGCAAATAATGAAACTTTTCTAAATTGAATTTAGTTACGATTTTATTCGCAAGATGCGCTCTGCCAGAATAAGAGATTCAGCGGCCAAATTGTTTGATAAATTAAAAAATACACTGCGTTACATTGAAAATGGAACACCAAGAAATAGTGGCCAGAAAGTGATGAATCTCGGCAGACAGAGAGAGACAGGGACGAACAATAAGTAATCTTTATTTCAAAATGATAGTCATAATACAGAGCGAGAACGGCGTCGGCTTAGTAGCAAGTAGGACCACCGCGGACGGCGATGCACGCAGCAACACGTCTAGGTAGAGAGTCAATCAGAGTACGGATGGCGTCCTGAGGGATGGCTCTCCATTCCCTCTCAACCATTTGCCACAGTTCGTCTTCTGAAGGCGGCTGTGGCAAGGCATGCAAACGGCGTCCAATGATGTCCCAGACGTGCTCGATTGGTGAGAGATCAGGAGAGTACGGTGGCCAGGGAAGCATCTGTACATCTTGCAGAGCTTGTTGGCTAATGCGAGCAGTGTGCTGTCGGGCGTTATCCTGCTGATAAAGGGCATTGGGTACCCCCTGAAGGTAGGGGAGTGTCACCGGTCGCAGCACATCATCAACGTATCGTTGGGCCGTCATAGTGCCCTGAATACGAAGTAAAGGTGACCTGGAATCATACGCGATTGCGCCCCAAACTATGATTCCACGTTGTCGCACGGTGGGGCGTTCCACAATTGCTGCCGGATTGGACCTTTCTCCACGTCGACGCCACACGCGTACACGGCGACTATCACTGGACAAGCAGAAACGCGACTCATCTGAGAACACGACCCTGTGCCATTCTGTCATCCACGTCGATCTAGCCCGGCACCATTCCAAACGTTGGCGCCTATTCGGTGGGGTCAATGGCAGTCTTCTTAGTGGACGGCATGAGTGCAAGCCATTAGCAACCAATCGACGGGAAATGGTTCTGGTCGAGATGGAATGATCTAGGGTGTCTTGCACATGTTGCAGGATGGCGGTACAAGTGGCTTGTGGGGCCGCCACTGCTTGTCGAAGGATACGCCGATCCACACGTGCTGACGTCACTCTGGTTGCACCGACATTCCTATAAATTGCCACATTTCCTTGTTCCAACCATCTTCTCCACAGTCGGTGCACCGTGGACGCACCAAGGTGTGTATCAGCTGCGATTTGACGTATGGACCAACCTGCCCTTTTCAGTCCGATCACCATGCCCCTCGTAAAAGCGTCTGTCTGCTTGAACTGCCTCCGTTTACGATGACCTGGCATTCTCTGTTATTACACGTGTCTTTTGACACAAGAACAAAATTTCTACAATGATTTTCCTTGAAGAAATAACGACACGAATACTGTCCTTTCTGCAAGTTCCTTCCCTTATATCTTACTCCATGTGCGCACGAGAGCTGCGCATTTTACATCATTTGCATAACTCGGTTAGACGCGTCTACCCTGAAATTTGCATAATTTTCTGGCCACTATTTCTTGGTGTTCCATTTTTAATGTCACGCAGTGTATAACTGATCCACACGTATTTTTACTTTTTGAATACCAGGAAAGAACCCTAATAATATCAAATGATGAATTATAAAACACTATTTCGTCAAAAGTAGAAGAATTTGATGACGATTTTAAATGCAATCCGAGATATGTAAAATAAGAGATTTCAAATTAAAACATATAGCAAGAAATTCTATATATTTTTTAGATGCGGTTTTGTGAAATATATTTTATGTTTGAAAAACACTGCTGAAATCAATACACGATTTTTGAAATGTTAATATAGTACCAAAAATTATGATAGGACTATTAATAGGATTTCTTGCAATAAAAAATGTATAGTTTCTTGACAAATTGGCGACACTTTACATATTAACTGGAAGTCATGATCCAACAAATGAAATAAAGAAGGGAGTGACAAAATCTATTTGTCTTACTTTATTCCAAATATCCTAAGGGCTTGTCAAATGTTATCATTGCTTATTATACTGTACAAAATTTTTAAAATGTGTCCCCTCAGATAAAAATCATTTTTAGATCGACCTTTTGCGTTGAATAACTTGGCAGTAAAATCATTTTGTATATTTTATTTTTTTGCGTGAAATTTTAAAGTTAGGGGTGTACAGAGAATATTCCTTATGCTATTTCTTCTAATGAGCGAAAAGCGATAAACTAAAGATAAGGGGTAAAATTTGGTCTGCACGACATAATATAAGATGTGAGCAAATGACAAACAAAAAAATACTGTTCACAAAAAAAAAAATCAAGGTGTGAAGACAGAATTTATTATCCCCATAACCCAAAACAAAGAGCTGCAAAATATTGGTAGATAATATAATACATGGCAGCTTATATAACACATGAGGTAACTGCCTTCTCTCTTGTATTAGGTAACACTCCTTGCTCAATGTGGCGCACTTCATTCTCAAACACAGCCTGCAGACGATAGATGACAGATTAGACAGCATTAAATAGCATATCTGTTGAGATTGATTAAATGTGCCGTCTGATAGAAGCCTTCAACATGGCCAATATGATAGGCCGGCATCGATAAACACGTGACTTGATGTATCCCCATAGACAAAAATCGCAAGGCGTCAAGTCTGGTGATCTTGGAGGCCAATGGTGTATAAACTGGCGATTTATCGCACGATATTCACCGAACGTATCCTTCAGCAATTGTTTGGCACCGTGGGAGATATGAGGAGGTCCTTCATCTTGAATGAATGTTATTTCTCTTAGTGCTTGTCTGTCCTGCGAAATTGGAATAACCTTTTCTCTCAAAAGTTGTACATAACGTTCATGAGTTTTACAGAAACGGTTATAAAAGTTCTTCCATTCATTTCTTCCAAGAAAAATGGCTGAATAATAAAAGAAGTTAACCCACACGAAACTGTAACTCTGAAGTGGCATTTCTGTAAAATTCCTAGGGTTTTCTGTTGTCCAATTGCGGATATTTTGAGGGTTAACTTCTCCGTTTAGAGAAAAGTGAGCTTCATCTGTCCACAGAATCTTCGACAGCCAGTTTTCATTAATATCAATTTGCCGGAAAACCCATGGAGCGAATTCTTGACGCTTCTCAAAATCGCCGACT
Source organism: Cordylochernes scorpioides (assembly GCA_030710605.1). Classification (NCBI taxonomy): domain Eukaryota; kingdom Metazoa; phylum Arthropoda; class Arachnida; order Pseudoscorpiones; family Chernetidae; genus Cordylochernes; species Cordylochernes scorpioides. The sequence goes on from CP092883.1 coordinate 44,838,492, forward strand.
TTTAGCTCGTGAAATCTTTGAATTTGTAGGGTATTTTTTAAGAAAGATTCTTAGTGCCCTCCAAACTGTTCCATACGAAATCCCTGTTTGTCGAGAAACTTGTCGAGCACTTACTTCTCCTTACGTGGGTAATCTCAATAGCTTCAACATTCGGCGAAACCATAACAGCCACTGACTTGCATGCCAATGGTCTTCCAATCCGAGGTTTTGCTTCCAGAGATCCAGTCTTCTAAAATTTTTATCATTCGCCTTAGAGAGTAGCAACTCATGGGTCCTTTACCGCTTCGAAACCTTTAAAGGTAGGCTGTATTGTTTTTTCATGTTTTAAGCGTATTTACGCATATTTGATCTTAAATACCCATTTCTTGGTTTCTCAAGACGCCTCTGGGAACAAAATTCGTTTTGGTCGCAATGGTACAGCCTACTCCACGCTGACGAGCGCCAACAGCGCGAAACGCGTTCGTGGATGGCTTTTCTTTATTTATCAAGAAATTGGGTTGGCCAAATATCAGGAAACAGGCTAAATCAATGTTTATTTGATTTCTGTTTCACCATATGGCGCTCTGCCTTCTGTAAAGCACATATGCTCCTGGTCAAGATATGCTTTCTTTATTTTTAATATCAATACCTGAGCCACTTGTATTTTTTCTTTTTTTTCATATATATATATATAGTAATTTAAACCAACAACCCCATATTGCATATAACTTATAACAAGATTTTCATGTTGTATAATAGAAACACATCTGTAAATGATTAAACGCATTATTGACATGTGTAATCATATCATCATACGTAATGTACTTTGTACAAACTGAGGATTAATAAATAAAACTCTGTAATAGATTAAGAGTTGAGCTAAAGCAAGAGATAGAAGTCAAAAACGTCTAAAATCGAGATAGATGGAGGTTCAACAACATCTAAAGATAGTCAGGACGGCGCCAGTGTAGAATTTCGCCAGCCGATCCACGCTCTTGTTGCATCTGCTGATATGCATAACTTCCTCTCTCGGCAAAGATAAATAATACCTCCGTCCTAGCCAAAAATATAGTCACTTCACCATCAGCGGAAGCCCTCGTCGGTTGTCACCAAGGTCCTCCTCATCGACCATGTAGCCCAGTAAGAACTCTTCTATCTCCATCTTTCGCTGCTTAGCTCGACTCCTATCTGTTCACGGAACTTTACCTAATACAACTGTGTCTTCGTTTTTTATGTATGGATATTCCCAAGCATTCCACTCTGCCTCGACCACGACTGCCTGTACTCTGTGAGAACTGTTAAAAGTCTCTCAAGGTGCAGAGAGGTACTGGAAAATTCTCCACGCCCTGACTGTCCCTCTCGGTTACTACAGGTTTGCCCCTTTCGGTTACCATACCACAGCGAGAGACCCATATATAACACACATATATAAAGTGGTGATAGGATGATATTCGTGTACCAGAAGAAGTAACTCTCCTTTCAATTATATGCATTAGAATTATATAAAATAGAATGTAAAAACTTTACAGTGGTGATAAGAAATACATCAAAACAAGGTTTGGCAATATGATGAGAACCATAACTCGACACCATGGTATACAGGTTGGCGTTTTGTTCGAATTTGCGTGATTTATCCCTAATCAAAACCGTAAAGTTTATAATTAACATAATGCTACTTAGCCAGCTGAATACCTTTTTGGCAAATTGTTTAGATTCAATTACATCCCTTGTGGATCTCATGGAATAGAGTCCACCCTGAACTGACGAGAGCCATTAGCCCGAAACCATGGTCTCTAGGTGGACGCGATTCAGTTTGCCAAATCTGGTGTTGTGGCTTCGTACCCGACCCGAGGCCAGCAAGTATACTATCTGCCATCGTGATAACGGACCATCATACATTGAACGCAACGATGTACATGAAAGAAGGTTGCGCTAGTACTTTAAAGGCCATCAAGTATATAATGCGACATTGTGAAAACAGGCCATCATACACTGAATCCAAAGTTGTACATGAAAGAAAGTTGCCCTAGTTCTTTAAAGTCCAACAAGTATACTATGAGACATTGTGATAACAGACCATCATACATTGAACACAACGGTGTACATGAAAGAAGGTTGCGCTAATACTTTAAAATACAGCAAGTATACTATGTTACATTGTGACAATGGACCATAAAAACAATGTTGTACAAAAAAGAAGTTTGTTCCAAGACCTCACAGTTTAGAATGTGCTAAGTACATAGCTATCAGGAAAATGTTTGTAAACAGTTCTTGTCGAGAAACGTCTATTTTATCGCCTTGAACTCTCAGGATATGTTTCCCGCTGATTGGGCCAGGCCGATTCTTACTTTCGTTCAGCTCGGCGATTACTTATATATTGCTTTGTTAAGTGTGTGTGTGCTGTAGTATATGATATCTATTACAAATATATTTATAAATTTACATTTTTATTTTGATTTTTGTTGCAATAAGGCTGCGATGAGGGAGAGACAGTTGTGAATTAATATTACCAATGCTAAATAGTCCAATATCATTATATTTTGCTTTACATTTATTTTACCATTCAAACTATTAATAAAACTAAAATGATTATTTAATAAAGTTATATTCTCGAAAAGACAAAAAAAAAAAAAAACTCACCTTTAATTTCAAGTTTTAAGGTCGACCAAACTGATTATGTTTCATTCTCACATTCGCGAATAATAAAAAGGAATATTTCTAGGCATGTTTTAAATAGATGATAAAATAATTTAATGGCTACCTCATAGATTTTGGGATTTTTTAAACGGATCTCTAAAACATGAAATTAAAATAAATTTGTATTTATCAACAATATATTTTATATGGATAATTTTAGCAATAAAAATATAACTGTTACTGATTTTTATAAGTTATATGAACAAAATACAAGTATAACTGATATACGCATTTTCTCTATTCACCACATTACTCTGAAATATTAAATATAATAGTTTAATATATATATATATATATTAAAAATAAAATAATATATCCTAACAAGAAGCACATGTGCTTTACAGAAGGCAGAGCGCCATATGGTGGAACAGAAATCAACTAAACACTTGATTTAGTTTGTTCCCTGATATTTGGCCAACCCAATTTCTTGGAAAATCAAGAAAAGCTATCCACGAACGCGTTTGCGCTTTTGGCGTAGTAATTAACAAATCCGGCTCGAGAGACCATAGGTAGGTTTTTTAATTTAGGGCCTACTCTCTATTTATCAACTTATCAAAAATTACAGCCGAGAAAATCATAAACACCTTTGTTTATTTAGAAAGGTTTTTCAAACAAGAACCACACGCTGCCTGCGCATGCGCCTGCGGCGTGCTTATGTGCCAGAGAGCGAGCTTCTTACACGCCTGCCATCGAGCTGTCTTTTTTATATTCTTTTTTTTTCTATCATTTTTCATATAAATATATATATATCCGTTTTTTATATATAGTTAATTTTGGAAACAATAATAACACACACACAAAGACAAATCACGTTTATAAAGTTAAACACATTCAATCAGAATATTATTATTTCAAATAAGCTGAAAATTTAAGTTTGAAAAAAAAAAGAGAGAGAGAACGAGAAGGTAAAATGTAATTTAAAAGTATTGAGAATTATATTGGGTTTGGCTCTGGCAATTATTTCCTTTTTTCTCCTTTTTTACGCATTTGCATTTTCTGTTGTCTTTGTTGCACTTGCATTTGTAGCCTCCGCAGCAAGATCGATTGTTCCAGGGACGACACTTGCCGTTTTCCTTTGAACACCTGGACAGAACTATGTTCATACCCTATATGTTGTGGTACTACATCTATACTATATACTAGTAACAGCTGTAATGTAATATCATTTATGTAAATTATAATTACAATGATTATCTGATTAAATTTATATTGTAATGATATATTTGATAACTTGACGAATGCTCATTCAAAAATAAAACTGTTCCAGAACTATGGCGAATACTCTCTGAGGCTCATTAAAGTTTACGGAAACAATAAAATTTTATTTAGATGTTTAAAAATATAATTATCATCGTGAAAATTAGTATTAATATATCTAATATAAATTTCGATTTTTATAAAAGAAACATTTGCGGTATAGTTTCAATTTTCGTTTTACAATCATCAGCCGCGTTATATTGTATTTTATCTATTAATTTATCTATTTATAATTATCTTTCTCAATATAAAAATATTAGTTTATATACTAAAAAGAATATTAACCTTACTGAATGTATTTATCAAGCTAGAGTCAAAGACGAAACTTATAAGGCTATGTATTTTTGAGATAAACGATAAAACTTATCTTTATAATCATTAATATTTGCACTTGAAGATTTTCATTTTAAAAGATAACTAGAAGTTTGCAACTGCCAATCTTTTAAGTATACCTCATAGATATCCAGGATGATTCAGATCGATATTTGCCCTTACAAGAAGCCAGAGATCCTATATAGTATCTTTTCATCTCATTATTGGGGTTTGACTCATGGAAAGTGTGTACTATTGAATCTATATCGGTGAATGTATATTTTTTTAGTGAAAAATACACTTCTCATAAAGAAATTCAATCCTAATTCCAAATTATTGAAGGTCGATAGTTTCTAACAATGCCGGTACTGAATGTGAAGGTATTGCTGTCAGAGGCAATTGAAATCAACCCCTAAATTATATATACATGTATATTAATATTAGGAGTACAAATAAGTTTTGAGGGATTTTTTTTTATAAATTCGAAGCTTTATTCAGAGAAATCAGTCCAATATATTTCATTCAAAGTATTGTCCATCTTTAGCTACGACTTTTTCCCATCTTTCAGGCAGCATACGGATTCCGTGTCGAAAAAATTCCTCGTCTTTTGAGGCGATCCAAACATTTGACTCAATTTTTCGCCTCTTCGTAAGAAGTGAAGTGCTGCTCGGCTAGGCCATGTGTCATCGAACGGAACATGTGGTAGTCTGAAGGAGCAATGTCTGGTGAATACAGCGGGTGGGGTAGGACATCCCATTGAAGCGCCTCCAAAGTCTCCTTGACAACTTTTGCAACATGTGGCCGAGCGTTGTCGTGCTGATAGATCACCTTGTCATGTCTTTTGGCATATAGTGGGCGTTTAATCTTCAATGCTCGGCTTAATCGCATCAATTGTTGTTGGTAACGTTCTCCAGTGATGGTTTCGTTAGGCTGAAGTAGCTCATAGTAGATCACTCCGAATTGATCCCACCAGATGCACAGCATTAGCTTCTTGCCATGAATATTCGGTTTGGCCGTTGAAGTTGATGCATGACTGGGCTTAACCCACGATTTTCTGAGCTTTGGGTTCTCGTAGTGAATCCACTTTTCGTCCCCCGTCACGATTCGATGCAAAAAAACCTTCCGATTTTGTCTTTTGAGCAGTAGTTCGCATGTGCAAATACGGTGCTCGAAGTTTCCTGGCTTGAGTTCATATGGAACCCAATTTCCTTGTTTTTGCACCATACCCATGACCTTGAGACGGTTCGAAATCGCTTGTTGAGTCACTCCCAAGGTTTCAGCGAGCTCCTCTTGAGTTTGGCTTGAATCTTCGTCCAATAAAGCCTCCAACTCATCGTATTCGAACTTTATTGGCCTCCCTCCGCGTTCTTTGTCTCTGGTGTCAAAATCGCCACTTTTGAAACGCCGAAACCAGTACTCACATGATTTTATTGATAGAGCATGTTTACCATATGCCTCACACAGCAATCGATGTCCATCAGTTGCACTTTTCTTCAAATTAAAACAAAAAAGCAGCGCTTCCCGCAAATTGTGTTTTGTTGGCAAAAAGGTTTACATGGTTAGAGCACAAAAAAAAAGTTCCTTACACTTGAGTGAAAAGACTTCTGATTTTTTGGGGGAAATGATGAAGCCTTAACATGAAACCTTACAAGGTCCGATGCTATTTATATAATATTTGTTGTGGCTTCTTTTGCAAATCCCTCAAAACTTATTTGTACTCCCAATATAACACAAACATATATGTATATATTTTACCTGACCAGGAAAACACATGCTTTTCAGAAGGGAGAGCGCCATCTGGTGGACCAGAAATCAACTAAACATTGATTCAGCCTGTTCCCTGATATTTGGCCAACCTGATTTCTTGATAAACCAAGAAAAGCCTAAAAACAAAGTAAACGTATCCTGACCAGGTGCACATGTGCTTTTCAGAAGGCAGAGCGCCATCTGGTGGAACAGAAATCAACTAAACATTTTTTTAGCCTGTTCCCTGATATTTGGCCAACCTAATTTCTTGTTTTATCAAGATGCCTTCTGAAAAGCACATGTGCTCCTGGACAGCATATGCCTACTTTGTTTTTAATATCAACACTTGATCTTTTCATTTTTCATTTTTTATATTGTTTTTCATATATATATTTATATATTAAAAAACGAAAGAAAAAATAAAAGATAAAAAGATCAGGTGTTGAAATCAATATTAAAAATGGCATATCCTGACAAGGAGCACATGTGCTTTACAGAAGGCAGAGCGCCATCTGGTGGAACAGAAATCAACTGAACATTGATTTAGCCTGTCTCCTGATATTTGGCCAACCCAATTTCTTGATAAATCAAGAAAAGCCATCCACGAACGCGTTTCGCGCTTTTGGCGCTCGTCAGCGTGTTTGGCCTTAAATACCCATTTCTTGGTTTTTCGGGAAGCCACTGGGACCAAAAAAAAATATTTTTGGTCGCAGTGGTTCAGCCTACTCCACGCTGACGAGCGCCAAAAGCGCGAAACGCGTTCGTGGATGGCTTTTCTTGATTTATCAAGAAATTGGGTTGGCCAAATATCAGGGAACAGGCTAAATCAATGTTTAGTTGATTTATGTTCCACCAGATGGCGCTCTGCCTTCTGTAAAGCACATGTGCTCCTGGTCAGGATATGCCATTTTTAATATATATTTATATGTCAAATGCTAATAGAATTGATATTCGTGTACCAAAATAAGTAACTCTACTTTCAATTATATGCATTAGAATTTTATAAAATAAAATGTAAAAACTTCTCATTAGTGATAAGAAATATATCTCAACAGCTTTGACAATATGATGAGATCTTTACCTCGAAACCATGGTATACAGGTTGATCTTTAGTTTGAATTTTCCAAAACTGCCATTGTGACTCATTCCCTATTAAAACCGTTATGTTTATAATAAACATAATTCCACAAGCTAGCAAAACACCTTTTTGGCAGATTGTTAAGATTCTATTAGATCCCTTGTGGATCTCATGGAATAAAGTCCGCCCTAATCTGACGAGGGCCATTTGCTCGAAGCCATTGTTTCTAGGTGGACGCTTTTCAGTTTTCCAAAGCTGGTGTTGTGGCTTTGTCACCGACCCGAGGCTGCTAGTCTGCGGCGTCGGCCAATAGATGGCGTCGAGCTTTGACGTCTATTTTTATGGGTGAGGCGACCTTGGTCTTTTTAGATCAAAATCTTCTTCGGAAAAATGTTCATCTACGTGAAATTGGTTCACGTTGAACAAAAGATAGATTGTTCCAGGACTTCAAAGTCCACCCTGTTAAATATAAGCAAGGATGTATAAGAAGGAGTTATACCAGGTGTCCAGAGTTCGGATTATATAAAATACATTGTACAAGATGGAGGTTATACCGATATATCCAAATTCAGCATGTGCACTATGCGATAACTTGTGGATGGACAATCATACAGTGAAAACAACGTTATATAGAAAATATACTCGAGCACTTTAAACCCCTTTATGTATACTTGATAGACATTTATAATCTGACACTTATAGAAGTGAAAACCCCGTTGTAGAAGAGAGAACTGAGGTTGTCTCAAGATTTTAAAGTCCAGTTTGTGTTTTATGACAATATGTGGAGGGCGATCATCAATTAAACGCGACCATGTACTTGAAAGAAAGTTGCCCTAGTAAATTAAAATTCAGTAAGAAAACTAAGGGACATTGTTATATAATGGACCATCATACATTGAGCGCAACAATTACTTGGAATAAAGCTGCTCTAGTACTTTAAAGTTCAGAAAGTATACTAAGACACATTGAGATAATGAACCATCATACATTGAACGCAACGATAAATATGAAGGAAAGTTGCCCTAGTAATTTGAAGTCCAGCAAGTATAAAAGGTGACATCGTGATAAAAACAATCATACATTGTACGCAAGGATGTACGAGAAATAAGATTTCCCTAGTACTTTAAAGTCCAGCAAGTATACTATGTGACATTTTTATATTATGGACCATCATACATTGAACGCGATAATATACATCAAAGAAAGTGCCCTAGTACTTTAAAGTCCAGCAAGTATTATATATGACGTTGTGATAATGAACCATCATACATTGAATGCAACGTTGTACATGAAAGATGATTGTCCTAGTTCTTCAAAGTCCAGTAAGTTTACTATGTTGCATTGTTATATAATGCACCATCATTACATTGAACACAACGATGTACAGGAAAAGGTTGCCCTAGTACTTCAAAGTCAAGCAAGTATATGATGTGACACTGTGATAAAGGACCATCATACAATGAAGGCAACGATGTACCTGAGAGAAAGTTTCACTGTACTTTGAAATCAAGCAAGTATACTATGTGACATTTCGATAACGGACCATCATACATTTAACACAACTATGTAAATGAAATAAAGTTGCCCTAGTTCTTTAGAGTACAGCAAGTTTACTATGTGACATTGTGATAATGGACCATCATACAATGAACGCAACGATGTACATGAAAGAAAGTTGCCCTAGTACTTTAAAGTACAGAAAATATACTATGTGCCATTGTGATAACAGACCATAAAAACAACGTTGTACAAGTAAGAAGTTTGTTCCAAGACCTCAAGTATAGAATGTGCTAAGTACAAAGCTATCTGGAATGTTTGTAAACAGTTCTTGTCGAGAAAGGTCCATTTTATCTCCTTGAACTCTTAGAATTGGTTCCACGCTTATTGGGCCAAGCCGATTCCCACCTTCTTACAGCTCGACGATTCCTTATATATTGCTTTGATGAGTGTATGTGTGTGTAATTTTGTAAATAATATTTATTACATATCAATTTTTATTCATTTTTGTTGCAATAGGGCCGCGTGCTAGAGAAAGACAGTAGTGAATTAATATCACAAATGTAAAATATTCTGACAATATTATGCTTTCCTGCATATTTAATTTACCTTTCAAAATATTTAGTAAAATATTTAACTCACAGAGTTTTATTCTCAAAAAGACAAAACAATCATTTCACCTTTAAATTTAAGTATTTGGGTTACGTCCAAACTGATTATGTTTAATTCTCACATTCGCGAATAATAAAAGTAATATTTCTGTGAATGTTTTATATTAAAGATAATAAAGTTTCATGGCTACCTCACGGATTTTGTAATGCTTTAAATGGATTTTTAAAACATGAAATTAAAATAATTTTGTAAATTTCAAATATAGATTGATATTGTTAATATTAGCTAAAAATATAAGAGTGACTGATTTTTATTATATGAACAAAATTCGAGTATAACTGTATATACGCATTTTCTCTATTCACAGCATTACTCTGGACTATTAAATATAATAGTTTAATTATTTTTATATATAGTTCATTTTGGAAACAAAAAAAAGACACAGACAAAGACAAAACGTTTATAAAATTGAACACATACAATCTGAAAATGATTATTCCAAATAATTGTAGAATTTAAGGTTAAAAAATAGAGAGAGAAAATATAAAAAAGTTAATGTAATTTAAAAGTGTTGAGAATTATATTGGACTTGGTTCTTGCAATTATTTCCTTTTTTCCCCTTTTTTGCCTTTTTTACGCATTTGCATTTTTTTCGGCCTTTGTTGCACTTGCATTTGTAGCCTCCGCAGCAAGATCGATTGTTCCGGGGGCCACACTTGGCGTTTGCCTTTGCACACCTGGACAGAACTATGTTCATACCCTATATGTTGTGGTACTACACCTATACTATATAAAAGTAACAGCTGTAATGTAATATCATTTGTGTAAATTTTAATTACAATGATTGTCTTAGTAAATATACATTGTTATGATTTATATGATTACTAGACGAATGTTCAATTGAAAATATCAT
>CP092883.1:44848682-44859260 GCA_030710605.1 Cordylochernes scorpioides
TTTAGGGACAGATAAAGCAGGTTGAATAAACCTTTTTTTTTAATTGAATCGTCTACAAGAATCTTTATATAGAACTTGATTAAGGTAATTGGAAATTTGAACAATTTTTGCGTGTTTGAATAATTGATGGCTAAGAAAATTTGCACTGGGATATTTGTAAATACGGGTAATTTAACTAAATGACGACTCGGATAGTTGAAATTGTTGTTAATTTTCGATTAAAGAGTTGGAGTATTTCTATATAAAATATATTTATCGGCTTATATACTTAGCACAACATTATAAAAGTAAGAAATGATTAAATGCAAAAGATTATATACCTAAATACAAAAGGTTATTTAAAAATTAAAACCCATCCTATGTTCTTCATATCAAAATATTCTTCTTTGTTCTTCATGATTTTTATTGATGTTCCTTTTTTCATAGACATTATACACTCAGGAATACTGATAATTGAGAAGTCTGGATAATTAAAGTTGGACTAAATGTATCATTAATTAATCGAAAAAACATGGTGAAGGAAGACGAGTTTCTTTTATTGATGCATAGATGCAAGCTTTCGGGTAAAAACCCTACAACAGGCGAGAAATGAAGCGCGACTTATAAAGACTATGGTACAAATGGTAGGAAGGAATAAATATATATAAAAAGAAAGTTTTTAAACTATTCATATATGTTAATATTAATAGAAGACCGATTTTTGAGAAAAGTAAATATCAAATCTGCAGTCTGAAACCACGAGACGGCGCATGATTAGGGCAATTCTCACTGTCCTACCTCCCATAAAATCAATATTGTCAGAACCCTTACAAAAAGAATATACACCCATTGTTCCATAGACTATAAAAATAATAGAAAGAAATCGTATCATAACCCAGTTCTCCGCAGCTTCTTTTCCGCTCTCGTTCATTAATAAATATACTTATACACCTACAACTTCCAATCCTCCATAACTTACAGATCATTGTGCTTTCTTCCTTACTCCCCCTTCTCAGTAGATATAGCCAGAAAACTTAATTCTTATGGCATCCGTACCATATATAAAAACTCCCCGAATCTTCTTTCATCCCTCCGTCATCCTCATACTAAGTCCTCAGCTCCTCCTGACCCTCTTCGTTCTATGGGCGCAGTCTACTTCGTCTCATGTGAACAGTGTCCTGCCACTTACGTTGGTGGGACAGGTAGATCTGTGGCCATCAGGATGACTGAACATTCCCGTAATATTTCCAGGCAAGATACCAAATCCCTAATTTATCAACATATGCAGAGCACAGGCCACACTTTCAACATCAATAACCCCACATTATTTATTAACCCCATACATTACAGGCACATACATATCTTACACCAAAGACATATCCTAGAATCCATAGTATCCCACAAACTGAACAGCATCAACAGAATGATAGATCTTCCAGAAGCTTATCATCCTCTCTTGTCCTTTATTTAAACCTCCCACATGTTTATTTCAATAGCCCTAATCATGCGCCGTCTCGTGGTTTCAGACTGCAGACTGCAGATTTAATATTTACTTTTCTCAAAAATCGGTCTTCTATTAATATTAAAATATATAAATAGTTTAAAAACTTTCTTTTTATATATATTTATTCCTTCCTACCATTTGTACCATAGTCTTTATAATTCGCGCTTCATTTCTCGCCTGTTGAAGGGTTTTTACCCGAAAGCTTGCATCTATGCATCAAAAAATTAAACTCGTCTTCCTTCACCATGATTTTTCGTTTAATTTAAAATCAGGAAGAATTCTTTATCTATATTTAAATGTATCATTTTTATATATTTATGAAAGCATCTGTATTGTTGTACCAAGTTGCAGCTTTGCAGGGTCATCGACCTTGGATTCCTCCTTCTTGGTGTTATACACGTTTCCCGAGCGAGTTTCCATAATTAAAGCAAATAGAGAAAATTAAATAAAAATAAATTACCTTTTAAAGTTATTGTGTTTATTTATTCATTGTCTACCTCGTAGGTCGTGATCCTCAATCTTCGTCTAGGTCCTCTCTCGCTCCAATAACCTATCAAGATATATGTACAATAACAATATTACAAAAGGATTGATACCATAGTATATAATCTGTTTTAAATAAATATTAAATATCATATTTTGAATAAATGTAGGGCGCATCATAATTGATGCAACACTATTAAAATGATAAAGATATTTTCATATCATGTACATAAGCTACATTCAAGCTTTAGATTTTATACACTTCGAGGTAAACTTAATTTTTTGGCGATCCATTATAACAACTATGTTTTAAAAAGACGCTTCTTAAATACAAAAAGTTAAATTTTAAATACTATCAACATAGCGCTATTTATCTCGCGAAAATTAGAAAAATATTTTGGAATACTTTTGTTGCAGATTTGAGAGTACAATGTCAAATGAACAGCTCCAGTTTAAGCGAAATGTTTTCCAGTAAAGAAGAATAAAGAAAATTTAACAAATTTTGCAGACTCTATCTCAACTACCATAAACCTAAATTAGAATTATGAATGGAAAATTCTAGTTTTAATTAGTATATTTTTCTTTAATTTTAAAATAAACTATATTTATGCCAATAATTCATATATATACATATATGAAAATTTAATAAAAATAAAAAAAGCTTAGGTGTTGATATTAAAAATAAAAAATGAATTATCCTGACTGTGCTCACATTGAGCATCTCTAGATGGCAGAACGCCTTCTAGTGAAACAAAAATAAACTAAAAGTTTATTTCAACTTGTTCAGTGATAATTGGCCAACCCAATTTCTTGATAAATCAAGAAAAGTCGACCACGTGGAAATTGGAAAGAGAGGGTATTGGCCTGTCTCCATAGTCTCTACAGAGATTATGTCAAAAAGGATTTTGGTCTAAAAAGGAAATGGCTACCTCTTCCGCCACATAGACGCAAAACCTAGGAGCCATCTGATAATGTTTCTGAAATTTATCCAACTCAAGTCGATGGTAAAGCCACAACATCAACTTTGGCAAATTGAGAACCCCCACTGGGGACTATGGTTCATAAAAATAGAGTGAAGAACAAGCTTCAATTTAATGAAATCCACAAGAGATTCTATAAATTTTCAGAATTTTACAAAGGGTGTTTAGCTTTCGAAGTAACAAGGCCTGGGGTCGGCAACCCTTTGAGTCGAAAATTACACTTTACAAAATTTCAAAATTGTTAAAGATCCACAGAATCTTTTCTCGCTAATAATAAATAGTACTCACATAAATAATATTTACGTATGGAACTATATAAAGAGCCGCAGTTTCACATCCAAAGAGCCGCATGTGGCTTGTGAGCTGCAGTTTGCCGACCCCTGAGCTAGGCCAATTCTATGGTCGAAATATAGCTGGAATCTTTGTCGTGAAGATATATATTTTGATCATAAGAGTAAATGGCTATCTCTCTCGCCAAAAGAGACACAAAACCTATTGTGCCACCTATGTGCTCTCTTTTATATGTTGATTATTGGCATTTCACTTTTTAAAATAAAAAAAATGATTTCTCAACATTTTGAATAGTGTCTTTCTTTTCGAAATTCGAACTGCAACGAGAAATCACCCACAAAACATCCAACATGATTAACGTTTTTCTATATGTTGCCAGAGTTTACTGTCAAGAGGAATTAAGTGCTGTCGAACGGATTCGAAAAGATCACTTATTTTGGATAACTTGTTTGCTTAAAAATATTGCCACGTGGAAAATTAGGGAAGACAAAAACTTCAGAAGGAGACAACAATTTATTTCAGGCAAGAACAAACTATGAATGGTAAACAAAAGATAAGCCACGAGGGAAATTTACAGAGTAGCAAAATATAAACATAAAAATCACCACTCTGTTAATAAAAATAATAAAATTAATAAATACTTTGTTACAATATACATACGCAGGCAAAGGCACAGCTTTATTAAGACCCCCTGTATTATAGAGATTCACCACAGGAAAGAAGCATATATGAAGCTCCTATACCTCAGGCAGCGCAGAACCCAACAGCCTTCATGTCCGACGCATGTCTAGTAGCCAATTAAAAATATGCATATTTCTGTTCAGAAAATTGTTTTGTGCACTAATGGGATAGTGTTTCCTAGAGGATCATACCATTGCAAACAACCCTCTAAAACGCCCCTGGCTATGTCGACGATTGGAAATGTTTCATTAGAATTCGAGCACTACTCTACTCACATTACTCACACTGCAATGAGAATATTAGTTTTTGAGGAAGGGATTTCAATTTCTTGGTAGTTTTAAGTCGGAAATAAATGGTCTGAAGAAGTCGCAATAAATCTAGACTTCTTTTGATATTTGTGGAAAGTTTGTTTTCAGCGTTCTATTCGATGTGATGGTAGACTTCATTGTAGTATTCTCTTTTCTCTATGATTAGACTTTAATCTTCTCGCTGTTTTGCCTTTTTTAATTTGTGATTATTCAAAGTCAACTAATTCAACTGTTCACATATCCTTTTGAAGCATATAAAATGTAATGGTAAGTGAAACTTGTGTGTGCGCGCAGAATCCAACTTCGCTGAACATGTGCTGACAAAGCGGGACAAGAGGATGAAGAGGTGAGTATATACTCTGATAGACAATCTCTCCAGGACAACTATTCGAAATACAGCGGACACATTCAGTAAGAATTTCTTATGATAATGAACCCAGCGCAGATTTTATTTGAAGGAGAGCTCTAAGTGGAAACTAACGAGCTCCAATGAGTTTCTTAAGGTACTCTAGAGATGTTCTATTGAATGATTTATTAATCCTAAGGTTAGAGAATCAAGAGAGCATTCAAGTAAACAGATACCTTTGGTCTCAATTGGTGGAATTTCGGATTATATCAGAACAAATCATAGTTAATGTTCCAGAATGGCCGATTAGGGAAGTGATCGCTCACCTGTCGCTCATGGGAAGTTTTACGGTATTTGGTCAATGATCTCAGCAAAGAAACACTTGTGAGATATCATTTATATCAGGTTTATCCTTGATGAGTCTTGGAGGTTGAAATTTAATGGATTGGATTAGTTCAGTTTCTTAGAATTCTAAAATGTGATCGCTCAGGAATCAGGTCTCTCTCTCTCTTTTATGAATATAGTCAACAATATCAGGGAAGGTAATTTTCGGAAAACAGTTATGTGAATATTTTGACTTGTAATATAGAAATCTGATTTATGTAAATTTATTCTATGTTTTATAAATATATATGTATATGTGTATTACTTTAAATAGTGTACATGATTCAAAGTGTGTGAGAGCCAGTTAGTGTTGTTTGGTTTTAAATCGACGACCTCAGTCAGGAGTAGAAAAACGCCATTAGAGAAAGGCCGGTCTCCTGGGACCAAAGGAAGTTTATGACGTCTAGGCGAAGCAGAGCCTGGATGTACACATGCTTTACGCGACAATATCATTGAACAAATAGTGCAACCACTTATTCATGTATTGTATTCAGCAAAGGTCTCTCTAGAAAGACGTCTGTCCAAAGATAGTGAACTCAGGCGGGCTTATTGCGACTTCATGAAAGAATATGAAAGGACACATTATGTGTATCTTGAAGAACCTCCGTTGAATAACTAAGACGGCTGTTGCCTCTTGTCCCAACATGCCGTAGTCGGCAGCGAATGAGCAACAGCTACCACTTATTCATGTAACACTTGAAAGCTTTACCTCTATGAGCTTTTTCTTGGTGGTGATCTTATATTAGGAATTGAGTTTGTGCAGTTTGAGTCAGTTTTGAATTTAAAAATGTGATTTTTTAGAAAGATGATTCTTTGTCGAGTCGTTTATGGAAGATTTAACATGTCATTTGAGTGCCTATATACTATCGATTTTAACAAGCAAAATAATGTTAATATTTTTCTAAATACTGATAATTTTCTCATTTTTTAGGTATACAAGAATCCGAGACTAGCTTAAGGAAAGTCCAGAAGTATCTCTATTTTGAAACGGTTTTCCATGAAAGTTTCAACTTTATTAATTGGTAATACTTTAAAAATGAATATTTGAGAAATTCGTTTAAAAATTATTAAGAAATTTGTTAAATCGATAAAATTTATTCTATATATTTTAATTATTGAAATTTATATTGATTATTACATCGATGTATTTATAAGCACCTGGGATTATGCTGATGATTGAGTACATCAATACACTTTGTGCACATTAATTGAACAAATAATCGTTCAGTACATGCTTATTTGCGAGTTGAGAATTTAAGGAAATGGTGAGTGATCTGGTTATCATCTCAGGAAACACTTTATTCATCTTCAAAATCTAGGTCGAGTCATTCAAGTGATCGTAAAAACGTTCCACTTATAAATCATTCACTTCAGTGAATGGGATTCTTCGATTGGAAGGACTGAGTGGTACTGGCTGTTGTAAGTGTGGTATTCCTCTTTAAGCCTAACATAAGTGATGGTATAGCTTATAGGGATCTAGAAAGTGTTTTCTTTCTTATCTTCACTCAATCATATTAGGGTATCATGTTTGTAGAGCTTGAGACTTTTGATAGTGTGGGTAAAGTAGAATGTGTCTGCCTTTGTCATTAAGAGTAGGAGCACTACTCAGTAGCAGGACGACTTAGCTCCAAAAGAAATGGCCGCCTCTAACATGAGGAAGAGACGCCATGTGCAGCCGCTCCTAACATGGAGTACAGACGCTGCTCATCCTGTTTCCCTGGATTAGGAATCCTTACAGGGTACTATCAGCCGTGACAGCTGAGCCTAGGTTTTTTAGCGAACTTGTTACTGCTCCCCCTCCTCTTTTTTATTAGGGATTGGGACCGACAAAGGTATATAAATGTATATAGAGGTATAATAAATGCATAAATCAAGTCCCATATATTGCTTTTGATCTACTAGGGTTAAAGTCTTCTTTGTAGAACACTTGATCTCTGACAGATTTCAATTGAGCCTTCGAAATTATAAATTACGGTTCTACGACTTTGGCTATTTATTTAACGCAAAAATAATACTATATGTTACTTGTCCAGTATTCCTGTGATAAACAAATCAGCGGATAACACGTTCAACGAGAATGGGTGTTGAAAGTATTCGCAAACGTAATGTATTTTCTTTTTATAAGATATGAAACAATTTTAAACCAAGAAAATATGCCTTCGGCAAAACCCTTTCAAACATAAAAAACATAGATTGAAATTTTGCCAGCAGGATAATAATATATAAAAATAAAAGTTGCCTCTTTGTTAAAAAATACGCCGAAAACAAAGGTGCCATCTATTGACTGTCTCCGCAAAACTAGCGGATTCGCGGGTCGGTCACAAGGCAAAATATCACTTTTGGCAAACTGAGAAGCTCCCACCTGGAGACCATATTATACAGATTCACCACAGGTAGGAAGCATAGATGAAGCTCCTCTACTCCAGGCAGCGCAGAGCCCAACAGACTTCAGGTCCGACGCATATTCAGTGGCCACAGAATCCATCGTGCATAGGTTAACGTATCACTGAAAAGACGAGTGTGGAATCAGCCGCGTTTTAGTCTTCGCTTTCCTCATCCAAATGGACCACGACATTCGGCGATTCTATTAATCTCCTCCGAACGGTGACTGCGGTCTTGTAGAATTTAGATAAACCAAAGAGAAGACATATTTATACCAATATAGAGAGAATATATTAAATGAAGAGCGCTATATAAGTTTCTAGATTTAGTAACGGTATTGATTCCAGTGTCACACTGACCTGGAAGGTAACTAGGTTATGTAACAATGCCACGCTGGATCAATGACCCCGTTCTGCTATGACCTCATAACCGCTCCATCTTGTTCCTCGGACATATCCTGGCACGCAACCATTGACTTTCATATCACTTACTCTTCCGCAAGAGTTTTTATACGTATCTTACACACAAATTATAGTGTTTTTCCATTCATTTCTTAATAGACCTCTCAATATATGTCACATATATAAAATAAATAAATTCATTTAATGATGTGCGCTTTTGTAATATAATTTTTATAACTTATTTGTGTGTGTGTGTTGCATGTGCTTGTAAGATAAAACACAAATAGAAATGAACGACTATATATAAATTTGGAGCAAATAGAGATATATAAATGATAATTCAGATCCTATATTTGACAATACTAAAAATTAGGAAATTGCATTATAATTATTATTTTCAAAGATCGAATTGATTTTTAATGATAAAAATGAAGAGTAGAACCTCCGTTATAAAGACTGGATACTCCAGGTCTCTCCAGGAGTTCGCCTCTCATCAGAGATTGGATTAGGTCAGGTCAGGCTATTTTATAGATTTTGTCGATTATAATTAATGAACTCATGATGAGATTCATTTTGATATTTTGAAATTCTTACATCGATTGATATCGACGATATTGATATAATTGAGTATTATTAAAAATATTCAAAAGAGCTTACTTAATACTTTTTTTTTCAAACTGGATATTTGCACTCTCGTCTCGAGTTTATAGATAGATCCCTAAAGGAGATCAGTTTTCTCAACTTAAAATAATCAATTATTTGTTAACTAATTTCTCAATTAACTGTTCTATAAAATACTATAAATTGATTAATATAAACGAATATAAACTAAACACACGTCAATACAAAGCAATAACGCGCCATCTATATATAACAAATAAAACATTAAGACGCGAATGTTTTTTTTCACAAATAATTCAAACCTCTACTGTCCTTACTGTGAGGAAAAAATATTAGGAGGGCCCCTGATTCATCAGTGATGAACCCTCACAGCGGTTTCGCCAATTTAATTTAACAGACCGCTTCTTTAGATCTCTAATACTGTATTGGATCATTCTGCTTATATATGCTAGACTGAAGGGTGGATTCTACATTCAACGAGCGAATCCCTTCCAATATTATTTTCTCTCAGTAAGGACAGTAGAAGAGTTTGAATTATTTGTTAAAGAAACATTCGCGTATTATTGATTTCATTTGTTAAACGACAATACATTTTCAAACGATAAGGTAATACGATTTCTTAAAAAAGAATATAACTCCAGACCAGACTTTAACGTATCCTAGTGTAAAAACACATCACCACATAATCATAAATATATTTATTTCGGATTTCATCTCAAGATCATTAAGAATTCCCTTTTCCATGAACCGAGTAAAGAGTCTTGATCACGTAGATTGCCTGCTCCCCTAAGACATGTCCTTTTCTGTTTGACCGAGAATATTTCTTACAATACCACCAACTAAGAAGCTTGAAACATTGAAGGATGGTGCTTGATAAATTAAACTTTTAGCTGTTGCTTTTGTGTCGTGTAAATAAATTATATAGGAGAATGGAGCTATGTAATCGATCAAATTTACTAAAAAGGTGTTTGAATGGGTGAATTTGGTAGGGGCCATGCTAGAATACAACTAAATGTTGTGTAAGAATGATACCAAAAGAGGCACCTATTCCTTTAATTGTGACTTACAACAATGACTTATTTTAATTACATCAGTAAAAACCTTACGGTTTGATAAGGAATAAGTCACAACGCCAGTTTTGGCAAATTCATACAAATTACCAAGCTGTATACCATGGTTTCGAGATATATCTCTCATCATATCTTCAAATCTGTTTGGAATATTCTTTATTACTACCGTAAAGTTTTTACATTTTATTTTATATAATTCTAATACATATAATTGAAGGGAGAGTTACTTCTTTTGGTACACGATTATCATCTTATCGCCACTTTATATATTACATATATAAATATATGTTTGAATGTGAAAATATAATAAAATATAATATAATAGATATGTTCACGTGTTGGTATTAAAAATGAAAAAAAAAAGCATATCCTGACCATGAGTACATGAACTTTTAGATGTCAGAGCGCCATCAAGTAGATTAAAAATCAGGGAACAGGCTTTAGTTGATTTTTGTTTCACTAGATGGTGCTCTGCCATATAAATGCTTATGTGCTATTGGTGGGATATGCCTTTTTTAATATATGTGTATATCATTTAGGGGTGTAATATTTTCAAATACCCCTGACTGCAATATTCTCACATATTGTAGCGGTATGGTTAGAAACTATCGACTTTCAAAAATTTGAACTTGGATTGAATCTCTCATTGAGAAGTGTTTTTCTCACTTAAATCTCCAATCCCCGAGATAGCTTTAATAGCAAACTTTCCATAAGTCCAACCTCAATAATGAGAAAAAAATATACTATACAGGATCTCTGGCTTCTTGTAAGCGCAAAGATAGTTCTGAATCATCCTGGATATCTATGTAGTATACTTACAAGATTTTGAGTTGCAAACCTCGAGTTGTTTTGCGAAATGAAAATCCTCAAGTGCAGATAATAGTGATTATGAAGATAGGTTTTATCGCTCATCTCAAAAATACATAGCCTTATAAGTTTCGGCTCTAACATAGCATAACAAAAACATTCAGCAAAGTTAATTTTTCTTAGTATATAAATTAATATTTAATAAATTGAGAGAGATAATTATAAATAGATAAAATAATACTAATTTAAATGATACTAATTGTATGAGTAAATCTCTAAAATAAAATATATTGTTTCCGTAAACTTTAACAAGCCTTAGAGAGAATTCGCCGTAGTTCTGG
>CP092883.1:44859360-45080295 GCA_030710605.1 Cordylochernes scorpioides
ACTCCTCTTGAAGAAATACCAGAAGTATCATATAATTAAAACAGAAACTAATCGTCCTACCTTTTGTAGATATTACTGGGAGATTTGACAACTCCTTGCATCCAAGTATAATTAAATACCTTGATCAGTTACACACTACATTTGACTAAGATATTTTAAGATCGTAATGTGTCTTCTTTGAATACGCTGGATTTTTTGTGTCAAAACAACTAAACAAAGGATGTCCACAGGGAGGAGCAGTGTCACCGTTACTTTGGAACGTCAACAGCCTCCTGTCCGCCTTACTCAAATATCAAACATTGTCCTGTAGCATATGCCGATGATGTGAATATCATTCTCTGGGCCACAAATATAATTGACTTAAATATTTTAATCCAAACATGTGATAGACAATTGATGTGATAAACGCAAATATCTTTATCAACCGGAAAAACAACTTTAACTCTTATTTTCATATTTTATTTAACAATATAACACAAAGGGTAAAGCCTAAATATTATCAAGAATATCAATATAATTGGACTCTTTCTCGAATATATAAAAAGTAACAAAAACATGATCAACTCTTTTCAAGTCACATGGAGTATATCGTAGCTCAATTTAACAAAATAAATAACATTGTTTTTCTCAATTTGTAAAGAACCTTGGGTGTTTGACTAAAGAAAAGAAGTGAAATCTATATATAACTCATTCGCTCCTTCCCCTTTTTTCATTAAATACTATTTTAAATATAAATAAATAAAATATATAAACTGAAAAACAAAATTTATACCAAGAGAAATATTTTCAACAATTATATCAAATAAAAAGTTATTATTATAAATCCTTTGTATCAAAATCCATTTATAATGCTAACACACACTACATATACACTATACAATTCGCACTATATTTTCGAACGACAATTCTCTACAGTCACATCCAAATTTTATAGTCACTCAATTTGTCATATCACACGGAAAATTCCAGAAATACTTACATAAAAGAGGTCTATCAGAAACACCAAATTGTTCCTGCGGAAAAACTGAACAAACTGCTCTCCACTTTATCTATGAGTTTTTATTTATTTATTTAACAGTTGGGAGAGACACGCCATATCCACAATTTGGATAATTGCGTGTATATTTTAAAATATATACAATTAAACATTGGGAAGCATGAAAATTAAACGTTCGATGTCAAATTTTGCATATAGTAATTATAAATAGTAGCTTGAAATATGTACAGTCAACACTTTCGCCTCAAAATATACATCCTGGAGAATCTATTAAACTCAATGTATTGGTCTTTATTGCAGGCAACTTGTTTTGTATTAGTCAGGTAAAGTTGGTTTTCTTCCCTTAGATCAGAAGTTAATGGACAGTTTATCAGAAGGTGTTCAGGGGTTTGTTGTTCGTTTCCACAAGTGCATGCAGGTGAACCAATTTTGCCAATTCTAAACAAATATGTGTTGAAGTCACCATGTCCAGTAAAAAAATGAACGTTATAGAAGTTGGTTGAACATAGTTAGGAATTCTTGAAGTTTCAAATAATCCCTTGAAATTATCATTGGCACCTCCATAGTATTCCTCAAATATTTGGTTTATAAAATTAGATATAATTTTTCTTTTAGTTGGATCTGATTTTTTGTATCCAATATTTATTCTTAATATATTTGTTTCAATAAAATCCATGAGCTTTGGTGTTCTAGCATCAATATGAGTACAGTTTGAAGATGTTGAATTATAAACCTGTCTACTGTGCTTCAAAATTTTGTATTGCAGAGAGTTTAATTTATCTTTTACTTTTTTGTGTATAAAGTTCTACCAGATCGTGGAACCATAAGTTAGTGAACTTCGAAACAGTGTCTTATAGAGTTCTATTCTTCTTTTACTGTCTAGTCCCCATGCTTTCCTTGTTAATCCAATTAGGTATCCACTAGTTCTATTTGTCTTAGTAATAGTCTCATCAATATGGGGCACAAAATCCAATTTGTTTTTATTTCTATGATTTTTAAAAGTTATTCCCATAATCTTCAGTTTTTCCACCCGATTGGCAGTGATAGTGTTCGGATTTTTGCAGCTATTTTGCTATTAAACAAGTATAAGATTTTCGTTTTCTCTTCAGATACGGTCAACTTATTGTTCCCACACCAGTCTAATATTCTCCCCATGACCTTTCCTGTTGTATTCCGAAGTTCTGTCAAGTTGCTTTCCCAACATATCACAGTTATATCATCCGCATAAGCAATGATTTCACTGTTTGATTCTGAATAGTTATTCAATAAATCTTTTAGAATAATATTCCTGATCTGAATAATTTAACTCTATTACACTAACCACTTCGTTTATATGAATTATATGAACTCTGTCGCTAGTGTTACATGTAAAATTTTAAATATCTAATCCTAAGTTCCAGTTTTTTTTGTTTATGTGTGCCATCTTTTTTTCTTTGTATATATATATGCAAATTCTTCAATATCGCGACTTTTTTGGATAATAAATAAAAATTAATTCTGAAAATTGTATACATGTTGATTTTTTTGTCTGAATATTCGAAAACACGCGTTGTGGCTCATTATTTATCAGAACTTGTAAGGGAGATGTGCCTCTTTATGTATATGTATTTATTTATTTTTCTGTAGGGAATCATATCATTTTATTTCTTATAATTTTAAATCATTTTATTTTATTTCATATAATTTTATTTCTCATTATTTTAAATTAATAATTGTAAATACCAAAAAAAAAAAAAAAGCTTAATTCTAAAAAAATATTATCATCATCAATTCTCATGTTATTGTTGTAGACGAAGAACACGCTTGTTTTCGTATAAAAACGATAATAAAATTACTAGCTAAATTTAATGTGATTTAGTAATTAATTCTTGAATTATAAATATATTGTAACCCACCTGCAGACGCCCCAACATTTCTACTGTTTATAATTGCCACCTTTACTTTTCTAATTAAACAAATTTATTTTTTGATTACTGTGTGTGATGTATGATTGTACATGACTCATTATAGATGAACCAACCCTCCTAGCGATTTCGACAGTTTAATCTAACAAACCGCCCCAATGTTATAATGGTCTATCCAGTCTATTTATATACAAAACCCTTGAGGAACCCTTGGTTAACTTATTTAATTAAAAGATAAACGTAAGCCCTGAGAATAGTATAAATACATAAATTTTTATTTTGATAAAAAAACTTAGCTAAATAGAGTTTCATTTTTATATAGATCGCGCGCTAAAAGGCTTTATGCTTAATTTATGACTAACTGTCTTTTTGTGACAATTTTGACAATTGAAACAATTTTATTGACATCTTGTCAATTTTGCACTCAACAAGAATTATTTAGCAGATATATTAAGATAAGAAAATAATATAATAATAATAAATAGATAATTAAAATATACACAAAGGAAATTATATGACAGATGATGAAGGAAGGCATCCTCGGCGTGCGAGTGTTCTCCTCCAGGCGATGAGTGGGTCCTCCGCGCCACCGAGCCCAACCTGAACAAAGTGGCGGTAGATCCGCAGCTTTGCCGATGCGAGGATGGTCAGGGCGTCGTCCTCAAGGCCGGACCCGAAGATCCAAGCCTGCAGGTCAGGGGGCCGCCCGATGATGTTGAAGGACTCTCGGATGAGGGGCATGATGGTCTGGCAGTTCCAGTAACGGTGGCCCAGGGAACGGTCGACGGACCTGCAGGCAGGACAAGAGGTGCCGGCCGAGGCAGGATGGATCGGATGGGGTAGAGCATGGAGGGCCAACTTGAGGGCGGCATCGGCCTCATGGCCCGAGAAGGCGCAGCGCCGTAGCGAGGCCCAGTCGACCCTGGCCGGGGAGCTGTGGTAGCTGCCCATCTCGCCAGGTACCAAGAGATCGGCGTGGCCGCGAGGCGCGGACGATCCAGGGCCCGTCGGGCCGAGCAGGTCGTGATGCCGAGGAACGACGTGGCCGTCCCGGGCTCCACCACAGCCCCAGCCAAGGTAGTCTCCCGGAAGCCATCATCCCGAATGTTCTCGGTAATCACCCTCCGGCAGAAGGCGGCGAGGGTCGCGGCGTCAGCAAGGGCAGAGCGCGTAGGGCGGGCGATGTGGGGGTCCCCCAGGTCCCGGACTCGGGCCTCGAGCCAGCGCGCGGGGGCCAGGAGGTCGGGAGGGCGAAGGAACCGGCAGCCGCCGATGATGGGGAGGTCCAGCAGCTGGGACGTGGGGACCGACCGGTGATTGAGGCCCAGGATCTTGGAGGCCTCCTCCCAAAGTTTCAGCAGCCGGAGACGGCGGGGCTGGAGTCGCGTGCCGTCAGGTGGAGGGCGGATCCAGGCCTCGCTGGCGACCAGCCAGTTGAAGCCGTTCTTGCCTCCGCGGAGCGCGACCAGGTAACCCTTAAGGCAGGCCAGCTGAAGCTGAGTTGCCACGTCGAGGAGGCCGAGGCCTCCGATGGCTACGGGCCTCGCCATGACGGCGGCGGGAAGCCACGCCGTGTAGTCGGGCCCCCAGACGAACCTCGCCAGACGGGCTTGCAGCTTGGCGATGGTCGCCGTTCCGGGCAGGTACCCGTGTAGGTGCTGCTGGATGGTGGAGCTCACCAGCGAGTTCCCGGCCCTAGCTCGCTCGACGAGGGAGAGGCCGCGGGTGAAGGGCGTCCACTTTCGGCAGGCGGACTCCAGGAAGGCCAGGAGATGCTGCTCCTGGGGGCGATGTCGATCCCTAGGACCCCGATGGAGGTGGACGACCAGGAGGCGCCGAGAGGAGAGTCGCCGCGGTTGCGCCAGGCGCCGCACCAGAGGCCCGCGCTCTTCCCGAGGTTGACGCCGATTCCGGAGGCCCGTCTGAAGTCCTCGAGGACGGCCGCCACCCGCTCGAACTGGTCGTCGCAATGGATCAGGTGGACGATGTCGTCGGCGTTGAATAGGCATTGTTAAACGCTAGTATTTATATATTTCTACTGTCCTTTAATCTAATGTCCGTCTTTTAAAGGTTAAAGTCTAATACAAAAACGTATGCTGCGCTAATACTCTTACTTTCAATATTTCCGCATGTTTAGCGTATTTACGCAAGTTTAGCCTTAAATACCCATTTCTTGATTTCTCAGGAAGCCTCTAGGAACAAAATATTTTTGGTCGTAGAGGTACAGTCTGCACCATGCTAACGAGAGACAAAATCCCGAAGCGTGTTCGTGGTTGACTTTTCTTTATTTATTAAGAAAATGGGTTGGCCAAATATCAGGGAGCAGGTTTAATCAATGTTTAGTTGATTTCTGTTCCACTAGATGGCGCTCTGCCATCTAAATGTTCATGTGAACGTGGTCAGGATATGCCTTTTTTGATTTTTAATATATTTATTTATATTAATATCTTCCCCGAACGTATATTACAAATGGTAGAAAATTATTGATTATAAGAAAGTAAAGTTTGTAAAGTTTAGATTTTCAGTTTAGTTATTGTATGTTTATAATTGTGAAATTATTAAAATATCATTTAAATAGGATGGTGTTGTTGTTGTCGTGTCCAAAGGTTTGCTCTTCGTTGGAAAATGGGTGCCGTTGTCACGTTAGTCACCTTGGACCAGAATTTGGTCAAATATCAATATTCACCAATTCTGGTCTCTCTCCAAGGTGACTTAGGATGGTGTTTGAGTTGAAAATGATGGCTCTTCGCATATACTCAGAAGGTAGCGTCAGCGCATTCCAGCTTGAGCGGCGCCAAATATGGCCGTTGGTTGAGTCCGCATAGAATGCAGGGACCTGGACTATAAAATGACCCTGGCATACGTCGAATAGATTTATTGAGGTATCATTTCGAGGTATCATTTTATCACATATAGCAGGTGATCGCTCTTATGTAGCGTCAGTGCTAACAAGTTTTGGCTTTTTGACAAAGGCCACAAGAAACACTCTTTTGGAGCGACCTGGGCTGTAATATAATGCCATTTTTAACGGAACCAATTATAACTGACTCCTTTTTTATGTGAGAAGGAATGAGAAGATCGCGTCTTTCTCAAATAACAAAACTTTTGAGAAACATTTCAGGAATATCATTGGCTTCCAGTAAATTTTTATATTTGTATGACAATACACATCACTTAGGGCAGTGCTAGTTGTTTCTTGAGAGTGAGCATATTCGGGGGATGAATTGTCTAGATAGATATTTGGACCTGATTCCAAAATAGCATATCTTGGATATAGTAAGGAGGTACATTAAAGCGCGTCAGCTCTTTCTTAGAACCATTCTTCAGAGAAGGTGGAATATTGACTAGAGAAATTTCTATTAAATTAGGGTGAAATAAATGTACTGGTGTAAGGATTTGGTCTTAGTGTTAGAGGAAGAGACGAGTTCGAAAACCGGGCTTAGGTCGCCCTAGAATAATACCAGAGAGAGAGAGAGATAGGTTAAGAGGATTTGAAGGATATTTGTAGCGACAGGAAAACATCTGTACCAATGATTCGAGCAGCTCTAAATATTCAGAATGAATCAGGACCATCTCTGAACACCATTATTAACCGTCTTATCGAAGCAGTACTCCGTGATCGCCGGCATTAAGAATTACTCTCTCTACAAGACACAGAAGCGACAGACTCAGCTGTTGTGAAGAGAGACGTGTTTGGATTCAAGAATGACATTCTATCGTTTTTTAAAAGCCAGATTCAGTTTGGGGGTTCATGAAGGCTGGATACAGACGTAGGCCTAAAAATATCTCATCAGAAATGCATTGTGGTAAGAAACAGAATGAACCCCTAGCTTCGTGTGTGGCGTGGCATCAGATATGAAAGTAGAACCTTTTAAGTATTTATTTGAGGCACAATGGCTGCTCAGCTATACATTGCAGAGGGGTTGGAACCTGTTGTGTTACCATTTCTCTTTTGAGCAGACTGATAATGTCATTTTACAACAAGAAAATGCTCGACCACATACAGACACATCACAAGCCTTCCTTCAAAATGTTGACATTCTCCCTGGCCCGCATGTTCCCCAGATCTTCCCCCAATTGAGCATGTATGGAACATAATGGGGAGGAAAATTTGGAAATCTCCACTGCCAAGTAATCTTCAACACCTTCGGTAAAAAAAAATTATATAACTTTGTCTAGCATCTCAAAAGAATCTATAAAAAAAACTCTATAAAAGTTTAACTCACCTGTAGCTACTTGTATACGTGCCAAAGGAGAATACACCAAATATTGATAAAAGCTGTATATCTAAATAAATTTACATACCTTTTATTAAAATTTCAATCAATTATTTTTCACATACCATTATAGAGATTACCATTTTTCTGAAAAATTTGCATGATGCATTTTTTATTGCCAATATATATACCTCATATTCATAATTATGTTTTTTTTTTAATTAAGAAGGCATATATTTATTTACAAATATTTCAGTTAGCTGAACGCCAACCTTTTTCAAGATATCATATTATATATATCTGTGTGTGTCAACATCAAATTTTTGTTGAGATAAATATGTTATAATACCTTGAAAAAGGTTGGCGTTCAGTCAACTGAAATATTGGTAAATAAATTATATTTTGATCCAATATATTCCTTTTTAATTAAAGATCTATTTATGGATTGCTCTATTTTGAAAACATATATATGTTAGACTTTTTTATTAAGCTGGATAATAACAAAATCATATCTCTCTTCAGGGATTACATGATATTAATCCTCAAAGATTGCGCAAGCCACAACATCAAGTATCAATTGTATAATCCGAAAAATTACCTTTATTCAAATTGTAACTTTCTCAAAAATAGCTTTCAAAATAAATACTTTCTTGTATTCGCTGTTCCATCCGAGAGGTCTTTATCCTTCTTAGGTCCCCAAACAAAATTGTAAAAAAAAACACTTTACAATATTGTAAACAAATATGAAATATTTTAAAATTCGGCTCTAGATTAAGGATGAAAATACTATAAAAGCCAACAGGGGTGATAGTGAAATTTATTAAATAATACAACAATAAAAGGCTTTATTAAGATCTGTTAGTCTTATACAGAATCTCTGAGCAGAAATGTAGGATACATGCAGGAATAACAGCAATCATAACAGTAATAAGCATTGTTATTATTATAATTTATAAAGCTAATCACATATAATGGTAATATAAAATTTATATACAGGAAAACTTAATTAAGACAATCAAGCTAATAAATAGATTAGTCTGGGTAAATTGGAGGAAAATAAATTTCTTATACCTGGATTTACCACGGAGTCTCTGAAAATTAACAAAAAAGTAAAAGTTAATCATATATTTAATATTAATATTCATATATACAAAAAAAAACCACACAATTAAACAATTGTGTTCGTAAACAGATAGATCTGGTTAAATCCGAGGAAAAGAAAAATAAATGATTAAATAAAAGAATAAAAAAACACTGGAATTTATTTATGAAATAATAACGTTAACTTAAAAAAATAACAAATAGTTTTAAGCAACGAATTTGTTGACGTATCCAGTATTATGTTAAAGTCAATTTTTACCTTTTGTCTTATATCTAATAACTCAATATTTATATGGAATTTTTATCTAAACTCTCTATTTATATAACTTTACATCATATATTGAAACAAAATAATGTTTTATTATTTTTTTTATAGATATTTGTAACAGATAAAACATTTAAGTCTTAAATTGTTCACCATAATATTAATTTTCAAAACAATGTTGATTACCGCTTATATTAAAATCAACGCACAGAATGCACAGACCAACATATATGTCAAACTGATAACTATTCTATTACTATTTTCTTTGAAAAGTTTTTTTTCAGGGAATAATTCGAAACAAAAAGTAACTCGTTTAAAAAAATATATATATAAAAATGAAATTTATATTGAAAATAGTCTCATCCTACAAATATAAAAATAGTATTTGCGAAATAGGAAATCAGAGTAAAGATATTAGCGAGCTAAGAAAGATGTATTTCGGTCATGTGGAGGCTCAGTGACGATGTGAAGGAAGAGTTCAGAGGCCGATAGAGAGGGCGGGGCAAGCTTCAGGTCGATTAGCGTTCGATAAACTGCCGTTATATCGGAGCCACTCGGGTGCTGGCCACTCACTTCTCTACTGCCACTGCTTGCCGTGTACTGCCTCTCCGTGAGTACCCACTCTTCCGTACTTACTGCCATCTACCATACTTCACCCAGTACTATAGTCATCACATCTTCATGATGAACTCTTTCAAGTTTTATTGGTTTCAACAAACTATATTTTTGAATTATTTTATATAATTTTCAGATATACTCTCTATAATTTTCTAATCCCTCTATAATTATTAAATCTCTCTATAATTTTTGTTGTTCTCCCTTTATCGAATACTTCCAACTTCACCCAGTACTATAGTCATCACATCTTCATGATTAACTCTTTCAAGTTTTATTGGTTTCAACAAACTATATTTTTGAATTATTTTATATAATTTTCAAATATACTCTTTATAATTTTCAAATCCCTCTATAATTTTTAAATTTCTCTATAATTTTTGTTGTTCTCTCTTTATCGAATACTTCCAACTTCATCCAATACTATAGTCATCACATCTTCATGATTAACTCTTTGAAGTTTTATTGGATTCAACAAACTATATTTTTGAATTCTTTAATATAATTTTCAAATCTCTTTATAATTTTTGCTCTCCCTTTATCGAATACTCAAACAATCCTACTTTCATATGGGACTCCTTCAAGTTTTCTAAATTGAATTTTCTAAGAGAAATACCAACAAAAATATTTATATTTCTAGAATAATTCAATCTATTTCTCAATACATTTATACTCTTCTTTCATTTAATACTTTATCAATATTATTTATAATATTCTTTCTTTTATATTTTCTACCCCTCTCTCGCTCTCGTTTTCATTAATTGATTTATTCATCACGTCTTCTTTTAAAATTCTTTCAGATTTTATTTTTCAACCTATCATTAAGAAATTATTAACAATATGCATTTGTGTCAATAATAATACTTTAAATTGTCTTTCTTTACTCTCATTCTATCACTTTATTTATTTTCTACTTTGGCGAACAAAGTTTTTAGATGTGTTTCTTTCGGATTCTAAATGGCAACTTATTTAGACTAAATAACTTTAAATACAAACCTATGATTTTTTTTTACGAATGCTTCTGATTCAATTTCCCGAAATAGTTTTTGATTATCTAATTCAAATTAGAGAAATTTGAAATGAATCTATATATATTTAACATAATTGTTAAATATAATTATATATACCTCTCTAATTCTCTATTTAGCAATCAACATCTGTCTCTCTGATTGTAAAGATTAAATTAAAAAATAACAAGAAGAATAATCTTGACTGCTAAAATAAATTAAATAGTCAAAAAACATTTTTCATCTTTTTTTTTGCTTATTCCTAGTACATATGGTACAGGCCATTATAAGCATGGTGGGTAGAAGTAGACGACTGCTTTTACTGTAAGTGCACCACATGTCTACACATGTGAAAATCAGTTAGACTTTGTACTTAAAAATGTGCCAGAGCCTCGTTTAGTTACTTGCACTCGTTGGTGGGGTTGGACTTTTGCAAGAATCGGAGGCAATTGGAGCGTTTTTTTTATCAGAAAAAAAAAGTGTCAAAAGCGGGATTTGAGCCTGGGTCGTAACGGTCGAAAACCAACGGTTTAGACCAACCTTCCACCGACTTCCTTCTTCATCTAAATAAGGAGAATACACATTTATAAAATATTATTTTATATATATTACATATTATTGCAATGATTTTAAGATATTGTGTAATCCATAGAAACAAATGCCTATTGAATTCGAAGCATGTATTGCCTTATGACAGGTATTAATCATTTATAATTTGATATACCATTCAAAAAATTATTTTAAGAATATCTTGAATATTTTGCCTATGTATATGACTGGGTAGAAACCTACAATGGATTTTGTACATGACATTTGTCTCTGTTCTGAATATAGAGCAATCCATATTTATACACAGTTCTCTGTTCTCGTTTTTTTTTCTCTCTTTCTCTTTTTTAATATCATATGACTATTCTCTTTACGCGGCCTAAAATTATTATAAATAAAAAACTCGTATGTATAGACAAATGTCATACATGTATGACAGCGCAACTGTCCCTAGGGAGACATAGAGCTTTAAATTGAAATAAATAAATCCATATTTAAATCTTTAGATAATAAAAAGGCATATATTGGATTGATTAAAATATTTATTTGCCAATATATGCCTTTTTATTATCAGAAGATTTGTTTCTGTGTCAAGGCTGGAGATAGGTTTGGTGATGGGATGGCAACATTTTGTTCTCAGTTGTCTGCTGTTACAGTACCGAGTCAATAAGTCATATCACCCTTGAGAGACCCACTACTTCGTGGCTTTAGTGCAGAATGCTCAAAATATTTTTTAAATAATAATTTTTATAAAATATAATATTATGATGCATTAGCGCGCCATCTGTTATCAAAATTCGAAACTATTATAGACGCGTATGATTATTTTTTTAAAATAAACAAATTCTACTGCCCTTACTGCATTGTAAAAATTGATGGGAGGGCCTGGCTCATCAGTGGTGAATCCTCCTTATTAAACTGGCGAAACCGCTGGGACGGTTCAACACTGATGAGCCAGGTCTTCCCATCAATTTTTACATTGCTGTAAGGGCAGTAGAAATTGTTTATTTTTAGAAAGAATCTTACGCGTCTACAATAGTTTCGAATTTTAATATATAATATACTATTAAAATCAAAAATAGGCATATCCTGACCACAAGCACATGAGCATTTAGATGGCAGAGCGACATCTAGTGGAACAGAAATATATTAAACGTTGAATCAGTCTTTTCCCTGATATTTGGCCAACCGCCTGCTCTACGCTGACGAGGGTCAACAGTCCGAAACACGTTCGTGAAAGGGTATTCTTGATTTATCAAGAAAATAGGTTGGGCAAAAATCAGGCAATAGGGTAAATCAATGCTTAGCTGGTTTCTGTTCTACTAGATGGCGTTCTGTCATCTAAAAAGCTTATGTGCTCGTGGTCAGGATATGTCTTTTTTGATTTTAATACTAACACCTGACCTCTTTTATTATTTTATTTTAAAAAATATTTCACATAATACACAATATATGAATAGAAATTTTGAATATAATTGCAAAATGAATATGCGTATTTATGGCTGTAGGACAGAACACTGAAACTATTTTATATAATAATTTTCATGATATATAATACTGTATGGATATATAATTTTAAATATAAATGTAAAAATATATGCGTATATTTACGCGCGCGCACGTGGCGGCGTGCCGTAGCATTCGTCCGCGCGCACTGGCTCCCACGTTTATTTTGTACAGTGTATTTATAGATGGATGAATTTGAATTTACAATTTAACAAGAGCTTATACATTTATACATACATAATTTATACATACATATAAATATAATTTGAGATAATTATTGTTAGTTTTAATAATTTTTAAGAAATAAATTCATCTATAATGATTATGACGTTATTTCTAGTTTGAATTCTCTCAAGCCTTTTATAGAGTTATAAATTCAATTACCAGCTATCGATAATATTTGTTACAAATAAATTCACTGGCAATGTGATTCTTTTCAATAATATCATCGAATACTACCTCTACAGACCTTACTGCAATGATATAATTTATTGAATGAGAGAGGGCTGGAAAAGGTTCAGATATAAAGAATGTGGATTATATATATATACAGTTGCCCGGCCATCCTTGCAGCCCTCTATATGGCAGACATCAATCCAGAAGAGGACATCCATACGGACAAGGCACCTCAGTTGGTCGATATTGTGATCAGGATGGATGGACCGATCTAATTTGCTCCATTGACAAGACACCACCACCATATATATATATATGTCGTGATCGAATGGAAGGGTGCAACCGTTATGCATGTAAGCTTCGAAAATAATTCGTTCCACACAAGTGAGCGCGCGCACGTGGCGGCGTGCCGTAGCATTCGTCCGCGCGCACTGGCTCCCACGTTTATTTTGTACAGTGTATTTATAGATGGATGAATTTGAATTTACAATTTAACAAGAGCTTAACATATATACAGTTTAATATTATTATTTTGGTGAAAGGAAGTTTTTACTTTTGGGTATTAGGCAAATTATGATAGATGCATATATATATATATATATATATATATATATATATATATATATATATATATATATATATATATATCTATAGGATAAAAATTCGCTATTTCACTGAAATCTGAAGTTTAAACAATGATTTTACCTTTTTACAGAGTGTTATTCAATGTTTATGTGATGTAGTGACATATTGTGGTGTTGGCAGATGGACAACACCAGCTGGCTCCTTCTCCTGCTTCTGGTGGCCTTCCTGGTGACCACGCTGCAGGCCGAGGAACGTGAGTAGTCCTAGGGTCGTCGCAAACCTTTTTTTTTCCAAGTTCGAGCTTTGCCTACAGTCTAATTATTCATTCTCTTTTAGACTGGAAAAGTTAAAATATTAAGTGTGGATTGATTATATATTTTTTAAAAAATCGAATCGGCCTGGCTCATCCGTGGTGAACGCTCCTAACGGTTTTTCCAATTTAATCTATATCATACCGCTGTTATATTGCATTTTTCGATTTAACTTTAATAGTGATACTGATACTATACTCTTGGAATGAGTATTTTAGATGAACTATGGATTAAAGCTCTTTGAGGAAATAATACAATTATAATATTTATATTCAATTTAAAAGGCATATATATATATATATTAGATCAAAATATAATTTATTCACCAATATTTCAGTTGTGAATGAACGCCAACCTTTTTCAAGATATTATAACATATTTATGTCAACAAAAAACTCAAAACCACACATATATATAGGATAGAATTTCGCTATAACGCTTAAATTTGAATCTGAAATATTTATTTTTCCTTTTATAGTGTATTTTAATAAAGGCTTTTTAAAATAATTATTAAGTAATCACTTATTTAAAAGTAAGCAATTTATTCTAAATTTATGAATGATTTTTAAATTTACCAAATATAGCAGAATAAATAGTTGAAATGTATATACAAAATTTGAACAAAATATTCAAAAAATACATATCAATATTAAACCCAGTATTATATAGGTACAGGAATGTACATAAGATGTCGCTAACGAACCGGATTGTTCGTCACACTTTTTTTGTTTTATTTACAAAGGCAATGGAAGTTCAAGATAGTATAAGATTATCCCAAAAGTTCGTGTTTTTCTTTAAACGTTGTTGTTTTTCTTATTACTTGGCGAATAATATTATATTACAGCGAATACTTAGCGAATACGACGACTTAGCTTTTTTCGTTTGGTAGTTTATTTCCCGGAATACCGCTGTGACCTTTGAGATGTCAGATTTGACATTGAGTGAACGATGTAGGCTACAGATTGTTTCTGCAACGAGTTGGATTTTTGGGGGCCAATGACTGCATATGACAGAAAGAGCCAAATGGATAATTCGGCAATTCGGAAGTTTTCATGTAGAAAATGTTGATATCTCTTCAAAATGCCCAGGAATTCTTGTTGGAGAACTAGACATCCGTGATATCAGAGTAGCCAGCTCTTCATTACG
The DNA here is from genome assembly GCA_030710605.1 of Cordylochernes scorpioides. NCBI lineage: Eukaryota > Metazoa > Arthropoda > Arachnida > Pseudoscorpiones > Chernetidae > Cordylochernes > Cordylochernes scorpioides. The sequence continues at coordinate 44,873,957 of CP092883.1, forward strand.
CCAAAAAAAAAAAACGACTGCGCCTATTTTCTTCGTTTATATTGTTAGCGGTATTAAGCGAATATACAGATTTTCAAACATCTACAATGTAGATTCTACATGGTCAGGAAGTATAGTAAAAATTGATCACAATAAATATATGTGAAAGGAAATATAGAAATTATCCATTCCTCTGAACACACAAAAAAAATCATTTTTAAAACTTTATTGTTAGTTGGATATATTTATTTATTTTAATTTATAGCGTTATGTCTCCCTAGGGAAACTTGCACTGTCATACATGTATGTCTTTACATTTGTCTTTACATATATATACAATAATTTTAGTCACTTTTTGATACTTTATTATTAGTTGGATGATTAAACAAGGTGTGTCCAATAAATAATGAGACCGGTCAAAAACAAAGAAAAAATAAAATAATAATTTTTTAAATTCTATTAAAAATATAGAAAGCTTCAGTTACACTGCGGTATATCACATCCCGTGATTGCGCGCAGTTGATAAATTGTAAGCTTGTAAAAAGAACGCCTTGCATAACAATTCAAATTTGTAATGAATAGAAAATTTGAACAACGAATTTGTATTAAATTTTGCTACTAAATTGAGAAATCGGCTTCAGAAACTTTATATTTGTTGAAATTGGCATTTGGAAATGATAATTTAAATAAGCCCACCACATTTAGATGGCTTTCACGATTTAAAAATTGAATGGAATCGGTGAAAGATGAGAAGCGTGTTGGACGTCCAATTCTGCACAGGAACCCTGAAAAGGTGAGCCAAATTTCAAATTTGATAAAAGAAAATCCACGAATAGGGTTACGGGACATTGAGGAAGAAACAGAGATATCAAAATCATTAGTTGGATCGATAATTAAAGAAGATTTTCAGTTAAAGAAGACACCTTCAAAATTTGCCCCTAAAATGCTTACAATCCAACAAAGGGAGAATCGCGTTGAAGTTGCCAAAAATGCTTGAAATGGTGGAAGAAAACCCTAATTGGAAGGAGAAATTAATAACTGGAGACGAGACATGGGTTTACGGGTATGACCCGGAAACAAAACGCCAATCCATGGGGTGGAAAGGAAAGGATGAACCAAGAACGAAGAAATCCCGACTTTGCAAGTCAAAAAACAAAGTCTTATTGGTCACGTTCTTTGACATAAAGGAAATTGTGCATTGTGAATATCTAGAGGAAGGTCAAACAATCAATAAGGAGTCCTATTTAAACATTATGAGACGTGTACGTGAATCAATTCGTCTGGAAAGAAGTGAAATGTGGAGTTCCAAAAATTAGATTATCCATCATGATAATGCACCACCACACACCGCTACATCTGTACTGACTTATTTGGCTAAACACGGCATCCAAATACTTCAACACACACACAACCTCCCTATTCCCCAGACCTAGCTCCAAATGATTTTTTTAATCTTTCTAAAACTCAAAATGGCTCTAAAAGGAAGGAGATTTGACACTAGAGAGTCCATCATAGCGGATTCGAAAAAGGTCTTGAAGAACATCCCGAAAGATGCCTTTTCTAAATGTTTTAAATCATAGGAGAAGAGATGTAAATTATGTATAGATGCGGGAGGGGACTATTTTGAAAAATACTAATAAAATATTTTTTAATCATTCTATTTTTTCTTTATTTTTGACCAGTCTCATTATTTATTGGACACACCTTGTATGTACAAAATTTCAGACATTAAGAATTGAAGAACGACGTTTGACAATTTTACCGCAAATGTCTATTTTGAACAAAAAAAACGTAATTTATTTTATGGAGAAATAAAGACTATTTCTATCCTCAGGGATGAAGTATGAAAGGATGAATTTTGAAGAGTAATGATAAACGGAAAAATAAAAGTGTCCAGGGGTGGGATGGGTTAAAATTGTCAAACGTCGTTCTACAATCATAAGCCGCATCATATTGTATTATATATTAAGGATTGATCACAAGATTTATGGACAGATATAGCAGGTTGAATAAAACTTTTTTTAATTGAATCGTCTACAAGAATCTTTATATAGAACTTGATTAAGGTAATTGGAAATTTGAACACTTTGCGTGTTTGAATAATTGATGGCTAAGAATATTTGCACTGGGATATTTGTAAGTACGGGTAATTTAAGTAAATGACGACTCAGATAGTTGTAATTGTTGTTAATTTTCGATTAAAGAGTTGGAGCATTTCGATATTAAATATATTTATTGGCTTATATACTTAGCACAACATTATAAAAGTAAGAAATGATTAAATGCAAAAGATTATATATCTAAATACAAAAGGTTATTTAAAAATTAAAGACCATCCTTTGTTCTTCATATCAAAATATTCTTCTTTGTTTTTCATGATTTTTATTGATGTTCCTTTTTTTCATAGACATTATACCCTCAGGAATACTGTTAATTGAGAAGTTTGGATAATTAAAGTTGGACTAAATGTATCATTTTTATATATTTATGAAAGCATCTGTATTGTTGTACCAAGTTGCAGCTTTGCAGGGTCATCGACCTTGGATTCCTCCTTCTTGGTGTTATACACGTTTACCGAGCGGGTTTCCATAATTAAAGCAAATAAAGAAAAGTAAATAAAAGTTAATTACCTTTTAAAGTTATTGTGTTTATTTATTCATTGTCTTCCTCGTAGGTCGTGATCCTCAATCTTCGTCTAGGTCCTCTCTCGCTCTAATAACCTATCAAGATATATGTACAATAACAATATTACAAAAGGAATGATACCATAGTATATAATCTGTTTTAAATAAATATTAAATAGCATATTCTGAATAAATGAAGGGCGCATCATAATTGATGCAACACTATTAAAATGACAAATATATTTTCATATCTGGAAAATAAGCTACATTCAAGCTTTAGATTTTATACACTTCGAAGTAAACTAAATTTTTTGACGATCCATTATAACAACTATGTTTTAAAGAGACGCTTCTTAAATACAAAAGAAGTTAAATTTTAAATACTATCAACATAGCGTTATTTATCTCGCGAAAATTAGAAAAATATTTTGGAATACTTTTGTTGCAGATTTGAGAGCACAATGCCAAATGAACAGCTCCAGTTTAAGCGAAATGGTTTCCAGTAAAGAAGAATAAAGAAAATTTAACAAATTTTGCAGACTCTATCTCAACTACCATGGACCTAAATTACAATTATGAATGGAAAATTTTAGTTTTTAATTAGTATATTTTCTTTTAATTTTAAAATAATCTATATTTATGCCATTAATTCATATATATACATATATTAAAATTAATAGAAATAAAAAAAGTTCAGGTGTTGATATTAAAAAAAAAAAGAATTATCCTGACTGTGCTCACATTGAGCATCTCTAGATGGCAGAGCGCCATCTAGTGAAACAAGTTCAACTTGTTCAGTGATAATTGGCCAACCCAATTTCTTGATAAATCAAGAAAAGTCGACCACGTGGAAATTGGAAAGAGAGGGTATTGGCCTGTCTCCATAGTCTCTACAGAGATTATGTCAAAAAGGATTTTGGTCTAAAAAGGAAATGGCTACCTCTTCCGCCACATAGACGCAAAACCTAGGAGCCATCTGATAATGTTTCTGAAATTTATCCGACTCAAGTCGATGGTAAAGCCACAACATCAACTTTGGCAAATTGAGAACCCCCACTGGGGACTATGGTTCATAAAAATAGAGTGAAGAACAAGCTTCAATTTAATGAAATCCACAAGAGATTCTACAAATTTTCAGAATTTTACAAAGGGTGTTTAGCTTTCGAAGTAACAAGGCAACCCTTTGAGTCGAAAATTACACTTTACAAAATTTCAAAATTTTTAAAGATCCACAGAATCTTTTCTCGCTAATAATAAATAGTACTCACATAAAAATAATATTTACGTATGGAACTATATAAAGAGCCGCAGTTTCACATCCAAAGAGCCGCATGTGGCTTGTGAGCTGCAGTTTGCCGACGCCTGAGCTAGGCCAATTCTATGGTCGAAATATAGCTGGAATCTTTGTCGTGAAGATATATATTTTGATCATAAGAGTAAATGGCTATCTCTCTCGCCAAAAGAGACACAAAACCTATTGTGCCACCTATGTGCTCTCTTTTATATGTTGACTATTGGCATTTCACTTAAAAAAAAAAATGATTTCTCAACATTTTGAATAGTGTCTTTCTTTTCGAAATTCGAACTGCAACGAGAAATCACCCACAAAACATCCAACATGATTAACGTTTTTCTATATGTTGCCAGAGTTTACTGTCAAGAGGAATTGAGTGCTGTCGAAGGGATTCGAAAAGATCACTTATTTTGGATAACTTGTTTGCTTAAAAATATTGCCATGTGGAAAATTAGGGAAGACAAAAACTTCAGAAGGAGACAACAATTTATTTCAGGCAAGAACAAACTATGAATGGTAAACAAAAGATAAGCCACGAGGGAAATTTACAGAGTAGCAAAATATAAACATAAAAATCACCACTCTGTTAATAAAAATAATAAAATTAATAAATACTTTGTTACAATATACATATACAGGCAAAGGCACAGCTTTATTAAGACCCCCTGTCTTATAGAGATTCACCACAGGAAAGAAGCATATATGGAGCTCCTATACCTCAGGCAGCGCAGAACCCAACAGCCTTCATGTCCGACGCATGTCCAGTAGCCAATTAAAAATATACATATTTCTGTTCAGAAAATTGTTTTGTGCACTAATGGGTTAGTGTTTTCCTAGAGGATCATACCATTGCAAACAACCCTCTAAAACGCCCCTGGCTATGTCGACGATTGAAATGTTTCATTAGAATTCGAGCACTACTCTACTCACATTACTCTCACTGCAATGAGAATATTAGTTTTTGAGAAGAGATTTCAATTTCTTGGTAGTTTTAAGTCGGAAATAAATGGGCTGAAGAAGTCGCAATAAATCTAGACTTCTCTTGATATTTGTGGAAAGTTTGTTTTCAGCGCTCTATTCGATGTGATAGTAGGCTTCATTGTAGTATTCTCTTTTCTCTATGATTAGACTTTAATCTTCTCGCTGTTTGCCTTTTTTAATTTGTGATTATTCAAAGTCAACTAATTCAACTGTTAATAATTAATAGGTAATCCCATAATATTATGTTCAAATCAATAAGCTTGAGGGATAAGTCTCTTTTAAATACATTAATTTCAAGCTTTCGGGCTCAACCGCCCTTCGACAGGAAAAATTATATTAGATACTAAAGTTTTCAGATCCAATCTAAATATAAATTTGTGAGACGCCTGTGTCTCGAGTGTAATGCGAGGCTTGCCGCGGGAGGGGGTGAGATCTTTGAAAAAGATGGCCGTTTAGCCCATTGAAATATCGGAAATAAAAGATTATTTAATGAATCGCAAAGTTCATGATACCGAGGGGGGTGTGGTGGCTGCAGGGAATATTACATTGTAAATTTCAGGTAAATCAATTTTTCTATTGAGGCTATGTAATTTGCTTGATAGGATAGATTCAATGATAAGTCTTTGGTGTTTGTTGGCAATATTGGAATAGTGAATTTTCGGTGATGTAATGTTGAAGGAATGGCCAGTTTCGTTTATGTGCTGTACTATTAAGGATCTATGGTCTAAGTTATCAATATTTCTTTTGTGTTCATGAATTCTAATATTGACTTGTCCTCCCGGTTTCGCCTACGTAGACTTTTGGGCAGTTCAAACATTCTATGGAGTAAATAGCGTTTCTTGGTGTGCTGCTAGGTTCATTGAGTTTCATGATCTGGTTTCGGAGAAGGGATCCAGAGGTAGTGTGCGCAGGTGAAGTAGGTTTTGATTCCAAATTTCAATAAGAATCTCGCTATTGTAGAGGATAATGGTGAATATGGCCATTCAACTGTTCACATATCCTTTTGAAGCATATAAAATGTAATGGTAAGTGAAACTTGTGTGTGCGCGCAGAATCCAACTTCGCTGAACATGTGCTGACAAAGCGGGACAAGAGGATGAAGAGGTGAGTATATACTCTGATAGACAATCTCTCCACGACAAGTATTCGAAATACAGCGGACACATTCTCTAATCTACTTTAGATTTTTTGTTAGTTGAACGACACGAAGCTTTTGAATCGATAATTGATTTATCGTTTAGAGATTCACAGGTTTGGATCAACGAAACAAGTATACAAAACATAAAGTAAAAATATAACCATTTCATCTTGATAACCAGGATTTGTAGAATTTCTTATGGTAATGAACCCAGCGCAGATTTTATTTGAAGGAGAGCTCTAAGTGGAAGCAAAAGAGCTCAATGAGTTCCTTAAGGTACCCTAGAGATGTTCTATTGAATGATTTATTAATCCTAAGGTTAGAGAATCAAGAGAGCAATCAAGTAAACAGATACCTTTGGTCTCAATTGGTGGAATTTCGGATTATATCAGAACAAATCATAGTTAATGTTCCAGAATGGCCGATTAGGGAAGTGATCGCTCACCTGTCGCTCATGGGAAGTTTTACGGTATTTGGTCAATGATCTCAGCAAAGAAACACTTGTGAGATATCATTTATATCAGCTTTATCTTTGATGAGTCTTGGAGGTTGAAATTTAATGGATTGGATTCGTTCAGTTTCTTAGAATTCTAAAATGTGATCGCTCAGGAATCAGGTCTCTCTCTCTCTTTTATGAATATAGTCAACAATATCAGGGAAGGTAATTTTCGGGAAAACAGTTATGTGAATATTTTGACTTGTAATATAGAAATCTGATTTATGTAAATTTATTCTATGTTTAATAAATATATATGTATATGTGTATTACTTTAAATAGTGTACATGATTCAAAGTGTGTGAGAGCCAGTTAGTGTTGTTTGGTGTTAAATCGACGACCTCAGTCAGGAGTAGAAAAACGCCATTAGAGAAAGGCCGGTCTCCTGGGGACCAAAGGAAGTTTATGACGTCTAGGCGAAGCAGAGCCTGGATGTACACATGCTTTACGCCACAATATCATTGAACAAATAGTGCAACCACTTATTCATGTATTGTATTCAGCAGAGGTCTCTCTAGAAAGACGTCTGTCCAAAGATAGTGAACTCAGGCGGGGCTTATTGCGACTTCATGAAATAATATGAAAGGACACATTATGTCTATCTTGAAGAACCTCCGTTAAATAACTAAGACAGCTGTTGCTTCTTGTCCCATCATGCCGTAGTCGGCAGCGAATGAGCAACAGCTACCACTTATTCATGTAACACTTGAAAGCTTTACCTCTATGAGCTTTTTCTTGGTGGTGATCTTATATTAGGAATTGAGTTTGTGCAGTTTGAGTCAGTTTTGAATTTAAAAATGTGATTTTTTAGAAAAGATGATCCCTTGTTGAGTAGTTTATGAAAGATTTAACATGTCATTTGAGTGGCCTATATACTATCGATTTTAACAAGCAAAATAATGTTAATATTTTTCTAAATACTGATAATTTTCTCATTTTTTAGGTAAACAAGAATCCGAGACTTGCTTAAGGAAAGTCCAGAAGTATCTCTATTTTGAAACAGTTTTCCATGAAAGTTCAACTTTATTAATTGGTAATACTTAAAAAAATAAATATTTGAGAAATCCGTTTAAAAATTATTAAGAAATTTGTTAAATCGATAAAATTTTATTCCATTTATTTTAATTATTGAAATTTATATTGAGTATTACATCGATGTATTTATAAGCACCTGGGATTATGCTGATGATTGAGTACATCGATACACTTTGTGCACATTAATTGAACAAATAATCGTTCAGTACATGCTTATTTGCGAGTTGAGAATTTAAGGAAATGGTGAGTGATCTGGTTATCATCTCAGGAAACACTTTATTCATCTTCAAAATCTAGGTCGAGTCATTCAAGTGATCGGTAAAAACGTTCCACTCATAAATCATTCACTTCAGTGAATGGGATTCTTCGATTGGAAGGGCTGAGCGGTACTGGCTGTTGTAAGTGTGGTATTCCTCTTTAAGCCTAACATAAGTGATGGTATAGCTTATAGGGATCTAGAAAGTTTTTTCTTTCTTATCTTCACTCAATCATATTAGGGTATCATGTTTGTAGAGCTTGAGACTTTAGATAGTGTAGGTAAAGTAGAATGTGCCTGCCTTTGTCATTAAGAGTAGGAGCACTACTCAGTAGCAGGACGACTTAGCTCCAAAAGAAATGGCCGCCTCTAACAGGAGGAACAGACGCCGTGTGCAGCCGCTCCTAACATGGAGTACAGACGCTGCTCATCCTGTTTCCCTGGATCAGGAATCCTTACAGGGTACTATCAGCCGTGCCAGCTGAGCCTAGGTTTTTTAGCGAACTTGTTACTGCTCCCCTCCTCTTTTTTTATTAGGGATTGGGACCGACAAAGGTATATAAATGTATATAGAGGTATACTAAATGCATAAATCAAGTCCATATATTGCTTTTGATCTACTAGGGTTAAAGTCTTCTTTGTAGAACACTTGATCTCTGACAGATTTCAATTGAGCCTTCGAAATTATAAATTACGATTCTTCGACTTTGGCTATTTATTTAACGCAAAAATAATACTATATGTTACTTGTCCAGTATTCCTGTGATAAACAAACCAGCGGATAACACGTTCAACGAGAATGGGTGTTGAAAGTATTCGCAAACGTAATGTATTTTATTTTTATAAGATATGAAACAATTTTAAACCAAGAAAATATGCCTTCGGCAAAACCCTTTCAAACATAAAAAACATAGATTGAAATTTTGCCAGCAGGATAATAATATATAAAAATAAAGGTTGCCTCTCGTTAAAAAATACGCTGAAAACAAAGGTGCCATCTATTGACTGTCTCCGCAAAACTAGCGGATTCGCGGGTCGGTCACAAGGCAAAACACCAGTTTGGGCAAACTGAGAAGCTCCCACCTGGAGACCATATTATACAGATTCACCACAGGAAGGAAGCATAGATGGAGCTCCTCTATTCCAGGCAGCGAAGAGCCCAACAGACTTCAGGTCCGACGCATATTCAGTGGCCACAAAATCCATCGTGCATAGGTTAACGTATCACTGAAAAGACGAGTGTGGAATCAGCCGCGTTTTAGTCTTCGCTTTCCTCATCCAAATGGATCACGACATTCGGCGATTCTATTAATCTCCTCCGAACGGTGACTGCGGTCTTGTAGAATTTAGATAAACCAAAGAGAAGACATATTTATACCAATATAGAGAGAATATATTAAATGAGAGCGCTATATAAGTTTCTAGATTTAGTAACGGTATTGATTCCAGTGTCACACTGACCTGGAAGGTAACTAGGTTATGTAACAATGCCACGCTGGATCAATGACCCCGTTCTGCTATGACCTCATAACCGCTCCATCTTGTTCCTCGGACATATCCTGGCACGCAACCATTGACTTTCATATCACTTACTCTTCCGCAAGAGTTTTTATACGTATCTTACACACAAATTATAGTGTTTTTCCATTCATTTCTTGATAGACCTCTCAATATATGTCACATATATAAAATAAATAAATTCATTTAATGATGTGTGTTTTTGTAATATAATTTTTATAACTTATTTGTGTGTGTGTGTTGCATGTGTTTGTAAGATAAAACACAAATAGAAATGAACGACTATATATAAATTTGGAGCAAATAGAGAGATATCAATGATAATTCAGATCCTATATTTGGCAATACTAAATTAGGAAATTGCATTATAATTATTATTTTCAAAGATCGAATTGATTTTAATGATAAAAATGAAGAGTAGAACCTCCGTTATAAAGACAGGATACTCCAGGTCTCTCCAGGAGTTTGCCTCTCATCAGAGATTGGATTATGTCCAGGTCAGGGCTATTTTATAGATTTTGTCGATTATAATTAATGAACTCATGATGAAATTCATTTTGATATTTTGAAATTCTTACATCGATTGATATCGACGATATTGATATAATTGAGGATCATAAAATAATCAAAAGAGCTTGTTTAATACCTTTTTTTTTAAACTGGATATTTGCACTCTCGTCTCGAGTTTATAGATATATCCCTAACGGAGATCAGTTTTCAACTTAAAATAATCAATTATTTGTTAACTAATTTCTCAATTAACTGTTCTATAAAATATAATAAATTGATTAATATAAACGAATATAAACTAAACGTCAATACAAAGCAATAACGCGCCTTCTATATATAACAAATAAAACATTAAGACGCGAAATGTTTCTTTCACAAATAATTCAAACTTCTACTGTCCTTACTGTGAGGAAAAAAATATTAGGAGGGCCCCCTGATTCATCAGTGATGAACCCACACAGCGGTTTCGCCAATTTAATTTAACAGACCGCTTCTTTAGAGCTCTAATACTGTATTGGATCATTCTGCTTATATATGCTAGACTGAAGGGTGGATTCTACATTCAACGAGCGAATCCCTTCCAATATTATTTTCTCTCAGTAAGGACAGTAGAAGAGTTTGAATTATTTGTTAAAAAACATTCGCGTATTATTGATTTCATTTGTTAAACGATAATACATTTTTCAAACGATAAGGTAATACGATTTCTCAAAAAAGAATATAACTCCAGACCAGCCTTTAATGTATCATAAATATACTTATTTCGGATTTCACCTCAAGATCATTAAGAATTCCCTTTCCCATGAACCGAGTAAAGAGTCTTGATCACGCAGATTGCCTGCTCCTCTAAGACATGTCCTTTTCTGTTTGACCGAGAATATTTCTTACAATACCACCAACTAAGAAGCTTGAAACATTGAAGGATGGTGCTTGATAAATTAAACTTTTAGCTGTTGCTTTTGTGTCGTGTGAATAAATTATAGAGGAGAATGGAGCTATGGAATCGATCAAATTTACTAAAAAGGTGTTTGATTGGGTGAATTTGGTAGGGGCCATGCTAAAATACGACTAAATGTTTTGAAAGAATGATACCAAAAGAGGCACCTATTCCTTTAATTGTGATTTACAACAATGAATTATTTTAATTACATCAGTAAAAACCTTACGGTTTGATAAGGAATAAGTCACAACGCCAGGTTTTGGCAAATTCATACAAATTACCAAGCTGTATACCATGGTTTCGAGATATATCTCTCATCACATATCTTCAAATCTGTTTGGAATATTCTTTATTACTACCGTAAAAGTTTTTACATTTTATTTTTTTATAATTCTAATGCATATAATTGAAGGGAGAGTTACTTCTTTTGGTACACGATTATCATCTTATCGCCACTTTATATATTACATATATAATATATGTTTGAATGTGAAAATATAATAAAATATAATATAATAGAAAGGTTCACGTGTTGGTACATACTATGAGCACATGAACTTTTAGATGTCAGAGCGCCATCAAGTAGATTAAAAATCAGGGAACAGGCTTTAGTTGATTTTTGTTTCACTAGATGGCGCTCTGCCATATAAATGCTTATGTGCTATTGGTCAGGATATGCCTTTTTTAATATATGTGTATATCATTTAGGTGTAATATTTTCAAATACCCCTGACTGCAATATTCTCACATATTGTAGCGGTATGGGTTAGAAACTATCGACTTTCCAAAAATTTGAACTTAGATTGAATCTTCATTGATAAGTGTTTTTCTCACTTAAATCCCAATCCCCAGATAGCTTTTAATAGCAAACTTTCCATAAGTCCAACCTCAATATGAGAAAAAAATATACGATACAGGATCTCTGGCTTCTTGTAAGCGCAAAGATAGTTTCTGGAATATCCTGGATATCTATGTAGTATACTTACAAGATTTTGAGTTGCAAACCTCGAGTTGTTTGTCAAATGAAATCCTCAAGTGCAGATAATAGTGATTATGAAGATAGGTTTTATCGCTCTCATCTCAAAAATACATAGCCTATAAGTTTCGGCTCTAACATAGCATAACAAAAACATCAGCAAAGTTTATTTTTTCTTAGTATATAAATTAATATTTAATAAATTGAGAGTAATTATAAATATAAAATAATACTAATTTAAATGATACTAATTGTATGATAAATATCTAAAATTAAATATATTTGTTTCCGTAAACTTTAACAAGCCTTAGAGAGAATTCGCCGTAGTTCTGGGTGATATTTTCAATTGAACATTCGTCTAGTAATCAATATATATCATAACAATGTAATTTACTAAGACAATCATTGTAATTAAAATTTACACAAATGATAATCACATACACCTGTTACTAGTATAATAGTATAGGTGTAGTAACACTATATAAAGGGTATGAATAAGTTCTGTCATTGTAATAAAAATTTACACAAATTATATTACATTACAGCTATTACTAGTATATAGTTAGGTGTAGTAACACAATATATAGGGTATGAATGAAGTTCTGTCATTGTAATTAAAATTTACACAAATGATATCACATTACAGCTGTTACTTTTATATAGTATAGGTGTAGTACCACAACATATAGGGTATGAACATAGTTCTGTCCAGGTGTGCAAAGGCAAACGCCAAGTGTGGCCCCCGGAACAATCGATCTTGCTGCGGAGGCTACAAATGCAAGTGCAACAAAGGCCGAAAAAAATGCAAATGCGTAAAAAAGGCAAAAAAGGGGAAAAAAGGAAATAATTGCAAGAACCAAGTCCAATATAATTCTCAACACTTTTAAATTACATTAACTTTTTTATATTTTCTCTCTCTATTTTTTAACCTTAAATTCTACAATTATTTGGAATAATCATTTTCAGATTGTATGTGTTCAATTTTATAAACGTTTTGTCTTTGTCTGTGTCTTTTTTTTTTGTTTCCAAAATGAACTATATATAAAAATAATTAAACTATTATATTTAATAGTCCAGAGTAATACTGTGAATAGAGAAAATGCGTATATACAGTTATACTCGAATTTTGTTCATATAATAAAAATCAGTCACTCTTATATTTTTAGCTAATATTAACAATATCAATCTATATTGAAATTTACAAAATTATTTTAATTTCATGTTTTAAAAATCCATTTAAAGCATTACAAAATCCGTGAGGTAGCCATGAAACTTTATTATCTTTAATATAAAACATTCACAGAAATATTACTTTTATTATTCGCGAATGTGAGAATTAAACATAATCAGTTTGGACGTAACCAAATACTTAAATTTAAAGGTGAAATGATTGTTTTGTCTTTTTGAGAATAAAACCCTGTGAGTTAAATATTTTACTAAATATTTTGGAAGGTAAATTAAATATGCAGGAAAGTATAATATTGTCAGAATATTTTACATTTGAGATATTAATTCACTACTGTCTTTCTCTAGCACGCGGCCCTATTGCAACAAAATGAATAAAAAGTGATATGTAATAAATATTATTTACAACATTACACACACATACACTCATCAAAGCAATATATAAGGAATCGTCGAGCTGTAAGAAGGTGGGAATCGGCTTGGCCCAATAAGCGTGGAACCAATTCTAAGAGTTCAAGGAGATAAAATGGACCTTTCTCGACAAGAACTGTTTACAAACATTCCAGATAGCTTCTGTACTTAGCACATTCTATACTTGAGGTCTTGGAACAAACTTCTTACTTGTACAACGTTGTTTTTATGGTCTGTTATCACAATGGCACATAGTATATTTTCTGTACTTAAAGTACTAGGGCAACTTTCTTTCATGTACATCGTTGCGTTCATTGTATGATGGTCCATTATCACAATGTCACATAGTAAACTTGCTGTACTCTAAAGAACTAGGGCAACTTTATTTCATTTACATAGTTGTGTTAAATGTATGATGGTCCGTTATCGAAATGTCACATAGTATACTTGCTTGATTTCAAAGTACAGTGAAACTTTCTCTCAGGTACATCGTTGCCTTCATTGTATGATGGTCCTTTATCACAGTGTCACATCATATACTTGCTTGACTTTGAAGTACTAGGGCAACCTTTTCCTGTACATCGTTGTGTTCAATGTAATGATGGTGCATTATATAACAATGCAACATAGTAAATTTACTGGACTTTGAAGAACTAGGACAATCATCTTTCATGTACAACGTTGCATTCAATGTATGATGGTTCATTATCACAACGTCATATATAATACTTGCTGGACTTTAAAGTACTAGGGCACTTTCTTTGATGTATATTATCGCGTTCAATGTATGATGGTCCATAATATAAAAATGTCACATAGTATACTTGCTGGACTTTAAAGTACTAGGGAAATCTTATTTCTCGTACATCCCTTGCGTACAATGTATGATTGTTTTTATCACGATGTCACCTTTTATACTTGCTGGACTTCAAATTACTAGGGCAACTTTCCTTCATATTTATCGTTGCGTTCAATGTATGATGGTTCATTATCTCAATGTGTCTTAGTATACTTTCTGAACTTTAAAGTACTAGAGCAGCTTTATTCCAAGTAATTGTTGCGCTCAATGTATGATGGTCCATTATATAACAATGTCCCTTAGTTTTCTTACTGAATTTTAATTTACTAGGGCAACTTTCTTTCAAGTACATGGTCGCGTTTAATTGATGATGGCCCTCCACATATTGTCATGAAACACAAACTGGACTTTAAATTCTTGAGACAACCTCAGTTCTCTCTTCTACAACGGGGTTTTCACTTCTATAAGTGTCAGATTATAAATGTCTATCAAGTATACATAAAGGGGTTTAAAGTGCTCGAGTATATTTTCTATATAACGTTGTTTTCACTGTATGATTGTCCATCCACAAGTTATCGCATAGTACACATGCCTGAATTTGGATATATCGGTATAACCTCCATCTTGTACAATGTATTTTATATAATCCGAACTCTGGATACCTGGTACAACTCCTTCTTATACATCCTTGTTTATATTTAACAGGGTGGACTTTGAAGTCCGAAACAATCTATCTTTTGTTCAACGAGAACCAATTTCACTTAGATGAACATTTTTCCGTAGAAGATTTTGATCTAAAAAGACCAAGGTCGCCTCTCCCATAAAAATAGACGTCAAAGCTCGACGCCATTATTGGCCGACGCCGCAGACTAGCAGCCTCGGGTCGGTGACAAAGCCACTACACCAGCTTTGGAAACTGAAAAGCGTCCACCTAGAGACAATGGCTTCGAGCAAATGGCCCTCGTCAAATTAGGGCGGACTTTATTCCATGATATCCACAAGAGATCTAATAGAATCTTAACAATCTGCCAAAAAGGTGTTTTGCTAGCTTGTGGAATTATGATTATTATAAACATAACGGTTTTAATAGGGAATGAGTCACAATGGCAGTTTTGGAAAATTCAAACTAAAGATCAACCTGTATACCATGGTTTCGAGGTAAAGATCTCATCATATTGTCAAAGCTGTTGAGATGTATTTCTTATCACTACTGAGAAGTTTTTACATTTTATTTTATGTTCTACCGCGTTAGGGTAAAGGTTCGAGCTGCAGTGAGAACTATAAATTAATAAGTGCGCGCGCAGGCCGGCTGGCCAGCCGCCGTCCCAGGCCAGTGTCGCCCGCTGGCATCCTCTTATCTCATTTTATATAATTCTAATGTAAATAATTGAAAGTAGAGTTACTTATTTTGGTACACGAATATCAATTCTATCCCCATTTGATATATAAATATATATTAAAAATGGCATATCCTGACCAGGAGCACATGTGCTTTACAGAAGGCAGAGCGCCATCTGGTGGAACAGAAATCAACTAAACATTGATTTAGCCTGTTCCCTGATATTTGGCCAACCCAATTTCTTGATAAATCAAGAAAAGTCATCCACGAACGTGTTTCACGCTTTTTGGCGCTCGTCAGCGTGGAGTAGGCTGAAGCACTGCGACCAAAAAAGAGTTTTTGGTCCCAGTGGCTTCCTGAAAAACCAAGAAATAGGTATTTAAGGCCAAACTTGCGTAAATACGCTCAGCACATCATATATATAAATATATTAAAAATGGCATATCCTGACCAGGAGCACATGTGCTTTACAGAAGGCAGAGCGCCATCTGGTGGAACAGAAATCAACGAAACATTAATCTAGCCTGTTCCCTGATATTTGGCCAACCCAATTTCTTGATAAATCAAGAAAAGCCATCCACGAACGCGTTTCGCGCTTTTGGCGCTCGTCAGCGTGGAGTAGGCTGAACCACTGCGACCAAATATATATTTTTTGGTCCCAGTGGCTTCCCGAAAAACCAAGAAATGGGTATTTAAGGCCAAACACGCTGACGAGCGCCAAAAGCGCGAAACGCGTTCGTGGATGGCTTTTCTTGATTTATCAAGAAATTGGGTTGGCCAAATATCAGGGAACAGGCTAAATCAATGTTTAGTTGATTTCTGTTCCACCAGATGGAGCTCTGCCTTCTGTAAAGCACATGTGCTCCTTGTCAGGATATGCCATTTTTAATATTGATTTCAACACCTGACCTTTTTATCTTTTATTTTTTTCTTTCGTGTTTTAATATATATATACATATATATATATATATATGAAAAACAATATTTAAAAAAAATGAAAAATAAAAAGATCAAGTGTTGATATTCAAACCAAAATAGGCATATGCTGTCCAGGAGCACATGTGCTTTTCAGAATGCATCTTGATAAAACAAGAAATCAGGTTGGCCAAATATCAGGGAACATGCTAAATCAATGTTTAGTTGATTTCTGGTCCACAAGATGGCGCTCTGCCTTCTGAAAAGCATGTGTGCTCCTGGTCAGGTAATATATATACATATATGTTTGTGTTATATTAATATACATGTATATATAATTTAGGGGTTGATTTCAATTGCCTCTGACAGCAATAACTTCACATTCAGTACCGGCATTGTTAGAAACTGTCGACCTTCAATAATTTGGAATTAGGATTGAATTTCTTTATGAGAAGTGTATTTTTCACTGAAAATATTCATTCAACGAGAAAGATTCAATTGTACACACTTTCCATGAGTCAAACCCCAATAATGAGATGAAAAGATACTATATAGGATCTCTGGCTTCTTGTAAGGGCAAAGATCGATCTGAATCATCCTGGATATCTATGAGGTATACTTAAAAGATTGGCAGTTGCCAACTTCGAGTTATCTTTTAAAATGAAAATCCTCAAGTGCAAATATTAATGATTATAAAGATAAGTTTTATCGTTTTATCTCAAAAATACATAGCCTTATAAGTTTCGTCTTTGACTCTAGCTTGATAAATACATTCAGTAAGGTTTATATTCTTTTCAGTATATAAACTAATATTTATATATTGAGAGAGATAATTATAAATAGATATATTAATACTAATTTTCACGATGATAATTATATTTTTAAACATCTAAATAAAATTTTATTGTTTCCGTAAACTTTAATGAGCCTCAGAGAGTATTCGCCATAGTTCTGGAACAGTTTTCTTTTTGAATGAGCATTCGTTAAGTTATCAAATATATCATTACAATATATATTTAATCAGATAATCATAGTAATTATAATTTACATAAATGATATTACATTACAGCTGTTACTAGTATATAGTATAGATGTAGTACCACAA
Source organism: Cordylochernes scorpioides (assembly GCA_030710605.1). Classification (NCBI taxonomy): domain Eukaryota; kingdom Metazoa; phylum Arthropoda; class Arachnida; order Pseudoscorpiones; family Chernetidae; genus Cordylochernes; species Cordylochernes scorpioides. Next base: position 44,891,458 of record CP092883.1, read on the forward strand.
CATATAGGGTATGAACATAGTTCTGTCCAGGTGTTCAAAGGAAAACGGCAAGTGTCGTCCCTGGAACAATCGATCTTGCTGCGGAGGCTACAAATGCAAAGTGCAACAAAGACAACAGAAAATGCAAATGCGTAAAAAAGGAGGAAAAAAGGAAATAATTGCCAGAGCCAAACCCAATATAATTCTCAATACTTTTAAATTACATTTACCTTCTCGTTCTCTCTCTCTTTTTTTTTCAAACTTAAATTTTCAGCTTATTTGAAATAATAATATTCTGATTGTATGTGTTTAACTTTATAAACGTGATTTGTCTTTGTGTGTGTGTTATTATTGTTTCCAAAATTAACTATATATAAAAAAGCGGATATATATATATATATTTATATGAAAAATGATTTAAAAAAAGAATATAAAAAAGACAGCTCGCTGGCAGGCGTGTAAGAAGCTCGCTCTCTGGCGCGTAAGCACGCCGCAGGCGCATGCGCAGGCAGTGTGTGGTTCTTGTTTGAAAAACCTTTCTAAATAAACAAAGGTGTTTAGGATTTTCTCGGCTGTAATTTTTGATAAGTTGATAAATAGAGAGTAGACCCTAAATTAAAAAACCTACCTATGGTCTCTAAAGCCGGATTCGTTAATTACTACGTCAAAAGCGCAAACGCGTTCGTGGATAGCTTTTCTTGATTTATCAAGAAATTGGGTTGGCCAAATATCAGGGAACAAACTAAATCAAGTGTTTAGTTGATTTCTGTTCCACCATATGGCGCTCTGCCTTCTGTAAAGCACATGTGCTCCTTGTTAGGATATATTATTTTATTTTTAATATATATATATATATATTAAACTATTATATTTAATATTTCAGAGTAATGTGGTGAATAGAGAAAATGCGTATATCAGTTATACTTGTATTTTGTTCATATAACTTATAAAAATCAGTAACAGTTAATTTTGTATTGCTAAAATTATCCATATAAAATATATTGTGTGTGTTGATAAATACAAATTTATTTTAATTTCATGTTTAGAGATCCGTTTAAAAAATCCCAAAATCTATGAGGTAGCCATTAATTATTTTATCATTATTTAAACATGCCTAGAAATATTCCTTTTTATTATTCGCGAATGTTGAGAATGAAACATAATCAGTTTGGTCGACCTTAAAACTTGAAATTAAAGGTGAGATGATATTTTTTTTTTGTCTTTTCGAGAATATAACTTTATTAAATAATCATTTTAGTTTTATTAATAGTTTGAATGGTAAAATAAATGTAAAGCAAAATATAATGATATTGGACTATTTAGCATTGGTAATATTAATTCACAACTCTCTCCCTCATCGCAGTCTTATTGCAACAAAAATCAAATTAAAAATGTTAAATTTATAAATATATTTGTAATAGATATTATATACTACAGCACACACACACTTAACAATGCAATATATAAGTAATCGCCGAGCTGAACGAAAGTAAGAATCGGCCTGGCCCAATCAGCGGGAAACATATCCTGAGAGTTCAAGGCGATAAAATAGACGTTTCTCGACAAGAACTGTTTACAACATTTTCCTGATAGCTATGTACTTAGCACATTCTAAACTTTGAGGTCTTGGAACAAACTTCTTTTTTTGTACAACGTTGTTTTTATGGTCCATTGTCACAATGTAACATAGTATACTTGCTGTATTTTAAAGTATTAGCGCAACCTTCTTTCATGTACATCGTTGCGTTCAATGTATGATGGTCTGTTATCACAATGTCAGATAGTAAACTTGTTGGACTTTAAAGAACTAGGGCAACTTTCTTTCATGTACAACGTTGGATTCAATGTATGATGGTCTGTTTTCACAATGTCACATTATATACTTTATGGACTTTAAAGTACTAGCGCAACCTTCTTTCATGTACATCGTTGCGTTCAATGTATGATGGTCCGTTATCACGATGTCACATAGTATACTTGCTGGCCTCGGGTCGGGTACGAAGCCACAACACCAGATTTGGCAAACTGAATCGCGTCCACTAGAGACCATGGTTTCGGGCTAATGGCTCTCGTCAGTTCAGGGTGGACTCTATTCCATGAGATCCACAAGGGATGTAATTGAATCTAAACAATCTGCCAAAAAGGTGTTCAGCTGGCTAAGTAGCATTATGTTAATTATAAACTTTACGGTTTTGATTAGAGATAAATCACGCAAATTCGAACAAAACGCCAACCTGTATACCATGGTGTCGAGTTCTCATCATATTGCCAAACCTTGTTTTGATGTATTTCTTATCACCACTGTAAAGTTTTTACATACTATTTTATATAATTCTAATGCATATAATTGAAAGGAGAGTTACTTCTTCTGGTACACGAATATCATCCTATCACCACTTTATATATATGTGTTATATATATGTGGTAACCGAGGGTCTCTCGCTGTGGTATGGTAACCGAAAGGGGCAAACCTGTAGTAACCGAGAGGGACAGTCAGGGCGTGGAGAATTTTCCAGTACCTCTCTGCACCTTGGGAGACTTTTAAACAGTTCTCACAGAGTACAGGCAGTCGTGGTCGAGGCAGAGTGGAATGCTTGGGAATATCCATACATAAAAAATGAAGACACAGTTGTATTAGGAAAAGTTCCGTGAACAGTTAGGAGTCGAGCTAAGCAGCGAAAGATGGAGATAGAAGAGTTCTTACTGGGCTACATGGTCGATGAGGAGGACCTTGGTGACAACCGACGAGGGCTTCCGCTGATGGTGAAGTGACTATATTTTTGGCTAGGACGGAGGTATTATTTATCTTTGCCGAGAGAGGAAGTTATGCATATCAGCAGATGCAACAAGAGCGTGGATCGGCTGGCGAAATTCTACACTGGCGCCGTCCTGACAGTGTCCTTTCTATCTTTAGATGTTGTTGAACCTCCATCTATCTCGATTTTAGACGTTTTTGACTTCTATCTCTTGCTTTACTCAACTCTTAATCTATTACAGAGTTGTATTTATTTATTCTCAGTTTGTACAAAGTACATTACATATGATGATAAGATGACACATGTCAATAATGCGTTTAATCATTTACAGATGTGTTTCTATTATACAACATGAAAATCTTGTTATAAGTTATATGCAATATGGGGTTGTTGGTTTAAATTACCAGATATATATATATATATATATATATATATATATATGAAAAAAAATAGAAAATACAAGTGGCTCAGGTATTGATATTAAAAATGAGGAAAGCATAATCCTGACCAGGAGCATATGTGCTTTACAGAAGGCAGAGCGCCATCTGGTGGAACAGAAATAAAAAAAACATTGATTTAGCCTGTTTCCTGATATTTGGCCAACCCAATTTCTTGATAAATCAAGTAAAGCCATCCACGAACGCGTTTCGCGCTGTTGGGGCGCTCGTCAGCGTGGAGTAGGCTGTACCAAAACGAATTTTGTTCCCAGAGCTTCTGAGAAACCAAGAAATGGGTATTTAAGGCCAAATATGCGTAAATACGCTTAAAACATGAAAACACAATACAGCTTACCTTTAAAGGTATTCGAAGCGGTAAAGGACCCTGATTGCTACTCTCTAAGGCGAATGATAAAAATTTTTTAGAAGACTGGATCTCTGGAAGCAAAACCTCGGATTGGAAGACCATTGACATGCAAGTCAGTGGCTGTTATGGATTCGCAGAATGTTGAAGCTATTGAGATTACCCACGTAAGGAGAAGTAAGTGCTCGAAAAGTTTCTCGACAAACAGGGATTTCGTATGGAACAGTTTGGAGGGCACTAAGAATCTTTCTTAAACAATATCCTACAAATTCAAAGATTTCACGAGCTAAAAGTCGGCGATTTTGAGAAGCGTCAAGAATTCGCTGCATGGGTTTCCGGCAAATTGATATTAATGAAAACTGGCTGTCGAAGGTTCTGTGGACAGATGAAGCTCACTTTTCTCTAAACGGAGAAGTTAACCCCCAAAATATCCGCAATTGGACAACAGAAAACCCTAGGAATTTTACAGAAATGCCACTTCAGAGTTACAGTTTCGTGTGGGTTAACTTCTTTTATTATTCAGCCATTTTTCTTGGAAGAAATGAATGGAAGAACTTTTATAACCGTTTCTGTAAAACTCATGAACGTTATGTACAAATTTTGAGAGAAAAGGTTATTCCAATTTCGCAGGACAGACAAGCACTAATAGAAATAACATTCATGCAAGATGGAGGACCTCCTCATATCTCCCACGGTGCCAAACAATTGCTGAAGGATACGTTCGGTGAATATCGTGCGATAAGTCGCCAGTTTATACACCATTGGCCTCCAAGATCACCAGACTTGCGCCTTGCGATTTTTGTCTATGGGGATACATCAAGTCACGTGTTTATCGATGCCGGCCTATCATATTGGCCATGTTGAAGGCTTCTATCAGACGGCACATTTAATCAATTTTAACAGATATGCTATTTAATGCTGCCTAATCTGTCATCTATCGTCTGCAGGCTGTGTTTGAGAATGAAGTGCGCCACATTGAGCAAGGAGTGTGACCTAATACAAGAGAGTAGGCAGTTACTTCATGTGTTATATAAGCTGCCATGTATTATATTATCTACCAATATTTTGCAGCTCTTTGTGTTGGGTTATGGAGATAATAAATTCTGTCTTCACACCTTGATTTTTTTTTGTGAACAGTAATTTTTTTGTTTGTCATTTGCTCACATTTTATATTATGTCGTGCAGACCAAATTTTACCCCTTATCTTTAGTTTATCGCTTTTCGCTCATTAGAAGAAATAGCATAAGGAATATTCTCTGTACACCCCTAACTTTAAATTTCACGCAAAAAAAAAAAAAAAAAAATGATTTTACTGCCAAGTTATTCAACGCAAAAGGTCGATCTAAAAATGATTTTTATCTGAGGGGACACATTATAGAATTTCTTGCTATATGTTTTAATTTGAAATCAATTATTTTACATATCTCGGATTGCATTTAGAATCGTCCATCAAATTTTTCTACTTTTGACGAAATAGTGTTTTATAATACATCATTTGATATTATTAGGGTTCTTTCCTGGTATTCAAAAAGTAAAAATACGTGTCGATCAGTTATATTTTTTAATTTATCAAACAATTTGGCCGCTGAATCTCTTATTCTGGCAGTGCGCATCTTGCGAATAAAATCGTAACTAAATTCAATTTAGAAAATTTTCATTATTTGTACTATATATTCCCATTTAATCCTGAACATAATGGTGTTTACCGCATTGCTCTAGCGCAAATATTCGCGGAGTTATTAATTTTTCAAGCTGTGGAAGACTTTTAGATCATCCTGTATATCCTTAGACAATCATTGTAATTAAAATTTACACAAATGATATTAAATTACAGCTGTTACTAGTATATATTATAGGTGTAGTACCACAACATATAGGGTTTTAACGAAGTTCTGTCATTGTAATTAAAATTTACACAAATGATATTACATTACAGCTGTTACTAGTATATATTATAGGTGTAGTACCACAACATATAGGGGTTTGAACGAAGTTTTGTCATTGTAATTAAAATTTACACAAATGATACTACATTACAGCTGTTACTAGTATATAGTATAGGTGTAGTACCACAACATATAGGGTTTGAACGAAGTTCTGTCATTGTAATTAAAATTTACACAAATGATACTACATTACAGCTGTTACTAATATATAGTATAGGTGTAGTACCACAACATATAGGGTTTGAACGAAGTTCTGTCATTGTAAATAAAATTTACACAAATGATACTACATTACAGCTGTTACTAGTATATAGTATAGGTGTAGTACCACAACATATAGGGTTTGAACGAAGTTCTGTCATTGTAAATAAAATTTACACAAATGATATCACATTACAGCTGTTACTAGTATATAGTATAGGTGTAGGACACCAACATGTGTGGATAGGGTATGAACATGTTCTGGCCAGGTGTATAAAGGCAACGGCCAGATGCCGTCCCTGGTCTTCACAATCTTGCTGCGGCGACCACAAATGCAAGGTGCAACAGACACAAGAAAAATGCAGATGCAAAAAAATCGCATAAATAATCTTTATGCTAGAACCAAATCTCTCTTTATACTTATAAATTATTTTAAAAAATTAGATAACCTTTTTATATCTCTCTTTTTTTAAACTTAAATGTTCTACTTATTTGAAATAATAATTTTCTGATTGCATGTGTTTTTTGGCTTTATAAACGTGAATTGTCCTCGTCTGTATGTGTTATTTTTATTTACTAAATAAACTATATATATGAAAAAGGAGAGAAATATATATATACTGTATATGTCATAATATATGCTCTTCCAGGAATAATAAAGAAAACCTACAGTCAACCCAGAGAGAGAGGGCGGGTAAGGATCGGTCACTTGAGACAGCAGCGACATTCCAAGAGGCGACCACAGGGGCCGTACTTGGAACCTCAGGACTAATTAAGACAGTGGAGGATTTATTTTTTTTTTTTGTGTGTGTGCGATACGAACGGTCGGCCGCTCAGCGGCGGCCGGGCCCAGCTCTCTCCATCTCTCTCTGGTTGTCTAGGATTTCTCTACCAAATTGTGGTGTGATTATTTCTCTTTCCCCACATTATTATTATATTGCCACATTGAAAGTCGACAGGATAAGACCTGGCTGGGAAGCAAATCCCTCATATACCAGAGTATGAAGAAAACAAGAAGCCAAGCCACGATGATCGGCCAAACCCAACTCAACTGTAGCCACTTTACTTCGAGCTCTCACCCCCTTCCTCGCCAACCTTTGAACCGTTACCCTGAAGAAGTGATCACCTACGACGGAGATGAAACTGCCGCCCACTTCTCCGAGCACTAGATCTGCCCAAAAAACGATCGCCGCGCCAGAGCAGGACACCTTCCACCACCATGGACTCCGCCATACCCCTGCCGCTACTGTGGCCCACAACACTGGCACGTACAGCAGACAGAACCCTCCCTCAATGAACTTAATGAATCTACTTGCGCGCTAAACCAACATAACTTGTAAGTGTAATTGTTTCCACCCCTACCATTCATTCTTCAAAAAAGTCATTCCTTGTAAACTCTGATGCCAATATTTTCTATAATTAGTTTAGTTCAATTTATTCTCTCCACGCCTATTAACAATGATTTTATTCTCAATACTATTTATCTAGATATTTGTAACCCAGTAAATTTGTACCTTACCAATCGAATTAATAATGGACATTTTAATGAAATATTTTTATTTTAAAGTCATTCCTTAAAATTGGCATTCTATCTATGCATGCTTTACGATTTTTAAATAATAACAACAATCAATTTCATAATAGTGCTCAATCACAATAGGGCTCCAGTACCTAAACATCTTTACCCTTTTGTATATGACCTCTCCTACTTGTAAGCACGGCTCACGAAATATAATTTCTTTCCCTAAACGACTTAAAATTCACTCTGTAATTCAGGCGTCGAAGAATTCCAACCACCACGTGAGCCTTGCTTTTTTACAACCAACCCTTGGTGACTCTTATCTTCCCCTTAATGTCCCACTCATCCTTACAACTTGTCAACCTTCTACCAGCTTATGACCTTCTATAGAATTATTGATTAATCAATTATCAAACTACTATATTGTCATTTCAAAATTCTAATCTTCACCCTTGATTTATGATAATATATTTTGTAGTTTCTCTCTAGCATATCCACCGACCCACACCATCTAGCCACTGGTGTGTTCGTCACAGGATGCAGATTGACTAACTGCCAGATGGTTATCAACTCCCTTTTGTTCGCACTTGAACAATCTGCATCGAGCGGCACAGTTCGCTCCTTCTTCTCGCGCCACACGTTCGCCACACGGACCCTGTCTTCAAATCTATGTTTGTCCCTTGTCCAAACCAGCACGATATAACCTACCTCCGATATTTCCCACGGAGGTACATTAAACATCGTCGCTGATTCTGTCCGGTCCGTCACCATTTCGCGCAGTAATGGGTTTTACGTTCAACCCACCGCGAAATCATCGCCTCGCACAAGCTCCCACGACGGTTCAAACACCTCGTGTCCGAGCAGCTTGTCACCTGTAAAGGACAACGCCGTCCTCGTCCCAATTTTTGGCACTGTGCGCTCATACTTTCTTCCAATTAGTTAAAACTACTGAAGTCTCATAGTATCGAAATAATTAAGGTAGAAAGGCCCAAAGCAAGTTTCCCCTCGCTCTGTTCGCCTATATATTCTACCTTTGTATCTCGAACTATTTTATCTTCTCAAATTAACTATAAGTCCTTTCGACTTCCTCACCTACAGACGGGACTATTCCCCTCGGACTCGCTACACAAGTAACTGCATAGATAAGGTAGAATTGCCCAAAGCAATTTTCCCCTCGCTCTGTTCGCCAAAATTCTAACATTGTATGTAGTTCTATATTCACCTCAGTCCTGAGCTCACGCAATTTCCAGCCTCAACCTCATTTCTCGTACTCTACATCTATAGCATAAAAAACCCATGCCAAGTCTTCCCCTTGCCATGTCCGCCTGAAAACAAATCTTAAAGTGTAGAGTTCCTCAGTCTTAATGGCGCAATATTTTCATCATGTGTATGTGACTCTTCTTCTCCTTGTTCACACTTTTCAATAGCATTTCCCTTATAATACATTAGAATTTATTGTAAATAGCCTTTTATAACCTTGATATTTTCAAAAATTCCCTTAAATAGCAAACTCTCCGGTGTTGTAAAACTGCTTGTAAATAATATTTACTTGTGTACTATACAATATTTTATTTACATAAACCTATGTCACCATAACCTTAATTAATTTCAACACACTCTAAAATTATTTCCTCTATTCCTGGCTTCACCAGCTTTAAGTATACTCAAACCATGTTCAGCCTTCTTCAACGGGGGCCATATGTCATAATATATGCTCTTCCAGGAATAATAAAGAAAACCTACAGTCAACCCAGAGAGAGAGGGCGGGTAAGGATCGGTCACTTGAGACAGCAGCGACATTCCAAGAGGCGACCACAGGGGCCGTACTTGGAACCTCAGGACTAATTTAGACAGTGGAGGATTTTTTTTTTTTTTTTGTGTGCGATACGAACGGTCGGCCGCTCAGCGGCGGCCGGGCCCAGCTCTCTCCATCTCTCTCTGGTTGTCTAGGATTTCTCTACCAAATTGTGGTGTGATTATTTCTCTTTCCCCACATTATTATTATATTGCCACATATATATCTATTTAAAAAATATGCATATATTGGATTTATAATGAATTTATTGTTCCAATATTTCATATATGTGTGTGTGTGAAAAAATAATAGAAAAAATAAAAATAACAAGGTCAGGTGTTGATATTAAAAATAAAAAAGGCATATCCTGACCAGGAGACATGTGCTTTCAGAAGGCATAGTGCCATCTGGTGGAACAGATATCAACTAAACATTCGTGATTGGCTTTTCTTGATTTTATTTGACATATCGGAGCGATATCTCCAGCCATATACAATTCATTATATACAATTCAATAACCGAACTAAAAACATAATTAAAACTTAGATGATGTATTCTAAAACAGAAAGGAAAATCTAAAATGAATTATTTTAGCAATCTCTATACAATTCATCATATACAACTCGAAACCGGACTGAAAACACAATTAAAACTGACACGATTGTTTTCTCAAACAGAAGAGAAAATCTAAAATGAATTTAGAAAAATTATTGAATTTTACATAAGTGTCTTTGTTATATACAAATTCGCAAATTTATCAGATGGGATAAAAATGATTACTTCTGTAGCTGTGAAATATAGGACATTTTAATAATAAATGTATTGAGTCTTGGTTTTCTTTTCCACAGAAGCAGCTAGGATCATCCGTTGCCCCGATTTTAGACAGATTTTTCTCCAAAATTACCATGATTTGTGATGTACTGTGAGTTATAAAAATTCGGACGAAAATAAAAAGGATTTACAAATGGGAAATATTTTCGGAATGTTTTGCATTAGTGTTCGCTATAGTTTCAGCCATTCTTGATTCTATGAAGTTTTGAATTATAGTGTGAGTGTTGGGGCAGGCGGTCTAAATAACTTAATTTCTTCTTTTGATAAAATGGCCAATTCGTATTTTATTATTAAAGGTTTCTATGTGATCTGTTAAAATAGGTATTTTTGCCAAACTATGAATGCAATTTGATGAAGCCAATCAAGAAAGTTATCAAGAAATTGGGTTGGACAAATATCAGGGAACAGGCTAAATCAATGTTCAGTTGATTTCTGTTCCACCTGATGGCGTTCTGCCTTCTGAAAAGCACACGTGACTTTCTTTCATGTACACCGTTGTGTTCAATGTATGATGATCCGTTATCACAATGTCACATAGTATACTTGCTGAACTTTAAAGTACTAGGGCAACTTTCTTTCATGTACATCGTTGTTTTCAATGTATGATGATCCGTTATCACAATGTCACATAGTATACTTGCTGAACTTTAAAGTACTAGGGCAACTTTCTCTCATGTACATCGTTGTTTTCAATGTATGATGATCCGTTATCACAATGTCACATAGTATACTTGATGGACTTTGAAGTACTAGGGCAACTTTTATTTCTTATAAATCGTTGCGTACAATGTAGTACAGTCCGTTATCACAATGTAACACAATATACTTGATGGACTTTGAAGTACTAGGGAAACTTTTTTTTTCTTATAAATCGTTGCGTACAATGTATTATAGTCCGTTATCACAAAGTAACATAGTATACTTGCTGGACTTCAAAGTACTAGGGAAACCTTTTTTTTTCTTATAAATCGTTGCGTACAATGTATTATAGTCAGTTATCACAATGTAACATAGTATACTTGCTGGACTATAAAAGTACTAGAGAAACTTTCTTTCATGTACATGGTCGCGTTCAATGTATGATGGCCCTTCCACATATGGTCATAAAACACAAACTAGACTTTAAAGTCTTGAAAAACCATATTTATCTCTTCAAAACGCTGCTTTCGCTGTATAAGTGTCTTATTATTAATAGTCACATAGAACACATTATCGGCTTTAAAATGCTCGAATAATTTTTCTTTGTAACGCATTTTCGCTGTATGATTGTCCTTTTATAAGTTGCCGCATAGTACACATGTTGAATTTTTATATATTGGTATAACCTCCATCTTGTACAATGTTGTTTTCATATAACCCGCACACTGGACACCCAGTACAACTCCTTCTCGTACATCCTTGATTTCACATATTCCAAAGGTTTGACTTCAAAATTCCGGAATAATCTCTCTCTTGTAAAACGTGAACACATATTACATAGATGGAAATTTTAAAGAGAATTTTGATATAAAAGACAAATATTGTCTCTTCTGTAAAAATATACGTCAAAGCTAGATGCCATCTCTTGGTACACTAAAGGCCACGGGTCAGTGACAAAGCCATAACACCCGCTCTGGAAAACTGAAATGCATTTGCCTAGAAAACCATGGTTCCGGGATAATTGCCCTCATCAGCCTTGGACGAACTTATTCCATCAGATCCACAAGGGATCTAATAGAATTTTAACAATCTGCCAAAGAGGGGTTTAGCTGGCTAAGTGGCTTCATGATAATTATAAACCTTACGGTTTTAATCGGAAGTGAGTCACAACGTCAGTTTTGGCAAATTCAAACAAAAGACCAACTTGTATAGTTTTGGCATCTTGTAACCGCAAAGATCGATCTGATTCGTCTTGGATCTCTATGTGGTATACTTACAAGATAGGCAGTTGCAAACCTCTAGTTTTTTTGTGAAATGAAAATCCTCAAGTGAAGAAAATAATGATTATAAAAATAAGATTTATCTTGTAGCTCAAAAATACATAGACTTATAAGTTTCACCTGTAACTCTAGCTTAACAAAGACATTCAACATGGTTTTATCTTTCTTAATGTATAAAATTTTATTCAATATATTGAGGTAAAATATATATAAAATATAATATTAATTTTATGATACAAATGTTCATAAGTATACAAATAGAACAATAATTATTGTTTACGTAAACTTTGAAGAGCATTGGCCGTAGTTCTAGAACAGTTTTTTTTTTTGAACGAGCATTCGTCTAGTAATCAAATAAATCACAAAAATTATTATACTTGTACTCAGAGAATCGTTGTAATTAAAATTTACACAAATGATACTACATTACAGCTGTTACTAGTATATAGTATAGGTGTAGTACACCAACATGTGTAGATAGGATATGAACAAAGTTCTGTCCAGGTGTTCAAAGGCAAACAACAGATGTCGTCCCTGGGCCACACGATCTTGCTGCGGAGGCTACAGATGCATGTGCAACAGCAACAGGAAAAATTGCAAATGCAAAAAAATTGCATAAATATTCTTTATGCAAGAGCCAAGCTCTTATCTAAGCTTTCTCCAAGCTCTTTATACTTCTAAATTATTTTAAATTACATTCCCCTTTTCATCTTTCTTTTTTAAAGCTAAATATTCCACTTATTTGAAATAATAATTTTATTATTGTATGTGTTTAACTTTATAAACGTGATTTGTCTTTGTGTGTGTGTTATTATTTATTTCCAAAATCTTCTTATATATAAGAGTCGATGTCTGTTGTCTGTTTCGCGATAAACTCAAAAACTACTGAACCAATTGGTACCAAATTTTGCATGTCGCTTTTTCTAATCCTGATGAAATATTTGGCTACACTTTGATTAATATTTTTGGATATTTATTTTTTTCATTTGAAAAACCTTTTTGATACGCGGAGTAAATACGAGGCGAAGTAACAACACCAGGCCAATTAAGTGATTAATGAGCGTTCTGCATTTTTTTTCAATTGCTTGCGTACCTTTTTTGAAATATCTTTTTATACGAGTGTTACTTCTTTTTTACAAAGGTATTGAGTATTAAGAAAGAAATTTATACTACTAACTAAGTTACGGTAAGAGTGCACACAATGAAATTTAAAAAAAATACAAAGTTTGCGTTACTGTATGTAAAAAATGGCTTTCGTATTTTTTATTAATTTTTTTCTAGACTTTGTTTTTTTAATCTCTTTTTTTTTATCGTTTAAAATGCAGTTATAGTCATTAGCAAACACATATGTTTGCCTAATTTCCATGTGCTCTTTTATTTTTTACAAAAAAATAATTACATGCCAGTATTTTGGATTAATTATTTTATAAACCTTTTTTTTCTTATTGAGAAGATGGCCATAGCAGTCAAGATTCATCGCAGTCACTCACTAAATTGAGGCAATTTCTAGGTTTATTGCGCTGGAACGGGTACTTCGGGGGTTGGGTGGTAAATGTGCCATCTATTTAAACTATATTGATTTTAAAACAAGTAAATGGATGGCAAAAAATAATTAAATCAAATACATAAACACTAATATAATACAATTTTTGCCATCACATAAACTTTTCGCCTGTTGTTTATGTGTTACTTCTGTATTGCTATTCTATGGCACTCTGATATTTATTATTGATGTACTTTCTGTATAAACGAAATTGCACTCGGGGGAATTCTCGGGCAAAGCCAGGTAATTCGTCTAGTAAGCTATAAAAAAGAGAAATATATATATATTAAACTATAATACTTATTATTCCAGAGTAATGCTGTGAATAGAGAAAATGCGTATATATTTTGTTTATATAGCTCATAAAAATCGGCCACTATTATATTTTCAAACTAAAAATAGCTATATAAAATCTATATTTGATAGTCAAACATGTATTTGAATTTCATACGTTTTCAAAATTCATATAGAACATTACAAAATTCGTGAGTTAACCATAAAATTATTTTATATTTTATCTGAAACATTCAGATAAATATTCCTTTTTATTATTCACAAATGGGGGATAATAAAACATAATCAGTTTGGTCGACACCCGAAAACTTAATATTAAAGTTGAAATGATTTTTTTTTTCTTTTCAAGAATATCACTTATAAAATAATAATCTTAGTTTTACTAAATGTTTCGAAATTTAAAATAATTTTAAAGAAAAAAGTATAATGTTATTTGAATATTTTACATTTGTTAAAATTCATTCTTCTCGCTATTGCGATAAAAAGCGAATGAAAAAGTAAATTTATAAATATATTTGTAATAGATATTATGTACTACAGTACGCACACACTTATCAAAGCACTATATAAGGAACCGTCAAGTTGAGCCAAAGTAAGAATCGGCTTGGCCCAATCAGCGTGGAACACATTCAAGGAGATAAAATAGACCTTTCTCGAAAAGAACTGTTTACAAACATTCCAGATAGCTTTGTACATAGCACATTCTAAACTTTGAGGTCTTAGGACAAACTTATTTCTTGAACAACGTTGTTTATATGGTCTGTTATCACAATGTACATAGAATACTTGATGTACTTTAAAGTACTAGGGCAACCTTTTTTCATGTACTTCGTTGTGGTCAATGTATGATGGTCTGTTATCACTAGGAAACATAGTATACTCGCTGGACTTTAAAGTACTAGGGCAACCTTCTTTCATGTACATCTTTGTGTTCAATGTATAATGGTCCGTTATCAACATGTTACATAGTACACTTGCTGGACTTTAAAGTACTAGGGCAACCTTCTTTCATGTAGATTTTGCGTTTAATGTATAATGGTCCTTTATCACAATGTCACAGAGTATACTTGCTGGACTTTAAAGTACTAGGGCAACTTTCTTTCATGTACATCGTTGTGTTCAATGTATGATTGTCCGTTATCACAATGTCACATATAATACTTGATGGACTTTAAAGTTCTAGGGCAACTTTCTTTGATGTAAATCGTTGTGTTCAATGTATGATGGTCCGTTATCACAATGTCACATTTTATATTTGCTGGACTTCCACATATGGTCATAAAACACAAACTAGACTTTAAAGTCTTGAAACAACCATATTTATCTCTTCAAAACGCTGCCTTCACTGTATAAGTGCACTATTATATATAGTCACATAGTATACATTATCGGATTTAAAAGGCTCGAATATTTTTTCTATATCACGTTGTTTTCGCTGCATTATTATCCTTATATAAGTTTCTGCATAGTACACATGCTGAACTTTGATATATCAGTATAACCTCCATCTTTTACAATGTTGTTTCCATATAACCCGTACGCTTAACTATTCCGGTACAACTTCTTCTTGTACATCCTTGATTTCACATTTACCACAGGTTTGACTTCAAAATTCAGGAACAATCTCTCTTTTGTACAACGTGAACATATATTACATAGATGGGGATTTTGAGGATAATTTTGATATAAAAAGACAAAGATCGTCTTTCCTGTAAAAAAAAAAACGTCAAAGCTAGATGCCATCTCTTGACCATCGCTGCACACTAGCGACCTCGGGTCGGTGACAAAGCCACAACACCCGCTTTGCAAACTGAAATGCGTTAACCTAGAAACCATGGTTTCGGGCTAATGGCCCTCGTCATACTAGGACGGACTTCATTCCATGAGATCCACAAGGGATCTAATAGAATTTTAACAATCTGCCAAAGAGGTGTTTATTGATAATTATAAACTTTGCGGTTCTAATCGGGAATGAGTCACAACGCCAGATTTGGGAAATTCAAACGAAAGACCAAATTGTATAGTTTTGGCAGCTTCTAACCGCAAAGATCGATCTGATTCGTCTTGGATCTCTATGTGGTATAATTACAAGATAGGCAGTGGCAAACCTCTAGTTGTTTTGTGAAATGATAATCCTCAAGTGAAGAAAATAATGATTATAAAGATAAGATTTATCTTGTAGCTCAAAAATACATAGACTTATGAGTTTCAGCTGTAACTCTAGCTTAACAAAGACATTCAACATGGTTTTATCTTTCTTAATGTATAAAATTTTATTCAATATATTGAGGTAAAATATATATAAAATACTAACGGATGTACCCGGCTTCGCCCGGGTTTTACCCGAGTAAAGGTTTGTCTAACGAACATTTGTTAAAAAAATTCTCTATAAACTTATAAAATATATATATATATATTTTGATAATTTGAGACTCGTAAATTTGAATCTCTCGATAAAGTGAACATTTTTTCCCGGTCCCTGTGTGCCATGTCATCCTGAATTTTGTCTTTCCTAATATTCTACATTACAAAATCAAGTTTTATCTAGTGAACATTTTTTCCCGGTCCCTGTGTGCCGTGTCATCCTGAATTTTGTCTTTCCTAATTTTCCACATTACAAAATCATCGTTTTTTTTCTAGTGAACATTTTTTCCCGGTCCCTTGAAAAATACTCGATAAATTGAATAAAATCAATATTAATTGGTTCCCTCGGTAATTGGAAGTTAAAGGAATAGTATCTTTGCCTTGGAATTGTATCATTATTCTTGTCTAAAATAAATTGCCGTGTCATCCTGAGATAATCTTACTTTTGATAAATAATCTTTAAGATAATAAACTTAGTGATAATAAAACTTATAGATAAAAAAACTTGTTATCATCGTCGCAATCGTGGCGCTGCTTGCGAGTTAAATCTACAAATCTGCAAATAACTCTAAAGATATTCAGATATTCAAGAAATTATTTTTCAGAAACCTTCCCAGTACTATACTAAATAACTTCCTAAAGTTTCATGGCGTTCCAATGAGTGGTTTGGTCAGGCATAAAGGACAGACACACACACACACATACATTCATTTATATATATATATATGTAGTAATCCCGACCAAGCCGATGTGGAATGTACTGGGCAGTCGTGGTTGTGGATGCGTGATGGGATTCCCGCACGGGGACAGCAAGGAACAGAGGCAGGTCTAGATGGTAGCTCCAAGAGGTAGAGATAGACCACGGACGGAGGCAGGCGGACCATGGGCGCAGCGTATGCCCTAAGCCTACTCACGGATAGAAGGGGGGGGGGGGGGGGGGTGAGAGACCCGACCGACGGTATAACGGCGTCACTCTGAAAACAACCACCTTGTCTCTTTTCTGGGCCCTTTTATATTGGATCCCCGCATATGGCGGTGAGTCCTGATTGGCTCTTGTAATCACGCCACCTTTCTGGCGTCGTTGGTTGTCGCCGTCTGGTCTACGTCTGCCTCTTTGTTTATTTGTTATATCCATTTTTACAAGGTCGATACATATTTTTATATAGATATGGGGTTATAATAAATATCAGAAGAAGGTTGTGAACTATCTAACTCAAAATATACTACAGAATGTGTCCCCGGTGATGAAGGTTTGGTTGGGGGAATGACATGTAATGAATGATGACCTAACAAACCTATTATAAAAAAAAAATAAAAGAAATATTTTTTGAATACAAATTAGCTAAAATTATTATTAAGCTACAAGTTAAAAAGAGAAAGATGTTGTAATGGTGGTGTATCAATGAAATAAAAATCAAGGTTATAAAAATAAAAACGCACAAAATGAATGATAAAAGATTAAGAGAAAGTATATAATACAAAATGGTAAATATGGTAAAATGAATCGTACAAGGAAAATAATATCTTATTGCATAAAAGATGAGAGGAAAAAAATGAAGTTAGTTTATTGACTGAACGTATAATGTGACCCTAAGGTTGAAAAAGGGAAAGGGGGTTGTCTGAGCATGTTTCTGCAAAGTAGTATCCCAAGCATTCTGCAATGCAATGCGAACTTGTTTAAGTGAGGCATTGTTTTCATTAACAGATGGCCCAAGATATTTCGTCTGCATCATTAGCTCAGACAGTGAAAAGAGGTGGGAAGATTGATGGATCTTTTACATCCAGGAGAGGTAGAGGTAAGAGCCATCCCTGTTGTCCATAATGATTGTGCCCGGTTGAATTATAAAAAAAAAAGTGAAAATTTGAAAAAATTGTGAATTGAAATGATGAGTCGGGCGATGAGAAAATAAAATTAAAAGATCGCGCTGGATATCCTGAACTCACTTTTGGGAATGGTATAGCGAGGAAGGATTGTTCCAGTCGGATTAATCAATGAAAAAAAAATGTTCGGCGAACTGGAATCCCTTGGAAAGTAGTTGGAGGTTTGAAGGATGCGGAAAAGGAGAGGTGGATGTAAGAGATTTATTGCTGTCAATTTTGATTGTGTCCGACTTGTGTGGTGAAAAGAAAAAGTTGAAAAATGAAAAAAATGATGAGCCGGATGATGAGAAAAAAAAATAAAAAGATCGCGCTGGATATCCTGAACTCACTATTGGGAATGGTATAGCGAGGAAGGATTGTTCCAGTCGGATTAATCAATGAAAAAAAAATGGCTGACGAACAATAATCTCTTGATGGGTGTAAAAAGTTGGGAGGAAAGGTTCATGGGATAGAGTTAGAGGTTGTAAGGGAAGCGTCGAAAATAACATTTTGAAAATCTATTAAGATAAATAAAATGATAAATGTTTTATCTGTTTAAGAAATATTATAAATATTGTTAGGTGTAGGTTTTTTAAAATGGTGCCTAAAATAGTTGAAGTTGTAAAATTCTAAGTCTAAACATGATGAAAAAAAAATAAAATAAAAATATTAAAGGTAATAATATATAAAGGGTTGATTGGTAGTTGATGGCATTAATGTTGATGGTTAATAAACAAAATGATATTATCGATTAGTATTGAAATGTTTTATCTACATCTGTAAGTTAAAAAACAAAGTCCAACACCACAAAACTAGTAAAACTGTAAGTCTATTTACAAGTAAATGAAAGAAAAGTTAAAAGAAAACAAAAATATTCGTTCCTGAAAAAAGGGAACATATTTACACACAATGTCTAGGTGTAGGTGCAAGATTTCTGATGTCTTTCTAGTTTGGCCTACGGGGAGGCAATGTGGCCCTATGTCGCTTTGGTCCGGTCTGAGAAGTTGGTCTTTGCCAGATCTTCCCGATTATATTATGTGAGACCAGACGGGGAGCGATCTTGATCCCTAAAATGATGTCATTGTAGTGGAAGATAGGACTTTAGGTACGTGTAGTATGTAATGCATGTCTTAGGCGCTAAAAATATTGCAGAGCGTTTTATGCAGTTGGTCTACAAAATTTCTAGGTGAGCCTACCCAAAAGCCGGTTTGTTACGTTTGGGGAACATCATTTAAAATATTAACTTAACAGATCTTTTCTCCATGTAACATTACGTTACATATGGGGAAATGAGAGGCGACAAATTTGACAAAAAAAAATAAAAAGAAAAGTTAAAACCTTTTTGATTCCTAACAAGGGAGCCGGTAATGTAGTGTATGTTCGTATTAAATTGTACCCAAAAGCCCTATAATTGAATGATTGACAGGCAAGAGTGTTGAAGTAGGAAGGAATATCTCTGCTAATGGTGGATACAAAGGTCATTCCACCCCTTTAGAAGTAGGGAAGGAAAGACGAAGTAGAAAAAAAACTAAGGGGGAGTTCAGTGCGTCCTTGAGTTGGTTGTCGTTGGGATGAAGATTGGATTTAATTGTCCTTTTAGGAGGCCAAGATGGCGTCTCCTTTGGTCTCATGTACAGGATCGATTTTAGAGATGGTGGGGACCTAATTTTTAAACGGGGTTGACAAAACGATAAACTATCCTATAACATTATAAAAATAAGATTTGCTATAAAAGGGATTTTATATAATTTTCCTATCCGTTTTAATCTGGCAGGTTTCTCTGTTAGAAGGATATTAAATTTAATCTGTAATATTGAAATCGTGGGTTAGAATAATTGGGAAAAGGTAGGCTATAAAATAATTAATTAATTAACTAGTGTATAAATAAATGTGTTATAATCATGCGAAATGTGTTAATGGGATATGGGATATGCGAGAGGAATTAAAATTGATGTGAACAATGTAGAAAGTGCGAAATAAAAATGTATGTTTGAACAGGCGACAATCTAACGGGCAGGCGCCAAAGTGGCGCGAGAAAGTCGAGCTCGGCGTTGTGTTTGTTTTTGGAGAAGGACGGTAATATAATAGCTATTTATGTAACATGGATTGTTTGCCAGACTTTCAGGACCTAGATTTCGCTAATTTTATGAGAATAGATGGGGGGACAAGTGATTGAATGGTTCGGAAAATCGATGAGCTATACTTTTTTCTATTGGACTAAACAAGTTGGGACCTAAATGTCGGAAAAAGGATCTATTATTCTATTTATTTTTAGGGGTTCTATATATATATATATATAATTTGGCTGATGAAATATAGAGGACCTCTTCATTATAATATTGTAATTTATTTACATGTACAGTATCGCTATCATTATCTGTAATCCTATTGGGTCTATTTATACGTACAACATTTTCAGAAATTATTTCAGTAATTTTATATGGACATGTAAAGTAGGGTGCTAACTTACCGCTATTTGGATGATGATACGCCTTTATTAATACTAAATCTCCTGTATCAAAGTGTGGGTTCTTATGTTTGTTATCATATTTAATTTTCTCTTTGTCGTGCCTGTCATTTGTACGTTGTATTGCTAGTTTTCTACTTTCTATTATATTGGGGTAAGGGTTTATGTGGTTATTTAAGTCTGAGGGGATTATATTATACATAAGAAAGATAGAGATATTATAGTATGGGGCGTGTCTTTATATTTATTAGTAACTATATTAATTAACTTTGTCCACGAGGTTCCGGGATTCTTTAGGTGAAATAACCTTAGTTTCCCAGTAAGTTTTGCGTTAAAATGTTCAGACAAATCGTTAGATTGGAGATTATTAGCGGTGATTAGGTTTAGAAAAATTATAAAATAATGAATTTACGAAATTTCTATAAGAGAAAAGGTTATGGCATGGGTACAAAATTCGGTAGAGTTTCGTAAATAACAATTTAACACAGGCAGGAATGAAATGCAATGGGGTATGGAAATTTTATGATATGATATTAGTTTTCGCATATTACATTTATAGTTGTATTTGTAATTGTGGGAAAAATGGGAGGCACATTTTGAGATGAGATAATTTAAAATTGATATTTATAAAAATACAAATCTAGGACTAGTTTTTAAAACTTTTAAATATTGAGAAATATCAATTTGAATAGTAATAGGTCAAGTAAAATAAAGAGCGTAATAAATTTAATTATTAATACTATGGCCATAAATAAGGTATTAAAAAAACACACAAATAAGTTTAGAAAATATGATTTGAGTAATTAAAATATAATATGATTTTTTTATGTAAAATTGAAATTAATGAATTAAAATTTAAAAGTTGCTTAAAATGAAGTAAAAATAGATAAATGAGGGTGTACAAGATTTAAAATTTGAATTGAAATGTTAAAAAAATTGAAAAATTTGATTTAAAATGATTACAGTGAAAATAAACATTAAATTTATGGAGAACCAAGTTGTTTTTAAAAACTCACAGTTTTGAGGATTGTTCAGTCAGGAGACTTGGTCTTTAGTTGTTGTCCTGCTGATGGGGAAGACGTTCCAAGTAGAGCTCGTAGAAGCTTGTAACTTCTGTTGGGTGACGGCGGCATGTCGCCTTTGAGTAGCGCGCGGAGCCGGGCTTGCAGGGTGGCGTCATCTTGCGGTCCCTCGCTCGTCCGCTCGAGTTGCTGGATGAAGTTGCTTGCTGCGTAGGATCCGTCGAAAGGGGAGATGAGGACCTCCTCCGCACGAGGCACGGCTAGTCCCCGAATGGCGTCTGCTAGGCGGCTTACTAGGTCTTTGCAGTGGGGTTGCATGTTGGTGAGGGCATCCGCGACGTATTCGTCTCCGACCTCCATCATCCTCTGCATGCTGCTGTCCTCAGTTATCCTGTCGACTTCAACGGGTTCTGTAGTAATCCCGACCAAGCCGATGTGGAATGTACTGGACAGTCGTGGTTGTGGATGCGTGATGGGATTCCCGCATGGGGACAGCAAGGAACAGAGGCAGGTGTAGATGGTAGCTCCAAGAGGTAGAGATAGACCACAGACGGAGGCAGGCGGACCACGGGCACCGCGGATGCCCTAAGCCTACTCACGGATAGAAGGGGGGGGGGGTGAGAGACCCGACCGACCGTATAACGGCGTCACTCTGAAAACAACCACCTTGTCTCTTTTCTGGGCCCTTTTATATTGGATCCCCGCATATGGCGGTGAGTCCTGATTGGCTTTTGTAATCAGGCCACCTTTCTGGCGTCGTTGGTTGTCGCCGTCTGGTATACGTCTGCCTCTTTGTTTATTTGTTATATCCATTTTACAAGGTCGATACATATTTTTATATAGATATGGGGTTATAATAAATATCAGAAGAAGGTTGTGAACTATCTAACTCAAAATATACTACATATATATATATATAGATAATATGAATTTTTATGATGCAAATGTTCATAAGTATACAAATAAAACAATAATTATTGTTTACGTAAACTTTGAAGAGCATTGGCCGTAGTTCTAGAACAGTTTTTTTTTAACGAGCATTCGTCTAGTAATCAAATAAATCACAAAAATTATTATACTTGTACTCAGAGAATCGTTGTAATTAAAATTTTCACAAATGATACTACATTACAGCTGTTACTAGTATATAGTATAGGTGTAATACATCAACATGTGTGGATAGGATATGAACAAAGTTCTGTCCAGGTGTTCAAAGGCAAACAACATATGTCGGCCCGGGGCCACACGATCTTGCTGCGGAGGCTACAGATGCTTGTGCACCGGCTACAGGAAAAATTGCAGATGCCAAAAAAAATCATGAATATTCTTTATGCAAGAGCCAAATCTCTCTTTATATTTCTAAATAATTCTGAATTACACTTCTTTTTTTATCTTTCTTTTTTTGAAGCTAAATATTCCCCTTATTTGAAATAATAATTTTGTGATTGTATGTGTTTAACTTTATAAACGTGATTTGTCTTTGTGTGTGTGTTATTTTTGTGTCCAAAATCTCATATATATAAAAGCCAATGTCTGTTGTCTGTTTCGCGATAAACTCAAAAACTACTGAACCAATTGGTACCGAATTGGAGGAATATTTTCGGCTACATTTTGATTAGTATTTTCGGCTATTATTTTTTTTTTCATTTGAAGAACCATTTTTTACGCGGAGTGAATACGAGGCGAAGTAATAACACCAGGCCAATTAAGTGACCAATGAGCGTTCTACTTTTTTTTTTTCAAGTTTCTTGCTTACTTTTTTAAAAATATCTTTTAATATGAGTGTTACTTTTTAAGTATTGAGTATAAAGAGAGAAATTTATATTTTAACTAAGTTACAATGAGTGCACACAATGTTATTATAAAAAAACTTTGCGAAGTACTAGGGCAACTTTCTTCCATGTTCATCGTTGCATTCAATGTATGATGGTTTGATATCACAATGTCACATAGTATACTTGCTGTAATTTAGAGTACTAGGGCAACTTTATTTCATGTACATGATCACGTTCAATGTATGATGGCCCTTCCACATATGGTCATAAAACACAAACTGGACTTTAAATTCTTGAGAAAACCTCATTTCTCTTTTCTACAACGCTGCTTTTATGGTATAAGTGTCCTATTATAAGTTGTCACATAGTATACTAAACGCTTTTGAAGTCCTAGGATATTTTTTCTATATATGACGTTATATTCGCTAAATGATTGTCCTTCTATAAGTTGCCGCATAGTACACATGCTGAACTTTGATATATCAGTATAACCTCCATCTTGTACAATGTTCGTTTTGTATAACCCGCACGCTTAACACCTCCGGCACAATTCCTTCTTGTACATCCTTGTTTTCACATATTCCACAGGTTGGACTTCAAGTCCCGGGGCAATCTCTCTTTTGTACAACGTGAACATATATCACATAGAAGGAAATTTTGACCTAAAATAACAAAGGTCGCCTCTTGTCAAAATAGACGTTAAGGCCCGACGCCATCTATCGACCTTCGCCGCAAACTAGCGGCCTCGGGTCGGTGATAAAGCCACATCACCAGCTTTGGAAAACCAAAAAGCGTTAACCTAGAGACCATGGTTTTGGCCTATTGGCCCTCGTCAGCCTAGGTCGGACTTTATTCCATGAGATATACAAGGGAGGTCCAATATAATCTAAACAATCTGCCAAAGAGGTGTTTAACTGGCTAAATGTCTAGGCCCAATCTATGGCATACATTTTACATAGTACACATACCGTTTTTTGATATCTTTAGACAATCTTCTTTCATGTTTTCACTTATTATGATCTTTTACCAAATCGTTGCATATCATACATGGTCAACTATATTATAAATAATAAAAAACGCTACATGTCTATATATATTATAAAAGGCGTGTGGTAAATTAAAGGTTTTAACTGGTGTGTAATATATTTGAAATCATTTGAAAATTAAAAACTATGTTTGATTCATTTATCTTAATCACACAATAAAAATATCACATTTCTACACGGGCAATCTCAGCGAAACATTTACACCTACAGTGTCAGAACCCTGTTTGCCAATTGCATTAAATTATATTGTAAAATTATGAGAATTATTAGGGAAGATTAAAATTTTGATGTATATTTTAAAATTGCTTCATTACGATTTGTCGAACTCATCCCTGTTTAGAAAGAATAATATAAGGTTGTCTCAAAAGTTCGTGTTTTTCTTATTACTTGGCGAATAATATTTTTTAGTGGACATTGGGATTGCTGTGATAGAGATGCATTGGGACATTTGAAGCTTTTCATTGGACACAACACCAACAATAATATTTTTACGGCGAATACATAATGATCCATAATACAATTAATTTATACATACTACAAAGACATTATACACAACGGCGAATAATATTGGTATTTAAATTTTTGCAAGTGTTTACGAACTTTTAGGGCAATCTTGTAAATCAGAAAACCAGCGCCGCAAATGTGAACATTTGTTAATTTACTATTATATACGAGAAAGGTAGAGTCTTAAGATTATATAATGAATTTTATCTCCAGAATTGTTTCTTAATTTTTAAAGGAGACTCTTCGATCCCTCTAGGAGTCGCCACTACACCACGCTGCAAGGACCAATACTCCGAGGCACGTACGTAGATTATTTTTCTTGATTTATCATTGGAATTGTATGGCCGATATTATGAAAATATATGAAATCATTATTTAGCTTTTATTTCTTCGTCAGATAAATGTAACTTTGCGGTCTAAGATGCTAATATGTGCGAACAGGATATCCTTATATATTACCAGAATTTAGAAGAGTTTATATTTTAACACACAATTACGTTCGTTTTACAAATTAACATACATTTCCCTACATTCTAAAAGATTTTATATTATGAAAGTTGTCAGTTATCTAACCCAGGGGTTGGCAAACTTTTAAGTCGGAAGAGTCAAAAATTACAATTTGCAAAATATCAAAGCTTAAAAGAGCCACAATTTTCTTCTCGCCAACAATGTGTAGTACTCACATAAATACCATTTACGTATGGAACTATATAAAGAGCCGCAGCTTCACAAACAAAAATCCGCATTTAGCTCGAGAGCCGCAGTTTGCCAACCCCTGGTCTACTCTAATAAAGTTTTTTGTTGAGTACTTGATTTGAAAGGTAGAGATCGTCGTTTTTAAGGGGGGATAAATATACAGATATAATACAGGCATAATTATATATTAAATATACTCTATATAATGAGTGGTTAAAGTTTAATATAGAGAAATTGCAATAGAATTTGTAATTTATGTAAAGAGATTTTGTTGTTGATGAACAAATAAATGTGAAACTTAGAAAAGAAGGTATTTGAAGCTAACACGTTTTGTTGATGAACAAATGGAGGTGAAAAGTAGGTATTTGAAGCTAACAGGTTGAGGAACAAATGGAGGTGAAAAGTAGGTATTTGAAGCTAACACGTTGATGAACAAATGGAGGTGAAAAGTAGGTATTTGAAGCTAACACCTTGATGAACAAATGGAGGTGAAAAGAAGGTATTTGAAGCTAAGACGTTGATTAACAAATGGAGGTGAAAAGTAGGTATTTGAAGCTAACACGTTGATGAACAAATGGAGGTGAAAAGAAGGTATTTGAAGCTAAGACGTTGATGAACAAATGGAGGTGAAAGTAGGTATTTGAAGCTAACACGTTGATGAACAAATGGAGGTGAAAAGAAGGTATTTGAAGCTAAGACGTTGATGAAAAAATGGAGGTGAAAAGAAGGTATTTGAAGCTAACACGTTGATGAACAAATGGATCGAAAAGTAGGTATTTAAAGCTAACAGGTTGATGAACAAATGAAAGTAAAAAGAAGGTATTTGAAGCTAACACGTTGATGAACAAATGGATGTGAAAAGAAGGTATTTGAAGCTAAGACGTTGATGAACAAATGGAGGTAAAAAGTAGGTATTTAAAGCTAACACGTTGATGAACAAATGGAGGTGA
This sequence comes from Cordylochernes scorpioides, assembly GCA_030710605.1. Lineage (NCBI taxonomy): Eukaryota > Metazoa > Arthropoda > Arachnida > Pseudoscorpiones > Chernetidae > Cordylochernes > Cordylochernes scorpioides. Next base: position 44,917,726 of record CP092883.1, read on the forward strand.
AAAGAAGGTATTTGAAGCTAAGACGTTGATGAAAAAATGGAGGTGAAAAGAAGGTATTTGAAGCTAACACGTTGATGAACAAAAAGTGGTGAAAAGTAGGTATTTGAAGCTAACACGTTGATGAAAAAGGGAGGTGAAAAGAAGATATTTGAAGCTAAAACGTTGATGAACAAATGGATCGAAAAGTAGGAATTTAAAGCTAACAGGTTGATGAACAAATGAAAGTAAAAATAAGGTATTTGAAGCTAAGACGTTGATGAACAAATGGAGGTGAAAAGAAGGTATTTGAAGCTTAGACGTTGATGAACAAATGGAGGTGAAAAGAAGGTATTTGAAGCAAACACGTTGATGAACAAATGGAGGTGAAAAGAAGGTATTTAAAGCTACCAGGTTGATGAACAAATGAAAGTAAAAATAAGGTATTTGAAGCTAAGACGTTGATGAACAAATGGAGGTGAAAAGAAGGTATTTGAAGCTAAAACGTGTTGTTGATGAACAAATGGAGGTGAAAAGAAGGTATTGAAGCTAACACGTGTTTTTGATGAAAAAATGGAGGTGAAAAGAAGATATTTGAAGATAACACGTGTTGTTGGTGAGCAAATGGAGGTGAAAAGAAGGTATTTGAAGCTAACACATGTTGTTGGTGAACAAATGGAGGTGAAAAGAAGGGTATGAAGCTAACATGTGTTGTTGATGAACAAATGGAGGTGAAAAGAAGGGTATAAAGCTAACACGTGTTGTTGATGAACAAATGGAGGTGAAAAGAAGGGTATAAAGCTAACACGTGTTGTTGATGAACAAATGGAGGTGAAAAGAAGGGTATAAAGCTAACACGTGTTGTTGATGAACAAATGGAGGTGAAAAGAAGGGTATAAAGCTAACACGTGTTGTTGATGAACAAATGGAGATGAAAAGGAGGGTATAAAGCTAACACGTGTTGTTGATCAAACTATGTCATAATGTTGATTGATTGTTTCCCGCACGTGGCGGATGACGTAATCTCCAGGAAGATGTTGTTCCAGATGTGGAAATAAAATGTAATGTGAAAAACACTTGGTGAGTCAAATTTCGAAAAATTATTTTTGTTTTATTCAGTAAAAAAATGTTTTTAGCACTAATGATTTATATATTATATATATATATTTTTTGCATTATATAAAAGGGATATAATTCAATGCATTTTGTGTGAAAAAATGATTTATTACCTCATTGTTACACGATAAACTTACTTTGACTTTAGGCCCTAGTAAATTGTACTCAGTGTATTAACCCTTATAAGTTAACTATTGTTATTGAAGAATCAGGAGATATAGGAAGAAATTTTGAATAAAATTGGCAGGCTCAACCGATTTCGATGTAGCGTTGTATTTCTGTTGTTCGAAAACATTTTAAGTGCGCTCACATTTTAGAGAAACGGAAAGGGTTTCATGGTTCAGTGATCTCGCCATCTGACAAAAACGATCCTGATAGCATATTTGTGACGAGGTTTGGCCATTCCTGATAAGATAAGATGAGTCTGTATCCTCTCTGTCCTTCTGTCTGTCTGGAGATTACCTATCTGAAGTATCCCTCTTTTTTACTTATACGCGATAAATTCTGATTGCTTATCTACAAGATCTATATATAGCTTTGTACCATCTTTGAAATTCATTTCATACAAATTTGTTTCTATAGCACTTCACACGGACGAACTTCTCAACAATACGCAGATCAGTTACTTTTTGAGGCATTTGATTAAAATTTGAACCTCGTTGATGAACCATCTGATACATTTACTTCATTCAAATCCATCTCTTATATTTAATACATATATACATATATACAGTAGAATATACTCCACGAGAGGACACTCCCGCTAGAGGACACCTCTTTATAAAAGAGAGTTTTCATTACCAAAATCACCATATTCACTATTTAGTTACTCTCCGGTAATAAGACACTTCTCCCTAAAGGACACTTTTTCTCTGCATTTAGGTGTTTTTACAAAGAGGTTCTACTATATACGAGGAGTATCCCATAAGTCCGTGGCCCGACATATAAATAAAATGACTAATAAAATGATTATGATTTATTTTTCAACATAATCCCCTTTAAGGTCTATATACTTTTCCCAGCAATGTTCTAATGCTCTCATGCCCTCCAAAAAAAACGATGTTTCAAGTGACTCGAAAAATGAGGTTACAGCATCAATGACCTCTTCATCTGACCTAAAATGAATGCCAGAAAGTGATTTTTTCAAATGAGGAAATAGGTGGAAGTCATACGGAGCTAGATCTGGTGAATAGGGTGTATGTGGTAAAGGTTCAAAGCCAGAATCATAAATAGCAGCCATGGTTCGCAGCGACCGATGACTCGGAGCATTGTCTTGATGGTAAACAATCTTCCTGGACAACATTCCTCTCCTCTTTTCCTTGATAGCTTCTCGTAGTTTCTTCACAAGATTTGCATGATAATTGCCAGTGATGGTTTGACCCTTATTCAGAAAGTCTAGAAGAAGTACACCCTCGGAATCCCAAAAGACAGACACCATAACCTTCCCTGCTGATGAAACTGTCTTGGCTTTCTTGGGGGGAGGGGAACCGGAGTGTCTCCATTGCATGGATTGTTGCTTGGACTCTGGTGTAAAGTGATGGGCCCAAGTCTCATCCATGGTGACAAATCTACTGACAAATTCCTCTGGATTGGCTTCAAATAACGCAAGATTGTCCGAAAATAACTTTCTCCTTACAGCCTTTTGATCGGGTGTCAAAAGTTTGGGAACCCAACGGGCAGAGAGCTTCCTGAGGCCCAACTGTTCTCTCATAATCCGATCCACTGTTGTTTTTAGAATACCCAAGGTCTCTTCTATCCGACGAACTGTCATTCTTCTGTCCAACATGACCAAAACATGTATCTTGTCGATGTTTTCTTGAGTAACTGACTCAACAAGTCTTCCTGGTCGATGTTCGTCTTCGGTGCTGATCCTCCCTAATTTAAACGCAGCTACCCATTTTTTACTGTGCTCATACGAATGAGCATTTATTCTTAATGTATCCATCATATCCTCATAGATTTCTTTTGGCGACATTCCTTTCTTACAAAGATATTTTATTACAGCACGAATCTCGTTTGTCTACATTTTAGATGATTCCTGTTTCTTGTCCTCTTTCAGAACCCATAACAAAAAGACGGTTAGTTGTAGAAACTTAAAAATTTACATATCTTTATACAAGGCTTTAAGGTATATATGGTAAAAATTTATTAGCTTCAAATATTTCGTTCTCATGGTCGGGCCACAGACTTATGGGGCACCCCTCGTATAAAAAAATATAAAGATGGAAAAATTTCCGGGAGTAAATTGATCTGAAAAAGCATAGGGCTTCTATCCCGTCAAAGTTGGTGTTATGGCTTTGTCACCGACCCGAAGTCGCTAGTTTGCGGCGACGGTCATTAGATGGCGTCTAGTTTTGACACTTAATTTGACGGAAGAGGAGCCCTATGCATTTTATTTCTTATTTATTGTTTCTTGTATTCGTATTAAAGCCTGTTGAAGGAAGTTATTATCCGAAAGCTTGGCAAGTTTATTTCGCTTCAATAAAGAATCTCGTTGCCGTTAGCTTTTAATCATTCTTAGAAATAATATACTACGATTCCTCCTATTATAATACCACCTTTATTTTTTACTACATTTTAGTAGCGCCTGAATATCTCTTGCCTACCATCTACATTCAGCAAATTACACAAACATGTTTAAGCCTTTTATATTAATGGTCTTAATGTTGAATTATATCTATGCACTCATAGAAGAAAAAATAAACTGAATTTTGCTTTTCATATAGAGGAAATAGTGAGCAGAACTCAAAGAATAAAAAAAATTCTATTCTCTCTTTGCAGCAAATCATGGGGTCTGAGCTCCCATACAAGAAATCCATTGTATAAATCTTTATTCAGATCAACTTTAACATATGGATCAGAAATATGGTTCAAATTTTTAAATAAAAAATCGATAAAAAAATTAAACTCAATGCAATATCAGATATTAATATGGAGCATACAAGCATACAAGACAACTTCGTACAACTGTGTTCACAGTTTGGCTAAAACTCCATTGATTGCAGATTACATTGAAACAAAAAATATGAAATTTGACTTGAATAACTTATCGTTCGAGGACAAGCAAAAATACAACATCGATATTCCCTTTATAATTAAATCCTATATAGACGAAAGAATGTTGCTCTTACTGAGTAATACAAACGAGACATTTACAAGTTTTTTCAACCGGGGTATTCCAAATTATTTTCGCCCTAATTTCTACAACACACAATTTGTAACCAACCATTGTAATTTCGGGTGTTTTCTGGAAATAATCCGCGCATCGGAGGATCCGGGCTGTTTCTGTGGATGCCGCATTCAAGATTCTACTCATCTTTTATTTAAGTGCCCAGCATTTCAAGACTACAGACTCAGTAACGGTATTCTCTGTACCGATCCAAGAGAACTGATATCCAGCAGGGACTCATACATTGAATTCAATAGATTTTGTAAATTTATATCAAAGTTTTTAAATAATCTCAAGTGTTAGGTATAATTGTAACTGTATGTGCGGTATATATGATTTTTTTCCTTTTTTCTTTGTTTTGAGGTGTGTTTAAATTAAATTACCTATGTATATAGTATGCTTGTTTGAAACCAATTTACTGAATATGGTAAATGCCTTTGTGCATATATTTTTGTATATATAAATAGACTCTCCCTCTCTCTCTCTCTCTCTTGTATTGCTTTCCTTTGGGCGCCAGTGTCCTTGGCGGGACATCGCGCTTTGTATTTATAGTTGAATAAAGTTGAATATCTATGCACACTATCACAATAGATGGAGCTCCTATACTCCAGGCAGCGCAGCACCCGACAACAGCCTCTTGGCCCGACGCATGTCCAATGGCCACACGTTCCTTCGTGCATTCGTCATAGTTAGCGAATCACTGAACAGGCTAGTGTGGAATCAGCCGCGTTCTAGTAATGGCTTTCCTCGTCCAAATGGACCACGGCATTAGGCGATTCAATTAATCTCCTTGTTGTGTGAATATGGACGTTTAAAGAGGCGCTTGAAAGAGTAGTACACTTTTAGTATTCGTTGTACTAATTTTCTTTATTTGCTACCTCTCTTTACTACGTTGAATATTCTCTTACTACTCTCCAGATTAGTAATCTAATAATAAGTACAGTAAAACATTTCTGTAAAGGACATCTGGTTTCAGAGCAAAAGTTTTCTTTAGAGTGAGATGTCCTCCAACCGAAAGGTTGCTAAATTATAAAAATTGTAATTTTGGTTATGAAAACTGCCCTTTATGTAGAGAGATGTCCTTTAGCGTTGTTGGTTAACAAAGAATAACTTCCGTGGGAACAAAGGATCTTTAAGACTTTATTTAAGCCTAATCGATAAAATAATTACAGAATAGTGCAAAAATAAAACAACAATAAAGAACACAACAGTTACAAACTCACCAACTGCAGCACGGTGAGGGAAAGCAGGAGCAGAACAGGAGACAGAAGTTCGTAGAACCTTCTAGAATCTTACAGGAAGTACACCGGCGTCGGCGGTAAGCAGCAATTCGACCTCTTGAGACAGCAGCTTGCTTGGAGTACACGACGTAGCTTCGTTCTTCTACCTCCTTGTATCAGTTCCTCATCCCTATATATCCCGGAGTAGATCTTTCCAGAACGGTCATGGTTGGTTAGCCAATCAGAAAGCCGCCAGCGCTGAGCATTGCGCAATCGCTACTGATTGGCCAATCAGTTGTTCTCCGATTTTTCTACATTTTTCTTGAACGTTCTAAAACATTCTATTCTGGAATGCGTCATTTATTTCTACGTAACAGTATTATTAGGTAACATTTGTGGCCAAATAAAGCACGTGGTAATGAGGAATGTCTTTAATTGATAGAGGTTCTTAAACAGCGAGTGGAAGAGAGGTCTGTCATTTTGAAGAAAAGATTCCTGTTTATTAAATATAATATAGAATATAGAGATTTGACGGAATCCTGGTGTAAGATTTTTATCTTGAATACATAATCAACAAGATGGTTAGAAAATTAGTAGGATTTAGAGGGTAAGATGAAAAAGTTTAATTCCATTGTATGGAAGAGAAATAATGTACGAAAATGTGAACAGTATATTAAAAAAATTAAAAGTGAAGAAGAAATACTGACTAAACTGTTAGGAAAATCATGGAGAGTCCAACTGAACGTAAGTTAGGATATATAGCCAGTTATCTCTCAAGTCATATTTGCCATCAGCAATGCTCTTGATAGTGCTGATAACATACTTTCATGTAGTGATCATTTTGAATGTTTGCTGATGTATGAAGTTAACATTAGCAGCAATGTGTCGCAACTGTTATCATAATATACAAATCCAAATAAGAATCTTTGATATAATGAAGTGCAAGGCATTGAAAGAGAATTGGGACGATGCGTTTAAAATCAATGTGTCATGTCAATAACATTTCAACACATAGGTGTTTAAAAATGCTTCATCGTGTAGCCGCTTTTATACATGCCAAATTTGGACACGCCAAATATTTCTGAAAGCTGTGTTTCTCAATAAATTTATATCCCTTAATTATAGATAGAGATAGAGAGAGATTGAGATTGAAACACTTTTTATTGACATCTTGTCAATTATGTTTTACAAAATTAATGAAGAATAATCGGAATATTTACAATGATTTATGAGTGAGGAAGGCTCCACCATCCCGATAGGGTCTTCTTGGACCCCCCGCAACTCCATGACCAGGAAGTATTTGTAGATGCAGGTCTTGGCAGATGCCATGATTGCCAAGGCGTTGTCCTCCAGGTCATGCCCGAAGATCCAGCTCTGCAGCTCAGGGGGCCGCTGGATGATGGTGAAGGCCTCCACGATGACTGGCCTGATCCGACTACAGGACCAGTAGCGGTGGACCAGTGACAGGACTCCGGACCCACAGGCGATGCAGGACTCCCGGGCTGAGGCCGGATGCGCTGGATGGGGAAGAGCGTGCAGGGCCAGCCACACAGCAACATCGGCATTGTGGCCCGAGTAAGCACCTCGCCGGAGAGAAGACCAGCTGATGGAGATGGGGATGCTGACATGAGGGAGCCACCGGCCCAGCAGCTGGGTGATCGGAAGTGCAGCCAGGCGTGGACGCTCCAGCATGCGTCTGGCAGTGCGAGTGGTTAGGCGCTGGAGGGGAGTGGCCGTCCCGCGCAGCACAATGGCATTCTCGATGTTGTCAACACGGTGGGTGTGGTTCCGGTTCTGCTCTACAAGCCGGCTGCAGAAAGTGGTGAGTGCCGCGACGTCAGCTAGGGTAGCGCGGGTGGTGCGCAGAGGGAGGGATGAAGAGCTGGTGATGTCACCAACGCGCAACCCCGCCCACCGTGATGCGGCCAAGAGATCTAGAGGCCGAAGGAACCTGCAGTCCCCGATGACATGGAGCTCCTGGAGCTGATGTGGCGGTAGCACTCGGTGGTTCAGCTCCAATATCTCAGAGACGGCCTCCCAGAGCCGGAGGAGCCTGCGGCGCCGAGGTGGAAACCAAGTTCCAGATGTCGGAGGAGACAGCCACGTCCCACTCACAGCGAGCCAAGAGTAGGCGTTGAGGCTTCCGCGCAGCGCGGCTTGCACGCCAGGCGAAGCTGTGTCCCTATGTCCAGGAGTCCGAGGCCGCCCACGGAGACTGGCCTTGCAAGGACGCCGCCCGGCAGCCAGGCAGTACGCTGAGGTCCCCATACAAAGCGCACCATTCGGGCTTTCAGTTTGACGATGGTGGAGTCTGAGAGCAGGTAGCCGTGTAGATGGTGCACCACGGCGGATAACACCAGCGAGTTGGCGGCTCTAGCTCGACCGACTAGGGAAAGGCCGCGGGTGAAGGGGACCCACCTCGTTATAGCACCCTCGAGCAGTGCGAGGAGATGTTGTTCCTGGACGGAGGATGACATTGCAGATGTTAGATTGCAGCCCAGTACCCGAAGCTGCTCCGATGTCCTGGAGATGCCAAGCTGCGCGTCGGTACGGGCTCGCCAGGCGCCGCACCATAGGCCTCTGCTCTTCGCGAAGTTGGCTTCTATTCCGCGGGTCTGGTCAAACTACACTCCTAATATTGTGAAGGTCTTCTTGATGTTCAAAGGTTGACCAAGGATTCTAAGCCCTGTCTAGGAGTTCGGGTGGACATTGCGCCATTGGAACAGGCAAGCTTGAGTCTTACTGGGGTTTATATTAAGACCATCGTGCACCAAGATGTCAACTTCTCCAAGAAGTTGTTAGTGGCAGAGACCGGCAGGAAACCACGAACCTGAATCAGAAGGATGAAGTCGTCCACGTAAGCTATTAATCGGCTCTCTTTGATAAAGGGAAGGGTGAAGATGGTCCGAGCAACTATGTTTCACAGGAAAGGACTTAGCGTTGAACCCTGGGGAGTGCCGAGCTGGGAGAACGTACATTCTATCGCTGTCTAAGTTGAATAAGAAACCCTCCGGTCTTCCAAAAAGCTTTGCACTAAGCAGGTAATAGACTCTGGACAATTTAGACGTTCAATATTTTGTATGATTGCCGGCCTCCAAACAGTGTCGAAGGCCTTACTGATGTCCAAGCTGATGACAAGAGTTTTTCTCCAGTGAGTTTGCCTTTCGTCAATGAATTAAGTGATACTTGCCAGTGCATCTTCCGATGAATGACCATTTACAAAACCGTATTGATCCTCAAAGAACCATCCATGACGATCGGCGTACCACTGAAGTCTGGCCAGGATAAATCTCTCAAACACTTTGGCCATAGTGTTCAATAAAGTAATAAGTCTGTATTTCTCCAGCTGACTGGTGGCTGAATTGGAGGGTTTAGGCAGAAGTATGAGGCGGCCTTCTTTCCATGGACGGGGGAAATGGCCCATTCGGAGGCCCTTGGTGAACAATTCAGCTAGCAGGAATTGCAAGGAAGGTCGCCCACGTCTAGGTATTTTGAACCAAGACCGTCAGGGCCAGGGGCTTTCCTTTTTCCACAGCGATGAATGGCTCTCAAAACTTCCCAGGGTTTGAATTCAGGTTCGTCTGAGTACGCAGAAATTGCATTCCTTTGCGGCTGAGGTCTGGTGTCAGGTAGGAAAAAGTGATTCAATACGGCCTGGCAAGTCTCGTGAGGACTGTAAGGAGAGCCGTTATGTTTGAAAGGTGGCGGACTTCTAGGGGAGCCGCGGCCCCGGGCGATAAATCGATGTATGGCCCTCCAGGATACGGATGACTCCTCCTCGTAGAGATTAAACCAGGATTTACTTTCAGCTTTCCGTATAGGCGCCTTCAGTAGATTATAGCACGCTCGGTATATATCGTGGAAGAAGTTCCTAATAGGACTCCGGACACTCTGGCTATAACGGCGGAGAGAGATAACCAACCTTCTGAGCCGACTCAGTTCGGAGCTCCACCACGGCTTTGACAGTCTTGTAGAATTGGAGCGTCTCCCCTTGGAAGCGTCACAAGCTGATTACAGGATGGAAGTCAGAAGGAGGACCATCCTATCAATATCTTCTGGGGTAGAGGCCTCGTATAAGAGGGTAGTTACCTGGTGGAGAGATGAGTTGAGGAAGAATTTTAAGGTCTGTTGTTTACACAAGGATTCAACCCAGGAGGAGTTTGTCTCATTATTGACCATGTCCTGGAATGTAGTCCAGATCGGTATATGGTCGGTGAAGGCCATCTCATCCAATAAACCCCTAGTGGCATGGATAGCCATTAGGCTGGATGCCAGAGTGGCATCCATAGAGGAAGATAAAGATCCATTTGACCAGGTCGAGTCCATAGGGGGTCCCAAGAAATGAAGATCATTGAAGCTGGCGAACTCTTCAAGACTAGCACCCCGGAAGTCCAAATTCGCACAGATGCCCCAGATAGGAGAGTGGGCGTTAGTGTCCATACCCAGGATCACTGGAAGAGAGGCCCGTCTTATCGTATCTTCCAGAAGAGGGATGAAATCATCGGCAGCTCTAAGACCGCGCCAGTAGGCCGAGTACACCGCGATGATATTCTGCTCTAGACATATGGCTATGGAGGTTATGGCGGTGTCTGTGGAGGTAAGAGGGATGGGATGAAGGTTGCTACGTGCCACAATTCCCGAGGGGATGTAGGCGCCTGGGACGAAAAAAATGCCTGAAACCCAGGTGTGGGCCAGAAGAAGTTAGTTGGGAGTTCTTGCAGGAGCACGATTTCGGCCTGTGACGAAATGTGACATCTAAAAGTGTGATCTTGGTCAATTGACCACAAACAGTTAAGTAAACCGCCACCCAGCAAGCTGGTCGCTTTATTATCCCCATAACGCATGTAAGAAAAAAGACGAATATAGAAAACACAAGTCAGCTACATGGCTGAAGAAAAAAAGAGTGACTGAATGAAGACATTAGCAAACCTATAATATATTATCCCAAACCAATTTAAACTAATACACAATATTTATATTTTGAAAAAGATTATTTATTAAATATATGGGATTTGGGTAATCATCCTGATATACTATATGAATTTTAAATTTAATAAATATATATAATATTAAATATTTATCGGTTTAACAAATAAACACAAAAATGAGCCAGAAAATGTCCAATAAATAGAAGGTCAATAGGAATTATGGACACCTTCAACAGTTTTATAATTTGCACAGATCGAGCTTTCATGGTGATTAATATGATTTTGAGGAGGTCTTTAGTCAATAAATCCCACTTCTCCAGAAGATGTTTGTTCGAAGATGCTCAAGAAGGGGCTGACGAGATTCTAAGACATCTTGTTATCTTGGATTTCGTTCCTTCTATCTAACTGGCTGATTTATCCCCTGAATATCTTTACTTCCAATGAAATCATTCACCAGAACTGTCCTATGTGCATTATCATCCATAAATATTGTAGCAAAGTATTTATTATATTTTATTAAGATGCATTAGCGCGCCATCTGTTATCAAAATTCGTAACTATTATAGACGCGTATGATTCGTTTCAAAAATAAAATTTCTACTGACCTTACTGCAATGTAAAAATTAATGGGAGGGCCTGGCTCATCAGTCGTGAACCCTCCCAGCGGTTTCGCCAGTTTAATCTACCATACCGCTGTTATATTGTATTTTTCGATTTTTATTTTATAGTGATACTGATGCTAGACTCTTGGAATGGGTATTTTAGATGAACTATGGAGATAAGCTTTGAGGACAGCAAAATTACATACAATTATAAATATATAATATGCTTCGAGCAATCGCTCTTCGGCAAATATCAATTTGTGTATTTTATTAGAACAATTATATTATGATGCATTAGCGCGCCATCTGTTATCAAAATTCGAAACTATTATAGACGCGTATGATTCTTTTTAAAAATAAATAATTTCTACTGCCCTTACTGCAATGGAAATTTTTGCGGAAGAGCGATTACTCGAAGCATATTATATTTTTATAATTGTATGTAATTTTGCTGTCCTCAGAGCTTATGCCCATAGTTCATCTAAAATACCCATTTCAAGAGTCTAGCATCAGTATCACTATAAAATGTGTGTATATATGTATATATTTTTAAATTTAATGATGTAACTGTAAATAAAATTCAAAGAAAATCTCTATATTTAAATAATATTTATGAATCTTTCTAAGTCGCTTTCTGTGTATCTTTCCATGTTGAATATTTTCTTTGTTATATTTGTATGTACATTTAGCGCAAGTGTCCCTAGGGGGACATAGCGTTTTGAATTGAAATAAATAAATTTTAAAAACTATAAAAGGAAGATCGTAAAATGCAATATAACAGCGGTATGGTAGATTAAACTGGCGAAACCGCTGGGAGGGTTCACCATGATGAGCCAGACCCTCCCATTACTTTTTCCATTGCAGTAAGGGCAGTAGATATTGTTTATTTTTAAAAAGAATTATACGCGTCTATAATAGTTTCGAATTTTAATTATATTTTATGTACAAATTATATATATATTTTTATATTTATATTATTTTATATTTTGCTACTCAGGAAACTTCACATATTTCTTGTCTTGTATCTTATAAATGTTTATTTCGGTGCTTGCCTTGAAAAAATTGGCGTGTGATCCTGAAGTTTGTCTTTCCTATTTATCTACGTTACAATATGATCTGAGGCTCAAGACACCTCTAAATTAATAGAAGATAAAGATTATGAATCTCTCGTTTCTGTATATTTTTGAATAGTCAATATGTATTTTTCTAACATGCGGAGAAAAGTACGATTGTTCGAAATAGGTCAGTGTTTGACATTGATACCCTTGGGTCATCTTGGATATTTTTCGACTCGGTCCTAGTCTTCTAATGATAGTTTCATATTTTTACATCTTTTTTGTAATTCGGTGAGCAATAATAGAACACTCTCGACTTGAGACCTGGAAACCTACTGTAAAACAAGGGCAAGTGCAGATAACGGTGAATTTACCGTGTAAATATATATTTTGACTCAAAAATATTTATTATTGCATTTAAAAAAGGCGTAGCTTACTCGATTTATAAATATATGTTATTTGGTTTATTCCGTCCTTTTTATTTATTCTTCTATTTTTTTATAATACATTTTGAATTAAAAAGGTAGATGTATGAGAGAGTTAAGTATATCAGTTTAGATATATTAGAATTTCTCTCTGTCGTACGTGTATGCGATGGACTAATGAAGTAATATATATTCAATGTTGTTGTTGTTGTTGGGTCCAATGAAGAGCCTCAGATGTCTCCATGCATCTCTATCACAGCAGTCGGAATGTCTATCTTGGGTGTGTAAAGCTGCTGTTCTGGGTCCATGTCAATTTTATGTTGTTTTTGTTGTTGTCGTGTCCAATGAAGAGCCTCAGATATATCCATGCATCTCTATCACAGCAATTGCAATGTCTTTTACTTTAAGTGTATAAGGCTGCTGCTCTGGGTCTATGTCAATTTTCTTCAAGGCTGTGGCCATTGCTGGACATGAGAATATGTGGGTAGTTGTTATTTCCACACCAGGACCATTTTAACATGTCCTGTAGGTTCTTGTGACATTTGGATGTATTGTCATTTCTTTGTAGTGTTTCGTTCTGAGTCTATATAATCAATAGAAACATAATTTGGTTTATGAATTCATATGTTTACCTATCCTATTCCCCCGTGGTGTCACGGAGTGTCCTAATAACCTCAAAGGCGTGTGTCCAGACTGGGCTGCATCCGCTCCAACGGCTTCTGTCGTCCCAACGGCAAGTACGGATGCTGTAGTCACAACATTTGCGACTGCACAGTCAAGCCGGGACAATGTGTCTGCACTTCTTGAAGAGCCTGAATGTTGTTTTTTTTACTCTTGTACTGCTTGTATAATGATTGCCTTTATACCCTCGTTGAACTCTTTTATAATAACTGTTTTATTTATATATATATCGCACAGATTTTTGATGGAATTTTTAATGGTCTATTGTCTGTCACTCTGAGAATACATTCATCATATTATACAATTCATGGTCTACATGTTTGACACTTTTATATCAAGGTTATATATAATAGCCGAATCACTAGATATGGCATAGAAATCAATTGAAAACCCGGTATATTTGGGCATAAAACTATGCGATTTGATTTTCACTTAAATTTCAGCACTTTTGGCCGTTACTTATCAACTGAATTGGAAAAAAAATAATTTTCGATCATCAATGCTTTGGGGAAAGTATATTAGTTATGAAGAAACGTGGGATAAAAAGTAAATGCTTTATTTCAAGAGACGATCTTTCAAACGTAAATCACCTTTCTACAGGCCTACTTAAAATTTACGAAGTTTTACGTCTACCTATATATGCCAAAACTAATTTTTACACATTACCATAAAATAGAATATAACAAATTAAGATATATCATAAAATGTAAGATCTCTCTTTTAAATTTTGAATATATATATAATTTAGAAATATATATATATATATATATATATAAATATAAGGCGTATATTGGATATAAATTTATTAATTAGCCAATATTTCTAGGGGCAACACGCCTCTCTTTATCAAGGCTTTTCTTTGATTTAAACTAAATCACGTGGGCATGTGATCCACTCACGCTATACATATACATATACTATATACATATACTATATATATATATACTATATACTATATACACTAGACTTACTTGTGTAAAATCATTCGCTGATTGAAAGTTAATTGAAAAATTAGAGTTATATATATATATATAGTGTAAAAACTATATAATAAAAATATAACAGTGATTCTACATTTAAAACTTAAGGAGCAAACTGATAAGAATGATAAATCATATCAAGTATATATATATATATATATATATCATCAACCAAACTTAAACCAAAATTTTCCACTAAGGAAAGTTGCAATGACTCACCGAAACGTTTTTTAGTACAATAAAGATAAAGATTAATATAATTATATTATTTTCAATCAAAGTTATTTCAAGAGAACAATGAATGCCAACTAGTCAACCTCTATCTTCAAGATGAATTTCACTCACATAGAAAACGGTAATTGGAATACAATATGAGGAGGAGTAACTAGTTCCTTTTTAATATATTAAAATTTACGATGATAATTCGATTCTTCTATTCTTCTTCTTCTTTCTTATCTCCACTCAATCATATTAGGGTATCAAGTTGTGACCCTTGATGGTGTTTGTTTAACAACCATCATGACTGGGTGAAGTAGAATGCGTCTGCCTTTGTCATTAAGACTGGAAGCACTACTCAGTGGCAGGCCGACTTAGCTCCAAAAGAAATGACCGCCTCTGACATGAGGAACAGACACCATGTGCGGCGGCTCCTAACAAGGAGTACAAACTCATCCTGTATCCCTGGATCAAGAGCCCTTACTGGGTACTATCAGCCGGGCCAGCTGAGCCCAGGTTTTTAGTGAGCTTGTTACTGCTCCCCCTCCTTCTTTTTCATTCCTTCTTGGGACCGGCAAAGGCGGAGTTGATTCTTCTATTAATTCTGTCAAATACAATGGAGGCTAGGCATTCCAGAAGTATCCTCTGATGTTTCATGTCGACGTTTTGATTGTGACATATGGGATTTCTGACAGGTAAGAGATGAACTGTTATATAGTAAGGAGGCATGTTGGAAAATCAAATATCTGAGATTATTATTCTGGGGTCAATAAGAGAGTAGTATCAATAAAAAATATCGGCTATAAACAGTTTAATGAGAATTCAAAATATTATAGACGCGTATGATTCTTTTGAAAATGAATAATTATCCACTGCCCTTGCTGCAATGAAAAATTAATGGAAAGGCCTGACTTATCAGTGGTGAACCCTCTCAGCGGTTTCGCCAGTTTAATCTACCATACCGCTGTTATATTGCATTTTTTCGGTTTTCCTTTTATACCGATACTGAGGTTGACCTCTTGAAATGGAATATTGATTGAAATATAGATATATGCTTTGAGGATGGTAGAAATATATATAATTATAAATATATATCCTTCTATTTTATAAATATATAATATGCTTCGAGCAATCGCTCTTCAGCAAACATCAAAATGAGTCTTTTATTGGAACAGCTTAATGTCGAAACATACCAATCATAAATTGAGCTACGAAATTCCATATTGATATGCAAAGACAGGTTTGAATTTGCGTTTTAAACGTGAAAAGCAATCAATATAGTTATTTGTGAGCGGCAACCAAAATTCGAAAGGTGAAAAAGTGAATAATTATATCGACACATTATAGAAATCTATTTTTCCTATATGTAAGCATTAATCTATAGCAAATACTTTTATTTTCAGAATAAATGTTCTTTCAACACTAATTTAGTACTTTTTAAATTATTTCCATCTCTCTCTCTCTTAACAATTATCACAGTACAATATAATGCCTCTTATGAATATCAAAACGACGTTTGACAAGTTTACCGCAAATGTTTCTTTTGAACGAAAAATCGTAATTTATTTAAAGGAAAATAACGACTATTTCTATCTTTTGGAATGAAGTATGGAAGGATGAATTGTAAAGAGTAATGATGAACGGAAAAATAAAAGTGTACTGGGATTCCGTTCATCAAACCCGTTTCTAAATTTATGTACTAAGTTTCGGTGAATAACTGCCTCCTTCTTCATATGGAATGTTCTTTTTAATTTTAGGCTGAATTCTTGATTTCAGAACACATTTTCCCGGAGGAGCTAACAATGACTCAACGAAACGACAAATATGACAATATTCAAGCCCGCTTTGTATATATATATTAATTATTTTAGTTAACATACCAAAATTTTAATACAAAGTAATAACGCGCAATCTCTATAACAAATGAAAGCATTAAGACGCGAATTTTTATTTTCATAAATAAATCAAACTTTTAAGATTACTCTCTTCATTACAGAATACATAAGCAGAATGATCAAATACAGTATTAGAGCTCTAAGAAGCGGTCTGTTAGATTATATTGTCGAAACCGCTGGGATGGTTCACCAGTGATGAGTCAAGCCCTGTCAATATTTTTCATCGCAATAAAGACAGTAGAAGTGTTATTTATTTGTGAAAAAAGAAATACTCGCGTCTTCAATGGTCTTCAATGAAGCAATAACTTGGGATGCAATAATGCCATCTTATAATTCGCAAAACACACACCCCCTTACTATTATTTTTTTGAAAGAATGGGTTGCTTGTTTTAACACTATACGAAGACTAGCAATGCCACTTGTTATGCCAAAATTTTACTTAGGATTTCTCAGGACTACATAAAATATTGGCCTTAAATGTGTTTAAAGCTTATATCCACCAGATATTGAATCAAGAATCGATTCGCCACACTTTATATGCTAAAAATAGATATTATTTCAGTCATATTATATATGTTCATCATATCTTTCAGTAAATTTCGAGGGTACCTGTTCCCATCAATGTATATACATCAAAAATATTTTCAAAATAATATTCATATGAATGTAGCATCTCTACCACTCGTATAATTGGTGTTCAGCTCATGAGACCCGGGTTATCTATCTATTTCTTCATAACTGCCATATAAAAAATTTCAAAACATCATCTAAATAAGCGATTTATATACAAACATACCCGAATTGGCCTTCTCAAACTGCCAGCAATCTCAAAATATCTCCAAGTCCAACAATTTCTGCTTGGACGTTTTCTTCTATACATCAAATCTTGTTGTTTCTCATTCGCCTAATATATACAGGTACCATATTACTTCTATTTGGAGAATAGAGGAAACCTTTACACAACATTTTTATACCATTGTAGACTTAGCCTATTCACTCTTTGCAACTATGCTGTCACAAACTTTGTACATAGATTGATACTACCTGTGTTCAACTATTCCTTTTTCTGTTTTTTTTTTTTTATACTTGATTTCAATCATAATTTGAAAAATAAAAGCATTTTGTTACCAATAATTTGTAGGTTTGATTATTGTATAGAGCATACATGCAATGAACAAAGAAACCTTATCCGAATAAATATATTTTAATGACGTAGGAACTGAAGTGGGATGAGAACAGGCAGCTTGGTTTTGAGATGAACTACGACAAATGATTGTCATCTATCGAAAATAATTGTAAAAATTATATTTCGAAATTTCAATGAATTTATCATTGCAGTAAGGTCTGTATAGATAATATTTTGTTGACTTTGCTTAGACGGATTCTGATTGAAGATACTTATTCCAAGAATATTAATAAAACATTATTGATTTACAAGAAGAAATAATAAAATTGAACTACCCCCACAGTACATAGCTTTATGTAATAGCATGGATCCCGCATAAGGAATTTTAACCTCTAGTGTTTTCCCGATTTATGTATATATTTTATTTATTTTAAACTTATTTTAAACTGGATTTCTCGCTCGCTCTCTAGGTGTGTTGATACGTGCTTGTTCGTGGCAATTCCGCTTCAATATTCGAATCTTACTTAGTTGGGTGTATATACCTCTCCGCACATTTTCTTGGATTACCAGAAGAAAAGCGTTTTGCTTGAAAGCTTGTATTTTCAATAAAAAGAAACTCACCACGTTATATTTTCGTTTTCTCTTTTAAAATAAAACTTATAACATAGTAAACAAAGAGAAACCTATCTTCTTACGGTCAGCACCTATTTACTTGTGATCTTACATACATACTATGTGGGAACAGTTAATTAAACTTAAAATATATATACAACATATTCGATGATGTTATATCAAAAACAAACACATTGCTAAAATAATTGTTACAGAAAGATTGTGGAATATTACATATTTGGATGACATTACATAAGAAGAAGTACTGAAAAGGATAATCAGCAATACTCAAAATTGAAAATAGCCATGCAAGTTGTTAGGCTCATGTAGTTAGGTATCTCTCTCTCTCTCTAACGCTCTTATACCGATTTTCTTAATAAGTGTTATCTCAGTACATTGAGAGATAGTGAATAAAACAAAGATCAACTGGATTGATACCATCAAAATAGCCCATCTCTAAAGTCAGTCAAAAAACCAACGTTTAGTGAGAAAAATTTCATTACCCTTGTCTCAACGATCCTAAATGTACTATGACTAGCCGAATGACCCGGGCAACGCCCGGGGTATACCCGATTAAATGCTTTTATTCAAATATTATTCGTTACAAAATATAAATTGGCGCCGTGGATACCATTATTGTATAATATATAAATGAGTTTTAAAAATGGTAAAAAAAAAAAAATCCATCGGCCGGGAATCGAACTCGGGCCGCCCGGGTGGCAAGCGAGCATTCTACCACTGAACCACCGATGGTTATGAGAAATGGCCATATTTGGATATTTATTCCATTCACAAAAGCAAACGGTGACAGAATTGATTATGACGCTGATAACTGTATATATTAATGATATTATAATGATATTCATTACGACCAGTATATACTCAGAATAAGTTTCAACATGTTTGTTACCTTTTGAAGATCATTTTTTGGTTAGAAGTTGATTCGGAGAAAAACAAATCTACATCAAACTATGGTTTATTTAGTTTATTTCAAGGGAGATATTTCCCTGAAGAAGGTGACAGGATGACACTGAAACGTTGGGAGTTAAAATAAACTATTGGTTGATGTGGCTGTGTTTCTCTCTGAATGCAACTTCCAACCAAAAATTTATTTTCAAAAGGTAACAAATATGTTGCTACTTAATCTAAATATATACTCAGGGGAGAGATTCCCCTAAAGTGGGTAACAGGAAGTCACTGAAACGTTGGAAGTTAAAATAAACTATTGGTTCATGTGTCTGTGTTTTACTCCGGGTATTTGTTACCATTATGCAATGTGTACATAGTAGATTAACTACTCTAGTTTGATGATGATAATAGTGCTTTTAAACAAAGGATTGCATAAACAGAAGGTAAAAAACGCCATAAATACTTATATATTTTTTAATTTAAACTTCTGGCCACCGTAAATGCAACACCCTGAAAGAAATATGCAAATAACATGAAATTTACAACATGCATTAGCGGAGGTTAGATATGCAAATGATTAGAATTTCAGCGTAGACGCACATCACGCGCGCCTGTGACTTCACTTCAAAGCACTATTTGAGGCTTCAAGATTTCGACGATTTCAATTTCGGCAATTGTGTTTTTCTTGTGCCTTTTTTTAAACAATCAATTATGCCTCGTAAAAAACAGCGATCATCTTTTGATCAAGTATCCGAGTTCGACAGAGGAAGAATAATGGCCTAGCGATATTGTGGATTATATTTCAGGGAAATCGGTAGTCGTGTTGGACGAAACCAAACAAATGTAATGTGGATATGTGATCGTTGGATGCAGGAAGGTACGACGGACCGACGTTTTCGATCGCATCCACCTCAGTGCATCACTTCACGTGCTGACAGGCAAATTGTGCGCATGGTAGTGACAGATCGCTCAGTCACATCACGAACTGTACCACAGCGCATTCAGTCTGTAACGCATCATTCACTGTCTGCGCGTACCATTTGACGCCGTTTACAGCAGAGTGGTCTGTCCGCAAGACGTCCATTGCTTCGTCTACCTTTGTCGCAGAACCACAGACGTCTCCGCCGCCAATGGTGCGATGAAAGAAGGATGTGGACGGCAGAATGGAATGAAATTGTCTTTAATGACGAGTCACGCTTCTGTCTGAAAAACCACGGTGGTCGGATTCGAGTCTGGAGACACCGTGGAGATAGGATGCTGAACAGCTGCGTTATGCTCCGCCACACTGGTCCTGCACCGGGTATTATGATATGGAGCGGTATTGAATATCAATCTCGCACTCCTAAAATACGCATTGGAGGTACTTTAAACAGCCAACGCTACATCTCCGAGGTGTTGGAGCCAGTTGTCCTTCCTTACAGTCAGGGCTTGCCCACAGCCATATTTCAACAGTATAATGCGCAACCACACGTGGCACGCATTGTCCAAAGGTTCTTCGACAATCGCCAGATTGAATTGCTGCCCTGGCAATTCAATCATTTTATACTTGGTCAACATGTTATCTGCAAAATAAATTTTGTTGTGATATCTCTTGTCTTTCTTGGTTTTGCAAATTGGGTGGCCAGCAGTGTGGTTTACGTTATAAAAGTAGGTCTTGGATTAATCTATTGACACATTTTAATAGGTTAAAATAAGATTGTTTAAATGTTAAAATTGTTTAATTGTGTTTTGGATCTTCCTTTTATAGTGATACTGATACTAGACTTTTGGAATGGGTATATTATATGAACTATGGGCATAAGCTTTGAGGACAGCAGAATTACATACAATTCTAAATATATAATAGATAACTATATATAAGCACTTCTCTCTAATTGATTATTATAATAATTCTTCACTTGCAGGATTCTATCTTCCAGACTTCGGCTTCCTTCATCTTCTCATGTATGCAGATGACATAGAAATAATAGGAGAATAAAAAATCAATTTGTAAAGCAAATCAATTCACTTATAACTTATTTAAAGGAAAATAAATTAGTTTTAAATGAAAAAAAAATTCAAAAATAATGGTGTTCAGAAATGATGGAAGACCAGCAAGAAATGAAAACTGGTTCTGGGGAGGCACTCCGTTGACTGTCACCCCTAGAATAACATTTCTGGGATTCCCCTATACAAACACACACAGTACCAGACAAGCTGCGCTAGTTTTCAAAGCAAAGGCATATACCACACTAAACTCAACCATTGGTTTTCTAAAAAGAAAAAAAATCGATTCGATAGAAGTTGCATTCAAACTATTTGAATCTTCGATAAAATCAATTCTTTTTTACGCGGCCCCAGTGTGAGCCTGCGATAATGGGGAAATTATAGAGCAACTTCAAACCTCATTTATAAAAAACTTTCTTGATTTACCTAGATATATCCCGGGGCACATACTAAGATTGGAAACTGGAAGAATCTCACTTACTGCTACCGCCACAAAATTAACATTGAAATACTACATGAGAATACTGGAAATGGACGAGTATAGACTACCAAAATTATGTTGGAACAGACTGAAAGAGGTACATCAAATGTCAAAAAACTCCATAGGATTATACAAAACCGTTAATGATATAATCAACTGTTGTGATCAGTCATGGCTGAACCTCCCACCGAACCATGATACAATTAATTAATAACTTGTTAAGATTATGAAAACAAAAATAGAACAGCTTATTCAACAAGACTTCGCTAGACTCGACAATTCGAAATTTTTTTCAAACTATAAACTTCTCTGTAATTCATTTATGCCAGAACGATATTTGTCATGGAATCTGTCATCGAAGATAATAGCCTTCATTGCACGGACTAGAATTACTTCAACGCTAGATAGAGAAAGTCATATTCTCATCATCAAAAAGGAAAACATTCACTTCAGGATTTGTGCAAATATGATATCTGATGAAATCTCCCACTATATCATATAATGCAAATATTCAGGTGAAGAAAAAGAAAAAACTCTTAAGAACACCTTCTGGAGACTTAGCAGCCCACTGAAGACGCTGAGAACTATTTCAGAAAAGAAATATATAGCAATAGAACTCTATAATTTCTACTGATCAATTGTAAATAGATTCATACACAAAAGAGGTAGTGAGGAAAGTTTTAGAACAAATATGTAAATAAACCCCTTTTCAAACAAAGACTCACGTGCACATGGGGAAAGGGAGAAAATATTACTGTATTATTTTGTTGTTGTATGGCGAATCCATACAGGGCAATGGGCCCTAAAAAAGCCTTTTTATTGTTGTTTGTTTATACAAGGTGCGTTCATTAATTTCCAGGACTGCTCTGTATCTTTGAAAAAATAAAACAAATAAAAAAATAATTTAATATATTTCAAAATATGCCCCTCCTGCCTCAATACACCTGTTCCATATTTTTTTCCAATTGTCGAAGCAGGAGATAAAATCACTTTTTGAGAGGTTCCTCAAGGTTGCCTTCGATTCAGCTTGTATCATATCAACGTTGTCATATTTCCTTCCTTTTAACTTCATTTTCAATTGAGGATAGAGGAAAAAGTCATTGGGGGTTAAGTCGGGGGAATAGGGTGGATGAGAGAGAGAGAGGGATCTGTATGGTTGAATGCTTGGCCAAGAACTGCAAAACAACATGGGCTGTGTGCGGCCGCGCATTATCGACGTGAAGTATCCAGTCAATGTTTTGCCATCTTTCGGGTCTTTTAAGGCGCACTGCCTCCCTTAAGCGCCTCATTATCCCCAAATAATCCTCTTGATTAATTGTACGTCCGAAAGGAATAAATTCATGGTGAACCAAACCATTAATATCAAAAAATGTAACAAGCAATGTCTTGACTTTGGATTTTGTAAATCTTGCCTTTTTGGGTTTCGATTCCCCTCTTTCAATCCATTGGCTGGATTGACGTTTGGTTTCCGGGTCATACTGATACACCCATGTCTCATCCCCGGTAATGATTTTTTGCATCCATTCTGGATCGGGTCCGTGTCATTTCAACCATGTTTTTGCAGACATCCATTCTAACCTCCTTTTGTTCCTCTGTTAGAATCCGGGGGACAAATTTTGAAGACGTCCGGATCATGTCCAAATATTTTGTTACTATTTGATGACACAGTCCTACAGATAGTCCAGTCTCTGAAGATAAGTCTTTGATAGAAATTCTTCTGTTGGATTTAATTAATTCCTTTATTTTGAGCTTGTTTTCCTCGCAACGTAATGATCTTGGACGCCCAGTATGCTGATCATCGTTTACCTTTTCCCGACCTTTTAGGAAGCGTGAAAACCATTCAAATGTTCTTCAACGGGATAAAGCTGCATCGCCAAAAGCTTCTTTAATCAATTCATACGTCTCAGTATCACTTCTTTCAATTTAAAATAAAACTTAATGCAGATTCTCTGCTCTTCGAAAATGGCCATTTTAAAATTAGAAATGCGAACCTTACAAGGAAGTTGTTTTGTTCAATTTTTGGATCGACGCGTGCGCCACGAGACTCTTGCTTTCAGTCAGGTGTGGTCGAATGTCCAATATTTAACTCTGTATAAAAATATTTTCTTTAGCTTTTTTAGTTATTTTATTTTTTAACCAGTCCTGGAAATTAATGAACGCACCTTGTATAAGCACTTCTCTACAATTTAGCCTTATTTACACCTTATACTATATAGCTAATAACCGTCAAATTCTATAATCTCAGGGAACTTGGGACGTACTTCCTTCCCGAGATAAGACGTCCTCTAATTAGCCTTATTACCGCAAGTTATTTTGAAACGTTAGAAGATAGTGACATTCTCCTAGTACTCTTGCTGCACCTATATGCGGGTAGTTGAGAAACTACATTGTAGTTACGTAGTAAAGTTTGGAGTGAAGAAAATGATTCTTTATACGTAGCGGTGTCTCGTATTTACTGGGTGTTTTTAATAAATTTGGAGACGGGCTAGAGAGAGATAACAAATTGATAAATAAAAAGGATATAATATAAATATTTCAGGTTGAATAATTAGATTTATATTATGGGATTGAAAGGCGGTTGGAGTGGGGGGAGTGAGATATGAAACTATCATGATGAATTTCGAAACTTAAAGTGATTTTATGTGAAACAACTAATAGAAAGTTGAAATATATTACTACAGTTTTTTTTAAGCCCCGGGTGATAAAAATGAGATTATGGTATGTGCAGATGAAAGCATAAGGTAATTACAAGGGGTGAAATCATTTGTGTATAACTTGGTTTGAAATACTGGTTATAATTAGTAAACATGGGTTTATAAAATAACAATATCGAGTATGCTTTGCTAAATTATATTAATGATTAATAATAAACAGAGGTTGTTTACAAATCATAATTGATATTAATGTTAAACCCAATGTGCAGAAATAAATGAGAAGAAAATGATTAAAAACATATAAAAAGGAAAATATATAAGGATAAATTTGGGTGATTATATAAAGCAGGGGTCTGCAAACTTTCCAGCCTTAGGGCCATACTGATGGGGTCTTTCCAGCCTTAGGGCCATACTGATTACTCCAGTAAGTTCCGAGGGCCAAGATGGCAACACTGCATATTATTAATTTTCCTGTATTAATTGTTATGTTTATTTGTTATTAAATGTTATTATTAATTGTTGCTTTTGTGTGCGATTTAGCAGAATGGAAAATAAGCGAAAAATTGATAGTAAATGCAGAAAATTCAAAGATCAGTGGAACATTCAGTATTTCGTAATTGAGTCCAGTAACAAGGCGCTATGTTTGATTTGCAATGAAAGCATAGCCGTTCTCAAAGAATATAACATGAAACGTCATTATGAAACAAAACATTCTCAAAATTACTCAAAATATACAGGAATTGTGCGGACAGAAAAATTCGAAGCTTTGAAGCGCGGATTGAAATCGCAGCAATCTTTATTTACAAAAGTCAAAACTGAACAAGAGGCGGCAACTCGTGCCAGCTTTCGTGTGGCTCTTGAAATCGCAAAATGTGGAAAACCATTCACCGATGGAGAAATGATCAAGGAATGCATAATTGCAGTAGTCGAAGAAATGTGCCCTGAAAAGGTAAATTTATTAAAAACTGTCAGTATGTCAGCAAACACTGTGGCTCGAAGGGTAGAAAACATCGCTGAAAATATATCCTCTCAACTGTTCGACAAAAATGGACATGTTGAGTGGTTTTCTTTGGCCTTGGATGAGTCAACGGATGTGTCAGATACTGCTCAGGTGTTGATTTATATTAGAGGAGTAGATAAAAGCTATGAAGTGCACGAAGAACTTCTTGATATGTATAGTATTCATGGCACAACTACTGGTACCGATATTTTTAAAGGAGTTGAAATGGTCATTAATAAAAAGAACCTTCGATGGAAAAACTTGAAATGTATTACAACTGATGGAGGCAAAAACATGAGTGGGAAAGATAAACGAGTGGTCGCTCTTGTGTCAAAGGCTGTAGAAAATGACGGCGGCTCAAAACCATTAGTCTTACATTGTATCATTCATCAACAGTCTTTGTGCGGAAAATGTTTGGATATGTCTGACGTTCTGAAACCAGTCATATCAACTGTTAATTTCATCAGATCTTTTGGGCTGAATTACCGACAATTCCGACAATTTATTGCAGAGATTGGAGAAACAGACTTACCTTATCATACTGCCGTACGCTGGCTTAGTTGTGGGAAAGTCCTTCAGCGCTTTTTTGAACTTCGAGCAGTGATCGGAATTTTTTTGAATGAAAAGCACCGCCCTCTTACTGAATTACAAAACAACGCATGGCTATGGAAGTTAGCATTCTATGTTGATTTGACAAAACATGTGAACGAACTGAATTTGAGATTGCAAGGAGAAAACCAGCATCTTCCTGATTTATACACTAATATCAAGTCATTCCGGATGAAATTGATACTGTTTCAATCACAACTACGAAGTAAATGTTTTTCTCATTTTAAAACATGTGAAATATTCAGCCACACTACTGAGACTGAGTTTCCTATCGATTTTGCAATCGAAACTTTGAGTGCTTTGAAGATAAATTTTGATACTCGTTTCTCGGACTTTGATGCCATTGCGAATCAAATTAAGATTTTTCAGAATCCTTTTGATGCTGACATTGAAACCCTAGCCCCGGAACTTCAAATGGAAATGATTGATCTTCAGTGCAGTGATATAATTAAGAACAAATATGAAAACTCATCTTTGTTGGAATTTTATAAGAGTCTTCCACTGACACAATTGTTAATTTGTATAAATTTGCTCGTGGGCTGTTTTCCCCTTTTGGTACTACTTATTTGTGTGAGAAAACCTTCTCCAAAATGAAGTACACAAAAAATGTATACAGATCTAAATTAACTGACGAGCATCTTAAATCTCTTTTAATAATTGGTACAAGTAAAATTAGTCCACAACTACAAACTATTGTCGGTGGAAAATCTCAATTACATACATCTCATTAGCATTTCATATGTCATGTTATAAGGTATGTGTTGTTCATTACTTACAATGTATAAAATGTAAGTTGGATTCATTTCAATAATTTGTTAGTTATTATATGCTGAAGTTAAATTTACTGCATAAATTATACATGTCTTTACTCATTACCATTCTGTGTTTCTTTATCCAACTTATCACAAACATTTTATTTGCTATAAAAAATATTTGTTCTCTAAAAGGAGTTTTCAAGTATGTCTCCGCGGGCCGGACAAAATCTGTCTGCGGGCCGGATGTGGCCCTCGGGCCGTAGTTTGGAGACCCCTGATATAAAGCATTGAATGTTGGAATTAATAAATATTATAAAGTACATTGACTTGTATGGTGAGCTAATCGGAAAGTTTATATGTGTGGACACTGAGTAGACTGCTTCTGGTACTGAGATGCAATGCGACGTTATGTGATCGTAGACATTGTGGTCCATCTACAGTATGCTGAAGGTATTCCATATGGGTGTCCATTTAGACGGATTTTGGACTGCGTGGGGGAAACTTTATTCGAGAAAAAGTGGATGAAAGAGAGATAGAGTCGTTCTGACGCCTAAATATGGGAATGATTAGGCCGCAATGATCGGTGGTGAAGGTGAAGGAAAATAATTGAAAGAAATTTGAATTTCCCGAATGTGAGAATAAAAGAAAATTGGGCGTTGATGCTCGAACCGGGTCATGAATTTAAAAAAAAAAACAACTAGCTGTTCAAGTTCGACTGTTAGAAATGTTACAGCGATGAAGCCTGCCTAGTTCAGATAGAGTCAAATTATTAATATTATATTTAATAATTTAAGTTGAAACACAAAAATCAATATTGAAAGATAATAAATAATTCAACAATTTGCCTAAAAAAATTAAATGATTAAAACCTTGTGTAAAGATTAAAATTAAAGTGATTATTATGATTGTTCATATATAAAAAAACACAAAAGTTTAAACAATAAAAAAACTCGAGATATGTTTAAAATAAACTATTAATAAACAAGGAAAATATTTAAAAGAGAGTCAAGATTTATAATGATTAAAAATAGAAATCAATAATATTAACGAGTCAAAATACTGAATTATAAAGGTAGAGCATTTATAAAAATAAAATAATTGATTTGTTCAAGTCAGACAATCTTTCGAATAAATATAGATTGACATCAATATAGACAATTACAAATTCAATATATTTTATTGGCACTTGTTATAAATATCAAGGAGAAACAAAGATAAATGTGATTACAATTTGGTGATAAAATATAAAAAAAACTGTTCTCATGAAGGGAGGCTCCTCCATCTTGTCCTCCTCCAGACAAGGACAGGATCTCTCGGTTCAATGTTGAGATAAAACCTATAGAGACATGTCTTGACAGACACCAGGATGGCCAGGACGTTGTCATCCAGACCTCGCCCGAAGACCTGCAGGTCAGGGGGGATGATGGTAAATGGCTCCCAGATGAGAGGACAGCGGCAGGACCAGTACCGGTGGACATCAATGTAGAGATGTCGGCGTTGGTACTTGACATGTTAAGTTGTTCTTATGTAATTTTGAGATAAGTTGAAAATTGATATTGTAGCTGCGTGTTTACTCATCGATGTGGAAGCTAATATGACGACCGTGGTTGTAGTAGGACAAGTGAAGGTGAATGCGCCCATGTAATGGTTGGCAAAAAAAGGTGAAAAAAATGATGCGACCGCGTATATGTAACAGCTATAGACGGTGGACACGATTAGTATGCCATTGTAACGGTGATGCAAATTGGTGGTTGAAGGTCATACTTCGAATTTTATAGTAGCGATAGGTGTTTTAAAATTTGACGTCAGTTGTGAAGGTTGATTTAGTTTGTATAGTTGAGTAGGGTTGGGCGTGACTACATGCTGTGACAGTGATGCTCATCAGAATAGAGAATAAATGAATGAATGGCCTTGGTATGATATCTTGGGCAGAATTTGGACCTAATGGTTACGTTTTGGTTGGTGAAGATTGTTAAGTATATGTGCCTAAATGAGTTCATTAAAGAAATATAATGTGTGTTCTTTTATTTGGAGAGGTTGGTTATGTAAAAATAAAACAAGTGTGTAGGGAGCGTTGTGTGTGGATACAATGTCGGACTAATAAAATTGAGTAAATATCAGCATTAGACGGCGATGGAGGACTGACAAAAACACAGTCCGATGTAGGGGTATCAGACACCGGATCACCAATTAGGCAGCTTGCGTGGAAATGTTTTTTCGTGATATGGCTTGACTGTATGATGGAAAATTTGGTGAGGTACGTTGATTATTTGACACGAGTTTTGATGTGAAAGAAGAATTTTAAAAGATGTTATAAAGATATGTTTTAACGAGGCATTTAGGTCAATTTTAATGTTAAAAATCATTTAAATATATCTAAGGTTATGAATGTAAGAACGGTTCACTAGATCTGGGAGGAATATGGCGGTTAGTTGAGTTGTCGAAAAGATTTGGAGGGAAGCGGTTGAATGGAGATAGGTTGGTAGGTTTTACAGATTTCTTTTTTAAGATAATCTGTATGTGGGAATTTAACTTTATTGGGTTTACATGATGAGATGTAATGGGGGTGAATAGTGATTATAATTACAATTACGCGTAAAAGAAACATTTGAGCTTAAATGATTCAATTTCCTATATTTAAATGGCGCGTTATTGCTTTGTATTAATATATGCCCCACTGGCCTTTACACTGGGGTTTTATTTTTGAAGGTTTCGTTTTATCATTAGTTGGATCGTCTAATTAACAATTCTACAGAGAAGGAACAATGGTTAAAATTGGCCAGGCTCTGGGTAAAGTGAATTGATATTTCTGACTGTAATTGTGATGAGGACACGGCGGAATTTCTAAGTGTGCAAACTAAAATGTGTAAAAAGGGGTTCAAAGTCTAACGGTTGATTGAGAACAATATTTTAAGATGTTATGGATAAAATCATTATAAAAATGTATGAAATGAAATATTATTGTCATCAAAATTAATTTAAAGTTTATATGATATGAAGATTTAAAAATAATTGAGTTAAAACGGTTTCAATATTTTAGGTTAAATAGCCTATAAGTAAGCAATATAAGTGAATTTTTTTGAAAAAACTTGAAATTTAATGAGATGGATAAAATTGACTTGGTACATTCTGATAAAATATGGGTAATAAAAATAAATTTGTATAAATCAAATAGAAAATTGATGTTAATTTGCAGAGGCTGAAAGTGAAATGAAATAATTGTAATAAAATATACTTGATAATTCAATTGCAAATTCAAAATACGTTGTACTCACAGTACAAAAGTGTTCGTTGGAGTGTAGTTATTGTGATTTCACCGCCACTCTGTGTTGTGACGGCGATCTAAGTTCTATAGAGGGAGTCACTCACCTCTATTCTTGGTCGGCGGGGTTGAAGGTTGAGGTGTCGCTGCTTGTACCACTTTTAAAATATACGACGACAACAGGAGAGAATATTATATTTATTATCACAATTAAGAAAATAGAAAAGGATTATTTAATGAATTATAAATTTGAATGTATTTACACTATGAGAATCGGGGATCAGGGCAAATCCTTCCCGTTCGAAAGTTGTTTACAAGTTCTTCTGTTTTTGGTTTTCTTCATTCCAGCCGCTGTTTCCCCTTAGCCCTCTCCGTCGGCCTCCCATTGGCTGCCTCGAACTCCTTCTTTTCCAACAGTAGTTGTAAAGTTCGCACTGGTTGATGTAGCCATGGTCACGTCCTTGTTGATGGTTGGAGAAGGCACAGTCTTCAGAGGGCAGAAGTTCTTGAATTCTGGTGGAATGAGGATATGTGCAGAGAGGACGTTGAACTTGTAATGGCGAGTGGGTTGAAATTTTGTGACCTTTGAAGGCACGCTATCTAAATAAGGCTGAAAGTAGTGATGTTTCGGATGGGTTCCGCGAATTGTGCCACTATGTCTGTGGCTGTGAGTGGCATGGTGGTGATCTACGGCGTCGCTCTGTTCTCCAGCTTCCATCCTCTGCGCTGTCCTCGGTATAATCCTGGCGGCTGGTTGATATGGTAGGCAGTTTATCCTGCCGGCTGATTGATGTGGTATTGCTAGTACTTGCAGTCATGGGGCCTTAAGTGGTTTCAGGCGTCAATGGGTAACACGAAAGACGAAGCAGGTTGGATGTCACGTCAGAGAGAGGCCGGGGCCGAAGACGCTGACCAGTTCCAGGAGGGTGTGATCTAAATGAGAGGAAGAGATGATCTGTGTTTGTTTGTCCGTTTGTCGGTGAAGGGGCGAAAGTAAAACTAACTAGCGACTTCTGAAATAGGACCCCGTCCAGTCTTGGGCGCGGCGGCTTCTCAATATTTTTTTTTGTTTTTTTTGTGATTACATGATGGCCAATCTGGCGTGTTGCATTGTATCTACATTTAAGGGATTGCACTATTTATAATTATGGTACATATAAAAATCTAGTGTATATTGAAATATATTACTACATATATATAATAATTTAAATAATTATCAGTATATATTAAGTGTATGTTTGTTGATCTTGTGTGTAGAATATATTTTATTTTTAAGGTAGTCTGAAGTAATTATTATTACAGTGTGGTATTCTTTATCTGAGGAGGGGAGTGATGGCATCTGTTCTTTATTTTTTAATTCATTGATGATTCTTTTCCCGTGATATTGTTTTTTTTTTACGATCTGTGTGTATGATGAGCGGGAGTATTGCTGATCTGATGCCTGAATTTGTTGTATAGAGATATATTTTATAGAATCATCTATTTAGGCGCTAAGTTTTAAGGATATTTATTTTGTTGGAATGCTTAAAATTCAATCCTTTTGCCACTAAATTAATGGTTTCTGTTGGTAGATGTTGATCGGAAAGATTCACTATATTTCTGTACGATGAAATTTTCTTCGAATTTTTTCGGTCAAATATTTTTAGTTTTTAGAATTTTTGGTTCTCGTAAATTTTTCCCTTTTGTTGATACAATTATCTTTTAAGTGGACATCTAAAAATATGAAAGTTTTTGTTGACAACAGATTTCAGGTAAGTAGCTTATGTTTCTGTTTTTCTTTGTAGACTTCGTAGCTTTTTATATTCTGGCATTTTTTTTAAATTCTTTAAAATTGTATTCAAACAAGTTTAATATTTTGGTTCAGATAGAAATTTAATTCGAGTATACGGTGTGAATTCCATAAAATTTATCCGACACGTGTTCTACGGGTGAAAATACTAGTTGATTAACGATTGTCGTTTAGTCCTCATCATGCGTACGGCCTCATAAGCCTTTTTACATCCCTAAAGTGGCCATATAAATATCTTAAAATTTCAAAATGGACAAAAAACCTTCAATAACTGCTTGAAATGCAGTAGTGCAGAAGCTTCTCCGGAGCATAACTTGTCATGCTCAGAACTGCGAATAGTGGACCTATTTTCCAGGCCTATAACTATCATCGTAAAAGTAGAGAGGAGTGGACTTCAGGAATTGGTTTAACCATGGAGATAAGCACCACCACCAAATCCCTAAATATCAAATGACGTATAACGACTTATTTCTTGCCGTTACAATATATTTATCACGAAACGAATTTAAAAAATATTGGAATGACCTATCTCAAATGTAGTGAACCCGCCCTGCAGTTTCTCCATTTTACTCTATCAGACTGCTTGAATATCGCACAACTCTACTCACATAGCCACTTTTCGGTAGTAGAGTGCCGGCTATATAAGCATAACAACCCAATACAATGGGGGGAAGAAGTACGACCACACAGTCCCCCAGGACCCTTGTAATATTTGACCAAATTCTGGTCCAAAGTACTAACGTGGCAACGGCACCCATTTTCCAATGAAGAGCAAAACCGATATCTCCAGTAATGCTACCGCGTCCGGGGTAATCGCCGCGTCAGGAGCTGCAGCCCGGACTCCTGATGAGAAATCTACTACGAGGACAATCAGCTCAATATAAATTCATCCAGAGAACAACTGAAAAAGTGACTTGTCTTCTCCGTGACAACAATGTGCATCCCAATACAATATTACATAATCGTGTGGAAGATTAATCCAGCCAAACCAATGGGAGGGTTCACCACTGTTGAGCCTGATTCTCCCAATAATTTTCCATTGCATAATGGCAGTAGAGATTTGTTTCACTTATAAAAGAAAAATTCGCATTGAATATACAATTATATAGTATACAAGTATATGACAAGTATTATGATGCATTAGCGCGCAATCTGTTATGAAATTTCGAAACTATTATAGACGCGTATGATTCTTTTACAATTTGAATAATTTCTACAGCCCTTTTAAAATTACAAAATATTTCCTCACAATTAGTTTCTTTTTATTTGAAACGCTAGCTTTCAAGCGATAATCGCTCTTCAACGGGTTTTAAAAAATATCGTCTATATCCTAGAAGAAATATTTACAAAAACATACGCACGCAGCGTGGATATTTAAACTGAAATTTTAAAATTGGTATGTAATTTAACAATGTGATGGAATATGTCTATTTACATTTTAGGGCATCCAAAACCTATAAATTTGATCTATTGATTTCTTCTAAGATATCTAAGGTATTGTGATGGTATCTTCCTGTTTATGCTGTTATATTCATTGGAAATGAGAGATTCTAAGAGCAACCGTTGATATTTGTTCTTAATATTCTTGTAGTGGTATTTGGTTTCTGTTATTTTAAATTGGTGAGCAATATGTTGATAGATCATAGAACGTTGGTCTTTTGTTCTGATGTTTCTATTGTGTTCGTTAAGTCTAATTTGAATTGATCTTCCTGTCTCACCTATGTAGGTAGCATTGCAGTCTTGGCATTGGATTGAGTAAATTGCATTGGTTTTAAGTTTAGGTTCCATTTGTTTTTCAGATTTAGTTATGGAATTTCTAAGAAGTTGACCTGTGGATTGATGGTTACTGAAATACGTTTGAATTCCTTGTCTGAGAAGAATATGTGCTATTTTCTCATTACAATTTGAATAAATGCATTTGTTGTTAACGAGGCGTTAAAACTGTGGCTATTGATAAATTGTGAAGAATAACCTCTTAGGCTAAGGTTCTTGAGAATATTTTCTTTTTCAAGCTTCTTAAAGACAGGCAGGGAACAATGGGTTTGGATTCTTTTTGTAAGCGTTTTGACAACTGTTATTTTATGTCCTATTGGATTGTATGATCTGAAGTGTAAATATGAAGGTTTTACATTTATATTAATATCGCCAATCCTAACAAATTTATTCAATGCTTGCTTTGGACTAAATTATTATCCAATGGCCTGGAGAGAAGCATCTGTTATGATAATAAAAAAAAACAAACAAATAAAGATAATTATAATGAACCGAAGGCCTACTGACCTATATGTCTGTCATCTAATCTTTTTTGGCAAACTTTTTGAGGGATTAATTCATATCGGACTCTTAAATCATATCAATGCTAATAATGTTATGCATCCCGATCAGCACGGCTTCATACAAGCAAAGTCTACAATCTCTGCCCTACACGAAATAACTAAAATAAGTCTTCAAAGAAAGGAAACAGATGTTATGGCCTTGGTTGCTGTGGATATCAGCGGAGCATTCGACAACGCTTGGCATCCTACAATCATTCAACAATTGGACGAAGCAAACTTTCCAGTGCTACTAATTAAAATAGTTATTTCCTATCTCGAAGATCGAAAGGTAGAGCTAAGATACTTAAACTCAAAATGCACAAAGATGGTAATTAAGGGATGCCCTCAGGGTGGAATTATTTCTTCAATTCTTTGGAATATATTCTTAAACGATTTCATTTAATCTTTCAGTGAAAATTTCGCAAAAGTCATAGCTTTTTCCGATGATGTTTCATTTGTGGTTTGCGGGTCTAGCATCCGAGATCTTCAGTTCAAAATTGAAAAAAGTCTGAATAATATTAAAAATTGGTGTGAGAAGGTTAAACTCTCAATAAGTCCAAATAAAGCAGGTATACTCTACCTACACAATTACCGAAAATTACCTGTAAACTTTACCGGTATAAATATTCAGCCATCAGAAACTATAAAGATTTTGGGAGTTAATTTCCGCAATCACAGACAAAGAAATAAAATTGATTTTGGACCACACGTTGAAATATTATTAATAGGGCTATGAAATTTAAGAATGCGCTATTTTCATTATGTGCACGACTTGGGGAATTGATTCATGGCGCAGATTGATTTTATACAAGGCGGTGATACGTCCTATGTTAAGATATGCATCAAATATCTGGTTCCTTTTATTAATGCAGCAAAGCGTTCAAAGTTGAATTCTATACAGTGCCAAATTTTAATTAGGTGCATTCATGCTTACAAAAGTTCATCTTCTTACATTACTCATATTCTGGTCAAAACTCTTATGCTGACCGACTACCTTGATTATAACTAATTAGATACAATATGAAGAATTCTCTGACAGAGCAAACACTAAATAAGCCCCTTTCAAATGAGTTGAATAAATTATATATCAATACAAAATATACATTTTATCTTTCTCAAACTAATCCAACGTCCAATAATTTTTTTCCGAGAGATGTACCAAGCTTCATTGCTCCTGATAGATACACTACTTTGTTCTTCACAGGCAAAGGACCCTTTTTAAGTTTTCTCTTTGACTTGAGAATTATAAATGATCCAATATGTGAATGCTGTCTAGATGTTGAAACACCAGAGCATCTTTTGTTGGCTTGCCCTCTGACTAACCAAATTGTACTTGCTTACTTTGACACAATGACAAATCATCTTTCTGTATATATCAATCTTTGAACCCTTTGGCAAGTTTAGAGCAATTTGTACACAGATTTATAAATCACTACTAATTCATCGTGTAAATAATTAAAGATATATATTGTAAATAATTCTAATATAGCACAATAGTCTGATAGACTTCGTGCTTCTGTAATAATAATTAAAAGAACATTTATATTAAAAAAGGCCCTCCCATTAATTTTTCCATTGCAGTAAGGACAGTAGAAATTGTTTAATTTTTAAAAGAATCATACGCGTCTATAATAATTTCGAATTTTCATATAATACGTATACTTGTAATTACAATTTCCATATTCGTAAATGTATTCATGCTGGATGTGGTGTTTAGGGGATTTATGTATAAAAGCTCTTATAAATAATTCTAGCGGTCTGGATGTTTAATCCAGCGAAATCAATGGAAGGGTTCACCACTGTGGAGCCTGATTCTCCCAATATTTTTCCATTGTAGTAATGGCTGTAGAGAGTTGTTTCACTTATAAAATATAATTTCTCATTGAATATAATTACATTTTCGTATATGAAAATGTAATCATGCAGGTTATAGTGTTTAGGGGAATTATGTATAAAAATTTCTATAAGGTAGTATAAAACCACTAGAACTCTGTGACCACTCCAGTTTTGAAAACGTTGAATGATTAAAGATAGTATAGATAAGCTAGTTCAAAAGTACTTGCTTCTGTTATAGACTCGTTCATTGAGCGATCATTCGATTGAATAAGATGAATATAAAATTTCTTATATTTTAAGAGATAGATAGAGCAAAGGACTTTAATATAGAGGTTCTTTATTTACAACATTTTGTGCTTCTATTATGTGCAGGAATTGAAAGATTTTTGAAGAAGTTGGCACGCGAGGGGGCATCACAAAGTTACATATGTGAAAAAATAATCGAAAAAAAATAAAAAGGTCAGGTGTTGATATTAAAAATAAAAAGGGCATATCCTGACCAGGAGCACATGTGGCTTTTCTTGATTTATCAAGAAATTGAGTTGGCCAAATATCAGGGAACAGGCTAAATCAATGTTTAATGATTTCTGTTCCACTAGATGGCGCTCTGCCATCTAAAAAGAACATGAGCTCTTGGTCAGGATATGCCTTTTTTATTTTTAAAGTTACATATGTCAACTCTGACAATGTTAGAAGGTAAGAAATAGTAGGTAAAGTCTGAGGTTTAACACATTTTTGCAGGAAATAAGTATCAGAGGAACTCATTAAAACTACCAATTAGTGGTTTATCCGTGGCAGGAAACGTCCACGTGGTGCCGGATGTTCTGTCTGAGGCCAGTACTTAAGTTTATCCAGTATCGGCATTCTTCAGTCACTATTGACAAAGGTGAGTGCGCATATCCTAAGTTTCTATAGGGCTGGAGTAAGACTCTTTCAGCAGTATAGTTCAAATACTTGAATAGTCTCTCGCATCATAAAATACATTTAACAGATAAAATATCTTTTTGCTTAACATGATTTCTCTTAAATTGAGTCAGTAGTAGTCGCTTATTTATGAATCAAACTTTTACCATCAGGACTTGGGAATGAATTTAATTGCTGTAATGAAGCTGTTCTTAAGTAGCCAAAAGTTTTCAATTTTCCCTATTTAACCCTTAAGTGTAAGAACAATCAATTATGGGTTCTTTCATAAGCAAATAGTCTCAGTTTTCTATACATATATCATTTTATATATACAGTTAAACCTGTCTATTGCGCCCCCTCTTGGAACTCACCAAAATATGGTGCTATTAGCAGGTCATTTTTAATGTAAATCGCATCGTACTACGTATTTAAAATCGGGCGCTATAGAGAAGAAGGCGCTATTTAGAGGGGGCGCTATAGACAGGTTTAACTGTATTTATAAACCTATCAGTTGAGCATTTATAGTGTTCCTTCCAATCTAGATTGATATCCCTATATATTTCATAACAGTAACACATGTAGAGTCAACTTGGTTTCCTCAATTAGAAGAGAAAATTGCCATTATGTATATAAGTAGAACTAGGATTCAAAGTAATCATTCCCTTGAAGAGAGTGACAGGGAGTCACTGAAATGTCGGGAGTTTAACTATTGGTTGATGTGGCTGTGATTTTTCTCCTTGAATTATACAATTAATTATTCAAAGGGAGCACTAATATATTTATCTATTTATATTTGAAAAATTAAATAAAAAATTGTTAAAATCAGATAATATTTTATTATTTATAAATAGTTGCAGATAAGACACGCTATATCCGATCTGGATAATTGCGCGTGAAACTATTTATAATAATTCATATTATAGTAGAGTAGGTAACAGAATTATCAAAAAGAAACATCAAAAAGAAATATCAAAAATAAAAAAGGAAAGCTTTTATACATTTTAGAATAAAATATCAAAATATACAAATATATATAATAAATTATTCACTTTTCTCTACAATAAAATAGATATAGAATGACAATAGAGAATAGTTATGTTTTTTCTCGGTAGATGGCGATAGTACACCAACGGATCACATTTTAACTGTTGTTAATATCTAATCTTTTGAATCAAATATAGTTTTATATAAAAATCAATATTAATTATTTTATATCTATACAAAGAGTTTTTTTTTCTTTAAAATATACACTTCGGCTAGTTAAATTTTTATTTTCTCAACGTTTCAACAAAAATCTTTTGTCTTCGTCAGGAGAAATAAAAATAAAGCATTTAGCAAGGTTTTAAACATTGTTCTGATTAGCGCCTTACCAAATGCTTTGTTTTTATTTCTCCTGAAGAAGACAAAATATGTTGAAACGTTGAGAAAATTAAACTTTAACTGACTTTAACTTTAAAGAAATATGAATGCCGGCCGACAACCTCTATCTTTACTATATAAAGAGTTGTATTCTCTCTAACACCAAGGCTCATATGGCGCTAATATTATTGAATAAAAAGTATATAATCTAACACCTTGTCAAGAATTTACCATGGCAACACACGTATAGAAGATGTAAACGTATTATCAAATAAAAGTGTCTATATAACAAAGATGAATAACTTTTAAAATAATATTATAACTATATATATATATATATATAATATCCATTCTCCGGAAATATATTTATTTACGGGGCTGCTAACCAGAATAACTGATAATATTTAATAATTCATAACAGATGGCGCGCTAATGCATCATGAGATAATTGTTCTGAAAAAAGACTCAATTTGATGTTTGCAGAAGAGCGATTGCTATGTAATTCTACTGTCCTCAAAGCTTATGTCCATAGTTCATCTAAAATATCCATTCCAAGAGTCTAGCATCAGTATCACTATAAATGGAAAACTGAAAAATGCAATATAACAGCGGTATGGTAGATTAAACTGACGAAACCGCTGGAAGGGTTCACCAGCCAGGCCCCCCCATTAATTTTTCTTTCATTGCAGTAAGGGCAGTAGAAAATGTTTAATTAAAAAAGAATCATACGCGTCTATAATAGTTTCGAATTTTCATAATAGATGGCGCGCTAAGGAATCAAAATAATTTTTGTTTATTTTACCGTAGACACGAGAGTGATACCAGATTTGAATAGGGGTATTAACAAATAAATTAGAATCTTCCATGAGAGATCTATAAAATATAAATAACACTGACTCTTTAGTATGCCATTTCTCTTTGGAATTAATGTGAATTCTGTTAGGATTAATTATTTATTTTTTTTTTATATTAGTTGCTCTATGAGGTGGTTGCTCATCGGATGTGTTACTCCACTTATAGTACACAAATAAAATAATAAAATCAAAAAGACAAATATTAATCGAGATAATGGCAAAAAGTTTCTTTATTACTAAATTCTCTGAAATACTTTAAATATATCTCCTAAAATTATTTTTTACTTATAACGGAAATGAAATTTATTATATACATTATAATCTAAAATACAATTATTTTATCTTTTTTAAAAACATATATTTTATTTTCATTCATTGACTGTTATATATTTTTGACCATAGATTCAAAAACATACCACTTTAATTATTATTGTTGTAAATATTTATAGTTAACCCTACCTTTTCTAATAAAAATCACGAATATAGAATTCATTCTATACATTTTATATTACTGTGATAAAAATAATTTTAAGTGTAATTTTACTTCAAGTAATTCAAAATAAAATCTACTTGAAAGGTAAATAATTATCTTTACTTTTTACGACTGCACCTCTTTTCAACAACAACACACAAAATTAATTCTAATCTTAATATATATATATGCTATGCAAACCTATTGAAACATTATTCTTCTCTAAATTTCAAATAGAATATTAAAGAAATTATTTGATGAATGGATGGCAGAACATAACTCAACTAGGTAAAGAACTATGTATTTATCTTCGAGGTGTGTGTTAATATTGCTGTGGTATTTCAATTCTTCCTTTTATACTGTTATTAATATTTGAAATTAGTGATTCCAGAATGAGTCTGGAATATGGTTTTTAAATCCTTTGCAATTATTTCGCAATCTGAAATAAAACATATCTTGACCAGGAGCACATGAGCTTTTTAGATGGCAGAGCTCCATCTAGTGGAACAGAAATATTAAAAAACGTTGATTTATCCTGTTCGCTAATATTTGGCCAACCCATTTTCTTGATAAATCAAGAAAAGCTAACCACTTTCGTTTCGGGCTGTTGCCCCTCGTCAGCGTGGTTCAGGCTGTTCCACTGCGACCAAAAATGTTTTGGTCCCTTCTTGAGAAACCAAGAAATGAGTATTTAAGGCCTAACTTGCGTAAATACGCTAAACAAGTGAAAAGAAAAAACAATTCTCATCTAAATGTGTTTTTTAAATATTCTACTATGTCTACATCTTGTATATATCTGGTTGTTGCTGTGTGTAGATGATGCGCAAGCTGTTGTTCGCTCTCTTCGTAACGGCCGTTGTGGTCGCTCTTTACGCCGAGACGGCGGAAGGTGGGTACAAATGATGACCCATGTGTACTCAATATATATTACATGTTTTACAATACTTTAGAGATAAATATATTTTGTATATAGACGATGCAACAAAAGGAAGAGTTTCCCAGATAAACCGCGCCAGCCCTTTATTAATTTCGGATCGTTCAATTGAGCAAGTGTGTCGTCAAATGGTAGCGCACAGATGAGACAAGTAGGCTGTTGCCAGCTCTCATCCATCCCAAGAGAAAAAGGCAACGAACGAAAGAAGTCCATCCGCTGATAGCTCGTTCCAACAGTTGGTAAAGGTGGTCGATTTGTGCGGAATTCCCATGTCACGATAGTCCCCAATATAGCGATATTTTGATTTAGCATGATCTAGCGGAAGGTCGAAGCGATTCTTCCATCTGCCGCACTAGAGGCCTTGGCTTTTTTCGAAGTTCACTCAGATTCCGGAATTCGCCGAAGATTCTTGTAACAAGCTCAAACTGATCTGTTTTCGGAAGAGTAAGACCATGTCGTCGACGCACACCAGCTCGGCCTATTAACTGCTCTAGCCGAAGAAGTAAAAGCCCCCTGCAGATCGATGAAAGAGCCGCGCTGGACGCGCAGCTCTGCTTCACACCATTGAGCAGTAAATATAACGGAGTAGGTCCAGCTCTGTCGACTCTCACAACCACTTGCGTCCTCGTATCTAAATACACGCTACGAAGACTGGCAGAAGATTGATGGAGAACAGGAGGGATATAATGAAGCTGTGGTCGAGCGTGTCAAACACAGACTCCAGGTCAGGACAACGATCGCAAATGTTTATTCTTTTTTTAAGACGTGTTCCAAGATTACGCTTTTCCTGGGATGGCGTTACTTTAACATTCCACTTAAAATGACGTCGCAATCTCCCTTGGAGAACGCTGCTGAGGACCCTGTAATCCTTAGGATGAATTGCTGCGGGAATGAAGGCAGGGCTCCGCAAACGTAAGAAGTCTCGAAGATCCGTTGAAGCGCTGGCACGAAGAAGTCTTCAAATCCCTGGATCAATTCGCAGAGTAGGTCGTACCACCCTGTCGATTTTCCTATGGACAATCGGCGAGTGTCAGCACAGATTTTAGACGCACAATTGAGGTTAAGGGAAAGAATACAAAGCACTCTGAATGGAATCTCTTATTATATATATATATATATGTTATATTTAAATATTATTTAGAATGTTATATAAGGGTATTATTTAAAATGTCATATAAAGGTATTATTTAAAATGTTATATTAAGGTATTGTTTTATTTAAAAATGTATTTCATAGATACAAATATTCTGTTAAATCGACCGCCAGAGGTCGCGCTTTCTCTATAAATACTCATTGTTGTTCTTCCCCGTTGGTCGGCTCAAAACATTTGTACATTATGTAAATAAGCTTTTCTTATTTTTATTCTTACGCCTTAAGCCAGGCAGTACTTTTTACCAAATTATGTTTTTATATATTCCTTTAGCACAATAAAAGCAATTACTGATCAAAACCAATATTTTTATTATTTTACTTTCAAGATTCTTGCCACGACTGCATCACCATTACAATAATCCTCAACATGATCTAAATTCAAGCTGGAAATCTCTACTCTTTTTCTTTATATAAGATATATATATATATTTTTTTTGGTAGTTGTCATGCAAGCACTTTTAATAGGATCTCCTGTGGCGTGTTTCTGACGTGAGTATACCATGCAGAGAAACATAATTAGATTAATCAGTTTAAACTCCGTGTTTCTACCGTAATTTCTATGCAGGACACTCTGGTTTTAATACTTGGTTCTAACGCCATA
Organism: Cordylochernes scorpioides; assembly: GCA_030710605.1. NCBI lineage: Eukaryota > Metazoa > Arthropoda > Arachnida > Pseudoscorpiones > Chernetidae > Cordylochernes > Cordylochernes scorpioides. The sequence goes on from CP092883.1 coordinate 44,959,598, forward strand.
TGAATGCCTTAGTAATGAGGTAAAGCACCTTAGGTAGGATCTCTAGGTTCTAACACCATGTGTATTCTGTAGGAGCCTTCCAAGAGACGCTGGCTAGGGCTGTCCGCTCTGTCACCAATCCCACCCTGGCCCAGCGTGCCTACCGCGCCTACAAGCGTGCTGCCCCAGCCAAGCGCGATACCATGTCTTCCATCATGAGACGGTCCCTTGAACGGGCAACCAGGTACGTCCTTCTCTTCACTATCATCTTTTAGCTTCAGCCCACACTTTATAGATTGCAATAACTGGTACTTCACAAACATTACTATAGGAATTAACTATCGATTGATTTAAATCTCATGGATATCAATTAAACAAATGCTACAGGTTTATGGAGATGTGTTTCTTTATATATATATATTGTTATATGAATAAAGATGAAGAAATTCATCTTCAGAAACTGTAGCATTTGTTTAATAGGAATTAGCTCTTACAACTTTGCTCATTCCTCATAAATTCCTAAATAAAACCTTCTAAATATTCTTTCTCGCTTCATATAATCAATATGAATAATTAAAACTAGAAGTTTTTATATAAAAATTAAGAGGTAAATTTTAAAATATTTCTGCTTCATTCAGAAATGATCAAACGTGAGCGTTAATTTGGACAGAACATTTGAATTTCAACGCCTTTCTTGTTAATTTTAAAGGTAAAATTGCGTCCCATCTTTATTTCATTTCAAACAAGAATATATGAGAGTAATATATATCGCCCATCTCACTCTCTCTTTTTATCCATATATACTCATCATTATTCTTATTATTGCATATAACCGCATATGAACATTGGAATAAAGTAGTTTCAATCTCTCTCTCTCTCTCTCTCTCTCTCAAGGTAAAAGCTTACTACGATGTTAAGTTATTGTAACGATCTACAAATTTTGAATTATATGGTAATTTTTTTCACGTTTAAGCAGTAGAATATTTTTAATTTTTAGAAGAATAATACGCGTCTATAATAGTTTCGAATCTTGATAAAAAAATAACTACAAAGATCTGCCCAATCGTCAAGCAAGGAATTTTGAAGGTTATCATAGTTAAATCTCAATATATTCAAATTAGCCCGATGATAGATGAAGTTGTGTATATTTACTTTGAAACCGGCAATAAAATGCTCAAACGTTTCAGTGACGTAATTGAGAGGCAAACACCTTCGTTGGTCAGATGCACAATCGTAACGCGATGACGTGATGGACGCATAATTAGAAAATAAAAGATGTTAGAATCTTTACTTTCTAGGCACACAGTTTATTAACATTGGCCTTTCGAAACACCACGAATTCACCCGCTTTAAATACTGTTCTTAAGTTCGTTAATTTATAAGGACCATACTTTTCAGCCAACCTGTATATATAAGGGGTGTTTATATTATGTTATATTATGCACAAGTGGTTTATATTTATATATGTTTAAGTAGGTTTTATATTTATATTTACATTGTGGTGTATAAGTACAGTATAGAAAAAGTTTAATCGTTTGAAAAAAAATTATATTAAATAGTTTTATTTCTTGTAAATTTCGTGAACAGTAAGCAGAAAGTAGATATACACTCACAGTCATGATGGTTGTCAAACAAGCTTGACCACCTAATATGATTGAGTGGAGATAAGAAAGAAGAAAAAGAGAGATATACACTCAATGTATATGTTTTTATAAAGTGCGTATAAAGATTACACATATATAGAGAGAAAATCCTACACATAGTCAAGGGTCCATACATTCTATTTGTTAAATACGATTTAGTTTCAAATACTTTTTCATCATTTTTTTATGATATAAAATTCTCATATATTCTGGTATGTATATTAATGGTCATTTTAAATTCAATATTAAGAAAATATGTAAATCCGTTAACATAATGTTAATAATAGAATTTGACGTTCTAACATTGTTTATAATCACCAAATATTATAATAAACTTTAATATATTGAGTATTATTATTTTATATTACCTGTAACTCGCTATACTCTACTATTACTATTGATAAAGTAAAATATTAATAAAAATAAATGAAGCTCCATTTATATATAACAAATGAAAACATTAAGACGCGAATGCTTATTTTATATAAATCAAACTTTTCTACTATCCTTACTGCAATGAAAGAATATTAGGAGGGCTTGCTTCATCAGTGGTGAATTCTCCCAACGGTTTCGACAATTTAATCTACCAGACCGCTTCTTTGGAGCTCTAATACTGTATTGGATCATTCTGCTCTTATATGCTACACTGAAGGGTGGAATCTTAGAAATGGCATTTAAGACAACTATGGACATAAGCTTTTAGGACAGTAAAATTATATTCAAATATTTGCATCGAGCAATGCTTTTCCGCAAACATAGAATAATAACATTTTGTTTAATAAAATATTTTGGGCAAATATTCTCTTGAAAGATTCTCGTGGATTGTTATTCCAGTTATTGATTTAGAAGGGGGCAGCACTGTCTCTCCTTTCTCAATTGGTCACCACAGTATACATAGTTGTAATTCAAATATTTTATGTTTTTATGGTAAATTATTGCATGTATATATATATATATATATATATATATATACATAAGTGTGTGTGTGTGTGAAAAAATTGTACAAAAGTGAATTTGTATTTGGATTAGGTGGATAAATTAAGAAAAAAGGCATTTCCTGATCGTGCAACTGAAAGTTGCTGATGGCTTGCGCCATCTATCGGAATATTTTATAATAAAATTATTTTTATACTATTTTATAATATTTTATATAAAATTTATTTCTCCTGACAAAGACAAAATATTTTTGTTGAAACGTTGAGAAAATAAAACTTTCACTGTCCGAAGTGTCTATTTTTTTACAGAAATGTAATTGTAATGTTTATTTGAGTACAATAAGGACTTTTTTTCACCCATCAGCATCAATTCAATACTAAGGAATACAGCCTATATTCTCATATAACATTTGAAATGTTTATTTCTTGACTTACCCTATTCACTGTTGGATGCAGGAGTCTCTAAGGTGACGACGCCAACTTCCCACCACAATGGCCTTGCAGTCCAAAATAAAAATTGAAATTTGATTCCTTACCTCCTCTTTACATTCCCCTACACATACAGTACACTTGGATTCCTATATCTGCGTAACGAATGCAACATTGAGATTAAATTCAATAAAATAAATGTTGCATCAATATTGAGTAAATAAATCAAGACTCCAGGGAAAAAGTATCTCTTTAAAACCTTTCAATCTCTAGCTTTCGGGCACGAATGCCTTTCTACGGGAGAAAACTTGGTAAATTGGTGCAAAGTATTCTATTGGCGAATCATTGTACCATGTTTTCTCCTGTAAAAACAAATAATTGAGAAAATCCTTTCACGTGAGAAACTATAGGCATTGGTGAAAAGTTTAAATAAATACAAGTATGTATAAAATGAAAATTTAAAAAAATCATAAAAGAAAATTGCAAACTATATTGCAGAGGAGACGACTTATTAAAGGAATTCATTTAAAATACCTTATTTGGAACTACATTTCTAGTTTTATATATATGTGGGTTCAACTTTACATGTATGCTATCCAAAGTTCGCACACGTGAAAATGCCACATAGAGCTGTCCATGCATATACACAGACTCTTGTAGCAAGAGACCCACTCTATCAAAGGTTTGGCCTTGAGCCTTATTTAGAGTCATAGGAAAAGCAACCTTAGTGGAAACTTTTGCCTCTTCAGAATGAAGGGAATGTTGATATCTGAAGGAGCCAAAGATATTTTGACACCAATACAGTGTGTCCAGCTTTGGTCCCTGTCAGTATTTGTGCTTCAAGGACATGGGAGAACATGCGCTGAATGACCATACGTGTTCCATTGCAAAGACCCTGCTTAGGATTCAAACTTCTCAGAAGCATAACAATAGCTCCAATCTCAAGGTTTAATCGGTGTGGAGGCATTCCTCTGGGAGTAAGGCTATTGAGAAATTCAGTAGGGTAGTTATTTTGCTCCTCCACAATCTCACAGTCCACACTGTTATCGCTGAGAAAACATTGACTCCTGTTTGGTAAGCAATCCATTACTTTTTAATTAATTTCTAATGAATTAGTGTTTTTTTTTTTTTGCATTAAAATCACAGACTTGCTAAGGGCTGTATTATCGCCATATGAACAAAATATTTCCTGCACCAGGTCACTCCCATGAAATATACAGCTTTCTGGAAGAAAAATGAGGCCCTGTTGGTCTGTAGGTAGATCACCATATCCAACTTTAAACAACCATTGGGGGGGCAGCTCTGCGCATCAATACTTGCTCACATATTCTGAGTAAGGCGCAAGGTCACAAACAATGAAGCCCTAGGTACCTGGCGCATCTGTCTGTAAGCAGAAGTATATAAAGTCACACGCCTAAGCACAGACTCCAATAGTCAATATATGAGGATGGCATGCCAAAGGTCCCGATGCCGCAATGCAAATATTATTCGCTGCCTCGGAATTCAAAATATAAAGTTGGGTATAAGACGGAGTTCTGTTGTCATGAAGATGAAGGGGCCCAGTCAAATGATAAATCTGTCCATGGATTCGGTAACAAAAAGGCCCTCGTCCAGAAAAAACATCAACCTGCGCACCCATGGAGGCAAAACCCAAAGAACTATTGTAGCTCCGAATTTTGGTCTGGAATTACTTAGCCTCCACACTGAGGTCATTAATTCCTGGATTTCATATGGAAATGTAAACAAAATAGGAAGAGAATCATTTGAAGCATAGAGCTTGAGTTCAGTTGCTTTTATTTTCACCTTTTGCGCGTATAAAGCTGATATCAGCACCACTATTCACAAAGAAGCACAATCCCGTTTGTTTGTCCTGAACAAATAGGCGAGATTTTCGGTAATGGATGTAAGCTACAGATCTTACCGCTAATTCTGTTGTTGAATGGAGTTTTCCGATCTCCATTCATATGGTGCCGTGAATTTTGAAGGAATACATTTTTTTTCGAATTTGTAGTGATAGAAGCAGAATTTTCCTTTGTGACTGTATCTGGCCCTAGATCGGTTACGGAAATTGCTACGACTGTGACTATTACTTCTATTTTGAAACCTACTCCGATTGTCCATGGTAAGTTTGGAAACTTGCAACTCAAGTGACTCAATCTCTTTTAAGAGGTATTTTTCATTGCATTTAGGTCTCTTCACACCATAGATACCAGTCTTAGGGTTCAAGTCAGAAATTTTAACGGACATAGTTGCACACCTTTCCAAATCACCCTCACTAACCACTATTAAGTTTTTTATTGCTTGAGGGAGCTTTTAAAAACCATATAGATTTAATAATTTTCATGAGACACACATCATCAGTTTCCAAAGATTTCAATTTATGAAGAAGTTGGCTAGGTTTCATATCTCTTAATTTGATACCAGTCATTAATTTCCTTATACTATTTGATTAATTTTGGTCCTAAAGATTTAATAATATTTCTTTAGCTAGAAATAATTTATTTACTTCTGAAGAGAGAGAGAGAGAGAAGTGATAATGTCTCACAGGTTTTAGATATATTTGGGTTCTAGTTTGTAGTTAGTAGAAGTTTGGCGTGTTGCCATACGAAATACAAGTACTTGTATGTTGGTAATGAAATAAATGATCCAAAATAAGTATTTTTATATATTTATAAAAACAAGAGAACCTCCTTGTAAAGGACAACTGATTGCAGAGCCAAAGTGTTTTATTTGTAGCTTCTAAATAGTAAAAATGGTAATTTTTCAAATGAAAACTGTCCTTTATAGAGAGGTGTCCTCTAGCGCGGGTGTCGTCTCATGGAGGTATCACTGTATATATAATCGATATAAGAACAGAATATAAGCTTGAGGGTTTACAGAAGGATGAAGAGGTTATATCATGAGTGTGACCAGGGGTACGTGCACTCGGCGTGACGGTGGCTGCAGTCCGAACCAGGGTCCCGCCTGCTGTAACCCCAGTAACTACTCCTGTCAATGTCTCCCTGGCCGCGTCCCCAACAACTGCAAGTGTCGCCGCAAGCCGATCCTCAAGGATTGATTTCCTAATAAATCTTCATCATATCTTCCTCGGGGTTCTCTGTTTTCCCATATCTCAGAACATATCTGTGATCTCACCATAATTCCCCCCCTAAAAAGTGGAGGGTTCACCACTGATAAGCCAGGCCCTCCCATAAATTTTCCATTGCAGTAAGGACAGTAGAAAGTGTTTATTTTAAAAAGAATCATACGCGTCTATAATAGTTTCGAATTTTTTTATAATGGGTGAGATGTTTGCAATTTATGTTTGAAATTCAAGAATTTTCTTTTTAAAGTAGTGTTGTCATTAGTTGGTTTGTGGAATTGAATGTTTTAATGAAATGAATAATGGTGAAAATAGCCTTACACTGGGTGAGGTGAGTTGGTATTTATGAATGTAGTTGTGATGAAGACATCTGGAAACTTTCTAAGTGTTGGCTATATATTGTTTCACTGGGTAGCAGGGGCGAACATTTAAAATACCAAAATGAGAATTTTGAGTTATAGAAGGTTTTATTTTAAAAATGACATTATTAAAAATCAATATGTAAAAATTTGTATAAAGAAATGCGGTTGTGATTTAAGAATAATATTTTTTTTTTAATGTTTGAAATATAAAATTATTTTAAAAATGTATAAAATGGAGTTTTATTTTATTTATTTATTTTTTGTCATAAAAGTTAAATTATAGTTTTTCCACGATGTGAAGGATTAATTTTAAATGAGGTGAAATAGTTAAATTACTATAGGTTAACTGGCATATAACGAAGCATTACAGGTGATTGATAGACTTAGAATTTAGTAGGATGGGTATAAAATTGAATTAAGGAAACTTTGATTAAAATATAAGCCAAGAAATAAACATTGTTATAAATGAAATATGATATGGTTATCTAACGAAATAAAAATCTACTTAACAAACAATTGGATATTTAAGTTCAAAATGAGTTGCACTTACAGTAAAAAAGTGCCAGTTGTAGTGTAGTTTGAAGTTCGCACTGGTTGGTGTGGCCATGGTCACGTTCTAGGTGATGGTTGGAGAAGGCGTGAGGGAGGAGAAGTTCTCGTTGTCAGGTGGATTGTGGGTGTTTGCGGCGAGCACAGTGGATTTGTAATGGCGAGTGAGTTGAAAGGTTTGTGGCAATTGAAGGTAGTCTATCTACCTAAGGCTGGAAGTGGTGATGTCTTGGATGGTTTCCGCGAGTTGTGCCACGTTGTCCGTGGCTGTGGGTGGCATGGTGGTGATCTCCGGCGTTGCTCTGTTCTCCAGGTTCTATCCTCTTTGCGCTGTCCTCGGTAAATTCTGTCGACTCTCTGTAGTAATGTAGTTTGTTGTTTATGCTGTTGGATGACTGTATTGTGACATGTTGGTTGCAGTCGTGGTGGCCACAATGTTTAGAGTGGGTTCAGGCGTGATTGGGATTACACAAAAGGACGAGGCATGTTAGATGTCACCATAGAGATGGCGAGAGAGCAAGTGAAGCCGACATCGGTCAGGGGAGATCTGTCGAGAAGGGTATGTCTATCATCGTGTCTCAAAGCGGACTAATCTGTTTGAGCAATAAGGGGGCACACCTGGGAACCCGACTTGTTTTTCGGACCTTTTTCCTCTACAGGCGTCGGCTGTCTCTCACTAGAAATTTTATTTCTGACACCTTGGTAATTACATTATAACTATACAACACATGGGGATATAGGTATATATTGGAATATATTACATATATCCAATTGTTTTTTAAAGGAGTTTCCAAAAGGAATCTAGTTCCTAGGCATTTTTTATCAATCAATAAACTGAGAAAAAGCAGGATCACTCCATATAAATACTTTAATATTTGGCTTCTTTTCTTATAGATCTAGATATGCATTCTTTATTATTCCTCAACTCCACTAGATTGACTAAATGTTATTTTTTTACTTATATTTTCATTTTATTTCAATTTAAAGCGATATGTCCACCTAGGGACACTTACGCTGTCATACATGTATCATTGTCTATAAATATATATACAATAATTTTAGGCCGTGTATAGAATAGTCATATGATGTTAACAATGAGAAAGAGAGAAAAATATTCGAATAAAATTTAGGCTTATAAAATGTTCATCGCGGAGATAATAAAACGATTTCAACCTAAAATATTTGAAGGAATCGATATATTTAAACTATAAAATACTTGATTTAACATAATAAATTAATTTAAAACGATTTTTAATAACAAACTATTAAATATCGGTTTATAAATATATGAACGTAATGTAAACAAATACGGCATAAACCAAACGATGCAGATAGAGGTTGATTTTGTATAATGATGACTACATACGAATATTTTATTAAAACAAACAAAAACCTCAGTATTTCTGTTATATTTCAATAATCGGATACGCATCACGCATATCTATCTATAATAAATTAGAAAATAAATATATCTATTGATATTTAGAGAACAAAAATAAAATATACATGTTAAGCGAAGAATAACTAAAGTTTTGGTATATCGATCAATACATATAGTAAAGTATCTTTGGAGAAGATAGCTTCAAACTTTACAACTGAAAACTTTGTTAGCGTATTATCTATATAGATGATATATATATATATGGTAATTTAAACCAAGGACCCTATATATTGAATATAACTTATAACAATATTTCAATGTTGTATAGTAGAAACACATCTGTAAATGGTTATATGCATGATTGACATGTGTCATTACATGATCATATGTAATGTAATTTGTACAAACTGATGATAATAAATAAAACTCTGTAATAGATTAAGAGTTGAGCTAGAGAGATAGAAATCAAACACGTCTAAATTCGAGATAGACGGAAGCCACAAAGCAACATCTAAAGATAGATTGGAAGCTGTCAGGACGGCGCCAGTAGAATGTCACCAGACGACCCCCTCTCACATCTGGTGACATGCAAAACCCCCTTTCTCAGAAACGGTATATAAAGCCCCGTCCTAGCTAAAAATACAGTTAGTTCAGCATCTGCGCGAGCGCACGTCGGTTATACCTCAGGTCCACCTCATCCATCATGTAGACCAGTAAGAAACTTCTATCTCCCCATCTTTCGCTCCTAGCTCAACTTTTATTTGTTCACGGAACTTTCTTAGTGCAACTTTGTCTCCGTTTTTTGTGTATGGACATTCCCAAGCTTTCCACTCTGCCTCGACCACGACTGCCGTACTTTGTTAGAACTGTAAAAGGGCTTCCAAGGTGCAGAGAGGTACTGGAAAACTCCCCATCCTGACTGTTCCTCTCGGTCAACACAGTATAGCGAGAGTCAACACTTCATCATCACAAAGTTAGCCGACAGGATAACCAAAACGAAGAATAACACAACAAAGAAGGTAAGCAGCCTGTCCAGATAGAAGCGAGAAAGAGCGAAGATGGAGGAACAAACCGACCATTCCAACGGAACGATCAAGCAATCCATCCCCCAACAAGAGATATTTACGGAAGACACGACGCCCCAAGGGACCTCCGCAGTGCCGCTAATAACAGCTCGCCAACGCCAGGAGCAAGCTGTCTGTCAACCCCTCAACGACACAGCCGAAAATCCCACAAGGCATGGAAACCGAGCAGCGATGTGACGCAAACCCGGTGAGAAGTTCTCGACCTTCGATCTGACATCGTAGAGACAATGCTCAAATCAACAAGCCACAAACAACTTTCAAGAAGTTACAAGCTTCTACAAGCTTTACATGGAGCGGCTTCAACGTCAGGCAAAAAAACAACCAAAGACCAAGTTTCCTGACTGAACACAATCATCACACAATTGTAAGTTTTTAAAAACCTACCTTAACTTTATCCTCAGGTTTACAACTTGATTCCCCATAATTTTTGTATTTATATTTTCACTTTAAGCATTTTAAAATCAATTTTTACCTTTTTATATCATTTTTATTCAATTTTTAAAACTTTCACACTCTCATTTATCAAATTTACTTTTATTTTTAATCGAATTATGAATTTTAATTCATTACTTTTAATTTTTCATGTAAAACAAACAAAAAAATTTCGCTAATCACACATTTTTACAAATTTACCAATCTTAAATTTCGTTCCTAAATTCGCCTAAAATCGCATTAACCAAATCAACAACTTAAAAAAATCATTATTATTACTTTTTAAAATCTCTCATTCATCATAATTCTAAACTTATTTTAGTTTTTCTTATTAGTTATCGTTATACCAAAACACCCATTTCTTAATCAAATACTTAAAAAATTTCAAAAGTAATTGTCATATTCACCATTTTTAGTGCACGCCCCAATTAAAATTATTTGTCACTCTCACGACATTGACCTTTTACAAGAATTATTTTAGCAACCATAATCAACAATAAAAAAATCAAAATTTTAAATATAAATCAACATAGGTGAAACGCATTTTTTTATTTCAGAAGTATTTTGTGATTTCTCTCCTGAGAGTCAATATCTTAAAAATCACAACTAGAAAAAACATAACTCCCCAAAACAAGTTAAAAATCCAACATAGTCACACTCCCTCGTCCATTCCTTTTAAAATGCCTATTTAATCATCGACAAATCTCTCTCGACAAACGTTACAACACCCTCACATCACTATCTCCAATTGGCAACAATTATTAGTGCGCGGCTTAACAAACAAATTCAATTTCGAGCCACACAAGCTCCATAACGTCGCCCCACTAAACGCTAAAAAAATTTCACATTAAACGTGCCAAATCCACTAACAGTCAAAATTTCTCGATATGTTTCATACAACCACCACCCATGACTTTATTAAAGTTGTTATTCATGGTGAAACAGGTTAGATTTTGTATCAAACTAAGACTTCACGTGACACCTTTTCATTCACAATTTTTCACTTCGTGTCACAGTGCCACACCACAAAACCTTTTCACTTTTCAGGCCAAAGACGCCTTCATGCCTGTGACATCTCACCCCAAAGCGTGTCCACGTCGAAAGTCGCACTTTCACCACACATCTAAACCTGACATCACTGAATAACATTTTTACTAAGTCTAAACTAACTTCGAAACACAAAAACTACGACACCGAGAAAATCATATCTTTCAATTATAACAGAAAATTTCAAACCTCAACAGAAGAGATAAAAAATCAGTTTTAAGTAAACGATAAAAATAACAAACATCCCCTATGATTGACCACCCACGACGATACCGAGGAAGACAGAAAGTGACGCCCTTTATGACGTCACTCCCCAAGTCACTGCTATCTTTGGACATCTCCTCTCTCCCCCCTCAAGGCAGATCTTCATGATCGCCATTTTTTTTAACACATTTTTCACACTAATCATTTAGATTTTCTCACAAATCTCACACAACGCCTTAATCACAACACAACATACATTAAACATTTTACATGTTAATTGATATCACCAATTAAAACAATTTGGTTAAGTCTTATATAGACTTTATGACGCAAAAGAGAAATCATTCTATACATATCACCATTTTGGACAAACGAAAAGATCATTTCACATATTCCCAGTTTCAGAGAGTTATAGAAACACCGATGTTTCCCAATGGGATATGATCTAGTTACTCACAACAGTTGTAACTTTTCTTCAAAAGAGACAATTTTTGTTCAATTTTCCACTATCCAACATTTATCCAATCATTAATGACCTTTAATTATATTCTAAATTTTTGTATAAAATATTGAATAATTATTTTTATTTTTACCTTTCAATTATATAATCAATTTTTTAATCCAACATTATTTTTAAAAAAACTTTAATCAAATTTACTTTTATTTTTCATGATATTATTTTAGTATTGCAAAACATTTAATTGTTTCAAAAATCATTTTTATTTTCTTAATTATTATATCTTTTATATATTACATGTTTGATTTTGTCGCTTACACTTTTTTACCCGCAATCATATTTCTATCTTTTTATTTACTATATTTTATATTTGTTTAAATATCTTTAATATATGACACTGTTTATCATCAACTATCGGGCATCTACAACAATCGTTTTCAACAATCATATTCTTTAACCAATTCCCTATACTTTATTATTACTATCTTTTTCAGTCATTGCTTCAAACCATCATAGAAAAACGACAGCACTGCTTGACAATTTTTTTTTATTTCGTATTTCAACAAACTCTTTGAACACAGTTCCCCAGATTTACAAATCTCAACTTCTGGCCTGAACACGTTTCAAGAGTTTATTTTATCCCACAATCAACCTTTGATTTCAAGTCAAATCAGATCACCTACTGTCGCTACAATTCTACTTATCACATGGCTCTACCACCCCTCTCAATCATATTAATAAGCAACTTTTCTTCAACAACTTTTAACCCAATAACCCTACAATTGTGACAAAACACTGTAACCCTTATATAGGATCGCAAGTGAAACATTGCCTAGGAAGACGTTAAAGTCTATATCCTCGCTTTGCACCTGGATCTGATTATTTGGTTTACATGTGCACTCCTAACAATTGCATATTCTTCAACTACTAACCCTTTCCAACGCCCGCCAATATTCCCTTAGAATGTGAATTTTTATGTCATCATTTTATTTTAATCATCATTTTTATTTTACTTTTATATATCCAAACAAATCATCTTGTTATAGCCCTTTTTAACCCTCACAGTTTATATAATTAAAAGAAATTTTAATTACTTACCTGTGTTAGAGAGGCTTTACCCGCTTAAACCCGGATAAACCCTTTCACTCCAGGGGGCCCATCTATGGTAATTTAAACCAACAACCCCATATTGTATATAACTTATAACAAGATTTTAATGTTGTATAGTAGAAACACATCTGTAAATGGTTATATGCATGATTGACATGTGCCATTACATAATCATATGTAATGTAATTTGTACAAACTGAGGATAATAAATAAAACTCTGTAATAGATTAAGAGTTGAGCTAGAGAGATAGAAATCAAGCACGTCTAAATTCGAGATAGATGGAAGCCACAAAGCAACATCTAAAGATAGATTGGAAGCTGTCAGGACGGCGCCAGTAGAATGTCACCAGACGACCCCCTCTCACATCTGGTGACATGCAAAACCCCCTTTCTCGGAAACGGTATATAAAGCCCCGTCCTAGCTAAAAATAGAGTTAGTTCAGCATCTGGGCGGGCCCACGTCGGTTGTACCTCAGGTCCATCTCATCCATCATGTAGACCAATAAGAAACTTCTATCTCCCCATCTTTCGCTCCTAGCTCAACTTTTATCTGTTCACGGAACTTTCTTAGTGCAACTGTGTCTTCGTTTTTTGTTTATGGACATTCCCAAGCTTTCCACTCTGCCTCGACCACGACTGCCTGTACTTTTTTGGAACTGTAAAAGGGCTTCCAAGGTGCAGAGAGGTACTGGAAAACTCCCCATCCTGATTGTTCCTCTCGGTCAACACAGTATAGCGAGAGTCAACACTTCATCATCACATATATATGTAGTAATCCCGATGTGGAATGTACTGGGCAGTCGTGGTAGTGGGTGCGTGATGGGATTCCCGCACTGGGACAGCAAGAGACAGAGGCAGGTCTAGATGGTAACTCCCAGAGGTAGAGGTAGACCACGGACGACCACGGGCGCCACGGATGCCCAAAGCCTACATCGCGGATAGAAGGGGGGGTGAGAGATCCAACCGACCATATACGGCGTCGCTCTGAAAACAACTAACTGAACAACTAACTTTGTCCCATCTTGGGGGCTTTTATATACTGGACTCCCGCATATGGCGGCGAGTTCTGATTGGCTCCCGTAATCACGCCACCTGTCCGGCCACCTGTTGACGGGGTGATTGAACTCATTATCATAAACACCTGTTCGTCTGGGTTATTTATCACGTCTGGCCTTTGTCTCCGTCTACACTACCTTTACCTCTTTGTTTATTTGTCACTTTGTTGTAAGATCGATACATATTTTTATATAGATATGGGGTTATAACGAATATTATAAGAAGGTTGTGATCTATCTAACTCAAAATATACTACAGAATGTGTCCCCGGTGATGAAGGTTTGGTTGGGGGAATGACATGTAATGAATGATAACCTAACAAACCTATTATAAAAAAATAAAATAAATAATTTGTATATAAATTAGTTAAAATTATTATTAAGCTACAAGTTAAAAGGAGAAGATGTTGTAATGGTGATGCATCAATGAAATAAAATTAAGGTTATAAAAATAAAAACGCACAAAATGAATGATACAAGATTAAGAGAAAGTATATAATACAAAATGGTAAATATGGTAAAATGAATCGTATAAGGAAAATAATATCTTATTGCATAAAAGATGAGAGAAAAAAATGAAGTTAGTTTATTAACTGAACGAATAATATGACGCTAAGGTTGAAAAAGGGAAAGGGAGTATCTGAGCATGTTTCTGCAAAGTAGTATCCCAAGCATTCTGCAATGCAATGCGAACTTGTTTAAGTGAGGTATTGTTTTCATTAACAGAAGGCCTAAGATATTCCGTCTGCATCATTAGCTCAGACAGCGAAAAGAGGTGGGAAGATTGATGGAGGTAAAAGGGGGAGGTAGAGGTAAGAGGGATCCCTGTTGTCCATAATGATTGTGCCCGGTTGAATTATGAGAAAAAAAAAGTGAAAAGTTGAAAAAATGGTGAATTGATATGATGAGTCGGGCGATAAGAAAAAAAAATATCGCGCTGGATATCCTGAACTCACTATCGAGAATGGTATAGCGAGGAAGGATTGTTCCAGTCGGATTAATCAATAAAAAAAACAAAAATGTTCGGCGAACTGGAATCCCTTGGAAGGTAGTTGGAGGTTTGAAGGATGCGGAAAAGGAAAGGTGGGAGTAAGAGATTTATTGCTGTCAATTTTGATTGTTTCCGACTTGTGTGGTGAAAAGAAAAAGTTGAAAAATGAAAAAATGATGAGTCGGACGATGAGAGAAAAAAAAAATTCTAACTGGGTCTCCTGAACTCACTATTTGGAATGATATAGCGAGGAAGGGTCTTCTAGTTAGTTTAATCAATAATAAAAAAAAAAGAAAATGGTTGACGAACAATAATCTCTTGATGGATGTAAAAAGTTGGGAGGAAAGGTTCATGGGATATAGTTAGAGGTTGTAAGGGAAGCATCAAAAATAACATTTTGAAAATCTATTAAGAAAAATAAAATTATATTATCGATTATTATTGAAACGTTTTATCTACATCTGTAAGTTAAAAAACAAAGTCCAACACCACAAAACTAGTAAAACTGTAAGTCTATTTACAAATAAAAGAGAGAAAAGCTAGCAAACCTATTAAATGGGAAATAATTTGGGGCACAAATTAGTTACTAGAATAAAAATAAAGATAAAGGGGAGTAGTGGTGACACACTGATATAATATTATAAAATTCCAAAAAATATATATAAGAGGAGTACATAGGAAGGATAAATTTAAAGTAAACACACACAATAGCGAAAGTAAATATTTGGGAAAGTTGGTATACTATTTACAGTTTTTTGTTACTTAAGGTGCCTTGAGTATTTAAAACATAGTTTCAGGGATTTAATACAGGAAGGAGGAGAAGTAGGGATAATAAAAGTAAAATAAAATATAAAAGAAAATTGACTTAAGCAAAAGGTTTGCGATAGGTAGTGACGCATTGAGGAATAGAGGAAGAAGGTCTGAATTGGTTTCTGCAAAGGACATCTCAGGAGTCCTGCCCTGCAAAACGAGCTTAGAAGAGAGGTATTGTTTTCAGGGTTCAGCAATCTCAAGATGCTATGTAAGTAGCATTAGATCAGATGGGTAAAAGGTGTGAAGATTGAAGGAGAGGTAGGTAATGGGAGAATATGGGAAAAAAATTTTTTTTTTTTGAGAGAGGTTAAAAAGAGATGGTGGCTCAAGAGCTGCGCTGCTGTCGGTGATTGAGCTCGACCAGATGAAAAATATAATTAAACGAAAAATGAGTGGGCGCATCGTGCTGATGATGGCCTGGGTCGAGCGTTAGAAAAAAAAAATTAAAAATCTCGCTGGTTACCCAAGCTCTCCGTGTGGAGTTAACATGGGAGGAAGAGTGTACCAGGTCGATGGATCATTAAAAAATAAAAATTAAAAAATGTTGACGAGCAGGAGTCTCAGGAACCGTTGAAGAGGTTAGAGGATGGAGGTAGATTGTGAAAACAGGGCTCGACTGTTGCCATTGATTGATTGAACCCGGGTTTGAGGAAAAACGAATGACATAAAGAATGCTAGGACGGCGACCTGGGTGTAAATAAAAAAAAGTCGGCAAACAGGAACTCTGCGATGGACGAGGGGTGGTTAGAACGAAGGCATAGAAGGCCAATGGAAAATGATCAAGAGACGATAGAAGTATGGAAGGCAGAGTTGGAAGGATCAAGATATAAGAAGGGACAGTTGGCATAAGGCGGCACTTGTTAAAACAAAATTTTTAAAGTTAAATTAGCTTAGATGTAGGCCATGGAAAATTAAAACAAATGATGTCAAAGAATATAAGGTTTCAGGTGATGTTTATATAGGTTGGCTAATGGTTTTAACTGTTTAGGGATGGAAGGAAAAGAAATTTCTTAATGTAAAAGAAATATCCTAAAATATATGGATTGATTCTAAAATATAAAATGGCACACATCAAGGATCGTAAAAATATAAATGAATAAGATTTTAAAATACAGTAAGTATTTAGGTTAGTGTGTTCCCCACGTGATGCAATGCTTATAAACGCAAATTAGACGATTTTTGGAAAAGTCAAAAGTGGTAAATAAATTGAAATGCCATTATGATTTGTTTTTTATTTTTCTTCTCAATTATAATTTCAGAGACGTCTCACATGGTGAGAGAGAGAAAAAGGAAAACGAACTTATCAAAAGTAGTAAAATGTTACAAATAAACTTATAATGGATATCTGAAGGTTTAGAGTGACGCAGTGGTAAAAAAGGGGAAGTCTGAGTTGAATTTTGCAATGGCGTTCGGCAAGGCAATACGTGCCTGTGTAAGTGAGGTATTGTTTTCATTGATCGAACTGCCAAGACTTCATAATCAACATTAGATCAGACAGGGGAGGTAGGTAAGTTGGAAGTGGAGAAGTGGGAAAGGTGGAGTCAAGAGTTGTCTGTTGCCAATGATGATTGAGCTCGGATCAAAAGTTTGAAAAAAAATAGTAATAAAATGGTAAAATGATGGTTGTGATGATGATCGGAGCGTTGAGAAAAAAAAAAGAAACTCGAACTGGTCGCCTGAGCTCACTGTTGGGAAATGTACAGCGAGGAAGGTAGAGCCAGCTGGTTGAATCAAAATAAAAAAATAAAAGTTTGCTTGGCGAGCAGGAGACTCTTGACTGCGGGAAATATGGAAGGTAAGGAAGGTAAAGGGTACTGTTGCCAATGATGATTGAACAACCCGACATAGTTGAATGTAATGAATGATGTTGTCGGGTGATGGATAAAAAAAAAATCTTTGGATTTCCTGAACTCGTTATCGGGAATTGTATACCGAGGAAGGATGTTCCAATAGATGAATTAATTTTTAAAAAAATGGGTGGCAACAGGAACCCTATGGGAGACTATGAGGTTGAGAGGAGGTGTGTTAAGGAGGTGTGAATAAGTGGTATAGGATGGGAAGATAGGATTGAGAGAGAGAGGCGTCAATATGAGAAAATAATAATAATCTAATAAAAAACAATGATATCAGAAATAAGACAATCTTAAGGTATTTTTTAAAAATATATAAATGTTATATAAAAAGACTCAAATGATGTTTAAAAAGCTTGAATTTGTAACGTTTTAGAATCTATATATGCTGACAGATGAAAAAATAGTCGAATAGTAATGATTCAAATGATTGCTGATGGTTGAATATTCTAAGATATAATGAGCAATGATAATAATAACTATATAATAATGTTGGTTTGGATTGTTTCTAATGGCTGAGTGGTCGAGGTATAGAAAAATAAAATAAAGACATATAGCATACAAATATAAAAAAGGTGATAGCTTGATGGATGGCATTGGCGAAGATGTTTTGTTCTAATATTGATAGGGGAATTTTCAATTTTGGGATGTTAATTGTCCTTTCAGGAGGCCAAGATGGCGTCTCCTTTGGTCTCATGTACAGGATCGATTTTAGAGATGATGGAGACCTAATTTTTAAAACGGGTTGACAAAACGATAAACTATCCTATAATATTATAAAAATAAGATTTGCTATTTAAGGGATTTTATATAATTTTCCTATCCGTTTTAATCTGGCAGGTTATTTGGTGGACACGAAAGTCTAGTATTCCGGTGTGCCAATAGCACGTGTTTCAAGTACAGGTGTACTGAAACTGGAGTCAATACGGCCGCCATTGTGGGGGCTATGGATGACGCACCGCGCGCCGGTAATAAAAACAAACAGGAGATGACAATCGCTGTGCCTAATTGTTTTTCTTTCCTGTCGTCTCGAACTTCTAGGATTCTCTAGGTGAAATAACCTTAGTTTCCCAGTATGTTTTGCGTTAAGATGTTCAGAAAAATCGTTAGATTGGAGATTATTAGCGGTGATTAGGTTAAGAAAAATTATAAAATAATGAATTTATGAAATTTTATAAGAGAAAAGGTTATGGCGTGGGTACAACATTCGGTAGAGTTTCGTAATTAACAATTTAACACAGGCAGGAATGAAATGCAATGGGGTATGGAAATTTTATGGTATGATATTTAGTTTTCGCATATTACATTTATAGTTGTATTTGTAATTGTGGAAAAAATGGAAGGCACATTATGAGATGAGATGATTTAAAATTGATATTTATAAAAATACAAATCTAGGACTAGTTTTAAATATTGAGAATTTATTTTAAATATTGAGAAAAATCAATTGAAATAGTAATAGGTCAAGTAAAATAAAGAGTGTAATAAATTTAAGTTGAAAGTTGCATATTTGGGTAATGCTATTTTAGGTGAATTTAAGAAAGGCATGTAAGATTAGTAAATTGACAAAAATGCGTGATTGAATATTTTTAATAATAATATTGAAAATGATTAATTAACATTTATAATTTGATTAAGATAAAGTGATAAATGAGAGTGTGAAAGTTTTAAAAATTGAATAAAAATGATATAAAAAAGGTTATAATTGATTTTTTAAATGCTTAAAGTGAAAATATAAAATTTATGGGGAAAATGGCAGAAACAAAGTATAAAGTACCTTGAAATGGCTCATGCTGGCTGGAGTTGATCTCTGGAGATGGTTGTAGGGAAGAAGGCTACTTGTTGCGTGGGATCCGTCGAAAGAGGAGATGAGGGCTTCCTCCGCACGAGGTACGGCTAGTCCCCGAATGGCGTCTGCCAGGCGGCCTACTAGGTCGTCGCAGTGGGGCTGCATGTTGGTGAGGGCATCCGCGACGTATTCGTCTCCAGCCTCCGTCATCCTCTGCATGCTGCTGTCCTCAGTTATCCTGTCGACTTTAATGGGTTCTGTAGTAATCCCGATGTGGAATGTACTGGGCAGTCGTGGTAGTGGGTGCGTGATGGGATTCCCGCACTGGGACAGCAAGAGACAGAGGCAGGTCTAGATGGTAACTCCCAGAGGTAGAGGTAGACCACGGACGACCACGGGCGCCACGGATGCCCAAAGCCTACATCGCGGATAGAAGGGGGGGTGAGAGATCCCACCGACCGTATATGGCGTCGCTCTGAAAACAACTAACTGAACAACTAACTTTGTCCCATCTTGGGGGCTTTTATATACTGGACTCCCGCATATGGCGGCGAGTTCTGATTGGCTCCCGTAATCACGCCACCTGTCCGGCCACCTGTTGACGGGGTGATTGAACTCATTATCATAAACACCTGTTCGTCTGGGTTATTTATCACATCTGGCCTTTGTCTCCGTCTAGACTACCTTTACCTCTTTGTTTATTTGTCACTTTGTTGTAAGGTCGATACATATTTTTATATAGATATGGGGTTATAATAAATATTATAAGAAGGTTGTGATCTATCTAACTCAAAATATACTACATATATATAGTAATGTAGTGTTGTTATCATGTTGGATGACTGTAGTGTGACATGTTGGTTGCAGTCGTGGTGGCCACAATGCTTAGAGTGGGTTCAGGCGTGATTGGGATTACACAAAAAAACGAGGCATGTTGGATGTCACCAAAGAGATGGCGAGAGAGCAAGTGATGCCGACACCGGTGAAGGTAGGTCTTTAGAGAGGGGTCTGTCAATCATCGTGTCTCAAAGCGATTGATCTGTTTAAGCAAGAAAGGGAGACACATGGAAACCTCGACATGTTTTTTGATTTGTTTCCTGTCCTGGCGCTGGCTGTTACTCAATCAAAATTTATTTGTCGTTTTAATAATTACACTATAACTATATAACACATGGGGATATAAGTATATATTACAACATATATATATCTATCTCTTATGATAAATTTGTCGGGGCTTAATTTTATATATTGTTGAGATTTGATATAGAGAATTATTGAGCTTGAGAATACACGAGTATCATGGTATTGCAATGCAGTCGTGAAAAAAACAATTAAATCATATTTTGATCACAATTTGCTTTAATTGTGCTAATAAAGTATTAAATACATCATTTGAAGGACAGTATCACCTGACTTGAGGCGAAAAGAAGAAAAACTAGAATAAGTATTTACATAATTACAAAATGTTTTGAGCCGGCCAACAGGAAACAACAACAATAGGTTTATATAGAGAAAACGGCAACATCTGGGGGTCGACAGAGTAGTGTTTGTAATGAAATTTATAACTTTAAAATAAAATAAATTTTCTAACATATATATATATATGAAAAACAATAGAAAATATAAAAGGGCCAAGTGTTGATTTTAAAAATAAAGAAGGCATATCCTGGTCAGGAGCATATATGCTTTTTAGATGGCAGAGCGCCATATAGTGGAATTCTGTTCCAAAAAGCTAACCACCTACGCGTTCCAGTCTTTTTGCCCTCATCAGAGTTGTGCAAGCTGTGCCTCAACGACCAGAAAAGATGGTCTTCGAGACCTACTAAAATATGAAGGTATTTATTCCGATAGAAGGCGCAAGTTATCAGCAACATTTTGTTGCACATTTAGGAGATGCTTTTTGCACATGTGCTCCTGGTTAGGATATGCCTTCTTTATTTTTAATATATATATATGCAACGAAAATATTTCAAGGCATTTCACACAGTATATGAGGCTTCTATATAATTATAACCAATTGTGTGTAAATCTATTCGATACTTTTTATTATATATTGTCAACAACAATAATAGAAACGATGTGCACTATGAATAGAAAATATAGGTTTAAAATTATGTTTGTTTGGTGGTTAAAATTTGGGGTACACGTAAGCGGATACCTAGTTATAATAAGAGATCAATTATGTTTGATTTAAAGAAAATTTGGAAAGAGCTTTTACCTTTTTAATAAAAACAATTGAATCATTCGAAAAAAAAGACAAAAATTCTAGTCAGGGTTTTCTGAGAATCAACAAAAGAATATTTATTGATTCTAATAATCTTTTTAAAAAAGGTTTCCTGATGTTTGGCATTGCAGCAGCAAAGTTTTAAGATTAAATTCTCAACTTCTTGATGCTCGGCCATTCCAAGCTGTTTGACAGATTTCTAGGCACGTTCGGAAGAAATACTTCGGCCAAATACATCCATTTAATTCCTCTATGCTCCATCTAGTTTGTTGGCCCATAAATTTTTCGAAACTTCCTCAGAGTTAAATTATGTTCTCATTTCCTTTATTGTCTACATTTACTTAATTACCTTTCTATCTTTTCAAATCTTGATTCGAGTTCAGCCTCATTTATTCTAAATTTAAAAACCAATAATCTCGATTTAAAAAATGCCGATAACCGGTAATCTATAATAATATAAAAATGACCTCTTTTATCGTATATAATTTACTCTCAAATACCCCCCCTCTACCAAATATATTTTAAAATTGTCGACTATATAAACAAAAGGCAGACAAATACAATAGTAGAAAGGTTTGGTAGATTAAATCGATGAAACCCTTTTTTTAATTATTCCATTGTATAATTATACAAGGTCGTTGAGACTATATGCATAGATAAATTCACCATCTTGGTAGGGTTGGAATACAGGTCCTGTCTTGAGGCTCTCATACATTCCAAGAGGTGGTCTGGTGAGGTCTCTATAAGTCTTCATGATGGGGAGCTGCTGTCGTTGGTTGGCTATCCAGGGGGCACCACATTACAGTCGACTTTATATATATATATATTACAGTAGAACCTCCATGAGAGGACACAGACGCTAGAGGACACCTCTCTATAAAGGACAGTTTTCATTTGTAAATTTATATTTTTTCTCCGGTTAGAGGGCACCTCTCTCTAAAGGACACCTTGGTTCTGCAATTTGGTGTTGTCCTTCACAGGAAGGTTCTACTGTACTCGTATATAACGTATATAGAGATCAGTTAGCATCTTAACGGCGTTTATATGTTTCTATGTAATCCTGTAGAATACCCGAAATCTCGAGAGATTACGTTTAATAAAGAAACTTATATCCAGAAACTTGTAGCATTTGTTTGATATTCTGACTTAGGCCCTCATCAGTGTGATGCAGAATGTCCCTCAGCAGGTCATTAGTCTTAAGTTTTGTTGATACATTAGAATCTCACTGTGAAGGACACCTAATTTCAGAGCCAAAATGTCCTTTAAGAAGAGGTGTCCTCTTACCGGAGAGTTGCGAAATATTAAAAATGGTAATTTTGCGAATGAAAACTGTCCTTTGTAGAGAGGTGTTCGCTAGCGGGGTGTCCGATAAAGGGAGATTCTACTGTACAAGGTTGTCCCAAAAGTTTGTAAACATATTATGCTTTATATTTTGTAAGTGTTTACGAACTTTTGGAAAACCTTGTAATTTTGAAACTTAGCCCACATGCTGATTGGCTACCCTTGATATAGAACATCTGAGATTATATCATATATAATCGTATATCTTATATAAAAATCTGTTATAATTTTACCAAGATTACAAATATTACTAAGGTTGTCTCAAAATTTCGTAAACACTTGTAAAATATAAACCATAATCAATTTTTGTTTACGAACTTTTGGGACAGCCTTATACTACCAGACGGTCTATTTTTCGCCATAGGCATTGAAGCAAGTAAACTTCTTTCAGCCGGAAATTCCTAAATAACAGGGGTTAGCAAACCTTTGAGTCGGAAGAGTAAAAAATTACAATTTATAAAATTTAAAGTTTTTAAAGAGCCACAAAATGTTTTCTTGCCAACAATAAATAGTACTCGCATGAATAATATTCGTGTATGGAACTATATAAAGAGCCACAGCTTCACATCCAAACAGCCCCTGTCCTAAGCTGATTAAAGAAAGACTTGTACGTCTCTAACCAGCCAGCCATCGACATCTGGAAGTATCGCCCAATGAGAGAGAGAATATGGTTTTACGGGCTACTAACCAAAGTTTATGATTTTTCAGCCCAGAAAAAGATTCCGACGCCGGGAATCGAACCCGGGTCTTCTGGGTGAAACCCATATATTCTATCCACTGACAATCAAAGTAAAAATTTAACTTTAACTTTACCTTTTATCGCCCTACGACAGTTCATACTCCGCCTAATTCTTCCAGGTATACTACGATTCCGTCAGTCTGACATCCTAAGAAAAGACTACCGCTGTACTCGACCTAACAACCGCTGCAGTACTTCTGTCATCTACGGATAGATATACAGCACTACGTCCAGGTTCGACAGGTTCTGATGGATCGATATCTCGGAATCATCAATGTAACCATCGCGAAGTACTTCGCTATGCGCCTTATCTAACCAGACGGTAGATATATACTACCGCACCAAGATGGGCATGGTACTACCGTAGAGAATTCCCCAGGAAGCCATCTTTGGAATTTGACCGAAGGACTCGTCATCGAGGATCAGAAGTAGTGAGAATGGTGCCACTGATTTAGCTCTCTGAGTGGCAGGCGTTCGTGACCCGAATCTGAGGTACCAAATCCAACGCAACCTACCACCCAGACGCAATACCCAACATCTCAGGGTCGTACAACACCACATAAAAAGGTTCGAAGGTGATATCGAAATAATTGGTATTCGGTCTGCCAGAACAGTATATTTCCGCCGCTTACGTCAACAAGCTGTTCTCAGCCACCGGTCAGCAGGTTGTGACCACAATATTCGTGGTCCCCGTAGTGTATTTGGATGCATATGCTATAATCAACTTTCACCTTTTCAGATGACTTTCCAATTATATCTGCGATACTGCAAATCATTCAGAAGATTATTCACAAATATGAAATCTTCCTTCAAGTATGCTGCGTGAACCAGGGTAACGGCATTTGGCTGGCGTTATGGAGGAACACAGCTTTCAGGCTCTTTTTGAGCTGTCAATGGAAAGCTGCCATTCTTGTGGGCTCCATGGAATGACAATGGCTTTAAATAGACAAGTTAAATTGTTGCAGAAGACGATTCTATCTCGAAGTGTGTAGAAGTAGGAAAAGGTATTATGTGCCTTTTCCTCTGACGAGTTATTTTCACACTTTCGTCAAAGAGGTTCCACTGCTTGAGTACGGAAGCCAAAAGTTCTCCCTTCTTTTTGTGAGATATCGGTCTCTAATTAAATCATGAGTTTGGCTGGAAAAGTGTCGGTGTGTGTCTCTTATCTCTCAGTAATTATTCTTTATCTTTAAAGCCGTCTTTATATACTCCTATTTACTGCTCTGTAATGTTGTAGATGGGTGTTTCTTTGGCAGAGTAGATATTAGTAACAATAGATGAAATAGATAAAACGAAAGCAATGAAAGAAGGAATGTCTTGATAGACGACAGCATGTGCATTCTTATCCCTTCGCCGTTTAGAAGGGTCCGTCATTCAAAAGTAGCAGTTATTCGAGTGGTCAGTGTGTGTGCTCTCGCCAAATTCTTGGAATAACAAACCTCATTGCTCTCTTTTCACCTCTGTACAATGCTTCCCGTGTTTTAGTGCAAAGCCCAACTGAAGTGAGGTGAACAAGGTTTGTTTTGATCGACAATTGGCATGTAAAATAATGTTCGGACAATGAGTATTTTTTAACTCCTTCCCCTCAAAAGTACCGCAAAGAAAAGTCATTCGCATTATACTAACAACCTCTTTTGTCCATGCTAAATCGGCTTTAGTTAATCTACACGTTTATAAATATTATAAGTATTAGTAACAACTAGGTAACCCAGGCTCCTGAAACGTATCCATAGATCGCCAACTGCCCAGGCGGTCCTGCGGTTTATGAGTCAGTCTTGGTTACCTTAGTGAACAAGTTCATCATGTGTCTAGAGGCCGGTTTGTTTCTTGGTAGGTATAACAAAGCAGTGTTATTGAAAGAGAACAGTCCAAGGAGTGTAAATTTAGAATCGCTGTATTTGAAATGCTCCACAGTTTTCTCTTCCTCTTATAAGTGCGTACAGGTTGGATCAGGGATATTTATTTTATATTACACACAAAATTTATATTTTTTATTTAATTGAAAGGCATATATTGGATCAAAGTATCATTTATTTTACCAATATTTCAGTTGGCTGAACGCCAACCTTTATCAAGGAATTATAACTTATTAATGTGTGTCAACAACAAACTCAGCGCCACATAACGTCAATAGAATTAATTTTTAACGTTATATAGTCTATTTATAGGTTATATTTCTATAGTCTATTGACGTTATATGGCGCTGAGTTTTTTGTTGACACACATTAATAAGTTATAATACCTTGATAAAGGTTGGCGTTCAGCCAACTGAAATATTGGTAAAATAAATGATATTTTGATCCAATATATGCCTTTTCAATTAAAGATTTATTTATGAATTGCTCTATTTTCAAAAATTTTTATGAAATACCAATAAAAATAGAGTCCAAAAAGTTCCTAATATTTTTCAAGACGATTTTGCACTCTATATTCCTAATCTGTGAGATATATTAATATATTTAGAATATTATAATAATTTATCTTAGAAATGTTTCTATATATACACACACGCACCCAATTATATTATTTCATCCTTTTAAATTTTTAATTAATCCCGACGTCTCGGTGACAAATTGACACCATTCTAGAGTGTTTTCTTAGAGAATTATAGATGCATGTACGTTAGTAATTGCTAAGGTTTGCTAATGTAATTGTTGTTGTAAATTTATAATGTAAAAGGTTAATCAAGTGCTATCAAATCTCATAGGCGCGCGCACAATTATTAAAAAAAAAAGAAGCTTTTTTCTAACTTATCTGCTTAACTGTCCAAGAATCTTGCAATCAAATTTTGACATAGTTCTAGACGACGTAGATGCCTAAAAATGTGCACACTCGCTCAATCCCGATGAGAATGCAAGTGTAATTATTTTTTTACTTATAGGTATTCAAGAAGTGTGTTTAGAAGTTAGGGGGTCGGTAGAAGGATGGTCTAAACCGTTGGTTTGGTTTTCGATCGCTACGACCCGGGTTCGGATCCCGCATTGGGGACTTTTTTTCTTATTAAAAAATGCTTCGATGGCCCCCGATTCTTGCAAAAGTCCAACCCCACCAGCGATGGGACATTTATAAGTGCAAAGTCGAACTGCTTTTCACATGTGTAGACATGTGGTGCACTTACAGTAAAAGCAGTTGCCTACCTCTACCCACCCATGTTTAGAAGAGTTTCAGAATATTGTAATTGATTTTTAATAGATTTTCAGTCTACCTATAAATATAGATATTTGTACACTCGCTCAAATCAAATGACAATGAAAGTATGCAAAATTTCTGACGCCGACAGTGAGTATGTCAATTTTAATTTCGTTATTTTTAAATTGTGTGAATTGTGAAGAGTGATGATGAAGGGAAAAATAAAGTTCCCATCCCTGGACACTTTATTTTTCCGTTCATCATTACTCTTCACAATTCATCCTTTCATACTTCATCCCTAAGGTTATAAATAATCGTTATTTCTCCTTAAAATAAATTTCGATTTTCCGTTCAAAAGAAACACATGCGGGATAATTTTCAAATGTCGTTCTACAGTCATAAGCCGCATTATATTGTAGTTATATTTTAGCTTGGCTCCTACCAACATCTCCGCTATGTAGTGACCCCGATATATTATCTCTCCAATGTCACCAATTTTTAAAGCGTTTACTTAATGAAATCAAGAGAGGACATGATGAATTAAATGTATGAATATTAATGCACAGACATCTCATTAATAAAACATGTAATTTCAGAATTAGGCACTTTCATCTTCCAAATGAAAGTTGTTGTTACAATACCATTGGGAGAGAGAGAGGGTTTAAAATGGTCTTCGTCGGTAGATTTATTGGACCTCTGGGATGTCTTAGGTTAGTTGGTGAGGAACTCGGTAGATATAGGGCTCAATATTTTGTGGAGATTAAACACACTTCAAAATTATTTGGTTTTCACACCCCCCAGATATTGAATATATATTGTTATTACTGTGGGCGCTCTGCCATCTAGAAAAGCTCATGTGAGCCTGGTCAGGATATGCCTTTTTTGTTTTTAATATCAACACCTGACCTATTTTATATTTCTTATTGTTTTTTTCACATGTTCAGCGTATTTACGCAAATTTGGCCTCAAATACCCATTTTTTTATTTTTCAGGAAGCCACTGGGACCAAAAATCCTTTTGGTCGCAGTGGTACAGCCTGCTACATGCAGACGAGCGCCAACAGCGCGAAACGCGTTCGTGGATGGCTTTTCTTGATTTATCAAGAAATTGGGTTGGCCAAATTTCAGGGAACAGGTTAAATCAATTAATAGTTGATTTCTGTTCCACCAGATAGCGCTCTGCCTTCTGAAAAGCACATGTGCTCCTGGTCAGGGTATGCCTTTTTTATTTTTAATATATATATATCTGTATATATCAAAAATAAAAATGGCATATCCTGACCAGGAGCACATGTGCTTTACAGAAGGCAGAGCGCCATCTGGTGGAACAGAAATCAACTAAACATTGATTTAGCCTGTTCCCTGATATTTGGCCAACCCAATTTCTTTATAAATCAAGAAAAGCCATCCACGAACGCGTTTCGCGCTTTTTGGCCCTCGTCAGCGTGGTGCAGACTGTACCTCTACGACCAAAATTTGGCCCCAGAGGCTTCTTGAAAAACCAAGAAATGGGTATTTAAGGCCAAACTTGCGTAAATACGCTTAACACATGAAAAAACGAAAGAAAAAATAAAAGATAAAAAGATCAGGTGTTGAAATCAAAAATAAAAATGGCATATCCTGACCAGGAGCACATGTGCTTTACAGAAGGCAGAGCGCCATCTTGTGGAACAGAAATCAACTAAACATTGATTTAGCCTCTTCCCTGATATTTGGCGAACCCAATTTATTGATAAATCAAGAAAAGCCATCCAC
Organism: Cordylochernes scorpioides; assembly: GCA_030710605.1. Classification (NCBI taxonomy): domain Eukaryota; kingdom Metazoa; phylum Arthropoda; class Arachnida; order Pseudoscorpiones; family Chernetidae; genus Cordylochernes; species Cordylochernes scorpioides. The sequence goes on from CP092883.1 coordinate 44,987,978, forward strand.
GAACGCGTTTCGCGCTTTTGGCGCTCGTCAGCGTGGAGTAGGCTGAACCACTGCGACCAAAAATATTTTTTGGTCCCAGTGGCTTCCTGAAAAACCAAGAAATGGGTATTTTAGGCCAAACTTGCGTAAATACGCTTAGCACATTGAAAAAAAGAAAGAAAAAAAAAAGATAAAAAGATCAGGTGTTGAAATCAATATTAAAAATGGCATACCCTGACCAGGAGCACATGTGCTTTACAGAAGGCAGAGCGCCATCTGGTGGAACAGAAATCAACTAAACATTGATTTAGCCTGTTCCCTGATATTTGGCCAACCCAATTTCTTTATAAATTTCGTGGATGGCTTTTCTTGATTTATCAAGAAATTGGGTAGGCCAAATATCAGGGAACAGGCTAAATCAATGTTTATTTGATTTCTGTTCCACCAGATGGCGCTCTGCCTTCTGTAAAGCACATGTGCTCCTGATCAGGATATGCCATTTTTATTTTTGATTTCAACACCTGATCTTTTTATCTTTTATTTTTTTTCTTTCGTTTTTTCATATCTGTATATGTGAAAAATATATCTCGACCACAAACACATGAGCTTTTTATATGGCAGAGCAGTGGAACAGAAATCAACTAAACGTTGATTTAGCCTGTTCCCTGATATCTGGCCTACCCTTTTTCTTGATAAATCAATATATATATCGTTTTATTCCACTAGATGGCGCTTTGTCATCTAAAAATGCTCATGTGGACGGTCAGGAAATGCCGATTTCGTTTTTAATATCAATATCTGACCTATTTTATATTTTTTATTGTTTTCACATTTTTAGCGTATTTACGCAAATATGGCCTTAAATACCCATTTCTTTATTTCTCAGGAAGCCTCTGGGGCCAAATTTTGGTCGTAGAGGTACAGTCTGCACCACATGTTAAATGAACGTCGAGTTTATATTTATTCCACTAGATTGCGCTCTTTAGGTTGGTTAACTGGTCTAGATTTTAAAGCCTGGTCAGAATATGCCTTTTTTGATTTTAATAAGAACACCTGACCTTTTTCATATTTTTATTTTATATTGTTTTTCACATATATCTGTATATATATTGTAGCAAATTATTTATTATTTTATTAATAGCCTATCATTTCTTTTTATGTTTAAAATTTGCTACTCTGTAAACTTCCCTCATTGCTTATATTTTGTTTATCATTCATAGTTTGCTCTTGCCTCAAATAAATTGCTGTGTTGTCCCGAAGTTTGCTTTCCTAATTTTCCACGTGGCAATATATAAAGAAGGCATATCATGACCACGAGCACATGAGTTTTTAGATGGCAGAGCACCATCTAGTGGAACAGAAATCAACTAAAGTTGATTTAGCTTGTTCCTTGATATTTGGCCAACCCATTCTCTTGATAAATTCGTGGTTGACCTTTTTTATCTATCAAGAAAATGGGTTGGCCAAATATCTATTATAAAATTAACATATTCCTCTTATTATTTAAAATCTAAACCAGTTTACCAACCTGAAATAAAACCTTTACCATTTCCATACTGTGATGATTGTTATTTGAATAATGATATCGAACATACACATGGGATAAATAATTTTTAAATGGTTATGTATATATTTATTGGCGAAAATAAATTTGATATTCTACCAATGAATATAAAATCCCTGGAGAGGCTAGATTGACCAAATCTAGCTAAGCTCCCCTGGCGGCGCCACCGCCGGTGAGAAGTGGTACACCTCCGTAGTTGGTGACGAGGAATCCGTGTGGTGCGCATGCGCGGCGGAAAAAAGAAGCAGTAGAAAGAACTTTTATCAAGAAGGAACAACGACGCCATTTAAACGCGCGTCCAACATTTTCATATTCAATCCTTATGTTTTAATTAAAGTACCTAAATTTAATCCAATGTCAATCTTAAATTATCCAAGTTAAGTTACACTATTTTGAACATATATTTAAGCAAGTTTTTCTACCAAAATGTTTATAAATAGTGTTCTTATTTACCGATAAGTTTTATTACATCTAAGTTTTTTATCTATAAGTTTGATTACCAACAAGTATTTTTTATCTATAAGTTTTATTATCACTAAGTTTATTATCTTAAAGATTATTTATCAAAAGAAAGATTTTCTACCTATTAATTAAGCACAAGTCAAAGTTATTTTTATCATTTATCTACATCATAATTTTTGGTCCCTCGAGCCGGATAATTATTGACGACCTATTGGATTAAAGAAATAAATAAAGATGCCTAAACAAGCAAGTAAAGTTACATCTAAAAAATTATATTTCGAAATATCGAAGCTTGATGACCTAAAGATCGAATTAGAAAATGTAGAAACTCAAAGTAAAGGTTATTTAAAGGTACAACTGGATAATATAAACAAAATTAAAGAAAATATTGAAAATTATATGATTGAATTAGTTGATTCTGATGAACATGAATCACATATGCCTATTTATAAAGAAGCTAATAAAGATATAACTGAAATACAATCTACTTTATTAAATTATTTAGAATTAAAAGAAAATATAAATACTAAGATATAGAAGAAACTAAAATTAATCTCCCTAAGTTTTCTCTGCCCTCTTTTAAAGGTGATTTTGATCAATGGCTGGATTTTAAGACCATATTTGAAGATACCATTATAAACAATTCATCATTAAATAATATTCAAAAGTTTAAATATCTACAAAGTTCTCTTTCTGGAGATGCAGCTAGCATAATTAAGGGTTTTTCCTTAACACCTGACACTTTTGATAAAGCTTGGCTTGCTCTCAATGAAAGATATCACTGTACAAGACACCTAGCCTATAAATACTGTAACAATATACTGAATATCAAGTTTATAAAAGTAACCAACTCAAGGAATATTATTGAACTAATTGATACTGTTAATTTGAACTTAAGAAATTTAGAATTGTTAGGAATTGATTAAGAACAATTAGGAAACATGCTTCTCACTACTTTTATTTTAAAGAAAATTGATAGCAACATGAACAAGGACTTTGAACTTTCATTAAAGGAAAATACATTTCCTATTCTTCAAGACTTATTAACATTTTTAGAAAAGCATAGAAAGGGATTGGATCACATTAATGGAAAAATATATCAAAAAGAAGATAATGTTAGGAAGACCTTTAAAACTTATCAAGTAAATACTAACATAATCAAATGCACCTATTGTAATTCATCTCATAAGTTAGGTACCTGCCAAGAATTTGCTAAGTTATCTTTAGATGATAGGATCAAATTTGTAAGAAGCAAAAACCTTTGTATAAACTGCTTAGGTGTAAATCATTATGCCAATCATTGTAAAATAACTGCCACTTGTAAAGTCTGCAACAAAAAACACCATACTACCCTTCATCATTATAATTATCAAAGACGGCCAGGTTCTATTTCAACTACCGAACACCAAGCTAATACAAGTGAAGAACAAAACCAGCCTCAGACAGTAAACCACACAGTTCTATCTAACAATACTTCAATCTTAGAAACAAATATTTTTCTCTCTACAGCCTTAATAAAAGTTTTTAACTCAAATAATGATGAGCTAATGTGCCGAGCCCTGATTGATTCGGGTGCTCAAAATCATTAATAACTAAGACACTTGCAGACAAATTAAATATAGCTCAAGAACATACAAAAGTAAAAATTACAGGATTTAATTCAACCATACAATCCCAAGTTAATAAGATAATAAAGATAAAACTTGCTTCCATTTATGATAATTTCAAGTTTGAAACTAAAGCTCTAATTGTTAAAGACTTATCGAACAAAATACCTAATTTTTATACGCATAACCCAATTTGGTCTCATTTAAATAATTTGAAACTTGCTGATCCTGAATTTTATATTCCTAGACCTATAGATATAATTATAGGAGCTGATTTATATTTAGATATCTTATTGAACTAGGTTTGATAAAGGGTCCAAGAGATGCACCCTCAGCTATGAATTCAAAGTTAGGTTGGATCATTTCAGGTAGATCAAATATGCCCAATAACACTACTAGCACATCCATTCAACAAATACATGTTAATCATTCTTCAGCTGAACTAGATTATATTGTTAAAATATTTTGGGATGCGGAAAGCATTCCTACGCACAAGGAAGAGTTGAACACGGAAGAATTAGAATGTGAGAATATATTTAGAACTACAACATTCAGAGATGAAAAAGGGAGATATGTAGTTTTATTGTCATTTAGGCTTAACCATAATAAAATTAATTATCAATTAGGAGATTCAAAATCTCAAGCCTTAAGAAGATTCCTTTCTTTGGAAAGACGCTTCCATCAAAACCCGGTATATTCACAACATGTGAGAGAATTCATGCAGGAATATATAAATCTTGGCCATATGGAAGTTATCAATGAAATTGAACCAGAGCAACCATCTCATCAAGTATATTATATGACCTATCATGCAGTATTAAGAGATCAAAGTACAACAACAAAACTCATGGTGGTATTCGATGCTTCGGCAAAGACAAGCACTGGATTATCATTAAATGACTTACTTTATTGTGGTCCTAAACTACAAGAAGATATCTTTAACATATTGATAAAGTTCAGAACCTATTCAATAGCACTTACTGCTGACATAGAAAAAAATGTACCGGCTAATAAGGTTAAACCCAGCTGATTGTTGTTTTCAAATAATTTTATGGCGAGCATCTCCTAACGAACCAATCAAATAATACCAATTAGTAACAGTGCTTTACAGCACAACCAGTGCACCATACCTAGCTATAAAGAATTTGAAAACATTGGCTCATGATGAACAAGAACAATTTCCTCAAGCAACTAAAGCGCTTCGTCTTGATTTAGTGTCAGATCTTTCAACTGGTTCATTTATCGCAGCATTAAGAAGAATGACATCAAGACGAGGTACTCCCTCAGATATATATTCTGACAATGGAACCACAATTTTAAAGGAGCAGCTAAATTTCTCAATGAACAATATTCATTGCTACATGCTTCTGAAATACAAGATTACATAACATATTCAAAGATTAAATGGCATTTTATGCCTCCCCATGCACCCCATTTTGGGGGAATCTGGGAATCAAACATAAAATCTGTAAAAATGATACTCAAAAAAGTTATTGGATCATCATTGTTAACCTTTGAAGAACTCACAACTTTTCTCACCCAGATTGAAGCAACACTAAATCAAAGACCATTAACTCCCTTAAGTGAAGATCCTAATGATCTTGAAGCTCTAACTCTAGCACATTTCCTTTCAGGCCCAAGCACATCTAACTTACCAGAAACAGACAACCAGCAAGCAAATTTAAGTATTAACCTATCTTCAAGATGGAAACATATCCAAGAATTAAAAAAATATTCATTTTGCGTTGGAAAAAAGAATATGTCATAAATCTCCAGAAAAGAGGAAAGTGGAAATCAGCCAAACCAAATGTAAAAATTGGAGATTTAGTCTTAATCATGGAACAAAGCATCAGTTCTTCTTCATGGATACTTGGTAGAGTATCAAAAACCTTCCACGGTCCAGATATGCTGGTCAGAACTGTAGAATTGCGTACAGAGTGATTTGACCCTAACCACAGGCCCGGCCGGGAGTATGGAGAGGCTAGATTGACCAAATCTAGCTAAGCTCCCCTGGCGGCGCCACCGCCGGTGAGAAGTGGTACACCTCCGTAGTTGGTGACGAGGAATCCGTGTGGTGCGCATTCGCGGCGGAAAAAAGAAGCAGTAGAAAGAACTTTTATCAAGAAGGAACAACGACGCCATTTAAACGCGCGTTCAACATTTTCATATTCAATCCTTATGTTTTAATTAAAGTACCTAAATTTAATCCAATGTCAATCTTAAATTATCCAAGTTAAGTTACACTATTTTGAACATATATTTAAGCAAGTTTTTCTACCAAAATGTTTATAAATAGTGTTCTTATTTACCGATAAGTTTCATTACACCTAAGTTTTTTATCTAAAAGTTTGAATACCAACAAGTTTTTTTATCTATAAGTTTGATTACCAACAAGTTTTTTTTTTATCTATAAGTTTTATTATCACTAAGTTTATTATCTTAAAGATTATTTATCAAAAGAAATATTTTCTACCTATTAATTAAGCACAAGTCAAAGTTATTTTTATCATTTATCTACATCAATCCCCTAGATTTAAATTGAGTGACAAAACTCCAATTTGTATATAATCATATCGGCATAGCTTAATGGATTGTTAGATTATTCACAACAAATAGATCAATTGTTGAAATATGTTTGAGTGAAAAGGCGATCCATCAATTAAGTTTATATAAAAGACCGTCCTGGTTCTGTAAATAAAAAAAAATCGTTTTTTTTTTCTTTCTTTACAGATCCAGGTACGGTCTTTTATATAAACTTGTTGAAATATGGTTTATAATTAAACCTGCTTATTCTCCATATAGCACGCTTTTACCATTCACACAATGGAGAGGTGATGGTAAGACAGACATTTGAATAGAATGTTAATTACAGATACATTCCTATTACTTTAATAGAATATATCATTCAGAAAGTACAATGCATATCAATTGATTTAAATATCTTGGACTTACATTAAACAATACCACAGGTTTCTGGAGATGAGTTTCTTTTCATTTTATTAACGTAGTATCAAGCTTTCAGGCATCTCTGTCCTTCTACAGGAGAACATAAATAAACGAATAAAACGCCTCCTGATGCTAAACTATTACAAAAATCTATGAACAAATATGCAAAATGGTTACAAATGATCCTGTCAACGTATGGATAAACTGGCAGTCATGTACGTGAAGCGAGTGTTGATATTCTTCCCACACGCGGACAACAAGAAGCAGAGGCAGGGCTAGATGTTATCACCGAGAGTGATCGGGGACAGCCCACGGGACAGAGGTAGAGGCCATGACACAAACTTGGATTCTTAACAACGAGACATGGAGAGAGACAGAAGCGGTCTGCCAATCGACACACTGTAGAACATACTGCCGCTGACCCACTGCTAAAACCTGTCCTGTTTACAGGGATCGTCTATAAAAAGCCTTGGCGGGGGGGGGGGGGGGGGCATCTGGGCGTTGGCTATTTCCTCTCTCTCTCTCTGCCCCCAGCTGCTACCATCTGACCTTTCATTTTGACGTCACCATTTTTAGTTTAAATACAAATAGGGTGTACAGGTATTATTAATAAAGATATAGCATATATACAAAATATGGGGGTGGTAACAAATAGGAACAGTGTACATTTAAATAAAAGGGTAGTTTCTTATGAGGTATCAGCTCTATATAATTGGAAGATAAGTGACATATGCTAAAAGTGTCATTATAATACAGTTTAAAATATACTATATATACATCTATATATTCGGTTAGATTTTGCATAGTATTTGAGGTTAGAATATATTCTTATTCAGCTAGTGTTCATATTGACTAGTGTTTGATTTATTTCAGGAATTATCATTTTGCGCTTAAGGTTATCAAAGATGATCAACATGGATTTGTGCCTGAAGTGATCTTTCCAGTGGCGATTCATTATAGTCAAAGTGAACAAAGACAATATTGTAACAGACCTTCGTTATCATCACAAGCTAATAGTTTTTTTCAGCAATACTATTATCAGCCTTTCGATACAAGGCGAAGTTGTGGCATTTAACAGCACAAGAATCGTTAGCAGAATAAAAAATAATGAAAAATACTACAATTTACATCAGTATCACTATAAAAGGAAGATCGAAAATGCAATATAACAGCGGTATGGCATATTAAACTGGCGAAACCACTGGGAGAGTTCACCACTGATGAGACAGGCCATTAAATTTTTCATTGCAGTAAGGGCAGTAGAAATTGTTTAATTTTTAAAAGAACCATACGCGTCTGAAATAGTTTCGAATTTATAATATACTTCCTAACTACATAAAAATTTAGTATTTTATTTACTAAAAGGCTGAAACAACTGTGGATACTTTATTTCCAAACCCGATAGAATAGCTCCAAGAAGAATACAGCCAGATGATTGCGCCGCGAGTTGAATAAACTAAGCAGATATCAATAATAAAAACCTTGAAACACAAGAAAATGACAAGACCAGATAGAATTCAAAGCACAAGGCATGAATTACACTCGATATTGTCACGTGGAAAATTAGAAAAGACAAACTTAAGGATGACACAGCAATTTATTTAGGCATAAACAAACTATGCATGTTAAACAAAATATAAGCAATGAGGGAGTTTACAGAGTAGCAAAATATAAACATAAAAATGATACTCTGTTAATAAAATAATAAATACTTTGCTACATAGCTCTTTTTCCCTATGTGAGCTGTGACCCACAGTTTACAATTATTGTAGTTACTGACATGGATCTGACGTGCTTCTGCCAAGGATTCTATAGAAGTCTTGGAACTTTGTCCATAGTACCTTTGCGTCTTATTTTCTTGCGGCGTGAAGAGCGACTTTGTCGTCATATCGTTTATAGAGACATCGTCATCTTGGAGGGAAGTCTTGGCTTTAACACGGACGTGGAATTCTGGATCCAGTCTCTGAAAATGTATTGCATAGATATATGCAATAGATCATAGCACTCATGTCCTCTACGTCTTCTAGGCGATCTTCATCTTGTCTTCCCTAATATACCCAGCATATCCACCAAAATTCCACGTGGATAATTAGAAAAGACAAACTTAAGGATGACACAGCAATTTATTTAAGGCAAGAACGAACTATGAATTATAAACAAAATATAAGTAATGAGGAAAGTTTAAGTTTAATTAAGTTTAGGGGTTTAATTGAATAGAAAATATAAACATAAAAGATGATACTCTGTTAATAAATATAATTTGCTACAATATTTATGCTATATCTCACGTCAAAAGATTAAAGCCATTTGACCCATTAGAACTAGCTGTGACGTAGAAGACTTTCTATCTGTGTACGACCTGGTTTAATCAATACGCACCTGTATATGACAGAGTCCCATAAATTGTAATTAGACGCTGTGGGCGTCTCTCATTTGTAAGGATTAATGGCGTTGGACTCACCCCGGGGACTCCCGTCCATATCTTGATGGACTACTCCTGGATAATTCTGAATAATTGGGACTTGACATGTAGATGAACGAAGTCGATAAATTAGAGTTCTATTTCGAAAGTCCATTATCTAATTTTTATTGAATAACTAGTCTGATTTTTACTCGAGTGGAAATTTGTCTGACGAACATTTGTTATCTAATCCAATTTTTATTGAATAACTAGTCCGAATTTTACCCGAGTGGAAATTTGTCTGACGAACATTTGTTATCTAATCCAATTTTTATTGAATAACTAGTCCGAATTTTACCCGAGTGAAAATTTGTCTGACGAACATTTGTTATCTAATCCAATTTTTATTGAATAACTAGACCGATTTTTACCCGAGTGGAAATTTGTCTGACGAACATTTGTTATCTAATCCAATTTTTATTGAATAACTAGACCGATTTTTACCCGAGTGGAAATTTGCCTGACGAACATTTGTTATCTAATCCAATTTTTATTGAATAACTAGTCCGAATTTTACCCGAGTGGATATTTGTCTAAACATTTGTTTAAACAGTGTTGTTTTTTCGGACAAACATTCACTCCCCATTGAATCTAGAAGGTTGGTGCACGAGTGGCTAAAACCCTTGATTCCCGACAGCCATGAACTGGGATCGAATTCCGTATTGTACACTTTTTTTTTCTGTGAAGAACCTGTTTATATTTTTCATGGTAAATAACATAAGCTAGATTGCTCTTTTGAGCGGTACCTAATTAAGTTATTTTGGAACTATTGAATCTATTTAGTCATGTTGAATTGATGCTTGTTACTCTTCTTCACCAATATTAGTCAAATAAAAAACCATTTTAAGCACATTTTTGAGTTGTAAAATCATATTAATTATTATATACTGACTCTAAATGACTTAGATTATCCCGGATTCTCTCCTAGAGAATCTTTGCAAGGCTAATTTTGCTTTAACAAATGTATTTTATCTATATTAATATATATTTCAACATATATATATGAATATACATATAAATACTAGCCGAATGACCCGGGCAACGCCCGAGTTTTACCCGAGAGTATTTCCCCGAGTATAATACGTATGTATAAATATTTTATTTTTTTATTCAAATACTATTCATTACAATTATAAATTATGACCCAGCTTCACTCAGGATCACCCCAATAATGCTTGAAATGAAGCATTCATGATATATATAATACAAACAAAAAATTAAATGTCAGGCATTCTTTAATATAGCAATACAATACAGAATTTTACACAAAATTAGAAAATATCATAAATAGAAAATAGAATATAACACTGTGCAACACGATTTTTGTTATTCAGTTCTTATTATGTTTTTTTGCTGTTGTTGTTGTTGTATTAGGACACATACAATTGAAAAAATACCATTTTACAGTTAAACTTCGGTTTTGAGTCTAGGACATCTATTTATTTGAAAATGCAAGAAGGACATAAGAAAAGGCCAAATAACGATCATAATGCATTAAAATTAACATACTTCATGTCGATCTAAGAGTCTGAAGTTCTGCATACTGCATTGTCATTAAAATTGAGCGAGTTTGTAAATTTTTAGGTTTATAGGTAGTCTGAAAGAATGCTAAAATTGATTACAATATTCTGAAACAATTTTCTTCCACACATACGTCCTGAATACCTAGAAGTCTAAAATTTTATACATTTGCATTCTCATCGGGGTTGAGCGAGTGAGCAATTTTTTAGGCATCTATGTCGTCTGTTAAAAATTCTTGGACAGTAATGAAGATAAGTTATATAAAAGCTTCTTTTCTTTTAAAGAAAATCGCGTTCGCCTATGAAACTTGATAACGCGTAATTAACATTATCAATTTTACAGCAACAATGATATTATCAATATAAATGAAAAAAAAAATTATTATAATAATTATATACACCATATTTTAAAACTAATAAATATGTTTAATTGGTTTAAATCAATGTTCTTTTGATATTATAAGAAGGCTCTATAAAAACATCGTCAAAATAAAAGTGAAAATTTAATTATAAAATATCAAATTTACATAATCATTTTATGATAAAGAGTTTCAAAAATTCCATGTCAATTTTTTTTACTCAATCTCAAAGTATTGTTAGTGAACCTTTGTCGCGTGTGTAAAAGTTTAATATGTCACCTAATAAAGGCGAGCGTCTGCTGATAAATTTATACCAAATTTCGTCGCAGAAGATCGTTAACAGCCAGCTGTCGTCTGTTCATCTTAACAAGGCACTATTGATCGCCTGACGTTTTTTGTTCTGATCTAGACAGATGTCAGAGAACGGCGGTGACTTAGCCTAAACGTGTATTAGGCTCCAGACGAACATATTTCACTTATTTCACTCTTATTCAAAAATATATTTTTTCAAATTATCGTTATACTATTATATTTAAACGATTTTAAAAATATAAGGTTGTCCTAAAAGTTCATGTTTTTCTTATAACATTGTTTTTATTATTACTTTGCGAATAATATTATTACGGCTAATACATAATAATATATAATACAATTACTTTATACATAATACAAGGACAATATACATAACGGCGAATAATATTGGCATTTCAATTTTTTGCAAGTTTTTACAAACTTTTGGGATAACCTTGTATTAAGCAAATTATGAAACGAAACACAATAATCTGATATCAAATCATCTAAATATGATTATATTAATTCGAATTCAAGATAGAAAGGTAATTTACATTAATATATTTTAAATTAAAAATGCATATATTGGATCAAAATATCATTTATTTTAACAATATTTCAGTTGGCTGAACGCGAACAGTTAAATAAATGATATTTTGATCTAATATATGCCTTTTTAATTAAAGATTTATTTAAGGATTGCTCTATTTTCAAAACATTAATATATCTACCCAAATTTTGAAAATAAATGTTTTGCTCTTATATATAAATATTTAATTAATATTTCTAAAATGTTCAGACAATAACTTTAAGGTAGCATTTTAATTATCTACGAAAGAACAACCACTTAAATATAGCGTTTATAAAAAGCTAAAAGTTCAGAACCTTTTTATATAGACTTACCTTAAAGATGAGTAGTGAGAGTTCAGAAGCGGATAGATTTAAATTTAGAATGATGTTACTGACATCCATTAAAAAAGGTTAAATCATGCAAAAATGAGTTTAAAATATATAGAGTAAAGGGAAACTTTGAATGAAAATATGAGAAATTGTATAAAGTCGAGGAGGACTTATCCAGGAGTCTCCCCGACTGTATATAATTGCTCATATTTTCGTTTAAAGTTTATCTTTTCCTCTATATATTTTAAACTTAGTTTTCATGATTTAACTTTTTTTTGACGGATGTCATTAACATTTTTCTAAATTTAAATCTATCCGCTTCATAACTATTAATGCTTATCTTCAAGGTAGGTTGGTTGAAGGATGGTCTAAACCGTTGATTTTTGACCGCTACGACCCGGGTTCGATTCCCGCATTTGGCACTTTTTTTTTCTGAATAAAAAAAAATGCTCCAATGACCCACTATTTTGGTAAAGGTACAATCCCACCAGCGAGTGCAAGTAACCAAAAGGGGCTCTGGAACATTTGTAAGTGCAAAGTCGAACTGCTTTTCACATGTGTAGACATGTAGTGCACTTACAGTAAAATCAGTCGCCAACTTCTGCCCTCCATTATTATCATGGCCTGTATCACGTGTACCTGGGATAAGCAAAAAAAAAGTTGTCTGGAAAGGTTCTGGATTTTCATCTCTTTTTAAATGATATATTTAAGGTTGTTCAGAGATTTAGTTCTGGTTTCCCTAAGCTCAAGAGCACTTAGTAGATTGACACTTTTGTTGACGTGACAATGGCATCCATCCCTTGTCTAAAGAGCCAACAGGTCGGATTATCGCTGGATGAGGTTGAAGTCATTCCAGAGGAGAGGTATGACTCAGCGATTCTGAACAGTACCTTTAGGACAGCCGCAGATCACTGGAGCCACAGGCTTTGCAAGTTTTTTCTAGGCATAGCCCAGATGATTTAAGGAACAAGAATAGTTTAGACTATCCCAATAATTAGAGAAGTATTAAGAAATTAAGTGATATAATAAATTATATATATATTATTGTAATGTTCCTCTCTCTTCGATTAAATAAATAAATATGCTTTATTAAATTAATAAACTAATTTTTATTATATATATTTTTAATGTCAAACGTACACTTTTTAAATAGATTCATAACAACAACAATTATTACAGTGCTGCCAAATCCAAACAATCAAAAATAAATTAATTAAACAGAGTATATTATAATATTATTATAAGGTATATTACAACTCCCCCGACTTCAAGCGACTTCATCCCTCCTGGGATGTCGATGCAGATAAGGTTGGATATTGGAGATGTGAGCCGTTCTTGGAGTTTTATCATCAGACTCATATTCAACATATTTGGGGTGGCCATCCATTTTGGTTACCCTTGTCACTCGATGCGGACCAGATAGCTTCCATTCCTTTCCAACCTTCTGATGTCTTACCAAAATATAATCGTCGATATTCATCTCTGGTGGCAGGGCCATCTTACGACTGTTAAAATAAAACTTTGTTCTTTGTCGGTAGAGGTTTTGCTCAATTTGACTTTTTTCTGTTTCATAAAGGGGACAGTGAAGATTAAGCTCTTTATCGGCAGGTAAAACAGGGGAAGTTTTTGTAAGTTTGAATAAAGGGGAGCAACCCAGGTAGGAGTTGTAGGATCTATTATGGTAGCGTACTGCCGCTTCTAAGGCATTTTTCCATCCACCCTTGAAGTGAGGATAGCACGAGAGAAAGGTCTTTATATCTCGTATAGCTCGTTCCGCTAAACCATTTCCTGCAGGGTGATAAGGAGAAGTAGTTATTAATCGGATGTCTTTGGAGGTTGCCCACCTAGGGAATTCTCCATACACAAATGATCTCCCTTGATCGGAGACTATAGTTCTCACTGATTTCAGATCCTCATGTTCGTTGAAATATTTTATTAGAGCACGGCCATGTTGTTTCATTGCCTTTGCTTGAACTACCCTAGTAGCCTCGTCAATAATTAGTAAAAATGTTGAATTCTTATCCTTGATGTTAGAAGGAGCCTCGGCGAAATCTACATGTACAGTATGGAAAGGTACCCTTGATTGATGGGGCAAACTCATCTTTGAAGGACGGCTCTTATACTTGAACTTGACCCTTTGACAGATAGGACAAGAAGATACATATTTCCTTATGTCATTCTTCATACCAGGCCAAACAAAGCGTTGCTTCATTTTATAATATGTCCTCCAAAACCCCGAATGTCCTCCTGATAAGGGATCATCATGGTACATAGATAAAATTGAAGTTCGATGTTCGTGAGGGACAAAATATTTCCCGTGATCTTCTAATTTTAAAGGAATACTCTGATGTTTAACAAACAGTACGGTTTGATCGCTGGAATTTGGTGTTTCTACAGCCAATCTAGACAGCGCGTCTGCATCGCTGAGCTCCCTGCCAGAACGGTGGTTCACTCTCATTTCGAATGAGCTCAGAAACAGCTGCCACCTCGCAAGTCGATCCCGGAGATGGCCACAGGAAAGTAGCTGTGTCAATGCGCGATGATCCGTATGGACAGCAAAATACTTGCCTTCCAAATACCATCTGAAGTGTTTGACAGCCTTCAACACAGCAAGGCATTCTTTTTCGGTGATGGAATAATTTTGTTCAGCCTTGGAAAATGTATATGAATAATAACTAATCACTCTGAGTTGAAGTGATTTCCTTTTATTCACGTCTCTCTGGTATAGAATAGCCCCTGTTCCATAATATGAAGCATCTGTTGACATTTCATAAGGCAATGACTCATCTGGGATTGCCAGTATTGGTTTTGACGTGATGATATCAATAAGTTTTAAATAGGCCTCTTCACATTTATCAGACCACATAAAACTAGAATCTTTTTTCTTCAGGTTGTCCAACGGTCGAACTATCGTGGCATAGTTTGGTATATAGGCCCGAAAATGACCTGTAAATCCAGTAAAACATTGTAGTGACTTAAGATTATATGGGCGTTTCATGAGTTTAGCCTTTTCGATTACTTCCCCCTTCATTTGCTTCGAGTTCCCGTTGATAATTCTACCTAAAAGTTCCACCTCAGATACACAAATTTGGCACTTGCCCAAGTTCACTGTCATATTATATTGATTCAGTCTATTGAGAACTTTGTAGGTGAGGGAAGCACATTCTTCAAGGGTTGGGGCGCCACAACAAATGTCGTCAATGTAAACAACCACTCTGAGTTCCAATAAATCAGCCAACATCTCGCTCATAACCCTTTGAAATCTAGGAGGTGAATTTTTCCACCCAAACGGTAGTCTCTTAAACTCATAAAGTCCATCAGGTGTTACAAAAGCAGAGAACTTTCTCGTGGCTTTAGTTAGACCGACTTGCCAAAACCCATCCTTCAAATCAATTTTTGTAAAGTATCGACAACCCCCAAATTTATTAATGATTGAATCGATTCTAGGAAAAGGAAAAGGGTCCAAAAAAGTCTCTTTATTCAACTGTCGATAGTCAATACAGAGTCGGTAGGACGAGTCAGTTTTAGGAACTAGAATACAAGGTGATGCGTATTCAGAAGTAGAAGGAGTAATAATATCCCCATCTAGCATCTCCTTGATTTTTCCAGCAGTCCATGCTCTCTTGTGATCTGACATAGGGTAAGGTTTACACGCCACGATGTTATTATTGGGCTTCAATAGAAAGTCGATCTCGTGCAATGGTAATTCCTTTTTGGAGACATTGCAAAGCTTGGGGAATATAGTGATCAGGTCATCACTGGTAAAAATAACTTCTTTTGACCGCAAAGACAAGCACTTAATCTCATCAGTCCCAAAGTTCCATTGAATTCGGAGATCCCTCATGGTGGGCTTTCCTATTAACAGTTCGAATGGCATCTCCCTCAATATTGTCGCCGTCATCATTCTCTGTTGATCGTCAACCTGAAGTTCCACCTCAATATTCTCAGTAGCTCGGACATGGCTTTCGTCAATCGTTGTTATCGTGGTCTCTGATGGATAACTTTTCCATTTATATTTGGCCAAAAGGTCTCTTCTCATTAGATTGATAGAAGAATCTGGATCCAAGAAAGCAACAAGTTTTACACCATTTATAATAACGGGCAACTTAGAATCGGGACTTTTGCAAGACAAAAATAGGATCGATTTTGTCATCGGGATCGAACAACCCTCTAAATTTAGTTTTTTTGAAGAGAAGACACAGAATTATTTTGATTGTTCATTGTCTGTGATGCCTCCTCAATTTGATCAAGTTTGGCAAAATAGGCTGGCTTCTTGACCACTGTGTTGCCAGTTGTCTGGTAGGGCTTGGGTTCAAAAGGTTTTTTCTCCAAACTGGGACGGATATTTTTCAGCAGCTGAAGAAGAGTCTCTTTGTTTTCAATTTTCACAGTGGACAACTGATTCTGCATATCTTGGGGTAGCCCATGAATCACTCCAATTATCAATAGCTTTTCACTTAAGCCGGGCATCCCTAATCGCATTTTCCTTTGTTTTTGGTGGAAGTAATCGATCAGAGAGCCGCCTCGATATCTCCACTTGAACGCCCTATCATATTTGTCTATGGGGTTATCCCCAAATGAGGATACAAAATCTTCTTTCCATGTTTCCCAGCTAAAGTTGCATTCATCAGCAAGTCTGCTATCGAACCACAATTGTGCAGTTCCCCCTAGGTAGTTTCTCATACCATATATTTTGGATTGATCTTTTACCCAACCATTATTTGCACAGACATTTTCATATAGGGTTATCCAAGTGGCTGGATCTAAGTTATTACCGGAGAAATCGGGTGCTTTCATTTCGACATGTCTTGGTGCATATTCATGCTGGTTTAAACTTAAATTTTGAACTAAAGAATTAACTAGTTTTTGTTGTTCTGCTACAGTAGTTATCAATTTGCTAAAAGTGTCTTCTGTTAATAGAGATTTTGTATCTAATTCCTCCTCATCCATTACGCAAATTTGTAAATCTTCAAATGATCGATTTTTGTATATTTCAATTATTTTTGATGGAACTTTAACAAATCTATTAGAATCCTTTTCTAAATAGTAAGAAGTTAGATTCTTTCCACATTTAAACACGAGCTCGTGATAAATGGGCATTTGAAATTCTTCAGGGATAGATAGAACGTTAGCATCAGGGTTAAAGCTATAGCCAATTACCTTTTTATTCTTAAAATGCAGGATGATCGATCCTGTCGGCTGCGCCATTTTTGTAATGTTCCTCTCTCTTCGATTAAATAAATAAATATGCTTTATTAAATTAATAAACTAATTTTTATTATATATATTTTTAATGTCAAACGTACACTTTTTAAATAGATTCATAACAACAACAATTATTACAGTGCTGCCAAATCCAAACAATCAAAAATAAATTAATTAAACAGAGTATATTATAATATTATTATAAGGTATATTACAATTATATAATCTAAAAACTCAAATATTTCTATATTTTAAAAAATTTATATTTCATTTTATTCATTGATAATATTACTTTTGTTATCATCGTTTTTTAGAAAGACTTTCAGTTTTGTTGTATAATTTTGTTGTAAATATGCGTAGTTAACATATCTATCCTTTTAAATCACTAATATAGGATTAACTTTATAAATTCTATATAATGTGAAAATAACTAATGTGTAATCTTTCCTCAAGTAATTGAAAAATAAAGCTACTTGACGGTAAATAATTATCTTTTTCTTATCACGACTGCACCAACCCTTTATCTTATCGATCCTTTGTCTTATCAACCCTTTATCTAACAACAACAAAACATTTTAATAACATATATGTAGTAATGTAGTTGTTTGTTATCCTGTTGAATGAATGTAGTGTAGAATGTTGGTTGAAGTCGTGGTGGCCACAATGTTTAGAGTAGGTTAAGGCGTGATTGGGATTGCACAAAAGGACGAGGCATGTTAGATGTCACCATAGAGATGGCGAGAGAGCAAGTGAAGCCGACATCGGTCAGAGGAGATCTGTAGAGAGGGGTCTGTAAATCATCGTGTCTCGAAGCGGACTAATCTGTTTGAGTAAGAAGAAGGGGGCACACCTGGGAACCCGACATATTTTTCGGACCTTTTTCCTCTACTGGCGCCGGCTGTCACTCACTCGAAATTTTATTTCTGTCACCTTGGCAATTACACTACAACTATACAACACATGGGGATATAGGTATATATTGGAATATATTACAACATATATTTGTGTCATGTTTACAAAAACAGTGTTGCTTGATCCTGAAAACATTTGATGACAACTCTTTAGATTTGATATAGTGGTTTACCTATGACTACCATGGTATAATGCAGATATAGTTAAATTGTGCTAGTTTTCTGAAAATATAAAATTTTAAAAGATGAAAATTTGATATGTATACGTGAAAGAAAGAAAATGGGACAATTTTTACCTACAAAAAATCGACTCTGGTTATAATAGAAAAAAAATGTTGATGAAATTATTTTTAGAATATTTTTATTAACCAAAGGGAATTAATATAAAGCAATGAAGCGCCATCTATATATAGCAATTGAAAGCATTTAGACCTGAATGTTTCTTTCACACATATTTCAAATTTTTCTAATGTCCTTACTGCGATAAAAAAAATTATATTAGGAGGGCTTAGCTCAACAGTGGTGACCCTTTTCAGGTAACCAAAGAGAATATTCAAACGCTCTGTAAAACGAAGGTTTATTATAAAATTAATCTATATAAAATCATAAATACATTCTGTACAAAAATGAAAAACGCATAATCCTATTTAAAAGCATATAAAGTTTTCACAGACCTTGTGCCTTGTGGTGACGAAAGTTCCAATAAACTGTGTGAGGTTATTCCACTCGAGAAAAGTCAAAGATCCCGAAAGTGCACTAAAATCTTTATAAAAAGCCAACCAGCTTTGGAGAATGATTGGTAAAAGTTAAAATAGAACCGACGTCAAAAATCCTTTAAAATGAGGTCCGCAGTCTCAAGGCTGGTGCGAAGAAAAGGCTGGTAAACTTTTCACAAAACAATAATGCCAAGTTCGGTATAAGAATTTTGCAGTGTTGATTCGTTTGTTGACTGTTGTAAGGATTTCAGTCAGATCACTAAATAGCAGAATGGAGAGGGTAGAAATTTATTTTAAACTAACTTTATTTAAACTTGTTAAGAGGACAGAGGAAAAGAGACCAAACTGGTCAACAGACTACGCTACGTACTAATCTTTTGTCGCCGGGTGGCACTGCTGGTGGGAGGGTGTTTGTTTGTTTGCTGTCCCCCGGTCCGTAGTCTGACCGACGTCCCGAAGTGTATCTCCATTATTCCACAGCAAGGAAAAAACGTGATTCACAGTCCGTAGATTATCGCAATGTCCGACATCGGCTTGTCACTTCCCATCTATATTATCAGAATATATTGTCACTTCTCGCATAGGTCCCTCCCTATTCCTCTCTTATGAAATTCCCCTTTTGATTTGCATCTGATATCCTGTCTGCCTGATGAACAATGCTCGTATCCAACCTGGCAATGATTGTACCTGGTTCACATTACCAAATGTATGTACATCAAACAAACCTTTTTAATTTGTACCAATTATTAAAGGCATTTCGAAATAAAAATGTTGGTAATAACTCCTGTCAATATATATTTCGTAATTACCATAAAAATAGATAACAATTTGAAATTCTGTGTGTATTTTCTGTCGTGAATGTTGTGGAACAAACAAACATCAGCATATGTTAACAAAGCTTTATTCTTGGCCGTTTTATTCCAAGCTGGATAGGTTTCCAGTACAAAAAAAGATTCAAAAGTAAAAGTATCGACAATGGTATAACAAGTAAGTTTGCAAAGCGCAGCATACAAAATTGTTAGAGGAATTTGCTAAGCTATTGTTGAATCTAATACTGACCTTTTTGAACACATACATGCTTGGTTGTTAGATTGATTGAGTTTTTGGCTAAATTCTATAATATATTAATCATTGTTATTGCATTATAGTAATTCTTCTGTAATAATGAAAAACTAAAACATCCTGAAGAATACACAATAGTTGATTATCCAAACATATATTAGAGAAATCAAAACATTCAATATTCTGTGTATTGTTTTATTTATAATATTAAAATATATTCATTTTTATACAAACTCTATTTTACCATATCAATATGAATAGGCTTTCATATTTCAATATAAGCAGAAAAAACACTAATAAACCAGACTTGGTTAAAACAAAAATTGTAAATTGCGACATATATAAAAAAAATAGTACTTTTGTAATATGCTTTGTATTTAATTATGTAAAATAGATCCCGTGTGGATCTCATGAAATAAAGTCCGCCCTATGCTGACGAGGGCCATTAGCCCTGAAACCATGGTCTCAAGGTGGACGCTTCTCAGTTTACTAAAGCTGGTGTTGTGGCTTTGTCACCGACCTGAGGCCGCTAGTTTGCGGTGACGGTCAATAGATGGCGTCTAGCTTGAGAGGCTTATTAAATGAATGTGTCAGCAACTATGTAAAGAATAGGAATATCTGTAGCCCCCTTATTAACATAATGTTTCCCCAACTTGTGATATTCTCCAATAAATAAGAGAGTTTGTTTGTAATTTGTCAGAGATAATATAATAATATTATTTAATTCTCAAGCCCTTCCGGCCTAATTACCTGTTTCATGGTTTTTCAGGATGCCCCAAAGACCAGCCTTTTTGGTCGTTGAGGTATAGCTTGCACCACGCTGACGACGGCCAACAGCCCGAAACGCGTACGTCGTTAGCTTTTCTTGATTAATCAAGAAACGGTATTTGGCCAATTCTGGAATAATTAAAAATCAACGATTAGTTTATATTTATTCCAATAGATGGCGTGAGCCATTAGCAATTTTCAGTTGTACGATCAGGAAATGCCTTTTTTCTTAATATTATTTTATTTATTAGTATTATATATAAACTATATATACAATAATACTAATTTCTTCCAAATACGTGAGAAAAAGAACAAAAAAAATAGAATGGTATTTTTTTAACTCATATCTTCTAATCATTCAGATGCAATGTTAAATGGCAAAATTTATGACCAATGTTTATTTTCACAATTAGGAAGTTCTTTTTCATATATTTATAGATAAATATATCATTCTAAATAGAGATTAAACTATTCCAAAACATAAAATTCCATCAATTATTATTGAACTTTTTTTCATGAATCTGATAATTATTTCGTTCCTATTTTCAACCTTATATAAAATGAGACACAAATATACAACGCTAATATGTTAAATATAGAATAAATTTTATATTGTGAATATTTTGAATAAAACTATTTTTAAAGCATATTTAATCTATATTTAATTCATTGTTTTTCACACATGGAAAACTTTTTCTAACTTCTTCAGAAAACTCATAATGAATATATTTTGAGAAAAAGGTATCTCTTTAACGTTCAACTTGAAAGTTTCTGATGGCTTGCGCCATATATCGTAATAAATATCAACTGTTCATTGATTTTTAATAATTCCAGAATTGGGGGGCCAAATACCCATATTCAAGAAAAGCTAACCATGTACACGTTTAGGGCTGTTGGCCCTTGTTTTGTCAAGGTTTTGTATCTCTCCCCTTTGCCCTTTTTAGCCATTTGTCATGATGGACGAATATATAAGAAATGGAGAAATTAAAGCCCGAATGTTTATTTTTAAATATAAAACAAACTTCTACAATCTTCACTATTTCTATGAAAAATAGACACTCCGGCCGGGTAGAGTTTTTTATTTTTCTCAACGTTTCGACAAAAATATTTTGTCTTTGTCAGGAGAAGAAAATAAAATAAAGCATTTGGCAAGGCTTTAACGCCTATATAAGAAGGAACCTTGCAACCTAAGAACAATTTTTAACGCCTTGCCAAATGCTTAACTTTATTTACTTCTCCTGACGAAGACAAAAAAATTTTGTCGAAACGTTGAGAAAATAAAAAACTCCAACTGGCCGAAGTGTCTATTTTTCATAGAAATATGAATGCCGGCCAGGCAACCTCTATCTTTACGTTAATCCTTACTGTGATGGTTTTATTCGCAGTAAGGAGGACAGTAGAAGTTTGTTTTATATTTAAATAGACAAATTCGTGCTTTAATTCTTTCATTTCTTATATATAGATGACACATTATCGCTTTTTACTAGACAAATATGTTGAATAACAGAAGTTATTTTAGCTGTAAACAGTCTGATGCGCGCCCACGAGAGCAAATGCCAATGACACATTTCTTTCAATTATTTTTGTATAAAGATCATCTTTATAATGTGTTGGAATATTACACAGAGTAACAATGGCTATATATGAGCTCGTATTTGAAAAGGAACTTGTATGTATATTATGTTAATTGTTGTTTTTGTTGTTTTCATGTAGACATATATACCAAGATTTGTTTTGTATAATTGCTATTAATAATAAATAATATGTAAAGTTAAAGTGGTTACGGATTCATTCCTCTTACTTACTTTAATTATATAACATATTGTACATAGAAGTATTTGCCCATTGAAGAGCAGAAATTTTGCTTGAAAGCTTGCAAAATTAAAATTCAAAAGAAACTCTTTACCTTAATTTTATTTATTCTTTCTTTTTTCAAATAATTTCTAGATAACTTTTGCTCATATAAAATAACAGTTGTCTTATTTAATATCGTTCTGAATTTGTTTATAGTGAAAGGTATATAAAGTCGTGTGTCTAACTTTACATAATGGAGCAATTCACGGCAAATTGGTCTATGGTCACAAAAGACTATTCTTATCCATCAAATAATCTTTCTAAGAATTTCCTTCCTTTATTTGCTAATTATACAATTCACGCTATTTTACCAAATGGTATTCCTACACAGTTCCATCCAAATTTTATAGTCACTCAATTTGTCACATTACTAGGGAAAATTCCAAAAATACTTACATAAAACTATCAGAAACACCAAATTGTTCCTGCAGAGAAACTGAACAAACTTCTTTTCACCTTATCTATGACTGTCTGAACTTTACAGAAGTGAGACATCGTTTGTTCTCTGATCTAAATCACTTAACTCTCTTACATCAGCCACTTTGTCTATATAAATTTTATGAACTCTGTCGATTAATACATGTAAATTTGTAAATATTTAATTCTAAGTTTTAATTTGTTTGTTTCCTCTGTAATAGGCGCAAATATTTCAATATCGCGCCTGGTTGATTAATAAATAAAATTAAAAATAATAATTTGCTTCCTTAATACCAACCAGGTAATACAACAGGGACAATTCAGTATACAATTATGAAAATGTCTATTTTGATTGGGTAAAAAGATAAACAACCGGAAAGTTTAATAACTGATAGATATAGGTATATTTTCACAGCTTTATGTTATACCATTATATTTAAACATATAAGCCAAATTGCTTTTTTTTTATAAAAATATTGAATCAAAATTGAATATATTAGATATATTTAAACATACATGAGTGTGATGCATTAGCGCGTCATTTGTTATGAAAATTCAAAACTATTATAGACGCGTATGATTCTTTTTAAAATTAAACAATATCCCATTAATTTTTCCATTGCAGTAAGGGCAGTATATATTGTTTAATTTTAAAAAGAATCATACGCGTCTATAATAGTTTCGAATTTTCATACATGAGTATATATGAATATATTTTTAATATTATTATATAATACTTGTTTATATATATATTTTTATGAATTAACTGCTTTAAAATATAATTACTTTCAATGAGTCTCAAATGTGTGTAGAAATCTGTCCAAATTATTTCTGAAATATTGATATAAAATGTTCAGTTTAAACATCAGAATAAACAATTCTTCAAATTATCATGTGTGATAAGGCTTTTTCTATCCAAAGCATGATTTTCATAAAATATTTGTTTGTTTCATTTATATTTTATATATCAAATCTCTATATATATTATATATATGTTATAACTTTATTTTGATTACAAGAATATCTTTATAAATATTTTGTAATACACACAGAGTAATAGGTATTTTAATATATATATTATCTTGATTTAAAAAATAAACGTTCTTCCCTGATTTATATTATAAAATAAATAACGCTTCAAGGGCTAAGTTTCTTATGAAAACCTTTTATTTTCAAGATTTCTGACTTGTCAGTCCTTCAACAGGATTATCACGTTAATAAATTAATGATAAATACTATTTTTATATATACATTATTATTTACATATTTTAAATACTTATGATATTGAGCGAGAGATATTTTCACGTATATTTTCAAAAGGTTGTTTGTCACACTCAAATAATGTAATATAGGTTCTCTTAATATCATAAATATTTAAAATATGTAAATAATAATGTGTATATAAAAATAATATTTATCATTTATTTGTTAATGTGATACTCCTGTTGAAAGACTTGAAAATAAAAAGTTGCACAAGAAACTTAGCCCTAAAAGCTTTTTATTTATTTTATAATATATCATATCTATTATATGATTCTACATCCACACATACTATATATATTCAATATATATACTATATCTGCATATATTGATTTAACTTTTTAAAATTATATAAATGGGTGGAGAGATATTTCTCAAGAATTAAGGCCAAATTTTTGAAATTTCAAAAGTATATCCTTTTTTATTAGCTGATTTTTTAAAACATTTTTGAAGGCACTTTTTAATTTTAGAAAAATTATTATCAAATGCCCCAAAATATCTCTTTAACATTTTATAAATTTTTCTTTATATATTTTCGAAAGACAATTTTATTTTGTTTTAAACTAAATATAAATATCGCTTGAGAACGCCTTTGCAACTTTAAAATATTTTTTAACGCCTTGCCAAATGTTTTAATTTTTGTTTGCTCCAGACGAGGACAAAAGATTTTTGTTGAAACGTCGAGATAATAAAAAAGATTTACTGGCCGAAGTATCTTTAATTTTAAGAACAATGAATGCTGGCCAGGCAACCTCTATCTTTAAGATAAATATAATTTGAAGCAATAAATTTCATATCTCTAAAGAGACTTTGTATTGGCAATTCAAACTTTTAGGTGTGTTAAGATGTTCGGTCAATTTTAACAGATTTTAGAAGCAATGTCTCGATGCATTTTGGCAATATGACAGAAAGATCTTAGTGACATAACTAAGCTATTTTTTTACGATATAAAGATTTCTATCTTCTACATGCATCTGCCAGATAATATGAAAGAATAAAATATTAAGAACAAAATCATTAATAGAATCATAGAAATAATTAAGCACAAAAGACAGAGTTTACCATTGAGAGTGAGATTATCAAAGTAAAAATAGGTACTGCAAGGAAATTAGAGAGAGATATCTCCATGGAATAGGCACAGATCTAGATGTTGTAGGGTCTTCAGGTAGATGGAGAAGGTTCTGGATTGTTGGATTTCTTTGATGGATGATTCCAGAATATTCCTCGCTTCTCATATCTGAGCTCTGAAGGTAGAGCCAACTTGGAGATGAACCCAGTCGTACAGTAGTAATCTAGAACTGCCCAGGCGATGTTCTGGCCCAGCCGTAAATCTGTTCACTATGTTAAAGACTTCATTTGGGATTAGAACAGTTCAAATAATATTGTGGCGAAGAAATAAAGTATTATTTAATTTAGCTTTTCAAAGAAAATATTTGGAAACAGATTTATTATTTGTAAAATCATCATTTAGTTGCCTAGCTTGCTTGCTCTATATTCTCTAGCTAGTATATAGTTTGGTTAATTTGTTAATATTTGTCGACTGGTCATGGTGACGTCATCAATAAATACTTTCACACCTTTAGATATACAAAGACTTGATTTCTACGTTACAATATTGATCCAAAAATGAATACAAAAGAAGGTTCTTTATAAATTATTTTTTTGCTTATCGCTAGTACACATGGTATAGGCCATAATAATATTGGTGGGTAGAAGAAGACGACTGCTTTTACTGTAAATTCACCACATATCTACATATGAGTAAAGCAGTTCGACTTTACACTTACAAATATGCCAGAGCCATATAAATGAATTAAACGACCTTTATTTAATAAAATCAATAAGCAGTTAGGTTTCTTTTTAACCTTTTTATTTCGGGCCAATATGTCCTTCAACAGGAGATCTGGAAGTACCACTTCCAGTCAATTATACACATGCCGAAAAAAGTTTCTTTGTATGTTTGTGTTTATAAATGTCTGGAAGTAACACTTCTAGGTCTCCTGTTGAAGGGAATATTGGCCCGAAATCTTGAGAAATAAAAAATGGTTAAAAAAAGACCTAACGCTGGGCTTCTTATTGATTTGGTTAAATTGTAAAGGCAGGGGTGAATATGTATTAAATGACATGTATATAAGCATAAGGACGCTAAATTTGCAAAGAAATGTGTGATTCTAATTAATTATAATAACATCGAATTATACATTTTGTAGCGAATATTGATTTCTTGTATGCTATTTATTTCATACATATATATATATTGGATTCTTAAGGTATCTAATATATATAATTTTTTAATTAATAGAGAATATTCATTTTGTGTATGTATTTTAATAAGAAAATGTCGAATATGAATTATAGGATATTAAAATTTCAAAAAAAAAATAGTTTAATATTAATTCAGAATTATTTAATAAACACAGAATAGTTTCAATTCGATAATGATTCGGTTCAAGCTAAGTTGGCGATATATATTTAGCCATATTTAAGCAGCAGACGGTGAAGGTAATTAGCTGGAGGTATTTAAATGGCGTCCTGAAAGTAATCTGCTGCGAGCCCTATTGATCGGCTGCTCTCTTTGTGAGTTCGTCTGCACCATTACTCACTACGCTACCTCACAAATTGGAACGCCCCTGCTCACTTTGTTAAATTACCATTCTCTGTCCTAGCTTTCTTTCCAATAAATATTAATATATATTATAGATTTCAAAAAAATTAAATTATATTTATAATCAAAATACTATTTTTTTATTTTGTTAAATAAAGATTATCTCGAATTAACGATATATTTTTAATTGAAATAAAATGAAATAATATTTATCACTATTAAAAATAAAGAAGGTATATTCTGACCAGGAGCACATGTGATTTTTTAAATATTTTTCTATTATTTATTTAACATTTAGCACTATATTAGTGCTATAGTTATTAGTTGGATAATTATAGAATAAAATAAATTATAATTTGTTTTATAGAGTGCAGCAGTATCGCATTATTTTTTCTGATATTTAGTATCTCCCTTGATGAAAGGATACAGTCGCCTTCAGTGAAGTTGACCAGCTGCTTGGTGTTGCCGTCCTTGTGGTAGCCACAGAAACTCACCTCCAGCGTGTAGCAGTTTACCTTGTCTTCCAGGAGTCCTGTCAGGCTCCTAGAACACAACAGCACACTTGTCCTGGTACACTGTCCATCGCCATGGATAGTTGCCTTAAATTTATTATTTTAGACCGGTTAGTAATAAGAAATAGTGAAAATATTACGAATTGTAGTCTTAGAGACCTACCATTACAGAAGAGCTCTCAGAATTTCTTGGACAGATATGGTGACAAATAATCAAGTCCTAGATCGAATGGGTACAGAATGCTAGCGGATAAAGTTCATAAAACAACGAAAACTGACGTTTTCTGAAAATGTGATGCGCGGATCAGCAGGAGAGACATTGCTGACAGTGTTGGAGGAAAAGCTCCGGGGGAAGAGATCGAGGGGAAGGAGAAGACAGCGATACACAGACGATCTAATACAATGGACTGGACGACAGACCTACGAGGAGAGGATGGCGGAGGAAGTATGGAGAGACCATGTGGCCCACCCTCAGTAGAAGAAGACATTGAAGGAAGGAAGGATATATAAGTATCTAAAACAATGAACTGGACGACAGACCTACGAGGAGAGGATGGCGGAGAAGTATGGAGAGACCATGAGGCCCACCCTCAGTAGAGGAAGACATTGAAGGAAGGAAGGATATATAAGTATCTAAAACAATGGATTGGACGACAGACATACTAGGAGAGGATGGCGGAAGAGTATGGAGAGACCATGTGGCCCACCCTCAGTAGAGGAAGACATTGAAGGAAGGAAGGATATATAAGTATCTAAAACAATGGACTGGACGACACACCTACGAGGAGAGGATGGCGGAGGAAGTATACTCGTATAAGTATCTAAAACAATGGACTGGACGACACACCTACGAGGAAAGGATGGCGGAGGAAGTATGGAGAGACCATGTGGACCACCCTCAGTAGAGGAAGACATTGAAGGAAGGAAGGATATATAAGTATCTAAAACAATGGACTGGACGACACACCTACGAGGAGAGGATGGCGGAGGAAGTATGGAGAGACCATGTGGCCCACCCTCAGTAGAGGAAGGTATTGAAGGAAGGAGGTATGGAGAGACAATGTGGCCCACCCTCAGTAGAGGAAGGCATTGAAGGAGGAAGTATGGAGAGACAATGTGGCCCACCCTCAGTAAAGGAAGGCATTGAAGGAGGAAGTATGGAGAGACCATGTGGCCCATCCTCAGTAGAGGAAGGTATTGAAGGAGGAAGTATGGAGAGACCATGTGGCCCATCCTCAGTAGAGGAAGGTATTGAAGGAGGAAGTATGGAGAGACCATGTGGCCCATCCTCAGTAGAGGAAGGTATTGAAGGAGGAAGTATGGAGAGACCATGTGGCCCATCCTCAGTAGAGGAAGGTATTGAAGGAGGAAGTATTGAGAGACCATGTGGCACATCCTCAGTAGAGGAAGGCATTGAAAGAGAGAAGGAAACTATTTAACTACAATCTACATTAATTTGAATTAGATGAAATGCTACGTTTTTCTTGAAATCCTTCTGAGTGTAACACTCTATATTTATAAACATGATGCATAAGCGCGCCAACTGATATGATAAATGTAAACTACTTCTGACCTGTATGTTTTTTTTTTAATAAAATATTTTACAACTGCGTTTACTGAAATGATAAAATCATTTACATATAATATTTTCACAAATATATATTCAATCCCAATTAGTTCATAACATCGTCCAACACATTTCACAGACAGGGCACAGTTTTAACACAATTGATCCAACATCACATTATTCTAATATTCCGTATAAACACAAAAGATTGGTTGTCGAGGCCTTGCTATCTCTGAGATATAATAGCTTAAATAAACATATATATGTACCTGATCCGTATATAAGCTTATTCCATAAATAGCCACTGATGTTACCCGTTTATTTCATTATATTTTAATATAATTTAATATCCTTTTAATACTGTTTTTACCCTGTAAATACTTATGTTTTTATCATGATTTCCATCGTACTATGGAGCGTCTTTTAGTCTTAATGCATTTTACCTCAGGCCTTTTAATAATCGTATATTTCTCATTTTAACAAATTTTATTAAAATTTTATTAATTTGCGTAAGTCCCGATGTTCTTTTAAACAAAAATTCTAAGTATCACCGTTTATTTCAAAAAAAATTTTACAATTAATTTCTCATAGTCCATATGCAAAAAAAAAAATTTCTTTCTTCGTGTATATATTGTATCACTTTTCTTATACATTTGATCCTGTAGAAGGGCCTCTCTTTGCCCGAAAGCTTGATGTTATATTAAATTTGTTAAGAAACTTATCTCCTGTATGTTTTGCTTTTACCACGAAATTAGTTCATAAATTTCAATTTTTTTAATATACTTTCTCTTATTATCGTTTTTTGAAAATAACTATTTCAAAACGTTTTTTGTCTTATTACTTATACGTGAGATTTTTATGAGAGTTCTAATACAGTAGAACCTCCCTGTAAAGGACACCTAGTTGCAGAGCCAAAGTGTCCTTTTGGGAGAGGTATCTCTTACCGAAGAGTTTCTATATTGTAAAAATATCAATTTTGCAAATAAAAATTGTCTTTTGTAAAGATGTGCCAGCTAGCGGGGTATCCTCTAAAAGGAGGTTCTACTGTATTAAAATGTCCGTAGTTTACTTGTTTTTAGTCCATAGATGTGACACAATTTGTTATTTGGTAGGATTTAAAATCAAACAGATCACCTGCGTGACGTGCCAGATTTGACGGGATCCCGGTTGTAGAGGGTGTTCTTGAGAGAGAAGTCAGAGACGTAGTGGGCGAGGTGCCGCGGAAAGAGCGTGTGGCGCTGGAAGCGGTAGACATCGTCGAAGCTGTTACCGTAGATGAAGGTTCCGTAGAGCCCTGTGTGGGCGTGTAGATCTAGGTAGAGGTCGATTTCTTCTTCCTGCAACACTCTGATGTTACTGAACTACTCGGGGGATCTCATTGTGGCTCTGTGGCTAATTTTTACTGGCCCATTTATATCATCTCAGTTTGGCTTCGTGGTTGATTGTTAATGACCCCTCGGGGATCTCAATGTGTCTCATGGTTGATTGTTACTGACCCATTTGGGTGATTTCATTATGGCTCTGTGTTTAATTGTTTCTGGATCACTAAGAGGATTTTATTTTATCTGAAAGATTATGGGACGATAGCTTCTTCCTAGAATCTCATCGTGACTACATGGTTGTTTGTTACTGGACCTATAGCCATTTCCATTTTGGCTTGTTTCTATAGACTTAGACTTCTCCCAGAATATAATTGTTTGCCCATTTTTCATGTTTCTATATCTATATTCATCATCTAGAATCACATTGTAGCTGCGTGGTTGCTTGATACTGGACCTATAGTCCTCTCGTGGATACTTGTGAAGACCCATTGGTGCTTGTTATATACCGATTATCAATCTTAAAATAATATATGCTCATCCTTTCTTTTTTATTCACTGATATCCCTTTTGTTACTATACTGATAGTCCTCGGCAAGGATCTCTTTGAGTGTTTATTGTTGCTTATTGCTATACCGATAGCCATGTCCTAGAATCTTGTTACGTTGCTCCATTGTTGCTTGTTGTTATACCGATCGATATATCAGTGAATCTAATTGTATACTGCTAGCTCTCTCATAGAATCTAATTGAGTGTTTATTTTTACATCAATAGACATTTATTAGAATCTCATTTGGTGTCTATTGTTTCTTGTTACAATAACGATTGTCAACTAGAATCTCGATGTATGCTCATGTTTCTTATTGCGAAATCGATAACCCAACTAGAATCTCATTGGGTACCCATTGTTGCATGTTGCTATGCCGTTAGCCCTCCTATAATTACATTAAATGTCCATTGTTGCTTGCTACTATATCTATCTTATAAAAACTCATAGAAATGACCTAGCTTCGTCCCTCTTCTGCTCGAGTAAATGTTTTGCTGTTACAATCTTGTTCCTGTCTACTAAAATTGATGGCCTGACTTCGCTCCTGGTTTGCTTTAGTGAATATTTCCCGGAAGAATTTTGCTTTTAAGAATCAAATAAGATACAGAAATATTGACATTTTCCTAATTAAAAATAAATATTTTCGCCTAGTACTTGTTAATTTTAATTTTATTGTTTGAAAATGTGACAAAAAAACCTCCTCCAGACTTAACTCTATGTCCTGTTAAAATTTCAGTCAGATTAGCTACATATTGAGAAGGTGCATAGCCCCCCGACAAACCACATGCATACATACGTTGACTAATATATATATACTAGCCGAATGACCCGGACAACGCCCGTGTTTTACTCGATTGAATGTTTTGATTCAAATACTATTTGTTACAATTATAAATTGGCGCCTTATATAAATGCATATGTTAGTTAATAACTATAGCTTATGTGCTTTATCTGTCTATTTACTTTTGGCTTCCGTAGGCGTCTCTTACTGGGAAAAAGAAAGAGAGGATTCCATTTGGTTATTAACTAATATATGCATTTATTTAAGGAGCGACCCGCTCCAACACAATGGTTACAAAAACGAAAAAGAGAGTGGGGGGGGCAAAGGTGGCGTGATCGTAGCCGACCAATAGGAGGGCGCCATTCCAAAAAAAAAAAGCAAACGGTGACAGAGATTACTGATGAAGAATGACGCTCGTAACTGTATATAGAATAGAGAGAGAGAGATTATGATTGTGTATCTTAATATAAGTCTGAAGTAAAATGATTTTTAAAGTTGAAGAGTCAATCATTAAAAGGTAAGATTTCCTATAAGAAGGAAATATGTACAAACATGTTACTTGCAGCTCTGCAGTGGCTGTTGATTGGACGGTCATTCTCTTTATTCTCTTAATATTGTTACGTCGTACCCAGACGCTGTTCGTGTTCTTTGTCTAATCAGGATGTCACAAAGATACACACGTGAGTTCGTAAGGATGCAGCAAAAGTTAGCGCTTTATTGTATGTGGCACTGAACAGAAGGAATACAATGAGTAGGACTTGTCTTCAACCTCCCCGTCAGAAGAATCCTTGGCGTCGTGGATGTCACTCTTGTGAAACATTCCGATCTACACTATACACGTCCAGCCTGTACTACACCGACTTGTAGGCCGCTCCGATGTCAGGTTCTCCTGGCATCGTCTTGCAGGATCATCCACACGGTCACATTCCCCGGAGGCAAGTCGCCACGTCTTCTCCTCTCCGCAGATGTGACTAGACTCTGTTTTCCCCACACATGATGCTGTTTTTGGCGCCTCCAGACAACACTTGACGATACTCCACTCATCTTCCCCCAACTTTACTCTGAAATATTGGCTTCTCGGATAGTTTGTTATCGATTTCACAATATTTTAAATCTTCCTTTCCAACACTCCTCGATTCAAAATGTTCATAAAACCTCTTAAGTAGTAGAACTTGTTTCATGGAAGAGGTTTAGTCATCATATCATCTAGCTCTGTACTGAGCTACAAACATGATGTACTTTAAGTTCACCTTCTTCATGTTTGGATCTGATGGATATATATATATATATATCCATCAGATCCAAACAATATATATATATGACAATATAGTGGTAATAATGTGGTGAGGAGAGAAATAATCACACGAAGAGTTGGAAGAGGAATCTGGAAGCCATCCGAGAGAGAGAGGGCTGTCCGCTGAACGACTGCCTGTGTGGCCACCACTCCCCGACTATGCCAAAATAGTTCTCAGGTGTTGACGGGTGGGCCCCTTTTGCCGCCCCTTTGGAATGTCGTGATGTCTAAAGTGACTCGCTTTAGCTGCCCATCTCTCTCTCGTTGACTGTAGGTTTGTTTTATTAATCCTGGAAGAGTATATATTATGACATATGGCCCCCGTTGAAGAAGGCTGAACATGGTTTGAGTATACTTAAAGCTGGAGAAGCCAGGAATAGAGAAAATAATTTTACAGTTGAAATTAGTTAAGGTAATGGTGACATAGTTTTATGAAAATAAAATATTGTATAGTACACAAGTAAATATTATTTACAAGCAGTTTTACAACACCAGAGTGTTTGACATTTAAGGAAATCTTTGAAAATATCAAGGTTATAAAAGGCTATATACAACAAAATCTAATGTACTATAAGGGAAATGTTATTGAGGAGTGTGAACAAGGGGAAGAAGAGTCACATACATATGATGGAATTCTGAAGATCATTAAGACTGGGGAACTCTACACTTTAAGATATTTTTCAGGCGGACATGGCAAGGGGAAACTTGTCATGGGCTTTCTATGCTATAAGTGTAGAGTACGAGAAATGAGATTGAGGTTGGCAATTGTGTGAGCTCAGGACTGAGGTAAATATAAAACTACATACAATGTTAGAACCTCGGCGAACAGAGCGAGGGGAAACTTGCCCTGGGCCATTCTAACTTATCTATGCAGTTACTTGTGTAGCGAGTCCGAGGGGAAAAGTCCCGTGTGTAGGTGAGGAAGTCGAATGGACTTATATTTAATTTGCGGAAAGTATTAGCGCACAGTGCCAAAAATTGGGACGAGGACTGCGTTGTCCGTTACAAGTGACAAGCTGCTCGGACACGAGGTGTTTGAACCGTCGTGGGAGCTTGTGCAAGGCGATGATTTCGCGGTGGGTTGAAGGTAAGACCCATGTCTGCGCGAAATGATGATGGACCGGACAGAATCAGCGACGATGTTTAAACGTACCTCCGTGGGAAATATCAGAAGTAGGCTATATCGTGCTGGTTTGGACAATGGACAAACATAGATTTGAAGACAGGGTCCGTGTGGCGAACGTGTGGCGCGAGAAGAAGGGGCGAACTGTGTCGCTCGATGCAGATTGTTCAAGTGCGAACAAAAAGGAGTTGATAAATATCTAGCAGTTAGTCAATCTGCATCCTGTGGCGAACACACCATTGGCTAGA
This sequence comes from Cordylochernes scorpioides, assembly GCA_030710605.1. Lineage (NCBI taxonomy): Eukaryota > Metazoa > Arthropoda > Arachnida > Pseudoscorpiones > Chernetidae > Cordylochernes > Cordylochernes scorpioides. The sequence continues at coordinate 45,022,256 of CP092883.1, forward strand.
TGGTGTGGGTCGGTGGATAGGCTAGATATGAACTACGAAATATATTATCATAAATGAAGGGCGAAGGTTAGGATTTTGAAATGACAATATAGAAGTTCGATAATTGATTAATCAATAATTCTCTATAAAAGGTCCTGAGCTGGTATAAGGTTGACAAGGTTGTAAGAATGAGTGGGACATTAAGGGAAAGATAGATAAGAGTCACTAAGGGTTGGTTGTAAGCAAGGCTCACGTGGTGGTTGGAATTCTTCGACGCCTGAATTACAGGGTGAATTTTGAGTCGATTAGGGAAAGACATTATTTTTCGTGAGCCGTGCTTGCAAGTAGAAGAGGTCATATACAAATAGGTATACAAAAGTTTAGGTGCTGGAGGCATATTTTTATAAATAAATTGATTATGAAAAATATATTGTTAATAGTAAAAATCGTAAAGCATTAATAGGTAGAATTCCTTTTTTTTAAGAGTTACGTTGAAATGGAAATTATTTAATTGAAATGACGATTGTTAAATTCTACTGGTAAGGTAACTAATTAAATGAGTTACAAATATCTAGATGAATAGTATGGAGAATAAAATCATTGTTAATAGGCGTGGAGAGAATAAATGGAGCTAATTATGTAAATATTGGGACAATTTACAAGGAATGACTTATTTAAAGAATGAATGGTAGGGGTTAAAACAATTCCACTTACAGGTTATGCTGGTTTAGAGAGCAGGTAAGTTCATTGAGCTTCGGGAGAGTTCTGTCTGTGACACTGTGCGTACCAGTGTTGTACATAACAGTAGCGGCAGGGATATGGCGGAGTCTTGTCCATGATGGCGGGAGGTGTCCTGCTCTGGCACGGCGGTCGTTCTTGGGCAGATCTAGTGCTGGAAGAAGTGCGTGGCAGCTCCATCTCCGTCGTAGGTGAATACTTCTTCGGAATCACGGTTCAAAGGTTGGCGAAGAAGGGGTTGAGGGCTCGAAGCGGAGTGGTTACAGTTGAGTTGGGTTTGGCTGATCATCGTGGCTTGGCTTCTTGTTTCTTCATACTCCGGTATATGAGGGATTTGCTTCCCGGCCAGGTCTTATCCTGTCGACTTTCAATGTGACAATATAGTGGTAATAATGTGGTGAGGAGAGAAATAATCACACGACGAGTTGGAAGAGGAATCTGGAAGCCATCCGAGAGAGAGAGAGGGAGCGAGAGGGCTGTCCGCTGAACGACTGCCTGTGTGGCCACCACCCCCCGACTATGCCAAAAATAGTTCTCAGGTGTTGATGGGCGGGCCCTTTTTGCCGCCCCTTTGGAATGTCGTGATGTCTAAAGTGACTCGCTTTAGCTGCCCATCTCTCTCTCGTTGTCTGTAGGTTTGTTTTATTAATCCTGGAAGAGCATATATTATGACATATATACAAGGTATGTCCCATAAGTTCCCGGACTGATTCCATAAAAAAAAAAAGGTAAGATTTTTTTTAAATTTTTTTATTAAAACTTTTCAAAGTAATCCCCCCTTGCTTCAACGCACCAGCGCCATCGTTTCTCCCAATTGTCGAAACAGTTTTTATAAGCCTCTTTTGGAATGCTCTTCAATGCTAACGGCGATTTTTCTATTATGTCATCCCTGGTGTCAAAATGTCTTCCTTTTAGAACTGCTTTAAGTTTGGGGAACAGGAAAAAGTCATTTGGTGCGATGTCTGGGAAATAGGGTGGTTGAAGTAGGATTTGTGTCCCGTTTTTCGCCAAAAAGCTAGTCATCAAGTGCGCTGTGTGAGGGCGAGCATTGTCATGGTGTAGGATCCAGCCACCATTAGTCCATTTTTCTGGCCTTTTTTTTCGAATCGCTTCCCTTAGAGGGCGAAGAATGCCCAAATACATATCCTTGATAACTGTTTGGCCTGCAGGAAGATACTCGTGATGAAAAATGCCCTTTTTATCCAAAAAAGCGACCAGCAACACCTTGTTTCTGGATTTCAATAATCTGGATTTTTTGGGTCTAAGCTCACCCTGACATCTCCACTCGGCAGATTGATGCTTGGTTTCAGGATCATAGCCATAGACCCATGTCTCGTAGCCTGTGATTATCTTGTCTTTCCATTCCGGATCTGTTCTTGTCATTTCCAACATGTCCTCACAGGTTGCAAGCCGACACAGTTTTTGCTCATTAGTGAGGAATCTTGGGATGAATTTTGCAGGAGTCTTTTTGATTTGGTTAAGATCCTTCCAATCGTTGTTTTAGAGATGCCTGTGTCTTGCTTTAGCTCCAGCAAAGTGGTTCGAGGATTTTCTTTTATCAAATCGGTGATTTTTTGCACATTTTCATCAGTCCTTTGAAATTTTTGGGCGTCCTTGACGAAGATCATCTTCAATGGAAATTCTGCCAGCTTTAAATCTAGAATGCCATTGAAAAACAATTGTTCTCTTTGGGGAATGCTTTATTAAGCATTTAAAAAGTTTCGGTTGCTGATATTTGAAGTTTCACACAAAATTCTATGCAAATCCTCTTCTTCAATTTTCGTTCCATCGTAAAATCGCCGCAGCGCTAAGTGTAACCTTTAAATAAATTAGAATAACTTTGGGGCGCGTGCACGTACCGCCTCGATATTGGTACCACCGTGTAGCCAGATATTTTTTCTATAATAAACAATCAAATTCATTTACATTTTTCATTTATTTATTTTTTTATGGACCCAGTCCGGGAATTTATGGGACATACCTTGTATATATATATATATATATATATGTCATAATATATACCCTTCCAGGAATAATAAAACAAACCTAGAGCCATCCCAGAGAGAGATGGGATGTAAAGTCCGGTCAATTGATAAAGCAGCGACATTCCAAAGGGGCGGCAAATGGGGGCCGCCCGTCAACACCTGGGGACTATTTTTGGATAGTCGGGGGGTGGTGGCCACGAAAAACGGTCGTTCAGCGGGCAGCCGCCCGTCGATCCTCCCTCTCTCGCTGGTTGCCTGGGAATTCCTCTTCCAAACTTGTTGTTTCCTTATTTCTCTCTTCCCACATTATTATCACTATATTGCCACATTGAAAGTCGACAGGATCATATCACAGAAGAGTCGACAGGATAAGACCTGGCCGGGAAGCAAATCCCTCATATACCGGAGTATGAAGAAACAAGAAGCCAAGCCACGATGATCGGCCAAACCCAACTCAACTGTAACCACTCCTCTTCGAGCCCTCAACCCCTTCTTCGCCAACCTTTGAACCGTGATTCCGACCGAAGAAGTATTCACACACAAAGCCTTTATTAAGACGTTAGTCTTATACAGATTCTCCGTACAAGGTGCAATAACAGGAAAAGAGCAGCACAGGAAACCATTAGTTCCGCAACTATATACAATTATTAGTAATAAGGAAAAGTAAGATTTAATATGAAAGGTCGACGCCATCGCCCCAAGTCTTCAATTTCATAAGCGCGGAGCAGAAATAGGGACTAAGTTATTTATTTCGCCATAAATATAGCATCCAGACACAAAAAGGTCTACTCCAGCACAGCCATCCATATCACCTGCTCCGCAATCTCATCGTCGACCAACACGATGGCCCCTCGATGTTTCGTCATCATTCTGAGGTGTAAGAACAATAGCTTCCAAGTTCTCTTTTCTCCCTCTTTACACCTACTGCCTTGTAAAAATTATATAGGGCCTGAGCAACTAGTCTACTTGTTTGGGCACTGGTTAACATCGTTTGGATTGACCTAAGTTGGCTGGTGTCTACCGTTGAAAAGAATGTCCTTCTCTCCTCGCTAATATCTTGGCATTCATAGCTATAATGAGATAGTTCAGTTTCCATATTTTCTTTGCAGAGATCACAATTCTTATCACCCTCCCTGAACATTTTTGTATGGTTTTCCTTGAAAAACGAATATAGTATTCTCTGTTGTGCGATATAGCGTTTTACTGGGAATGGAAAGTTGCTAAGTAAATAGTTTTCAATTCGGAATGAACTGTGTAGATACTTATAGTGAGGGTAGAAATTAGAATTCTCTATTTTTGCCTGGTCACTTTGAATAGATTGTTCTATTGCAATTTTAGTTATTAATGGTATTTCTTGCCGGATAATCCTTGCATCGTTGCAGTTAATTAACCAAGAAAATCCTGTTGAGTTGAGTATGTTGGGACCGAAGAAGTATTCACCTACGACGGAGATGGAACTGCCACACACTTCTTCCAGCACTAGATCTGCCCAAGAACGACCACCGTGCCAGGGCAGGACACCTTCCACCATCATGGACAAGACTCCGCCATATCCCTGCCGCTGCTGTGATGTACAACACTGGTACGCACAGTGTCACAGACAGAACTCTCCCGAAGCTCAATGAACTTACCTGCGCCCTAAACCAACATAACTCGTGAGTGTAATTGTTTTAACTCCTACCATTCATTCTTTAAATAAGTCATTCCTTGTAAATTGTCCCAATATTTACATAATTAGCTACATTTATTCTCTCCACGCCTATTAACAATGATTTTATTCTCCATACTATTCATCTAGATATTTGTAACTCATTTAATTAGTTACCTTGCCAGTAGAATTTAACAATCGTCATTTTAATTAAATAATTTCCATTTTAACGTAACTTTAAAAAAAAAGGAATTCTACCTATTAATGCTTTACGATTTTTACTATTAACAATATATTTTTCATAATCAATTTATTTATAAAAATATGCCTCCAGCACCTAAACTTTTGTATACCTATTTGTATATGACCTCTTCTACTTGTAAGCACGGCTCACGAAAAATAATGTCTTTCCCTAATCGACTCAAAATTCACCCTGTAATTCAGGCGTCGAAGAATTCCAACCACCACGTGAGCCTTGCTTACAACCAACCCTTGGTGACTCTTATCTATCTTCCCCTTAATGTCCCACTCATTCTTACAACCTTGTCAACCTTATACCAGCTCAGGACCTTTTATTGAATTATTGATTAATCTATTATCGAACTTCTATATTGTCATTTCAAAATCCTAATCTACGCCCTTCTTTTATGATAATATATTTCGTAGTTCATCTCTAGCATATCCACCGACCCACACCATCTAGCCAATGGTGTGTTCGTCACAGGATGCAGATTGACTAACTGCTAGAAATTTATCAACTCCTTTTTGTTCGCACTTGAATAATCTGCATCGAGCGACACAGTTCGCCCCTTCTTCTCGCGCCACACGGACCCTGTCTTCAAATCTATGTTTGTCCATTGTCCAAACCAGCACGATATAGCCTACCTCTGATATTTCCCACGGAGGTACGTTAAACATCGTCGCTGATTCTGTCCGGTCCGTCATCATTTCGCGCAGACATGGTTCTTACTTTCAACCCACCGCGAAATCATCGCCTTGCACAAGCTCCCACGACGGTTCAAACACCTCGTGTCCGAGCAGCTTGTCACTTGTAACGGACAACGCAGTCCTCGTCCCAATTTTTGGCACTGTGCGCGCATACTTTCCGCAAATTAAATATAAGTCCATTCGACTTCCTCACCTACACACGGGACTTTTCCCCTCGGACTCGCTACACAAGTAACTGCATAGATAAGATAGATTGGCCCAGGGCAAGTTCCCCTCGCTCTGTTCGCCAAGGTTCTAACATTGTATGTAGTTTTATATTTACCTCAGTCCTGAGCTCACACAATTGCCAACCTCAATCTCATTTTCATACTCTACACCTATAGCATAGAAAGCCCATACCAAGTCTTCCCCTTGCCATGTCCGCCTGAAAACATATCTTAAAGTGTAGAGTTCCCCAGTCTTAATGGCTCAATATTTTCATCATGTGTATGTGACTCTTCTTCTCCTTGTTCACACCTCTCAATAGCATTTCTCTTATAATACATTAGAATTTATTGTATATAGTCTTTTATAACCTTGGTATTTTCAAAATTTCCCATAAATATCAAACCCTCCGGTGTTGTAAAACTGCTTGTAAATAATATTTACTTGTGTACTATACAATATTTTATTTACATAAAACTATGTCACCATTACCTTAACTAATTTCAACTGTAAAATTATTTTCTCTATTCCTGGCTTCTCCAGCTTTAAGTATACTCAAACCATGTTCAGCCTTCTTCAACGGGGGCCATATGTCATAATATATACCCTTCCAGGAATAATAGAACAAACCTAAAGCCATCCCAGAGAGAGATGGGATGTAAAGTCCGGTCAATTGAGAAAGCAGCGACATTCCAAAGGGGCGGCAAATGGGGGCCGCCCGTCAACAACTGGGGACTATTTTTGGATAGTCGGGGGGTGGTGGCCACGAAAAACGGTCGTTCAGCGGGCAGCCGCCCGTCGATCCTCCCTCTCTCGCTGGTTGCCTGGGAATTCCTCTTCCAAACTTGTTGTTTCCTTATTTCTCTCTCCCCACATTATTATCACTATATTGCCACATTGAAAGTCGACAGGATCATATCACATATATATATATATATATATATATATGTAGAATCCTGTCGACTCTCACTATACTGTGATATCCTGAAGGTCTCTCGCTTTACTTTGGTAACCGAGAGGGACAGTCAGGATGTGGAGAGTTTTCCAGTACCTCTCTGCACCTTGGAAGACCATTAAAAGTTCACACAGAATACAGGCAGTCGTGGTCGAGGCAAAGTGGTAAGCTTGGGAAGTTCCACACAAAATATGAAGATACACAGTTGTACTAGGAAAGTTCCGTGAACAGATAGGAGTCGAGCTAAGCAGCGAAAGATGGAGATTTGAGAAACGTTCTTACTGGTCTACACGGTCGATGAGATGGACCTTGGTGACAACCGACGAGGGCTCCCGCTGATGGTGAAGTGACTATTTATTTCTGGCCCTGTTGGAGGCTTATATACACTGCGTGACATTGAAAATGGAACACCAAGAAATAGTGGCCAGAAAATTAGCAAATTTCGGGGTAGACGCGCCTAACCGAGTTATGCAAATGATGTAAAATGCGCAGCTCTCGTGCGCACATGGAGTAAGATATAAGGGAAGGAACTTGCAGAAAGGACAGTATTCGTGTCGTTATTTCTTCAAGGAAAATCATTGTAGAAATTTTGTTCTTGTGTCAAAAGACACGTGTAATAACAGAGAATGCCAGGTCATCGTAAACGGAGGCAGTTCAAGCAGACAGACGCTTTTACGAGGGGCATGGTGATCAGACTGAAAAGGGCAGGTTGGTCCATACGTCAAATCGCAGCTGATACACACCTTGGTGCGTCCACGGTGCACCGACTGTGGAGAAGATGGTTGGAACAAGGAAATGTGGCAATTTATAGGAATGCCGGTGCAACCAGAGTGACGTCAGCACGTGTGGATCGGCGTATCCTTCGACAAGCAGTGGCGGCCCCACAAGCCACTTGTACCGCCATCCTGCAACATGTGCAAGACACCCTAGATCATTCCATCTCGACCTGAACCATTTTCCGTCGATTGGTTGCTAATGGCTTGCACTCATGCCGTCCGCTAAGAAGACTGCCATTGACCCCACCGAATGGGCGCCAACGTTTGGAATGGTGCCGGGCTAGATCGACGTGGATGACGGAATGGTACAGGGTCGTGTTCTCAGATGAGTCGCGTTTCTGCTTGTCCAGTGATAGTCGCCGTGTACGCGTGTGGCGTCGACGTGGAGAAAGGTCCAATCCGGCAGCAATTGTGGAACGCCCCCCCGTGCGACAACGTGGAATCATGGTTTGGGGCGCAATCGCGTATGATTCCAGGTCACCTTTACTTCGTATTCAGGGCACTATGACGGCCCAACGATACGTTGATGATGTGCTGCGACCGGTGACACTCCCCTACCTTCAGGGGGTACCCAATGCCCTTTATCAGCAGGATAACGCCCGACCGCACACTGCTCGCATTAGCCAACAAGCTCTGCAAGATGTACAGATGCTTCCCTGGCCACCGTACTCTCCTGATCTCTCACCAATCGAGCACGTCTGGGACATCATTGGACGCCGTTCGCATGCCTTGCCACAGCCGCGTTCAGAAGACGAACTGTGGCAAATGGTTGAGAGGGAATGGAGAGCCATCCCTCAGGACGCCATCCATACTCTGATTGACTCTCTATCTAGACGTGTTGCTGCGTGCATCGCCGTCCGCGGTGGTCCTACTTGCTACTAAGCCGACGCCGTTCTCGCTCTGTATTATGACTATCATTTTGAAATAAAGATCACTTATTGTTCGTCCCTGTCTCTCTCTGTCTGCCGAGTTTCATCACTTTCTGGCTACTATTTCTTGGTTTTCCATTTTCAATGTCACGCAGTGTATCTTTGCCGAGAGGAAATATTGGGTTTCAGCGGATGCTATAAGGGCGTGGATCGGAAGAGATCATTGTACACTGGCAACGCCCTGACATCTTCTAGGCCTCGTTGTGGGACTTCTATCTCAATCTCTTGCTTCAGCTCAACTCTTAATCTATTACAGAGTTTTATTTATTTATCTTCAGTTTGTACAAAGTACATTACATATGATGATGTAATTACACATATCAACCATGTGTATAATTATTTACAGAGGTGTTTATTATACAACATGAAAATCTTGATATATTATATACAATATGAGGTTGTTGGTTCAAATTACCATAGATATATATTAAAATATTTAATTATAATATCTACACATGACCTTTTTCTATAATTTTGTCGTTATTTTTTTTAACATATACAAGGGTGGATCAATAAAAAACTATAAAAGTTTTTTGAAAAGTGCAAACTAAAATACAATTTTATTTTTTAATCCTCTTCATAACCGTCTCCTTTTTCAAATACACTTCTTCCAAAGGTCAGGTAGCTTGTAAATTCCCTTTAAGAAAAAATCTGGTGTGCGTTGGGCAAGCCTTCCATGCACCGCATTTTTAACCTCCTCATCAGTCTTGAAAGTCATGCCCCTTAAAAATCTTTTTAAGCGTCAATATAAATAATATTCATTCGGGGATAAATCACGAGAGTAAGGGGGATGGATTAGAACTTTAAAATTTAATTTATTGATGGTGTTAATGGTGAGATTTGCCACGTGGGGCCGAGCATTATCATGCTGTAGGCAAACACCTTTACTCATAAAACCACGCCTTTTGAAACGAATTTTTGGCCTTACTTTTTATTCAAGGAGATCAGAATAAACTATAATATTAACTGTCTGACCTTTAAAAAGATAATCTTCTAAGGTGCATCCTTTACTGTCCCAAAAAATAGTCAAGAGTACTTTTCCAGCAGAAGCTTTTATCCTTGGTTTCTTTGATGTTGGTGAACCCTTGTGATGCCATTCTGCACTTGATCTTTTAGAGTCAGGAATGTGATGGTGTATCCATGATTCATCTCCAGTCACTATTCTATCAAGAAAACCTTCACTCTTAATTTCATAATGTTCCAAAAGCTCTTTACAAGCGTTAAGACGTTTTCCTTCATTTCTTTGTGAGAAGCCGAGGCACCCATCTTGTGCAAATTTGTCTGTACTTTAAATTTTTGTATTTTTGAACACTGCCATAACTAAGGTTAAGTTCGGCATAAATAACTAATGCTAATGTGACGATCGTTCTGTATCATCTCTTCAATCGTCCAGGTGGTTGCATCATCACTAACCTTGAAAGGGGCGCCAGGTCGCGGTGCGTCATCCAAACTTTCTATGCCGCTTTTGAATTTTCTAACCCATTTAAAAATTAATTTTTGAGATAAAAATTTATCACCGTAAACAGCTTTCATTCTAGATTAAATTTCAAATGGTTTAACTCCTTCATGATAAAGAAAACGTATTATTACTCGCATTTCATACTTAGTGAAACTGTTTGTTTTGGTTACCATTTCTATTGGAAAAAAATGTTGCCAGGTGGTTTCTTGAGATTTTTTTAAATATAACAACAGAGTTCAATTTAAATGTGTATACCTATATACATTTGTTTCCTTCTTTGTTTTTTGTTTTTTCTATTAAGCTTTTATCGTTTTTTATTGATCCACCCTTGTATATACGTTTTATATTTTTATGTAAATAGATATATATATATTTTAATTATCATCTCATTTAAGAAACAAATTTCATACATCACAAATAAAACTGCATATCAATATTCTATTTTTCTATGTATTAAGGAATATATATATAAACAAAACGTATAGTGAACTATACTCTTCCATTATCAAAAGTCTTTCTAATTTATAAATATCATAATGTGTCGAGAGACACATACATTTTCCTAATGGGCGAATTTTTCTCGTCGTGCCACGGACTATTATCTTTGCCAGCTTGGAAATGATGATGATGATGGGTTTTTATAGTTCCCTGTGGGGCTAATTGGACTTCGGCACCGCCATTAGGGACTTTGATTTAGCTGGGGCGGCATTATTACTTGGCTGGGTCACGTCCGACACCTTCTATTGTAGCATAGCGACCTATTTCCATTCTAGAGAGTATATTGATTCGTTCAAGGGAGATAAAGACAATTGACAATTAACATATTTTTATTGACATCTTGTCAATACAGGTCAAAGTGCACCGTTCGTACTATTTATGAGAAATTAACAATAATGAAGATGCAAATAAAACGAAAATAAATAAAGTATATGCAACTATGTACAATGACTATGTACATGCTGTCTCAGCCACCGCTGCAGAGCTTGGTGGAAGATAGCCAGTAGGTCTCCAGCGATGCCACGTATTTCGCGATCTAGGAAGAAAACGTAGATCGCGTACTTCGCCGCTGAAGAGATGGTGATGGCGTGGTCCTTGAGACCCACCGCGAAGATCCAGGACTTCAGGTCCGGCGGCCGTTCAAAAATTTGTACAAATTAAATGGCTTCCTATTGACCTTGCTGTGTTGGAAAAATATTTGCAGGGCCTGGCTAATCAGTGGAAACCCCTCTCATGAGTTTCGTTATTTCAATCCATCATACCTTTTTTATATTGAATTCGGAACTATTATAAACGCGAATATTTTTTTTTAATTAAACAATTTTCTACTGCCATTACTGGAATAAAAAATTAATGGTAGGGCCTGGCTCATCAGTGGTGAACTTTCACAGCGGTTTTGCCAGTTTAATCTACCATACTGCTGTTATATTGCATTTTTCGGTTTTCCTTTTATACCGATACTGGCGTTGACCTCTTGGAAATGGTATTTTGAATTAAATATCGACATAAGCTTTGAGGACAGTAGAAATACATAAAATTAAAAATATATAATATGATTCGAATTTTTCATTGCAGTAAGGGCAGTATATAAGTAAGAAGTCGAAGTTCGCGAGGGCCGCGCGTGTGGGGGGAACGAAGATGGGGGGACCCATGGCCGATGAGGTCCCCAACCCGTGCTCCCACCCACTGCGAGGCAGCGAGGAGATCGGGGGGACGGAGAAACCTGCAGCCTCCGATGATGGTGAGGTCTAGTAGCTGGTTCCGCGGCAGCACCCTGTGGTTCAGGATCTCCGAGGTGGCCTCCCAGACTCCGAGCAGCCGTCGACGTCGAGAGAGGAAGAGAGAGAGATTGAAGCTACTTTATTACAACGTCCATATAAAAGTTTGTTACATAAGGTTAAAAACAAAATTTTTTAAAGATTAAATATATGAATAAATAGATGTAAATATATAAAATAATTGATAAAATACATATATATAAATTATATACACAATGTTGTCATATATTGGTTATCCCACCACGGGAAAGACTCCGTCACCGATGGACTGCAAGAGTTCTTTTTCACAGAGTGGGCAGGTCGATGTTATGACTGGTATTACCCAATTCAAAGCCAAGATTATTAGCCAAGATTATTAGCCAAGATTATTCATTGCCTCGGGATGGAGGCCGACGCCGAACAGCCATGCCTGAAGATCCAGGGAAAAGTCATAGGAAGTGAACACCTCTTAAAATAAAAAGATTTATTTGCCAATATTTCGGTCACAAAATGCCTTGACAAAGGTTGGCGTTCAGCCAACTAAAATATTGACAAATAAATATTTTATTGAATCCACACTCCATCTTTTCCTTTTAATTATCTAAATATATAACCTTGTATTATAAACCTTTGTGGGTAGTTTGAGTGAGGCGTGAAGTGTAGAGAGGAGAAGAACGTGGTATGCTCCTAAAAAACGCGAGCTGCTGTCTCAAGAGGTCGGGCTGCTGTTTACCGCCGACGCCGGTTTACTTCCTGGAAGATTCTAGAAGGTTCTACCAACTTCTGTCTCCTGTTCTGCTCCTGCTTTCCTTCACTGTGCTGCAGTTGGTGAGTTTGTAACTGCTGTTTTCTTTATTGTTGTGTTTTATTTTGCATTCTTCTGTAATCCTTTTATTGACTTGGCTTAAATAAAGTCCTAAAGATCCTTTGTACCCACGGAAGTTATTCTTTGCCAACCAACAACGCAACAATATTTTGGGGAGGGGTGGAGTGATCAGTAATTGTAGGTCCTGTATCATTGAAGTGAAAGCCTTATGAAGGATATACTGACCTTACGAGTGTCCTCCACCATACACTTGGTGGCGAACAACGTGGGATGGGCCAGACTGGACGGTTCCTGCCAGCATCGGTTGAGGTCCACCCCAAGCAGGGACGTCCTGGAGACACCACGCTAAAGTACAGTAAAGTGTTGTATGATAGATTATTTATATATACCAAAAGAGAGGCATTCCTTTCTTTAAAAGTGTAACAGGAGTCCACTACTTGAAATTGGAAAAAGTCTAAAACTTTTTAAAAGCTGAATTCTCTCTGGTTCAACCTGAAAAAATCGCAAAGGCTAAATCCTTCGCACCCAGACCACCTTTGCAACAAAGAAGCAAAATATATTCAATTACACAAATCAGAAGCATTACACGGCAGAAAGATAGGAAACAAGAAAGTTGGTTGAAGACAGAACAAACCTGAGAGTCCAATAGGGAGAGGACAATTTTGACAATTAAAAAGAAAGTTTTATTGACTTCTATTCAAGGGTCACAAAAATAATAAAAACTGAACAAAGTATCGAAACAAATATTTTGAAAATATTTACATCAGTCAAGGCTATGTTGGCAGCGGTGACATTCGACCAATGCTACTTCGTAAGTGGAGCTCGGATTTCTATCCAGTACAATGTACAATTGTATATTAAGTACAATATACACTTGTATGATGGCGGGAAGATTTATAATGGCGAGGCCTCAGGGGGAGGGTTCATCACTGATATGCCAGGCCCTTTCAATATTTTATCATTGCTGTGAAGACAGTAAGGAATTATTAAAAAAAAAAAAAAAAAAAAACATATAGTGCGCAAATATTTCTTACTTTTTTTTTGAATGCATATGGCGCGCTTATATCGTGTAATTGAAAAATTAAAATAGGCAGTAATTTGGATAGAGAAAAAAATCGCCATTAAAAGAATAAAAATACACAATTTTTAATTTTTCTCTCCACGGAATAGAACAGATTTGATCAATTGACCTAACTAAAACACCTTCTATTCACAAGTTTGATTTTTAAAAGGACTACTTATATTCGCGATGGTTTAAAGATAAGATTCGTGTAGAGGCAGCTACTGTTCCATTATCCCATTTGTCGCGTCTTTGAGATGTTCTGTTGGAAATTAAGAATTTCTTTGACTTCAAAGGGAATCAATTAAATCGTCTTAAACAAGCTAAAGATTCATAACATGGAAACTTTAATTCGGAGAAACTTTAGTCACCTTATCAGAATAGATGTGAATGCTTGGAGAAAAATTGTATTCAATCCATTGTTGATAGGAATAGAGGAATAGGAACACCTAGAATGAACCTAACCCTGGAAGAAACAAGAAAGTTGGTTGAAGACAGAACAAACCTGAGTGTTCAATAGAGAGAGTACAATTTTGTCAATTAAAAAGGTTTATTGGTCTCTAGCCTAAGGTTACAAAAAAACAATAAAACTGAACAAAGTATCTAAACAAAAATTTAAAAAATATTTACATCTGACGAATTCCACTGAAGGAACGTCTGGAATTATTCAGCTGCTGCCAACGGCGGCCTTGACATGTGTTATTGCGGTGCCAAAGAATTCAATTAGAGCATACTTCTACTTAAGCTCGAAAAAACCTACGAAGATCTTCCTTTTAGAGAGAGATACAATAGCGTCTTCAAGTGCCTCTCTATAATAATATTTAAATTAAGGGTTTTGGGAAAGAGTCAGCGTTCCCAATAGGGTTCCCAATAATGATGTTCCCAATAATGATCTTCTTCGTCTTCCTTAGAAAGGTGTTGTTGATGGTGAGCCCTTCCTCCACCAGGCGTTCCACCTTTTCAATGCTGGCCAGTCCGACCAAAATATGGCCGGACATCTTCATTAGCTGGTAGAATGATTCTTTCCCAGCATTTCCTCCAAAATTTGTATGCAGTGCACAGTATAGAAATCCGCGCACCATTCGACATAGCAGCTTTGGTCGAATCTTTCATGGCTGTCCATCTGGCCTTTTAGTTCTGGAGTCAGACCTCGCGATCTTGATGGCTGGGTTTTGGAGTCTGGCCACTTCCTTTTATTCTGAATTACTGGGATGAAAGGCTCCGTGTTCCACAACATTTTCCGTGGCCTCGACCTGATCTGCCCAATGTTCCCTTTTTCCGAGGCCTTATTTGCATCGCCCCCGCTTATGATGGACGAATTTACATTTCCATCCATTGTGTGTGTTTCAAAATACAAACAAAATTTGTTGATTTATTTTCCGTCGATATATCGAAGCGCTCTGCTGCATCCTTAATGTAAAACACCGCCATCGTGTAGGACGTGATCCTGGCTTTCCGCCAATATTCCATAAGAGTTATTTATTTACATCTTGTCCATCTCCATCGCCGAAAACACGGAACTCGCGCCCACCACCGCGTAAAATAGAGAGAGCTAAATACTCCAGTAATGGAAAAATTAATAAATTACCACAATGTTCACAATGCGTTGTTAAAAAAATAGGAGGGCTTAGTTCATCGATGGTGAACTCTCTCAGCGGTTTCGCCAATTTATTCTACAAGGCCGCTCCACTATTGTATTGAACTGCGCGGCTATTAAACGAGATAATTTATAAAAATTCACAATGAAGCCATTTGAGAAAATTATGTAATTATTTTCACCACCGAGGAGCAAGTTCCTCCTAGTTTATTTTTCGTGGCAATGAGAAGAGGATTGAATGAAATTGATTGCAAAACTAAATGCCAAAATAGAAATGTTAAAAGCAGAGCTAAAGAATATTCTCGGCAACAGATGGCGCTGATATGTTTTATTCTAAGCATATGCAGTCGAAAATTGTCAAGTGACAGCAAAAAAGTACCTGTAGTTGCCGACAAATACGCCATCCGGATTGAGCATGGGGATGATCTTGAATATGACATGGTCTCTGAGACACTGGGCCACTGGGTGAGAGCTCAGCAGGAAGGTGATGAGGCCTGTTCACACATGGGACAACTTAGTTTGAGTCCTGCTCACACGTGGGACTACTTTGTTCGAGGCCTGTTCACACATGGGACAACTTAGTTCTAGGCCTGTTCCCACATGGGACAACTTAGTTTGAGTCCTGCTCACACATGGGACAACTTAGTTCGAGGCCTGCTTACACCTGGGACTACTTAGTTTGAGTCCTGCTCACACGTGGGAAAACTTAGTTCGAGGCCTGTTCACACGTGGGACAACTTAGTTCGAGGCCTGTTCACACGTGGGACAACTTTGTTCGAAGCTTGTTCACACATGGGACAACTTAGTTCGAGGCCTGTTCACACATGGGACAACTTATTTTAAGTCCTGCTCACACGTGGGACAACCTATTTCGAGGCCTGTTCACACATGGGACAACTTAGTTCGAGGCCTGCTTACACGTGGGACAACTTAGTTTGAGTCCTGCTCTCACATGGAACAACTTTGTTCGAGGCCTGTTCACACATAGTACAACTTAGTTTCAGTCCTGCTTACACGTGGGACAACTTAGTTTCAGTCCTGCTCTCACATGGGACAACTTTGTTCGAGGCCTGTTCACACCTGGGACAACCTGTTCGAGGCCTGTTCACACATGGGACAACTTTGTTCGAGGCCTGTTCACACATGGGACAACTTTGTTCGAGGCCTGTTCACACATTAGTTCGAAGCCTGCTCATATATGGGACAACTCAGCTATTATACAAATTTTATGAGAAAGTATTATCATAATCAGCACTAATTTTAATATTTTATTTTTAAGGGTACAAAAATTCATTTATTCTCTCTCATCAAACGAAAGATAAAGATATTGAAAGGGTTTGGCTCATACAGAATATGTAAGAGGAAATGTGTGTGGGAATGTTGGCCACTTTTGTACCCTCCCGGCTTTACATCAAGAGAACACTTGTGAATATAATGTGTGCATGTATAAAGTAAAAGATAATTTTACATGAGTAAAATAAATATTTTGAGTTTAAACACTTTCAGATTCACAGAAAGGGCACACTGAACCATTTATTTTACCAATTTTGTTCTAAAAATAATTGATTCAAATATGTATATCACAAAACCTACAGCTCACAGTGAAATTAAGTATAAATAAAGTCCAAACGATATTCCTACTTATTGATGGCGGTTTGCCAGATCAATGAATTCTGGCTCCAAAAGTCAAGATTTCCTCCCAGCCGACACTTAGAAGGTCAAGTGGATCTCCCTGGAATGCTAATCTAGAGTCGTTTGCTTTTATTATTGATTCCAAAATTGCAAAATAGAGTATATTTCCAAACAAAAGTATAATTTAATTGAACATTATCCGTACACACATAGGTGAGAAAAAGCTAAGTTTAACATAAGTGAAAGATATGACATCCATATACGCTCCAAGAAATGAAACCATTAGAACACAATATTTTCTTTATATATATATTGTCACGTATAAGGCCTCGGAATAACTACAACCTCCGCCAATAGATGGCGCTTTCGCCTGTTTCCTATCTGAAACAGGTGTGGGATCGCCGACTGCTGTGGTCCTGTTTCCTGGGGAAAATGTTTGTAAATAAATGTTCATATTGGCCCCAGGGGGTAACATGATGTAAATACCCGTTGTTTATTATCCCATTTAAATGTAATGTTTAGTAGTAAATGACAATAAAGAGTAGTGTTTGAAGTCTTGGTGCCGCCTGCTGTTGTTCCTCTCGCCATCGCCACATTGCTGCTGCTACTCTTCTGGTAAGTCTCTCGTGTCCCCCCACCAGTGGTAAGGCCGAGAGATACTGCCAGAGGAAGGGAGTTCCACTTGAGCGGTGGTTCTAGGACGTCCTTGGGTGCTCTGCAGGGTCCAGCTGCAGAGGGAGAGCAACGGGAGCCCGGGTAGGTGATCCACGACGGAGGAAGCGGCGTCGTCGCGAAGAACCGCGGAGGGTCAAGCGGAAGGGCATATATAATACAATATAATGCGGCTTATGATTGTAGAAAGACATTTGAAAATTATCACGTATGTGTTTCGTTTGAATGAAAAATCTAAATTTATTTTAAGGAGAAATAACGATTATTTCTAACCTTAGGGATGAAGTATGAAAGGATGAATTGTGAAGAGTAATGATAAACGGAAAAATAAAGTGTCCAGGGATGGGAAACGGACACTTCCCTGGACACTTTATTTTTCCGTTTATCATTACTCTTCACAATTCATCCTTTCATACTTCATCCCTAAGGTTAGAAATAATCGTTATTTCTCCTTAAAATAAATTTCGATATTTCGTTCAAAAGAAAAACATGCGGGATCATTTTCAAATGTCGTTCTACATATATATATGAAAACGGTGCAGCAAACAATATTATATAAGAACGTCAGTGATGTGTTAAAGAAGAGAGTCAAGAAATGTGGGCAAGCCAGTAAAGAAAGTATGTAGTTTAAAGAGAGTAGAATTACAAACAATTGAACCAATGGCAGTAATGCATTAATTAAACAGAATATAATTACACGACGTCTATAAGCAGAATCGTCCAATATAATAGTAGTGCTCTATAAAGAGGCAGAGTAGATTAAACTGGTGAAACTCACAGGAAGCACAGTAGAAAGTTTGTTTTATTTGAGAAGATTCGTGCTTTTTATTCATGAATATAGATAGCGCGTTATTACCCTATGTTAACTATATACCCTTATAAGAGAAAGAATATGTATATCTATGTGATACAAATATGCTTATGCAGAACAAAAGCTTTTTCAGTGTATAGGTTGGTCCTAAAACAACAAAATTGTCAAACATATTTTCTCTATCCTTAGTTTAACTGTGACTTCATGGCTATCAAGCCTCCTCCAATGTGATACAAATCTATGTGATACAAATATGCTTATGCAAAATAAACAAAAGCCTTTTCAGTGAATAGGTTGGTTCTAAAACAACAAAATTGTCAAACATATTTCCCTATCCTTAGTTTAACTGTGACTTCATGGCTATCAAGCCTCCTCCAATCGATGTTGATTCACAAAGTTCTACAAGACAATGTAGTCCCTCGAGTGCACTTCGTTAATTCACCTGGATGAAGATAAGTGAGTCTCGCTACAGACTTTGTGACTTAGCGTTCCTCGGCTATCGTTGGCCTTAAAGTAAACCTTAGCTCAGGTCCCTCTAAACAAAATGCACTCATTAATAATGTTTTGATTCTCTATAGACTACCCTATATGTTTTAGATATCATCAATTTATTCCATATAGTTGGTAGTATTTCAATGTGTGCAATGGTATTCTTTTTATTGAGGTCCTCTAGTTTACGATGGTTTTGATTGCGTTTTCGACTGTAATTAATTAAAATGAAGCTCTATATTTAACGATTAAATTGAAATTATTACACAATCGTAATAAATTCAATTATCATAAAAATAATCGGCTTATATGAATAATTCATCCGCAAATATGTAATGGAGGAGTATGGAAAATTCCTTACTGTGAGGTACCGCCTCCTAGGAAGTTATTTGGCTTCTCCAAGTTGCGGAGGGTTGATAACGCCCTAGAGCGGCAGGAGGGGTCCGAATAGAGTCCGGAATAATTCTCTAACTCCGTCTTAATATGGAGAAGGTCACTCACGTGTCCTTGGAGTTAGAAACGGCTTCTAAAGGCGGGCTAACCTATTACTAGCTCAACGTCGTGTGGATGAGAAACGCAAGTGATTAAAGCTTTTTCCCAGGAAAATGTTCAATAAATGTACCAACTGAACCAAGGCAACATCTTATCACCCGACTATGGTTATATTTGTGTGTGACAATTTAAAAATAAAACATCTTTATTGAGTACTTAGTCAATATTTACAGGATGAAAATTACATCGATAAAATAATCATTTACAGTCAGCCAGGTAGTCACCGCGATAGTGTCCGCCTCCAGGTGATGACTCGATGGCCTCACCCAGTCCAAACTGGACGAAGGCAGATTATTAACTTCGCCGATGCGAGGATGGTCAGTTCGTCGCCCCCCAGGCCAGTCCCGAAGATCCATGCCTAGAGATCAGGTGGTCTGCTGACGATGTTGAAGGCCTCCCGGACGAGGGGCCTGATGCTCGCTCAGCTCCAGTATCGGTGGCCCAGGGAGCCATCGGTGGTCCCACAGGAAGGACCGGCAGATGCTTGATGGTCCGGGTGAGGCAGGGCGATGTCGGCGTTATGCCCCGAGAAGGCGCCGCTTCGGATCGAGGACCAGTTCACCCTGGCAGGCACGTTGACGATGGGCTCCCACCTCGCCAGGAGCCTGGTGATCGGCAGAGCCGCAAGGCGCGGCGGGTCGAGCGGATGATAATCTTGGTGAATCGCCTGGTTGTCTCACGCAGGACAACGGCCTCGGCTAGGCTGTGTTCCCTGAAGCTCGCCTGAAGATTCTTTGCCACGATCTTCCGGCAGAAGGCGGCGAGGGCCGCGGCGTCAGCGAGGGCGGAGCGCTGGGGCGCACGATGGAGATGTCGCCTACGTCCCCGAGTCGAGCGCCAACCCAGCCCGCGAGGGCCAGAAGGTTCGGTGGGCAGAGAAACCGCCGATGATGGGGAGATCCTGGAGCTGGTTGGTCGGGACCACCCGGTGGTTGAGGCTTGGGGTGTTCGTCACGCTCTCCCACATTCTAAGCAGCCGGAGACGCCGGGGCTGGAGTCTGGTGCCGTCAGGTGGAGGTCTGAGCCAGGCGTCGCTGGTGATCAGCCAGGAGAAGCCATTCTTTCTCCCTCGAAGCTAGACCTGGACGCTCTTGAGGCACACGAGATGGAGTTGCGTGCGGATGTTGATAAGGCTGATGCCCCCCGAGGCCACGGGCCTCGCTAGGATTCCAGCAGGTAGCCACGCCGTGTAGTCGGGCCCCCAGATGAAGCAGCCTGGAGATAGTCGCAGTCTCCGGCTGGTACGCGTGGAGTTGGTGCTGGATCGTCGAGAACACTAGGGAGTTAGCGGCCCTAGTTCGCCAGACAAGGGAGAGGCTGCGCGTGAAGGGCGTACACTTCCGACAGGAAGATTCCAGGAGGGCCAGGAGATGTTGTTCCCGGTGGGCGACGGAGCTCCTGGGGGCGATTCTTATTCCTAGGACATTGATTGAGAAATTCGAGCAGGAAGCACCGAGGGGAGAGTCGCCGCGTTCACGCCACTACTCGTCGCGATGGACCAGGAGAACAATTTCGTCTGCGTAGGCGATGACATTGCCCGCGCCGGGAATCGACTCCAGGCGACGAAGCAATGTCCCCGTCACGATGCTGAAGAGCGCGGCACTGACGGCACAGCCCTGTCTCAGACCATTAAGTAGATGGAAGGCAGCCGTTTCAAATGCTCTAGCCCGTATCATATTTTCCGAAAACTGTTTCGGAGCATATTTCCGTGACATGATGACATGGCACTTTTACCGGTTAGTCCTTGCATAATTTATAATGCTAAATTTTCCACAAAACTAAAGATTAATTCGATTCATATAATTAAATATATATTTTATCATTAATATACAAATCTCTTCAAGTTTTAAAGCTTTTTTTCAAGTTAATTATCTATTTTTCTATGCAATAATACATTGAACGAAAGGATTCCGAATGACTATATAAAATGAAACACACAAACTATATAGCGAATAATAATACACCAAAAAAACTTAGACATTTAAAGTAAAAATATTAAAAACTTGAGACGCAAAAAAAATTAATTAAATAATTTTCAAATAGGGGGATTTCAAATAGCGCGAAAACAGCGTTATTAGTAAAAAAATCGAGATTTCATCCCATCTAAAAAAACCTACTCCTACAAAACTCTCAATATACCTAGAAAAAATAAAATATATATACACATTTTTAAAAACAAATAAAATAAAAACTGATTGAAAAACGGGAAAAAATGTATTTTAGAATAAATATTATTAGAATAATTCCTTGGGCAATTTTAATTATCTCTTTTTTGGGAGGGAGATGAAATTGAAGAAATGGAGAAAAAAGTAGATCGAATTTATACTAATTGGATTAGAATTTGTTCTCCCTCGATATAAACCGCGGGGGGTGAGGATCGATATACAGCTGGAATGGGTGAGGAGGGAGAGAAAAGCTTTTTGAAAAATAAATTGTAAACCAGCTCAGCAGGTCAGGCGAATTGTGGTGAAACTCACCTTCAAAAACTCGCTAACTTATCTTCATGTGTTGACACCCAAATCTTAATAAATTTATGTTTATAAATACTTATGTGATAGGTGGGTCGTTTATAGTCGTGATAGTTTAAATTATTAAGTAACTTCGTATTTGTAGGTCCCAATCCCAGATGAAAAAGGAGGAGGGAGAGCAGTAACAAGCTCACTAAAAAAACCTGGGCTCAGCTGGCCTGGCTGATAGTACCCTGTAAGGGCTCCTGATCCAGGGATACAGGATGAGTCTGTACTCCGTGTTAGGAGTGTCTGAACATGGTGTCTGTTCCTCATGTCAGAGGCGACCATTTTATATTGGAGCTAAGTCGGCCTGCTACTGAGTAGGGCTCCCAGTCTTAATGACAAAGTCAGACGTATTCTACTTTACCCAATCATGATGGGTGTCAAATCTTCTTTGGTGAGCTCTACTCATCCCCAGAAGACACTATCAAAAGTCTCAAGCTCTTCAAACTTGATAGCTTAATATGATTAAGTTGAGATTATAAAGAAGAAGAAGAGAAGAGATTATTAACTAAGTTTAATGTTATTTCAGATAATTAGCTTGTAGGTTTAGAAGAATTCTATGCCGCTATAATGGAATGTTATAGTGCACTCGCATGAGCTGTCTATAGGCTGACTAATCAAGGTGTGTGTATAAAGAAAATATAATTATTAAAAATATATAATATAACGTTTCCTTCCTTCCTTCCTTCCTTCAATGCCTTCCTCTACTGAGGGTGGGCTACATGGTCTCTCCATACTTCCTCCTTCAATGCCTTCCTCTACTGAGGGTGGGCCACATGGTCTCTCCATACTTCCTCCTTCAATGCCTTCCTCTACTGAGGGTGGGCCACATGGTCTCTCCATACTTCCTCCTTCAATGCCTTCCTCTACTGAGAGTGGACCACATGGTCTCTCCATACTTCCTCCTTCAATGCCTTTCTCTACTGAGGGTGGGCCACATGGTCTCTCCATACTTCCTCCTTCAATGCCTTCCTCTACTGAGAATGGACCACAAGGTCTCTTCATACTTCCTCCGCCATTCTCTTCATCTCCTCGTGTCGTCCAGTCCATTGTTATAGATCGTCTGTGTATCCCCGTCGTCACCTTTCCCTCGAGCTCTTTCCCTGGAGCTTTCCCTCCAACACTGTCAGCAATGTCTTTCCTGCTGATCCGCGCATCACAATTTAGTTTAAACACAGATTCTCGACGAGTTTTCATCTGGAGGGAGCCTGGAACCCGCTATCATCCCAGTAACATCAGGGAAATAGACAGTTTTAGAGGGGGCAGTTTCTTAGTCTGGGCTGGCATCAGTTCTAGCAGTCGCACACCCCTCCACATTTTTTCTGGGGGCACTTTAACTGCCCAAAGGTACAGGGACGAGATCCTTGAGCTCTATTTAAGACCTTATAGAGATCAAATTGGTCACAATTTAATTTTAATTGACGATAATGCTCGTCCGCAAAGGGCTAGGCTAGTCAATGAATATCTCCAGAGTGAGAATATTCGAAGGATGGCAAACGTCAGTTTTCGTTGTTTTATGAACTTTATCAGCTGGTGTTCTGTACCCATTCGATCGAGGACTTGATTATTTGTTACCATATCTGTCAAAGGAATTTTGAGAGCTCTTCTGTATGTCTCTGTAAAGGTATAAAAAATTAATAAATATGAATTATTATCTCTACATAATATTCTCACAGCTGAACTGAAGTCGTATCTCTAGCTCCTACAGCTGTACTGTAGTACTAGAGGTGATGGGTTAGATTCTTTTGTATAACAATATCAAGAATTAAGAAAAAAAAAAGGCATTTGCTCATCGTTCAACTGAAAGTCGCTGATAGCTTGCGCCATATATCAGAATAAATATCAACTATTCGTTGATTTTTAATAATTCCAGAATTGGCCAAATACCCATTCTTGATAAATCAAGAAAAGCTAACCACGAACGCGTTTCCAGCTGTTGGTCCTCATCAGCGTGGTGCAAGCTAAACCTCAACGACCAAAAAGCAGGTCATGCAGGCATTCTGAAAAAATCATGAAACGGTTAGTTAAGGCCAGAATTGCGCGAGAACGTGAAATAATGTGAAAAATAGTACAATATTATTTTTGTACTATTTTTTACAATATCAAGAATGTCAATTGGGGAGTCTTGGGTGGGTTCATCTGGATGAATGACTCCAAGATCCATGTTTTCGATGACGTTTTGGACATATTTTCTATTTGGATTCGAACTGTATGTACCCCAAGCAGGATTTTGCAGTTAAAGTCATAGTCCACAATAGTTGGTGCATTAATTTAAAAATGTTTTTGATTTCAAATTCGCATAGATTTATGTTCCAATATTAATAGTCTGAATATATGTGAATTTTGGAGCATTAATGCTCTTTATGGATATACTGGTTATTTCCAAACCGAATAAACAGGTTTTAATGGGTATGTCGTTGTACATTTTGTGAATGAAAATTGCTGTTCCTCCACCTTGTCATGAAAGTCTACTTTGTCAGATTGTGTTGTATTTGGGAATCTTCATTTTATGGCATGGTTTGAACAAAGTTTCAGAGACAAGGTAGATGTGTCTACATCATACTGACTCAGAAGTTCGGTAAATAAAGTTTTCTTATTGCGCAGGCTACAAGTATTCCAGTAAACTATTCAGAGCTTGTTTTTATGATATTTTGTGAAGTTCACTGACAGCCTTTTATATCAAGACGCGACCTGTCACTGGCCAACCGCTACTGGTCTTGTAGCGCTGTCCGCCCTCTCATCCGAGAGGTGTTCTCCATCATCGGGCGGCCGCCGGACCTTCAGTCCTGGATCTTCGCGGTGGACCTCGAGGACCATGCCATCACCATCTCCTTAGCGGCGAAGCATGCCATCTACGTTTTCTTCGTAGATCGCGAAATACGTGGTATCGCCGGAGACCCATTGGCGATCTTCCATCAAACTCTGCAGCGGTGGCGCCATGTACATAGTTGTATATTTTAATCATTTTTGTTATAACCATCATCCTCATTGTAAATTTCTCATTATCACATAAATAATGCGGCAGACTGTGCACTTTACATGTATTGACAAGAGGTTAATAAAATTATGTCAATTGTCAATAACGTTACTAACACTAGTGGTAATTATGTTGGGATCCAGTTCCAAAATAACTTTATTAGGTGCCGCCCAAAAAGAGTAACTTTGCTTATGTTATTGTCAAGTATCTCTACAACCCCGGCCACAGAAGCTTCATGGGACACCTGTCAATCATCACTGGACTCCGAGGGGACGACCACAGGTGTGAGGGTTCTCGGAATCTTATCGGCAAATAAAGAAAACGGGGACGCCTCGGTGGCTGACCACTCTCAATTTTATTATCTTTACCTTGGGATAAGTTGTTATAATATCTGAATCCCTCTCTCTCTCTCTCTCCTTGTGTAAATACCACTTGTATATAATTTTATTGGATAATTAAAAGGTAAATATCCTTTATAATAAATACTCCGCTACAATATTTACAATAAATAATATATACAGGTTATTCACATTTACAGTGTATTATTCTTTTTACAGGGTTAGAGCCTTGTGCGGGGTCGTAAATTCGGTGTGTTCCCCTCCTCCAGGATGGGCTGTTATCCGCGTTTTTTTTTTCTAGGTACATGTTTTTTCCTTCGATTTTTCCATTTTTCTGCATGTGTTCTCAATTGATATGTTGGGATCTCTTAAAAAGAAGTTTTTAATAGGAATTTATTTGGATTTAAAGGCTTTAATGGTTTACTGTGGATTTTTGAATCGTCTGGCATTGGAGTTTTCAGTAAGGTATCCTTGATAGTATGAAATTATCATGTTTGTTTATTTTCTTGGGGCAACTAAGCAAACTTGTTGTGGGCTGCCCTTGGTAGTCATCACATTTAGGAGTTGTCTCTGTGGGGGTCGGTGGAAGGATGGTCTAAACCTTTGGTTTTCGACCGCTACGACCCGGGTTCGATTCCCGCATTGGGCACTTTTTGTGATTAAAAAAAAAATGCCCCAATGGCCTCCGATTCTTGCTAAAGTCCAACCCCACCAGCGAGTGCAAGTAACCAAACAGGGCTCTGGTACATTTGTAAGTGCAAAGTCGAACTGCGTTTCACATGTGTAGACGTGTGATGCACTTACAGTAAAAGCAGTCGCCTACTTCTACCCACCATGATCCTGGTTCCTCCTGGTTCAAATTCACATAAATAGGTACCGCTCAGCAAGAGAAACCTAGTTCATGATAATTGAACATTGTGTAATATGTGAAGGTTATCACATATTAAACAAATTTTAACGCGGGATTCAATCCCGGTTCATGACTGTCGGGAATCGAGGGGGTTACCCACTCGTCCTACGACTTTTTATACCCACCATGATAATCATGGCCTGTACCACGTGTACTACAAAAAATGAGTTGTCTGGTATTTTTAAAGCATGTTGATGTGAAGTTGTTTGCACCAAATTTTACACATGATGCATTATATATTGTCGGAATTCATATTATGAGTGACCATAATTTGGCATCGATGCTCCACTTGCAAAAATATTCCTGGTTATAAATTTATATTTACCTCGAATGGCGTTATCAATGCACCAAAAGTACGTCATTTTTTAAAATCCTGTAATCGTTTTTTTTAATAGTATTTATCTAAGTGTTCAAGTATTTAAAGTGTATTTATCCGTCGCCTCCTGTGTGACGGCAAGTTGCAGTGACATTGTAGAAAAGTGAGTAAAGTTTGGTCCTCAACTTTTGCTCCAAAAGACTAAGTTTTTTTTAAATGCGGAGAAAATTTATTATACATATTACCCCGATATATACCATTCCTTTTGTAAATAGTCATACACAGTCCATTTCTTTCTAGCAATTTTTATATTATTCATAGATTCATCCTCATTGTTAATTTGCCATTACCTTTGTCGTATTGAAGTCACAATAGTAAAAAAGTTTTTATTTTATAAATTTAACGTCCTTAGCACAAATTTTGCATAACAATGTTGTACATACGAAATTTTCGTTTTCACTTTTCTCTTTATTTATTTTTATAAATGCTATATTTTTCTCTCGCATGCAAAAATATCTTGTCTTACATAAACTCATCTCGTTCTTTTGTTTAGTTATCGAAAAAAGCCTGTAGAAGGACGCATGAGTCCGAAAGCTTGCTAATAAAATTCGCACAAGATACTCCTCTTCAATCTCCGTTTTATTTTTCTACATATTTTTGTTTGTTTCCCTATATATATGTCTCAATTTTGAAGATCATGTCAGAGGTGTGAGTAGCATTGAACCTAGTTTCAATGGTTCAAACTCTTGGTTTTTAAGGTCTTCCTGGATTTTGGGTATTGTGTGATGCACTAGTCGAGTGCTCTTATCACAAACCTTAATTTTTTGTCTTCTTCAATGGTTCTCAGGAAGTCTCAAGAACCAACCTTTTAGTCGTTGAGGTACAGCCTGCACCAGGCTAACGAGGACGAACAGCCCGAAACGCTTACGTGGTTGGGCTTTTCTTGATTTATCAAGAAGTTCGGTTGGCCAAATATTATGGAACAAACCTAAATAAACGTTTATTTTCTTCCTATAGATGGCGCTCTGCAATCTAAAATGTCTCTGTGAGCGGTCAGAAAATGCTATTTTTATTTTCAATATATATATATAATCATTTTATTCGTGATCGAACGTTGTGGCCCTCTACGTATTGAAATTCATACAATGGTCGTTCATGGAAAAAGAAATTCTATGGTGGGGTCCACAGACCTACTGGCACGTAGCTGGGGTGGTCTACTCATCCCCACGTCTCCGGAGGAGTCTTCACGTCTTAGATGGACCTACCAGGATCCTGACGTACTTTGCATCCCCCCCAAGAACACCCCCTGAATATATATTTGTTGAAATATATTTCGATATACACTAGATTTTCATATGTACTATAATTATAAATAGTGTAACAGCTCCTAAATGTAGATACAATTCAACTCGCCAGCTTATATATAGCTATCATGTAATCACTAATAAGATAATAAAGTTTTATTGAGAGTCCGTCGCACCTAAGACAGGGCGAGGTCCAATTTCATCAATATTATTCCTTTCCTTCCTGGAAACTTCCAGTTAGTTTTACGACCACCACCACTGACAATCGGAGGTGAATCGAGCTGTAAAACTAACTTTAGTATAAAATTAATTCTAGAAAAGTCAAGACCTTAGTTTCAGCCCGAATGTACAAATTATCCCAATAAAGGGAAATGACTAAGATAATCATATAATAATGGAATCAGCAACAGCAACTAGTTCAATTTTAAATCGCCTTATTTTTCTTACTTCTTACTAGACGAATGACTCAGCTTTAATCGGCAACTCAATAGTAGATGTTTGTCCAATAAATATTGTCTCAAAAAAGTGGTTCATTATATTATCTTCACTAAAAATAAATAAAATACATATATTGAAAATATCATAATAAACCATTTTTGAGACAATATTTATTGGACAAATATCCACTATCGAGTAGCCGATTGAAGCTGAGTCATTTGTCTAGTAATAAATAAGAAAAATAGGGTGATTTCAGAATTTAACTAGTTACTGGGTATAGTGACTAGAAAGGAAAGAGAGTCGACTGACCGTGGCAGACATAAGATGAAGGAGTCTCTCCAGGATGGACCCTCGCTGTCACCAGGACCACCTTCTTCTTCTCCCGCACGCTGGAGTCCGCGGGACTGGTCACTGTCAGTAGGTCCAGCCTCCGGCCTTGCTGCCATCATAACCAGCCAGCTGGTTGATATTTGTCAATATCGCTCAAATCTATATATCATTTATTAATCAACCAGGCGCGATATTGAAATATTTGCGCCTATTACAGAGGAAATAAAAAAATAAAACTTAGAATTAAATATTCACAAATTTACATGTATTAATCGACAGAGTTCATAAAATTTATAAAGACAAAGTGGCTGATGTAAGAGAGTTAAATTATTTAGATCAGGGAACAATCGATGTCTCACTTCTGTAAAGTTCGGACATAAAATGAAGAGCAGTTTGTTCAGCTCAAATCTATATATAAAAATGAATAAAATATCCCGCCAGAAGTGATTAGTTTCTTTTTTGTCAACTGGCAAACTTTCGATATCAAAAGATCATTGATGGACCTAAAATTGCTAATCTTACAAACAAATGTGCTATATATATTACCAATTATTCTCATATAAATAAAAATGGTTGACTGTCAGAGAGAATTATAAGTTAACATATAAATAAAACGTTTTTCTGTCAAAGATAAACTAAAATCAGCACCAATTTTATTTATTTTATTTAACATATCGGGGATACTTAACATATTGGGATACTTGCACCTAAATATATTTCAGCATCTTATATGCAATTTAATAAACAAGACTAGAAACAAAATTTAAACTGAAAGGTTGATTTTCTCAAACAGAAAAGAAAATCTAAAATGAATCGACAAAAATTATATAATTTTACCTAGGTGTCTTTATTATATACAAATTCGCACATTTCTTCGATGGGATAAAAATGATTACTTCTGTATCTGTGAAAAAGATCGGACATTCTAATAAAAAATGTATTGAGTCTTGGTTTTCTTTTCTACAGAAGCTGTTAGGATCATCTGTAGCCCCGAATTTCGCCAAAATTCTCCAAAATTACCATGATTTGTATTGAACTGTACGTTGTAAAATTTTGAACGAAAATAATAAGGAATTTCAAATGGGAAAATTTTCCGTAAGGTTTTATTAGTCTTAGTTATTGTATCCGTCATTTTTGATTCTAAAAATCAGCTATTTTTATTTTACAAATTTGTTTTTTTTTCTACAAATCGAATTCTATTAATAAACTTAAAGCCGAATATAGAAATGCTATTTCGATATCTGAATCCAGTTGGTTCTGTTACTAGATATAATTCCATTTTCGTGATTTTTTACAGCCTAATATAAAACGTAAAACTGCTCATTATAGTCAAATACCACTACATTAATTCTAGTCGTCGCGCTTGGCTCCTGCGGTTCTTATCGACGACGCCGTTTCCTCCGTCGTGGATCACCTATCCTGGCTCCCGTTGCTCTCCCTCTGCAGCTCTACCCGCAGACCACCCAAAGACCTCCGAGAACCACCACTCAAGTGGATCTCCTTTCCTCTGGAAGTTTCTCTCGGCCTTACCACTGGTGGGGGGACAAGAGAGACTTACCAGAAGAGTAGCGACTGTGGCGTTGGCGAGAGAGTCATAACAGCAACCGACAACAAGACTTCTAACACTCCTCCTTTATTGTCATTTCTACTACACATTACATATAACTAGAATAACAATAAACAGGTATTTACATTACGTTACCTACTAGGGCCAATATAAACGTGTTTTTACAAACATTTGCCCCAGGAAACAGGACCACAGCAGTCAGCAATTCCCACATTATTTTCAGACCGTGAATAGGCGAAAGCGCCATTTATTGGCGGAGGTTGTAGGTTTTTCAGGCACATATACGCGACAATATTTTATGTTTATTTTAATGTATTTTTCGAGATTGATGATTCCTAAATTAATCTCTTAAAATAATTCTAGAATTTTCATTGAAAGGATAAAAATATAACATGAATCATGAAAATTTCTCTTATAGAATTGTAAATAGCTATAAAACGAAGAGAAATTTTTTTTTATTTTTACTATACATGGGCAGAAAACGCTCTATGTCAATTATGACAATAAGAGATCACAAAAGAGGATATGAATTCATTAAGTTTCTTTATTGAAAACTGTCAAGCCTTCGATCAAAAGATTATCAACGGACCTAAAACAAAATGATATAAGAATATAAAGGTATTAACGTAGAAAACATGTAAATTATAGAAATAAGAGATAATAAAGTTAATGTTATAATACAATATAATGCGGCCTATGATTGTAAAACGGCATTTGAAAATTATCCCGCAAGTGTTTCTTTTGAACGAAAAATCGAAATTTATTTTAAGGAGAAATAGCGATTATTTATAACCTTAGGGATGAAGTATGAAAGGATAAATTATGAAGAGTAATGATCAACGGAAAAATAAAAGTGTCCTGGGATGGGAATCGAACCCACAGTGTTCCACTTACCGGGCATATTTCATTGTCATATATATTTTTATACTCTATATAGAGAGTAATTAAAAATAAACTATTTAATAATAAATAACTATTTTGCAATATATTTATCAAAAACGACTGCACTATCAAATCTTATTACATAATATTCATAACATATATATGTTGTAATGTATTTCAATATATATTTGGTATTCATATGCAATATACAGGATGTACCAGGTAAATTGGGAATTTCAACAATGGTATTTTAACTGAAATTTTTTGCAAGTAAAAATTAAAATATCCGAATGAAATTTGACACAGTAGTAGATAAAAGGATATAGTTTTTATTTATTCAATGTAGTTTCCATTATTAGCTACAACAGTCTCGAGGCGAGTGCGGAATGAAGCACAGGCCTTGGCGACGATGACCTTGTCCATTTGGGTCATCACCGTGTGAACTGCTTTCTTGACAGACTGGATGGTGGTATGAGGAGCTTTGTTGACATCTCTCTCAACAACGCCCCATACATAGTAGTCGAGGGGATTGCAATCTGGAGAATTAGGGGGCTAAATATCAGGACCCCAGTGACTAGGGACGTTAAGTGTCAGCCACGATTGTGTCTTTTTTGCCTTATGGGCTGGAGCTGAGTTCTGTTGGAAGAGTTCCTTCCTGCGGCCACCATGTCCATCCAAGGCTTCACAACGGTCTCCAGAACATTGATGTAGGTGTCAGCGTTCATCCTAAGGCCCTTCTCAAAGAAATGGGGAGGCATGATATCACCTTCACTGCTGATAACGCCAAGGACCATTACGGAGGCAGAAAATTTCGTGTGCATCACGACAGGTATCTCTGAGGGGTCTTTACAGATCCAGCAATCATTCCTGGGATTTACCTTTTGGTCCACGTCAAAGTTCTTTTCGTCAGAGAAGAACCTTAGCATGCCAAAAGAGTCGTGTTTCAGGTTGTTGAGGAGGGCAGCAGCCTTTCCTTTTCTGTTATTCTTCATATTCTCAGTCAGCAACTGACCTTTCCGAAGGGCATAAGACTTGAGACCAAGGTCCTCATGGATAGTTCTGACAATTGTCATAGAGCCAACGTCCATTTCCTTGGCTATGGCCCTCATGCTCTTCCCAGGGTTTCCATCAATCTTCTCCTTGACATTTTTGACAAATTCTTCGCCTCTTACCCTGTCCGATCGACGCGAGTGCTTTTTCCTTGTAGCTATCCCCTCTTTGTTACTGTCGGCCTCATCAAACTGCTTCTTGACACGATAAATAGTGGTTTTGGGCAACTTAAGAAAATCCACTATCTCTTTGGGGCTCCTTCCGGCGCGCAGAGCAACGATGATGGCAGCTCGATTTTCAAATTCTCGGTTACTCTTCATCACTACACTGCGCACACATGTACTGTTGCATTTTACATGAATATGGCTACGTAATGAAAAAAGAAACAAGTTTTTAATCTCAAGTAGTTTTTGTTTTATGGACTGTCAAAGTTAGTCCCAATTTACCTGGTACACCCTGTAGTTATAGTGTAACAGCCAAAATTATAGACACAATCTAACTCACCAGTCCCCTGATATTTGGCCAATCCATTTTCTTGATAAATCAAGAAAAACCAAACCCCTGTTGGTGTTTTTGGGGGTAAAAAAGAGAAAATGTTACTTAAATATATTTTTTTAATATTATCTTTATGCATATAAAGTATCAAAGTAAAGTTTAAGAATTAAGAAGAAATACAAAAAACAAGAAAGGATCAAGAAGGCACTAACTACGTTGCCAAATTGTTAATTAACATATGCTAGCTAATATTATCATCATCAATTTATATTTATTCATATATCTATATAATTTATTTACACAGAGAAAAATTATTTGAATTAATATTATTCCTAACAAATCCCCCCTTTAATTCAATCTCAATTTTTCTTCAGAAATATAAACAGTTTAAAAAAATCAAACATAGATGGCGTTACCTCCCCATGCTTTCACTTATATACAAGCCTTTGTTTTCATCCCACATTTTACATAAAGTGAAAACATATATCAAAAAACATATTTTAAAAAATATAACAAATGAATTTATGTACAGGGTGATCCAAAAGTCCCGCACAACTTTAAAAATTAATAACTCCGCGAATATTTGCGCTAGGGCAATGCGGTAAACACCATTGTGTTCAGGATGCAATGGGATTTTTTATGGCAAATAATGAAAAATTCGAAATTGATTTTAGTTACAACTTTATTCGCTAGATGGCGCTCTACCAGAATCAGAGATTCAGCGGCCAAATTGTTTGATAAATTGAAAAATATAACTGAACGACACGTATTTTTCCTTTTTGAATACCAGGAAAGAACCCTAATAATATAAAATGATAAATTAATAAAACACCATTTCGCCAAAAGTTAGAAGAATTGGTTGACGATTTTTAAATACAATCTGAGATATGTAAAATAGGTATATGCAAATTAAAATATGTATAAAAAAAACAATGGTTGCCTGTAAAGTCGGTTTTACGGGCGAAGATTTTACGTGACAACGGTAGAATATTTATTGATATGAATATAATTAAATTGCACAATAGGAACAAGGAATTGAATGAAAATAAGAATTGCACAAATTTTAACTATAGAAATATATTTTGTTTACTAAAACATTGTACATGTAAACTTAAACTTAACTAATTCCTATTTGAGTGATTTTGTTGAGGATAGGACGATGATAGGACTTGCATAAATGGAAGGCGCGGTGAGACCAAACGTTCACTGATAGGATCCAGAGGCGGTAGACCTGGAGGTATGTCAGGATATGAGAAGCCGTTGACCTTTGCGAGAGTAGGAAGCTTACGCTTATTCAGTGATTGTCTACAGGTGTTGCAAGACTTTGTATAATCCTCCTTGCGTAGCTGCCGATTTTCCTTAACGTATCAATCCGAGATTACCTTCAGTTGTAGTGCAGTGATGGTTTTAAGGTCATTCTTGAACCACAATCTGTCACAAACCGAGCAAGCATGGCCAAAATCGTTGTCCAGGAAAGTAGATTGAAATCTCCGTATTGACGATGACCATTTGGTATACCAGGTGGATTGTTCCAGTTGTATTGCTGTTTGGCTTGAAGAAGTAGTCGGTTGTACATCAGTCCGAGGAGATGCTGCTCTACGTTGTCGGAATGCACGTTGCCGTTGAGCGTTAGTTAGGGGAACGCTCGTTCTCTCCGCCACGACAGGAACGCTTGTTCTCTCCACCACAGAACAAGACGTTGAAGCAGGTGACTCTGACGTACCGCTGGTGAGGGCTATGTTAGCAGATTACGTAGCTTGAACCTGCGTTGCCTCTCCGCAGCCGCTTTTGCAAAGGCTCTTACTTGTTCAGGAGTTCTGGTCAATGCTTTTCGTAGTCTGTACTCACGTTGTCGCTGAGCATTCGTTCTGGCGGTAGAGGTGGTGTGTGGAACAACGAAAGGTACTGCAGACGTTGACGGCACGATATCCTCCGTCTCCATTGAAGTACTGGAAGTTGAAGGCACCGTTTCCATTGTTTTGAGAGTGGTGATTCCTGTTGAACATTTGAAATTGAATGGATGAATTTTTAATTTTAAAGAATCAATTTGAAAATCAAAACACTTATTCAGATCGAAGGTTCAAATTTTTGCTAAATAAATTTGAAACTATTTAAAATTTGTAAAATAATAATTAATTAATTAATTAATTTTAAACTAATAATTTACTTAACACTATCAACATTTATCAATAGTATGACATAACCTATAAACTCAGTTTCTCAACTTTTGTGTCAATCTAACAATTAATCAATCAATCATAGTTTACGATAATGAAATATCAGTGTACAATTATTTACCTTTATTGTTGTAGTTGTTGTAAATGACGAATCTAAGCACTCCACATTTTCACTACAGACACAGCTGACGATACTTTAACCACACGTGTGAACTTGTATTATGACGCTTTCTTGTTTTTCCAACGCCAAGAACGTTCGAGAAAGACAAAGACAGAGACAAGCATGCGCCGATTCAATGCGCCTAATTCTCTAGCGCTGCGCGCGCAGCACTCTCGTTCGGTGACTCATCGTAACGTTACCGGGCGTTACACTTTTTCATAAGTGACTCCCAGCCGCAACCTAATTTAAGACGTTGTCACGTCAAAATATTTATATTTTAGATGGAGTTTTGTGAAATAAATTGAATGTTTGAAAATAACTACTGATATCAATACACGATTTTTGAAATGTTAATATAGTACCAAAAATTATGATGGCACTACTAATTGGATTTCGTGCTATAAGGAATGTATAGTTTCTTAACTAATTGTCGACACTTGACTATTTAACTGGATATTTGTCATGATCCAAAAATGAAATATAGAGGGGAGTGACAAAATATATTTGTCGTACTTTATTCCAAATATCCTATGGGTTTGTCAAATGTTATCATTGCTTATTATACTGTACATAATTTTGAAAATATATCCCCTCAAAATAAAATCACACACACACATAAGCCTTTTTTATTGGGGCATCCAGCCCTATACATGATTCCCCTCTACAGGATTAGCAAAGGAAGATATTTCAAAAGTAAAAACTAGAATACAAGAGGTAATAAGGAAAAAGAAAAGAGAGAAGAAAGAAAAAAAACAAACAAAAAGAAATATAACCATATATACAAAAAATAAACATACAGAGCAAAAGGAACTATACATGATTAAATATTTAAATTAAAGTACCAATGTTTAGGATATGTTAAGGTTAGGATATCATTGAGAGGGCTATTGTGGAATCAGCCGCGTTCAATCTTCGCCTTCTTCCTCCAAGCAAACCACGACATTCGGCGAATCCATTATTCTCCAACGGACATTGACTGCGGCCTTGTAGAATTTATATAAACCGAGGGAGAGACCCTGATCAACCATCAGTGTGTTCATCCAGCTACAAATTTGTTGGCAGTCAGGTTGAGACCAGGGTAAGTCACCCAAAATTTCTTTCTTCATAGGAGTCTCAGTTGTGCAAAAAATATTTTAATTGCTAGAGGAATAGTTGTGAATAAATATCGTTCTGCTGTTATTGAATTTTTTAGGTATTTGAAGTGACTGTAATGTGAAGAATTTAGAATTTTCGCCATGTCGCTTTGGATGCTTTGTTCGGTTGCTATTCGAATAATAGCAGGGATTTCAGTCAGTATTGCAGTGTAATCCGGACAACCCTTCAGGAACGAAAAACCGTTTGAGTCTAAAATGGTTGACAGGTTTTCGACAAAGGTTAAACCAGCCCTTTGATTGCTGTGTAATGTCCAGAGGTGTGACAAACATGCCCGGGGCAACCTACTCTCCTCCATTTTCATAATCCTCACCCAAAATCTCAGGACCTGTTTCAAAATAAAATCATTTTCAAATCGACCTTTTGCGTTGAAAAACGTGGTAGTAAAATCATTTTGTATTATTTTTTGCGCAAAATATCTAAAGTTGGGGGGGGGGGGGGGATAAAGAGATTATTCCTTATGCTATTTCTTCTAATGAGCGAAAAGCGATAAACTAAACCTAAGGGGTAAAATTGTGTATACCAGTGTAATTCGAGAAGTTATAACACTTTGGCCTGCACGACATATTATAAAATGTGGGCAAATGACAAACAAAAAAAAAATTACTGTTTACAGAAAAAAAAAAAAAAGAGTCAAGATGTGAGGACAGCATTTATTATTCCCCTAACCCAAAACAAAGAGCTGCAAAATATAACACATGAGGTAACTGCCTTCTCTCTTGTATTAGGTCACAATCCTTGCTCAATGTGGCGCCCTTCATTCTCAAACACCGCCTGCAGGCGATAGATGACAGTATGGTCACAATTAAATAGTTGAAATTTATAAAACGTGCCATCTGATAGAAGCCTTCAACATGGCCAATGTGGTAGGCCGGCATCGATAAAAACGCGCGTAAGTCAGTCAAGTCTGGTAATATTGGAGGCCACTGGTATATATAAAGTGGCGACTTATCAACGAATTCCACCGAACGTATCCTTCATCAATTGTTTGGCACCGCGGGAGATATGAGGAGGTCCTCCATCTTGCATGAATGTTATTTCGCTTAGTGCTTGTCTGTCCTGCAATATGGGAATAACCTTTTCTCTCAAAAGTTGAACATAACGTTCACCAATTACGAAAACGGTTTTAAAAGATTTTCCATTGATTTTTTCAAAGAAAAATGGCCCAATAATAAAAGAAGAAGTGAACCCACACAAAACTGTAACTCTGTGCTGATGAAGTGGTATTTCTGTAAAAATCCTAGGGTTTTCTGTTGCCAAATGAGGCAGTTTTGAATGTTAAATTCTCCCTTTAGATAAAAGTGAGCATCATCTGTTCTTAGAACATTTGACAGCCAGTTTTCATCAATATCAATTTGCCGGAAAACCCATGCAGCGAATTCTTGACACTTCTCAAATCGCTGACTTTCAACTCGTGAAAACTTTGAATTTTGTTAGGGTATTTTTATATAAAAATTCTAAATGTGTGTTCTCTCCAAACTGTTCCATACGAAATCCCCGTTTGTCGAGAAACTTGTCTAGCACTTACTTCTCCATACGGGGATAACGTTTCAATAGCTTCAGCATTCTGTAAAACCGTAACAGCCACTGACTTGCATGTCGATGGTCTTCCACTCCGAGGTTTTGCTTCCAGAGATCCAGTTTCCTCAAAACTTTTAATCAATCGCTTTAGAGAGTAGCAACTCATTGGTCCTTTACCGCTTTGAATATCTTTAAAGGAACGAAACGCTCGTAAAACTTCAGTGGCAGATTCTGAATCACAATTTAAAAAATTCACCAAGAGTGCTTTATCCTGTAGTGACGGCATTCCAAGTGGAAGGGGAGAAGTTCGACCACATCTCCTTGCGGTCCCCCCTGGACCCTTTGAATATTTGACCAAATTCTGGTTCGTTTCCAAGATGACTAACGTTGCAACGGCACCCATTTTCAAATGAAGAGCAAAACTGATATCTCCAGTAATGCTACCGCGTCCGGGGTAACCGCCGCGTCAGGAGCTGCAGCTCGAGTTCATGATGAGAAATCTACTACGAGGACACAATTCAATCTACAACAACTCAATATAAATGGTACCCAGAGGAAAATAAAGAGCTGACTTGTCTTCTCTGTGACAACAATGTACATATTAATTGTCATCAGGAGACAAAATTGAATCAGAATCTGAGATTCTATATCAAAGATTATACAACACTACGAAAGACCGGGAAAATTCGGAGGAGGACTTGCCGTTTTGATTAAAACTCCAGAAATCAAATTTAAGGAAATCGCCTATAATCAGAGTAAGCCTAGAGAAGGCACGACAGAAGCTCAGGCAATAGAAATCTATCTTACAGATAAAACAATTCCAATCATAAATGTTTATCACCACGATAATACTAGCATCAATACAGGCCTGATAGAGACATTAAGTGAAGCGTCTTCGGATATCGCAATCATACTTGTTGATTTTAACGCCGAAAGACCAACTTGGGGATCACCTGTCCAGGATAACAAAGGTCAGCAGGTTGAGGACATGCTAACCGACCTCGACCTTACGCCGTTAAATAACGAAAAGAACACCTATCTATCCAAGTCCACAGGCACAGAATCCGCAATAGACATCACAGCGATAAATTACAACATCGCACCCATAACACAATGGAAAATTCTGAAAAGTGCAATCAGTGACCACAGACCAATTTTAACAACCCTAAAATTCAAAATTGAGAATTTCCAACAGAATAGAAGAACACTGGGAAAAAAAAATTGCAGAAAAGCTTGAAGAACTGTGCAACGAAGAATTAAATCACAGAACGATTGACAAAAAATTGGAAAAATTCTCTTTGAACATATCCAAAACTGCAAAAGTATCGATACCTAGAGGTAGACGTAAA
Organism: Cordylochernes scorpioides; assembly: GCA_030710605.1. Lineage (NCBI taxonomy): Eukaryota > Metazoa > Arthropoda > Arachnida > Pseudoscorpiones > Chernetidae > Cordylochernes > Cordylochernes scorpioides. The sequence goes on from CP092883.1 coordinate 45,060,749, forward strand.
GACCTGTGAAAACCTTACTGAAAGGACCACAATATCGAGGCAATGATTGCAGAGAGAGACAATAAAAATGAACTTCTTAAAACAAATAAAACAGAAGAAATCATAAAGGAACTCATTGAAATTAGTCACAAAATAGAACAAGAAATTTGGATATTCAAACAAGAAAAATGGGCAGAATTCTGAGAATAAAATGGATCCAAAAAAGGAAAGGCATCACTGGAATATAATTAGTGTTATAAAACAATCAAAACCAACACTAATCCTCCAATACTCTAACCGATATGAACAGCGAGAACGAACAAACAGATGGCTGACATAATTGCTGAATATCTTTCAAGCACTTCCAGACTCAGCTATACGAATGAAGGCAGGACTCTAAAAATAATATAAACAAGTTTGTTAAACAAGCAAGAAATTACCATCAACAAGATATTTACTCGAGAGACTTCACACTGAATGAGCTAAATTAATCAATAGGAAAGTTAAATCCAAGATGTCACCTGGAGATGCTCTAATCTTTGGTCAAATGATTAAACACTTTGGAGACGAAGCTAAAAATCAACTCCTACGAATACTGAACATTTCATGGCAAACTGGTAAACTAACAAAGAATTGAAAGATATCAATTATAGTGCCAATACTGAAACCAAACAAAGATGCCAAGGAATGCAAGAACTATCGGCCAATTGCTCTCACCAGCATACTTTGTAAAATAACAGAATGAATTATCCACTCTAGGCTCATAGTCTGGCTCACTAACAATAATAAAATAAACTTCTACCAAACTGCCTAAAGATCCAGACACTGCACAACTGATAAACTGTTCTACTTCTGTCAATCAATAATAGATTTCTAGGAAAAACCGCCAAAGAAGACAACGGCCGTATTCCTGGATATGACCTCAGCTTTTGATCGAGTGTAGAAATTATTTGAAAGGCTGCACAACATCGGAGTAAGAGGAAAAACCTTAATCTGGATTGCAGACTTCTTAAGGGGAAGAAGGATAAAGGTTCGGGTCAAAGGAACATTTTCCAAGGACCGAAGAACACGGGCTGGTGTACCTCAGGGATCTGTGCTCAGTCCTCTACTCATCTCGCTATATATTAACCGTTGTTTATGTAAATAGATGAATATTATTTGTATTATATAAAGCCTCATTATGTAAAAATAAAGGTATATATAAATTGGACATTTGTTGTTGGCCATGGTCAAGTTTAAGCTCTTGTACGTCTAATTACGACACAACAAAAGTGGCGACGAGGATGCGCGATCTACAGAGCCAGTAAAAAGCTGAGGAAAACGGCGTCTATGCAAGTATAACAACTACATCTTTTAAACAAATCTGACTCTCGGATTATGGAGAGGAAAAATAGAAAAATGGGTTAAGATTACATCTTTTAAACTATCTGGATCAAGAAAACAAAGGAGTAGAAAAGATCAGCATGACAAGTTCAAAGTTAATAGTACCTTTTAGATTCTATAGCCCAGTGGAGGACACTTCGATCTTTTTCTACAAAAATTTGAGGCTTTCTTTTTGACATCTGAAGGAGGAGATTAAAGTGCTGATTTTTACCTCGCTACCAGATTCTGAAACTTTGAAGCAGGGAAACGACATTTTCTTCCTGGTCTAATGAAAGATCAACCCTATGATACTATCATTCAAAGAATTAAGCTGCATTTGGATACAAAGAAGAAAGTGATACCACAGCGATGCAGATTTTTAAAGATAATTCAACAGGAAGGAGAATCAATTTCGGAATATCTTAGAGAATTGAAACATTTGGTAATAAATTGTAATTTCGTCGATATGTAGGGAACCATGATGCGAGACCGTTTTGTGGCTGGAATCAAGTCAGAAAATCCTGCAAAAGAAGCTACTACAAGAGGACGACGATTTCACCCTGGATAAAGTTTTTGCAGTGGCGATCTTGTTCGATCTGACGGAGATAAATACAAGAGAATTACAAGATAAATTAGTGGCCAAGATATCCCCTGTGAATTGAAAGGATAAAAAGGGCGAGTACAATAATAGTACGGCGCAGTATAGGCCTTTCAGGCAAAGTGGCAAAGGCAAAATAGTGTGTTATAGATGTGGTGAAAGACATTCACACGTGGCATCTGTTTTACCTCATAGAACAAAGACTTGTTCTAAAATGTAATAAATTGGGTCATTTAAGTAGGGTCTGCAAAGCTTGTAAAAGAATGTGGGGATGTAAATTTGTACAAGAGGACTCTATATATTCTGTACAGGGCGAAACTGATGCCACAATAAATTTAACAGTAGATGATTATTATTTGTGCTTTACAATAGATACAGGAAGTCCAGTTACACGTTAATACCTAAAGATATTTATAAGAATTATTGGCAAGGTAAAAGATTATTTCCAACAAATTTAAGATTAAAATCCTTTTGTGGTATATCAATAGAGATTATAGATCAAAGAAATGTTTTGTAAAAGAAGCCAACCAATATTTACGATTAATAGTTGTAAATGAAAAAATCCAGGTAATTTTATTAGCAAGAGAATGGCTTAAACAGTTGAAACTTGATTATTCTATATTGTTTAGCATTAAAATTTTAAATAATGAATATAATAGAAATATATTTAAATATATAAAAAAATTGATGGTTTAACAAAGATTTGGGCTGTCTGAAGGACGTTAGAATAAATTTTAATTAAAAAAAGGATGTGACTCCTGTGTTTTGTAAGGCCAGGAGTTTACCCTTCTCTCTAAAAAACAAAGTAGAGAATGAAATTGATCGTTTAGTGAATTCTTGCATTTTATAACTTATAGTTCATGCATATTGGACCGCTCCAATAGTACCGGCATCAAAAAAGGATGGTAGTGTAAGGATATGTGGTGATTTTAGATGTACAGCTAATAAAGCAATAGAATTAGATAGGTATCCCATTCCATCGATCGATGAAATCTTTTCAAAATTATCTACAAGCACCGTACTTTCGACTCTAGACCTATCACAGGCTTACTTACAAGTAATGTTAGCTGAAGAAGCCAAAGCTGTTGTTGATATAAACACAACAAAGAGGTTGTTTTCTTATAAAAGACTACCATATGACGTAGCGGTAGCACCAAATAAATTTCAGAGGATTATGGAAGGCCTATTTTCTGATTTTCCAGGTGTGGCCTGCTACATAGATGATATTTTGGTTGCAGGAAAAGACTTTGAAGATCATGAACAAAAGTTGGATCTAGTGTTTAGATGATTTCTAGAAAAAGGTTTAAAGTTAAACAGATATAAATGTAAATTTAAAAAGAAATCGGTGGAATATTTAGGGTTTCAAATGGATAAATATGGACTGCATCCCTTAGAAAATAAAATTAAAGCAGTGATAGAGGCGCCTGAACCTAAAGAATGTTTCGCAATTGAGATATTTCATAGGACTCTTAATTTATTATTATAGATTCATAAAGAATATAGCAAACATTTTAGCGCTATTCTATCAACTTTTGAATAAAAATTGTAGATGGAATTGGACGAAAAGATATCGAATGTTATTTTAAAAGGTAAATCATTATTAATAGACTATGGACTAGGCGTGGTTTAGCTGAGAGATATGTAAGAGAGTTTAAAAACCTTTTGAGAAATAATAATGGGAAGGATGATTTAGAGACGAATCTACAAAGTTTCCTATTTGCTCATAGAGCATTCCCCCAAACTGTATAAAGAAATTCCCCGGCGGAACTGCTAATGAAGAGAAGTTTAAGATCAAGATTCTCGAATTTAATACCAAGATGGGAAATCCGCGAGAGGTATTTCATGAGGCCGTAAGAAGGCAGGAGCAGTTTACTACAGGTTGCGAGGTTTATTTCCGCAACTATGCAACTGGACCTAAACGGTAAAAAGGTACCATTTTGGAATTATTGAGCTACCGTCACTACCTTATAAGTTGCGAGGGCGTCGTGTATAAGAGGTATATCAATCAATTGCGACCTGTGAGAAAGAAACAAGTGGAGACAAGAAATTTGATACTCCCTCGAATATCAGGAGAGAAGCCTGTAGGTGGAAGTCAGAAATAAAGTGAAGAGGAGGTTCCAGAGGTTACATCAGGAAACAAGGAGGAGACTGCTTCTGTGCACGTACCCTCTTGCATTCCTATACCAGGGCCTGTTGCTGTGCACGTGCCCTCTTGCACTCCTAAACCGGAGGCTGCCGCTGTGCAAGTGCCCGTCCGCAGTTCTAGACCTCAGAGAGCCAGGAAACCCCTAGACCGGCTGGAGTATTATTAAGGGGGGAGATGTGTTGTGTATGTAAATAGATGAATATTATTTGCATTCTTTAAAGTCTCATTATTTAAGAATATATGTGTATATAAATTGTACATTTTTTGTTGCCAAACGAAAAGAATCTGAGGCTCTTTATTGGACACGACAAAAACAAAAACGGCATTCCAGAGTAAAATAAATCATCAGAGATAGATACATATTTTTCAAATGAATTAAAATAAATATAATCGATACTGAGAGAGAGTTGAATTAAAAAAAAAATAGAAAATTATTATTTTAGAAATATAAATAGCTGAGAGGATTCCAGCAAACCGCATCTAAAATATCAGTTTTTTTTTTTTTTGCTACATGTTTTAATTTGCATATACCTATTTTACATATCTCAGATTGTATTAAAAAATCGTTAACCATTTCTTCTAACTTTTGGCGAAATGGTGTTTTATTAATTTATCATTTGATATTATTAGGGTTCTTTTTGGTATTCAAAAAGTAAAAATACGTGTCGTTCAGTTATATTTTCCAATTTATCAAACAATTTGGCCGCTGAATCGCTAATTCTGGTAGGGCGCCATCTAGCGAATAAAGTTGTAACTAAAATCAATTTCGAATTTTTCATTATTTGCCATAAAAAATCCCATTGCATCCTGAACACAATGGTGTTTACCGCATTGCTCTAGCGCAAATATTCGCGGAGTTATTAATTTTTAAAGTTGTGCGGGACTTTTGGATCACCCTGTACATACATATTTAATAAAGCCATATATATCTTTCCATATTTAAAGAATGTATAAACATATGATGTTTTTCCCTTGTTAAGGCCTTAGTAAAAATATCTGAAACATTTCCATTGGTGGGCACAAAAATTAAGTTATATACAACCTTATTCAAATTAGAATGTAAAAATGAAATATTTCTAACCATATGATTTGATTTATCATTTGTCATTCCTGATTTACAAAGAAATATTGTTGATTGGTTATCACAAAACAAATTAATTATATATTTTACACTAGTAAGTTCTTCAATAAGGTATTGTAAATATATGCCTCTTTATAAACATTGCACAAGAGAAAAAAGTTCACTTTCACATGTAGATAAACATACTGTAGGGATTGTTTTTGCTTGCCAGCTTATTAAATTATTTCCAAAATAAAAAGTGAAGTGGAATATGAAATGTCAGGCCTAGTTTTAGTAGCAAGGTAAACTAAAGATCCAATAATTTCCTGATATTTCTTTTCATCAATTACTTTTGAATTATTAAAATTTTCCAAATCAGTATATACATCAAGGGGTGTATGAACAGTTTTACAATCTAACATATTATATTTTAATAAAAGTTTTTCAATATATTTATGTTGTTTTAGAATTATTTTGTCATTACATTTTATATTTCAATTCCTAAAACACTTAAAAGATTAGAATTTTTCTTTATTTTAAAACAAAGTGTTAACTTAATTAAAATATCATTTAAAATTTTAGAATCAGTATTACAAATAATGATATCATCAACATAAAGTCCCAAAAGAAGAATTGAGTCATTATTTTGGTATGAAAATAGGCATTTATCTGAATTAAAAATTTTAAATCCTATCTGAAGAGGATATTTAGTAAAGGTTTCATAAAATACTCTGCCTGCTTGTTTTAGTCCATAAATGGCCTGATTAAGTTTACAAACAAATTTCTTACCTTCTTCTTGATATTCAAATCCTTTAGGCTGTGACATGTATATAGTCTATTCCAACTTAGTTGGAATAATTGGTAATGAATCAACCTTCATTACACTATCTGCTGGATGGTAGGTAGGATCAGAAGTGGTGTTATCTTGTGATGTGTCTTCATTAGATAATGATGATTCATAGTAAAATCCTTGTTCAGGGGTAGGTCTCAAGTTGTAGACATTTTTATCTTCATCTGTCTCATTACTTGTGGATTCTGGAACATTTCATTGGTGAATAGGAATTGGTTCTTTTTTCAAAATGGCGTTTGTTTACCTTTTTGCGTAAACCACGCTCTGCTACCAATTCTTGGTGTTTTTGGGGGTAAAAAAGAGAAAATGTTACTTAAATATATTTTTTAATATTATCTTTATGCATAGAAAGTACAAAAGTAAAGTTTAAGAATTAAGAAGAAATACAAAAAACAAGAAAGGATCAAGAAGGCACTAACTACGTTGCCAAATTGTTAATTAACATATGCTAGCTAATATTATCATCATCAATTTATATTTATTCATATATCTATATATTTATTTACACAGAGAAAAATTATTTGAATTAATATTATTCCTAACAACCCCGAACGCGTTTCGAGCTGATTTATCAAGAAAATGGATTGGCCAATATCAGGGAACAGGCTAAATCAACGTTTAGTTGATTTCTTTTCCACTAGATGGCGTTTTTTCTGCCATCTAAAAAGCACATGTGCTCGTTATCAGGATATACCTTTTTTTATTTAATACCAACACCTGACCTTTATTATCATTTTTCAAATTATTTTTTCATATATTTATATAACATATATATACGTCAGAGGGGTGTTGAGTAGACAAAGTTAACCCCACATCCTGTGTGTATATAGTCTTTCTGAAAACTTATAAGTCTAAATTATGATCAGTTTAGCTCGAATATTGACAAATATTCCATTTATATAAAAGTCTAGGTTTATAGTCCGATCAAATTGAAAAAGAGATTGATGTCCTCGATTCTATATTATCGTGGAGCCAATTGATCCATTCCAGGCAGACGCCAATTATCCTGGAACTAATAATCTGCTGCTGCCTCAGCTCATTTGACGCCTTCTTCAGTCATTCAATTCCCTCTCTATTAATCCTTGGGGTATTGAGCCATAGACTTGATCTCTGTAAAATATATCGTGAAATATGATGTTATTGCTTTTAAAAAATATTATAATAAGTTCCTCCATTTGAAACATACCTGATATATAGATGTTAATGGAAAACATTATAGAAAATATAGTAGAAATAGTGTGTGTGTTTCAGAGGCTCTTAAATGAACCTAATACATCTTGCCCGTTTGCATTTACGATAGAGATTTATTTTTATATCAGCACAGATCTAAATTGTAACCAAATATAAAATAAAAATGAATCAAAAAAAATATCTAAACTGCTGGCCACCGTAAATGCAACACCCTGAAAGAAGCATGCGAATAACACGAAATTTACAACATGCATTAGCGGAGGTGAGATATGTAAACGATTAGAATTTCAGCGCAGACGCACATCACACGCCCCTGTGGCTCCACTTCAAAGCACTATTTAAGGCTTGAAGATCCCCACGATTTCGAGTTCGGCAATTGTTTTTTTCTTGTGTTTTTGTGTACCTCGTAGAAAACAGCGATCATCTTTTGATCAAGTATCCGAGTTCGTCAGAGGAAGGATAGTGGCCTACCGAGATTGTGGATTATCTTTCAGGAAAATTGGTAGTCGTGTTGGACGAAACCAAACAACTGTAATGCGGATATGTGATCGTTGGATGCAGAAAGGTACGACGGACCGACGTGTTCGATCGCATCAACCTCAGTGCACCACTTCACGTGCTGACAGGCAAATTGTGCGCATTGCAGTGACAGATCGCTCAGTCACATCACGAACCGTAGCACAGCACATTCAGTCTGAAACGCATCATCCAGTGTCTGGGCGTACCATTCAACGCCGTTTACAGCAGAGTGGTCTGTCCGTAAGACGTCCATTGCTTCGTCTTCCCTTTACGCAAAACCACAGACGCCGCCAAAGGTGCGATAAAAGAAGGATGTGGACGTCAGAATGGAATGAAATTGTCTTTAATGACTAGTCGCGCTTCTGTCTGCAACACCACGATGGTCGTGATTCGAGTCTGGAGACACCGTGGAGAGAGGATGCTGAACAGCTGCGTTATTCACCGCCACACTGGTCTTGCATCGGGTATTATGGTATGGGGCGGTATTGGATATCACTCTCGCACTCCTATAGTAACGCATTGCAGGTACTTTAAACAGCCAACGCTACATCTCCGAGGTGTTGGAGCCAGTTATTCTTCCTTACCTTCAGGGCTTTCCCACAGGCATATTTCAACTAAATAATGCGCAACCACACGTGGCAAGCATTGTCCAAAGGTTCTTCGTCAATCGCCAGATTGAATTGCTACCCTGGCCGGCTCGCTCTCAGGAACTTTCGCCGATAGAAAACATGTGGTCCATGGTTGCTCAACGATTGACCGAGTTTACATCCCCAGCTGCCACACCAGATCAACTTTGGCAACGTGTGGAAGGTGCTTGGTCTGCTGTACTCCAAGAACACATCCAAAATATCTTTGAATCAATGCCGAGGCGTGTGGCATCGGTGATCTCCAACAATGGCGGCTACTCTGGCTACTGATTCTGGCAGGAACCACACTTCGCAGAAGTCTATAAATTTAATCATTTGACACTTGGTCAACATGTTATCTAGAAAATATTTTTTTTTGTAATATCTCTTGTCTTTCTTGGTGTTGCAATTTGGGTGACCAGCAATGTATAACGTCAATCTAGCGACAAAAAAAATCAGAAGCACCGTAGAACCATTTGAATACAGAGAGAAGTAATATTCTTCCCTGTCCTTTTACACTTTGACAAAATCAATAAGGAATCTAGGGCTAGGTTTCTTTTTACAATTTTGTATTTCCTAAGCTTTCGGGCTAACATGTCCTTCAACACGAAGACCTAGAAGTAGTAGGACAAAAGGAATTGAAGTTCAGGTAACTTCCTGTGTGGGTTGGTTTTCGATAAATTTTCGTTTCAATTTTATTTTGATTTCTGGTCAGTTGTAAGTCCAAAAATGGTAGAGACCCATTTTCTTCTAATTCATAAGTGAATTTCAGAAAGGGTCTAAGACTATTTAGAAAATTTATAATTATGGAAACATCCATCTTTGTGATGCATAATACATCATCAATGTAGCGTTTCCACATTAAAATTTGTAGTTGTGTGGATTCAACGATTATCTTATCAATTTTATCCATGAAGACATCCAGGAAGTTACCTGAACTTCAATTCTTTTGGTCCTATCTGTCATAGGATTGCGGTGGTCAAAACACTTTCCAAGAGGTTGACTACACATTTCACGGATAAAAATGATGAAAAAATTGAAAGAACTAGATTATTTCAAGAACTACAAAGCAATAATTACCCTAAAGAATTTATCAAAAAGCAATTATATGCACCAAAAGTTCCATCCACGAACAATAGACAGATCTCAACCCCGAACGTGTTTTGCTCCCTACCTTACAGCTATGGCTGTGAAAGAATAGCCAGAAGTTTAAAAAAACACAATATTACAACCAGATATCAACCCAACCAGAATTTAAGAAGCATCTTCCCCGTCACCCTGATACAAAACAAATCTACAAGCCAGAAGATAAAGCGAATGTGGTTTATAAAATTCCATGCAAATCCTGCCAGGCAATATACATAGGAGAAACCAGCAAACCTTTATCTGAAAGAATCAACCAGCACAAATCTGCACTAAAGCACCATAACCCGACATCCCTAATGGTAGATCACGCATTCAACAATAGTCACACTCCAGACTTCGATCACACATCTATAATACATCAAAACATAAAAGAAAAACATTGCCGTTTATTTTTAGAAAGCTGGAGCTCTTTAGAAAATAAAAATAGTATCAATAGAAAGATTGACTTGCCAGATGTATATACTCAGTTTAGAACCTCCTAGATGATTATGCTATTTACATGTTTATTTTATTTCATTTTTAATCGGATATTTATTACTATTTATTTGTATATTTATTTCACAGCTATTTCAATTTTATGATATTTTATTTGTTTAATTAATTCGATATCTCTTAATTTTCAATAGTTATTTACATATATCAATTTTTTCTTTTGATTATATTTACTCTATTTAGAATGTATATATTAGATGGTTTATCTCCCAATAAGCTTGGAAGACGTCTAGTGGCTCACCTGGGGCACGTGACCTGCTGCGTGCTTCACAGCAAAACACCTTGTAAAAGATGGAAGATCGATCCATCGAAATATCGGTTTAATAAATAATCGCATTAAAATCCAAAATAGGCCTTATTTTAAAATATAAATGTATTATGAATTGCTCTATATTCAGAATATATATATGTAGTATATTTTGAGTAATATAGTTCACAGCCTTATTCTAATATTTATTATAACACCATATCTATGTAAAAATATGTATCAAACTTGTAATAATAGAAGTGACAATAAAACAAAAGGAGTAGAGGTAGTCCAGACGACAAAGGCCAGACGTGATAAACAACCCAGACTAACAGGTGTTTATGCTAATGAGTTCATTCCCCGTCAGCAGGTGGCCGAACAGGTGGCCAGACATAATTAATAACCCAGCGCTTGACAGGTGGCGTGATTACGGGAACCAATCAGAACTCGCCGCCATCTGCGAGCGTCCTATATATAAGGTCCCCCAAGATGGGACAAAGTTGGTAGTTGTTTTCAGAGCGACGCCGTCATACGGTCGGGTCCTCTCCCCCTTCTATCCGCGATGTAGGCATCCGTGGCGCCCGTGGTCTGTCTGCCTGACGTCCGTGGTCTACCTCTACCTTCTTGGAGTTACCATCTAGACCTGCCTCTGTCTCTTGCTGTCCCAGTGCGGGAATCCCATCACTCACCCACTACCACGACTGCCCAGCACATTCCACCTCGGGATTACTACATATATATATATATGCTCTCTCTCTTTAAATTTAATTTTACATATTTCAAAACCGTATATATAATATTGTAACAAAGTATTTATCAATTTTATTATTTTTATTAACAGAGTGGTCATTTTTATGTTTATACTAGCGGACCCGCCCGGCTTCGCCCGGGTTTTACCCGAGTAAAAGTTTGTCTAACGAATCTCTCGATAAAGTGAACATTTTTTTCCCGGTCCCTTGAAAAATACTCGATAAGTTGAATAAAATCAATATTAATTGGTTCCCTCGGTAATTGGAAGTTAAAGGAATAGTATCTTGCCTTGGAATTGTATCATTATTCTTGTATGGATGTACCCGGCTTCGCCCGGGTTTTACCCGAGTAAAGGTTTGTTTAACGAATATCTCGATAAAGTGAACATTTTTTCCCGGTCCCTTGAAAAATACTCGATAAGTTGAATAAAATCAATATTAATTGGTTCCCTCGGTAATTGGAAGTTAAAGGAATAGTATCTTGCCTTGGAATTGTATCATTATTCTTGTATGGATGTACCCGGCTTCGCCCGGGTTTTACCCGAGTAAAGGTTTGTTTAACGAATCTCTCGATAAAGTGAACATTTTTTCCCGGTCCCTTGAAAAAATACTCGATAAGTAGAATAAAATCAATATTAATTGGTTCCCTCGGTAATTGGAAGTTAAAGGAATAGTATCTTGCCTTTGAATTGTATCATTATTCTTGTCTCAAATAAATTGCCGTGTCATCCTGAATTTTGTCTTTCCTAATTTTCTACATTACAAAATCATCGTATCATCATGATAATATTTAGAGCAGATTGTTGAATTATAACAGATAAATTAGAATGATTATCTTGATTATTTCTAGGCGAAAAGTTATTTCAAAAATTTTATTTGCTAGAAACCTTCCCAGTACTATACTAAATAACTTCCCAAAGTTTCATGGCGATCCAATGAGTGGTTTGGTCAGGCATAAAGGACAAACAAACAGACATACATTCATTTTTATATATATAGATATTAACAGTAATTAAACGTAACAGTAAGAAAATGTTGATTTTAAAATATTTTAATTTTAAAATATTTTAATTTTTTCATATTTTAAATATGTAAATAGAGTCTCTTAAGAAAGACCACCTAAAAACATGAATCAACTTGTTTCTCCTGTTGGTGGTCTCTCATTGAAGATTCTAATTGCTATTAAAGAATCTCTAATAGACCTTTAATAAGAGACTGCCTCTTGGAGAGACGGTGTAGCTACGAAATGGATATTCCCGGCTTCGCCCGGATTTTACCCGAGTAAAGGTTTGTCTAACGAATCTCTCGATAAAGTGAACATTTTTTCCCGGGCCCTTGAAAAATACTCGATAAGTTGAATAAAATCATTATTAATTGGTTCCCTCCGTAATTGGAAGTTAAAGGAATAGTATCTTGCCTTGGAATTGTATCATTATTCTTGTCTCAAATAAATTGCCGTGTCATCCTGAATTTTGTCTTTCCTAATTTTCTACATTACAAAATCATCGTATCATCATGATAATATTTAGAGCAGATTGTTGAATTATAACAGATAAATTAGAATATTTATCTTGATTATATCTAGGCGAAAAGTTATTTCAAAAATTTTATTTGCTAGAAACCTTCCCAGTACTATACTAAATAACTTCCCAAAGTTTCATGGCGATCCAATGAGTGGTTTGGTCAGGCATAAAGGACAAACAGACATACATTCATTTTTATATATATAGATTTTGCAATTCTGTAAATTTCCTTCGTGGCTTATATTTTGTTTACCATTCATAGTTTGTTTTTGCCTGAAATGAATTGCTGTCTCATCTTGAAGTTTTTGTCTTCCCTAATTTTCCACGTGGCAATATAATTATATCTCTGTGAAATTCGTATACTTAGATATTTATTGAACTTATGTAATGATTAGTTTTTACCTATTGGTAAAACCAACAGACCAAAACTACATTCTCTCAGGACCTTCTCATATTTTCGATTTTACACATAAATATGGGTTAATTGTAGATTTTAATTGTGTCTATTGTCCCTGATAACAAGCATAAACCAAAAAATAGTCAAAAATCAAACCTTTATTCGCAGAATTTCATGCCACTCAGGCTCAGCGACATACATCGGAAGAGACAGGCAAAACGTTAGAAGATAGAGCCAATCAGTACCGGACGGCCCTTAAACATACATACTACTCTAAAACCTACCCCCTTTTAATCTTAGTTGATCATTCTTTAAAACAGGACACCTACCGAATTTTGACTTGAATAGTTTATCAGATCAAAACAAGAACTCCAGGCTTTTTTTATTTGGAAAGCTAGGTTTCAAAAGAAGATAACAATAGCATTAATAGAAAATAGATATTCCCAAGTGTATACTGCAATTTAAATTCCATAGCGCCCACAATATCTTTGAAAATTCATTCAAATGTGTACATAGCTAAGCAGAGCATCTTAGTTAAACTTTATTCCTATATATACCATTTTATTTCAATTCTAGTTTCTAAATTTGTGTGTTGTATCTTATCTTTATAAAAGTCAGTGGACGAGTGGGTAAAACTTTCGATTCCCGACAGTCATGAATTGAGATCAAATCCCGCATTGGACACTTTGTTTTAATATATGAATAACCTTCACATATTATTCATTACTAGCCAAGCTACCCGGGTAACGCCCCGGGTTTACCCGAAGGGCCCGCAAAGACATTAAGAGTAGAGATAGCGGCTTAAAAATTGCAATGGGTGTAATCTTATTTCCAAGAAGCATCATTTCAAATATAAGGGTGAATAAAATTACTTTCTAATTATGGGGGTCGGTGGAAGGCTGGTTAAACCGTTTGGTTTTCGACCACTACGACCCGGGTTCGATTCCCGCATTGGACAATTTTTTCTGTTTAAAAAAAAAAATGCTCCAATGGCCCCCGATTCTTGCAAAAGTCCAACCCCACCAGCGAGTGCAAGTAACCAAACGGGGCTATGGCACATTTTATAAGTGCAAAGTCGAACTGCTTTTCAGATGTGTAGACATGTGGTGCGTTTACAGTAAAAGCAGTCGCTAACTACCCACCATGATTATCATGGCCTGTACCACGTATACTAGGGATAAGCAAAAAAAAAAAACTTTCTAATTATATACATATGATCTTATATATTTATATATCAAAATGAGAATGGAATCATCCATAACAGACAATATCATATAACAACATATTAGACAGCACAGTGCAAAAATGTAGAAAATTAATGTATAGAACAGTGGGGAAATAGGTAAATAGAGAGAAGACCGATATTCAAAATAAATGATAATAGATAGTTTATTAGTGTGAATACAAAATTACAAAAGTTAATACAAAAAAATCCTTTCAGGTGAGAAACTATAAGCATTGGTGCTTATGCCTCAAAAAATTATTTAAAATGAAAAAAAATAAAAAAATTAACAAATCATAAAATAAAGTTGCAAACAAAACAACTATATTGAAGATAAGACAACATATAAAAGAAATGAATTAATTTAAAGGACCTCATAAAAAACTACATTTATAGTTTTATATATATACAGTATATATATATAACCTTGTTAATTCGACACATGATATTTCGACCATATTTGGGTGTCCCTACCTACGGCCTATCATATAACAAACTAATTCGACACTATCGATAATCCGACTCTTCCGATAATTCGACCATTTTAAAATTCAAATTTAGGCAGTTAATTGTTGTTTAAATACAACTTTACCGCTAAAAAAGGTATTACAGAGACGACGGCGGAAACTGAAAATGTACAAAATTTATGTATAGAGAAGTGGAAAAAAAAAGTAAATAAAGAGAAGACCAAATCGAAATAATTGAAAATATAAATAGTTTATTATATATAACAAACAAATAATACAAAAAATCCTTTCAGATGAGAAACTATAGGCATTGGTTAAATTTATATAAATATATTCAAAATGAAAAAAAAAAAAAAAGAACTAGTTATTTTGCTCCTCCACATTCTCATGTTTGGTAAGCTATTTCTGGTGAGGAACTATAGCCATTGGTGAAATGTTTAGATAAATATATTTAAAGTAGAAAAAATATTAAATCAGAAAATAAAATTGCAATTATAGTTTATTATACGTATATCGTATACGTATACCCAACCTTAGTGGAAACTGATGCCTCTGAATGAAGGGATGGCTGTTATCAGAAGGAGCCAAAGAAGAACAAATAATACAAAAAGAACGTGTTTTAAAAACAAACAATTCGATGGTGATAAATAACAAATAAGATAAGATAAGCAACATTTGAAGGCAAAAAATCTATGATTGCAAAATCGAATAAATTCAAAATAAAAAAATCTATTAATATTTGGAGAATAAAACCATCATGTGAAGCAAAAAATAACGAAAATATTGGTATTTAGGTGGATATTTATAGTTAAGTATCTTTGGAGGAGATAGCTTAAAACTTTACAACTGGAAACTCTGTTAGCCTATTATCTATATTAGAAGAAGTAGATATAAATGCGTAATTTAAAATCGGCTTCGCGAAAAACTGCCATTAGCATGCATCAATTTTAACTAAATTTTAAACACTTTTATAAAACAAGAGCATTTTTTGCGTAACATAAAAATATGTAACTTAACTATTTTTACGTCATACCCAGAAGTTGTTCGTGTACTTTGTCAACTCAGGATGCCATACACACGTGAGTTCGAAGGGATGCGGTTAAAGTTAGCGCTTTATTGTATCTCACTTAACAGAAGGAATACAACAGTGGGACTTGTCTTTAACCTCCCCGTCAGAAGTATCCTTGGCGCAGTGGACGTTCTCTTGTGAAGCGTTCCGCTCCACACTATACACGTGCAGCCTGGACTACACCACCTTGTAGGTCGCTCCGATGTCAGTCTCTCCTAGCACCGTCTTGCAGATCATCACGCGTCCCGGAGGTAACTCTCCGCCGTCTTCTCCTTGCCGCAGATCTCGTTGTCACCAGACTGATTTCTCTCCCCCAGACTGCGATGTCCTCTCGGCGCACAAACCCCCCTTCAAGCCGACCGCTATCTCGGCTCCTTCCTTCACTACAGCACCAGCTGAACTCCCTGTCTGCCGTCCCCTCCTCTGGAATCTGTCAATCAACACTTCCTTGTGGAAGGGCTCCTGCATACCTTCTTTACTTGGCTTGCCCACATATTCTCTTCATCTTCTTTGCTACACCGCTTCACTATTTTAATTTTGGTATTAATTAAATATACAAAAATTACCACAGAATTAATACTTTTAATGCTTTTTATTCAGTTATTTTTATTTAGTTACGAAACGTAAACATTGTAAATGTTCAAAATCCATTATTACCCTTTTCATTGATAGGTTTGGGCTTTTTTTTTTATCGGCTATTTAACAAATTTACCTATCGACATTTTATATTTGTGAGTTCAGTATTAGTAGATAAATGTTTTATCTATAAGGTTCTTATAAAATTATTTAATTATTCTGAACATTTTACGTGATCCAGTCTCATTCCTGGAAATTATTGATCACACGTTGTATTTTTTCGATATTATAAAACTATTAGTAAAAATTATAAATTCAACAAGAGTATGTCTCTTTTTTGTATATATATAAAAGTCAAAGTATGTATACATCTCTATTTATAAAAAAAAGTCAACGTGTTATATGTACATGTATATAGTAATATACAATGGTACCTCGACATACGAGTTTAATTCGTTCCGCAACCTTGCTCGTATCTTAAATACTCGTATCTCGAAGCAAATTTCCCCATACAAAACAATTGAACTACCATTAATCCGTTCCAACCTCCAAAATGTCACCCCAGTTATTTTTGCTACGTGGTTTTAAAAAATAAAAACGTATTTATAAATATCAAATATTTATTGCACAAAAACAAAAACAGAATGTAAAGAAATAAATTTGAAATCCTCACTGGTCTTTGCCTTTTTCGCTACATTTTTCTCGCTTTCACCTGTAGGCCGTTTAGAAAAAAACATGTCCAAGGAGGTTTGTTTCTTCCTCCCTCTCAGAATGTTCCGGAAATGAGTTAGGCAAGTGTCATTAAAAAGGTCAGATGCACGACCTGTTGCAACTTTTTCTGGGTGTTTTTTTTTCCACGAACTGTGAAACTCTCTCCCACATTCCTAAGATCTCCTTTATCTCACTTGTAGAAATTTCACGTTTTAATTCAATACTCATCATCTTTTTCTTAGCACTTGACTTTTTACAAACTTTCTTCCGATCCATGGTTATAAAAATAAATGAACTAAAACTGTAAATGTAAACGCAACACAAAACACAACTTATCACATCGGAAGCACGCTGCTAACTGATCGTGATGGCGCGACTGCGTGTTACTACCGAACCGAACTCGTATCTCGAATTTCGCTCGTAAGTAAAAGCAAAAATTCACTTGCTCGTCGGCTCGTATCTCGAAAAACTCGTATGTTGGGGCGCTCGTATGTCGAGGTACCACTGTATTTCAATATATTTAACTATGATGCACCAACGCGCCATCTGTTATCAAAATTCGAAACTATTTTAAAGGCGTAAGATTCTTTTTGAAATTAAAAAATTTTACTGCCCTTACTGCAATGGAAAAATTAAAGGGAGGGCCTGGCTCATCAGTGGAATTTGATTGCAGAAGAGCGATTGCTCGAAGCATATATATATTTATAAATGTATGTAATTCTACTGTCCTCAAAGCTTATGTCCATAGTTCTTCTAAAATACCCATTCCAAGAGTTTACCAACAGTATCATTATAAAAGGAAGTTCCAAAAATGCAATATAACAGTGGTATTGTAGATTAAACTGGCGAAACCGCTGGGAGGGTTCACCACTGATGAGCCAGGCCCTCCCTTTAATTTTTCCATTGCAGTAAGGGCAGTAGAAATTGTTTAATTTCAAAAAGAATCTTAAGCCTTTAAAATAGTTTCGAATTTTGATAAATATACTATATTTTCATATGTCACATAATTAAAGTGTAATAGCCCAAAAATATAGGTGCAATTCCATTCGCTAGTTTGGCCATCATGTAATACAAAACATGATAATAAAGTTTTATTAAGAGCCCGCCGGCGCCCAAACAGGACAAAGGTCTCCGATTACTTACCGACAAACAGTTGGATAACAAACAGTTCATCTTTGCCTCTCATGTAGATCAGATCCTCCTGGACCATGTCTTCGTCACTGGCCTCTCTCTGAGGTGACATCCAACCTGCCTCGAATTGTAACGAATAGCATTTGATTTTTAAAAATAAAAACATTTTTTTATACATATCACTCGGGAAATATGCATAAAAATGAAAATATTTGAAAATAAAACGAATTCAATTTTTCTTTTAAAAGGGCACTCCCGGGAGGCGAACCTATTCTACTATGTACCTGTGTTTGAAATGAAAGCTCTCTATAAGATATTATTATTATTATTCATCTATTGAAAAACGTTATAGTAGTAATTATTTTTAAAAAAGTATCGACAAAAATAAATATTAAAAGAGAACCTAAATGTTTGAAAAAGGTAGACAAAGGTAAATTGCTGAGTGTGAGGACTATTTTCTCCTATTTAACATTTGCTGACACATTGGGTAGATTATTAGCTTATATTGAAATCCAAATTCAAGAAGATGTCAAAAAGATGCTAGATCAAGGGGAAAATGTAACTAAGAGTTCCCATTGTTGGCACCGTGAACAGGCTTTCTGAAAATCCATAACAACAATGGAACTTATTTACAATAATGTACAAAGGAATTAGCTGTCCAGAATCAGTTTCAGACATGATACAATGGGGAAGGTAGCTCTACTACAGGGCGGTCATCGAGGAGAAGCGGAGCAACGAGCACGGCGAGGAAGCGGAGAATCGAGCACGGCGAGGAGGCGGAGAATCGAGCACATCGAGGATGCGGAGAATCGAGTACGGCGAGGAGGCGGAGAATCGAGCACGGCGAGGATGCGGAGAATCGAGTACGGCGAGGAGGCGGGAGAATCGAGCACGGCGAGGAGGCGGAGAATAGAGTACGGCGAGGATGCGGAGGATCGAGCACGGCGAGGAGGCGGAGAATCGAGCACGGCGAGAAGGCGGAGAATCGTGCACAGCGAGGAGGCGGAGAATCGAGTACGGCGAGGAGGCGGAGAAGCGAGCACATCGAGGAGGCGGAGTAATCGAGTACGGCGAGGAGGCGGAGAATCGAGTACGGCGAGGAAGGCGGAGAATCGAGCACGGCGAGGAGGCGTGAGAATCTGGCACGGCGAGGAGGCGGAGAATCGAGCACGGCGAGGAGGCGGAGAAACGAGCACGGCGAGGAGGCGGAGAATCGAGCACGGCGAGGATGCGGAGAATCGAGCACATCGAGGATGCGGAGAATCGAGCACATCGAGGATGCGGAGAATCGAGTACATCGAGGAAATGAAAACACCAATTTTTAAAAAGAGTCTAGTGCAATTCGGTTTTTGAAATCAATTATGAAGAAATTACTTGAAAAAAAAGTATTTCAAGATGATTAAAACATTTTCAGTAATATATGAAGAACTATATAATCACATAAAAGAATAAAACATTACATCTCTATATTTTCAATTTAGGTATT